>JARYZH020000061.1:120194-1320194 GCA_030021035.2 Notholithocarpus densiflorus
TGTTTAACACTTAGTAAAATGACATGAAGTATTAATTTACCCAAAGTAGGTGATCCGAAGAACCAGGCATAATTAAGGTTTTGTTTAACACTTAGTCAGATAATAGGAAATATCAATTTACCCAAGGTATGTGGTCCGAGAATCCAGGCATGACCAAGGTTCTCTTTGATGCTTAGAAAAATGATATGAAGTATTAATTTACCTAAAGTATGTGGTCTGAGGAACCAGGCATAACTAAGTTTCTGTTTAACACTTAGGCAAGTAAGAAATGTAACGCATAATGTAATAAGTTATATATAGCAGAAAAGACTTTCATTAATAATAATACCTTCGCAGGTTATTTACATTCTAGGGCGTGATACAACATTTTCATCTAGGTCTTCAAGATAATATGCCTCTATTCCAGCTACCGAGGTGATGCGATATGGGCCCTCCCAATTGGGCCCTAACTTTCCCCATGCTGGGTTCTTTGTAGTACCCAAAACCTTTCTTAATACCAAATCTCCAGGTGCTAACGGCCTTAACCTCACATTTGAGTCGTGCCCTTGCTTGAGCTTGTGTTGATAATACGCTAATTGAACCATGATATTTTCTCTTCGCTCTTCAATTAAATCTAAACTCTTCTCTAACAGCGCATCGTTGTTGCTCGGAGTGAAAGAGCTCGTCCTCAGCGTTGGGAATCTAGTCTCTAGAGGAATTACAGCCTCGGCTCCATAAGTTATTGAAAAGGGTGTCTTCCCTGTGGACCTGCGAGGTGTGGTCTTCCATCCATTTTCCCTTTGCATCATCCAAGCTCTTTTTGAGTCTATTCACTATGACCTTATTGACAGTCTCGGCCTGTCCATTTCCCTATGAATAAGCCGGGGTGGAATATCTATTCATAATGCCCAGATCACAACAATATCTCTTGAAGGCTTTGCTATCAAACTAAAGACCATTGTCCGAGATGAGTGTACGAGGGATTCCAAACCGAGTGACAATATTTTTCCAGAAAAATCTTTTTGCATCCATGTCCCTGATATTTGCCAGCGGTACAACTTCAACCCACTTGGTGAAGTAATCTGTGCCGACCAACAGCCATCTATTTTTCCCTGCTGCCTTAGGGAAAAGCCCTACAATATCCAAGCCCCATTGAGTAAAAGGCCAAAGGCTGGACAGAGGATTAAGGACACCCCCTGGTTGATGAATGTTTGGAGCAAATCTTTGGCATTGGTAGCACTTCTTCACATACTCTTGTGCTTCCCTTTGCATATTTGGCCACCAATATCCCTGAGTGAGGGTCCTTTGAGATAAGGATCTTCATCCTGTGTGGCTTCCACAAATCCCCTCATGTAACTCTTCTAGGAGTAGCTCTACTGCCTCAGGGTGTATGCATAGCAAATACGGTCTAGAAAAAGAGCGCTTATACAACTTTTGGTCCTCAAACAGCCAAAACTGAGGAGCCTTTCTCCTTACTTTGTTAGCCTCCGACTTACCCTCGGGTAAGATGTCCTCCTTAAGGAATAGCACAATAGGGTCCATCTAGCTAGGACCCACCCTAATCTGATGAATATGAACCACATTTCTCCTTATTTCAGTAGGTTTACTCAAGTCTTCCATGAGGATTACTCGAGGTAAACTTTGTGTCGAGGAGGTTGCGAGCGTGGCAAGAGAGTCAGCATGTGTATTTCTGCTTCTAGGGATTTGCAATAAAATGAAAGACTTAAACTCTGACTGTAAGTGTCTAACCTGATTCAAATATTTCTGCATTCTGAGATCTATGGCTTCCAACTCTCCTCCTACCTGGCCTACAACCAATCTCGAATCTGAAAACATCTCCACTGTCTTCCCCCCCATTTTCTGAATCATAGTCATCCCTACCAACAGAGCCTTATACTCGGCTTCATTATTGGTGGTTGAGAAACCCAACCTTAAGGATTTTTCAATAATGATCTTCGCAGGAGAAATTATAACTAGCCCTACCCCAGATCCTTTTTTATTCACTACACCATCAACGTATACTCTCCAGGGTAAAGGCTCTTACAGGGAGACCATGCCAACTGATTTTCTATCCATGTTCTGCTTTTCAACTTTTTCTTCCAATGGGGATTCAGCAAACTCGACCACCAAATCAGAGAGGACTTGACCCTTGATAGAGGTGCGAGACATGTACTTGATATCAAAAGCCCTTAGGATCGTACCCTACTTGGCAATCTTTCCTATGTAATCAGCACTCCGAAGTAGGGATCTAAGCGGAAGTTGGGTTAGGACAACAACTGTGTGGGATTGGAAGTAGTGGGAGAGCTTACGCGTAGCATGCACCATTGCCAAAATGGCCTTCTCCAGTGGTAGGTAACGAACCTTAGCCTCATGCAGTGACTTGCTCACATAAGGGTTGAGGATTTGTTTCCTTCTTCGAGAATCTTCTAAAATATCCTCTCTTGGCTGTGAACAAATCATTTATGGAAATACTCTTCTTTTATGAGTCATCTAAGGTTGCTCTCACTGGTGAACTGGTGGCCAGGAGCTCCACCAAGATGATTCTGTCGTGGTGTTTTCTTCAGGTGGGGGATCCTCTTACGGGGATCCTGGAAGTGAAAGGCTTCCTCTAGGCATGCTTGTTAGAGGCTAACTTCACAAACCTCATAGTCTGTTTCTTTCTAGGGATCTCTACCATTACTACTTTTCTAGGGATCTTCTCACTTAATATGTACTCCTCTTCTTCGGGGAACTGGACTAGTAAGTTTGCTACAGCTTAGCTCTTGATAACTCTGGGGATCCTTCAGACCTATGTTGTATTGGGAAATTAATATTAGCCACTAGGCCATTCTTCAAGATCGCAAGGGCTGGTGGAGGAGGGCTTTTATTGGATGAGAGCTCATCACCAATAGGATTTGGTGGTATGAAAAGTAATGATTCAGTTGTTGAGATGCATAACCGCCAAACACGCCCTTTCTATGTTAGGATACCTCATTCGGTATCCTTTAATGCTCTGTATGCTTGGGATCGGGATCCTAGGTACAACAATAATAATTTTGCCATGTACTAGTACCCATAAGGTAGGCAGATGACTCATGATCTGTTAAAATTTTATGAAAGACATTTGGATGCTCAGCTCCCCATATGAAAACATTCTCTTTTTTCAATAGTTTGGATAGTCCACTAGTGACTAAGCCTGGTCTTAGTGTGAACTTCCTAATGTAAGAAATTATTTCCAAGAAGCTCTTGAGTTCCTTGACCGTGGTATGCCTCTTCATGGTTGATATTGTTGTTGCCTTAGTTGGATCTATGAGGAGATCGATGTTTAGGCAAAAGAAATTTATCCTTTGGACGCGCCTTATTTAATTTGAAGGAGTCCACGCCAATAAATCTTCATATTTTTCAATAGCTCCACCAGTCGTTGTTCTTTTTTTTTTTTTTGTACTGATAACTAACTGCTGATTAGGATGGGCCCCGGGTTCCTTGGGTCAACCCTCAAGTTCACCTCTTCTAGTTCTTCATTTGGTAGGATTTATGCCTTCCTTTCCATATCTGTAAGTTTCTCCGGGATCTTCATAAGCAGTATATTAGCCTTCCTCCTTCTATCTTTTTCTGTCCAAGGGATCCCTCAAACCATGGGTATTGCTTTCTTCTTCTGGGATGGGAGCCCCTTGGGATCCTAGAGATGGGAGCCCCCTGGGATCCTAACAATGGGATATTCTTCAGTTGGAGCCGATTCATCATAAAGTATATTTTCCACAAAGTTTACTTTGTGTTGGATGAAAGGACTAGGATTGGCAGTGACTTTTGTGGGCTTCCCATTCAATCCCCCTTTCACGTACTAGTGGTACATTGAGAGGATCAGGCAATACTTGTGATGTCATGGTTGGCCTTTAGAGCTAGTTGTAGGTGTCCTCCAGTGGTCTCTGTATCTCCTCCAAATCTTGTTATTTCCATGGGTCAGCCCAATTGTTGAGCTGCAAGAAATGATAGATGCACTGTATAGTTGTTGAGCTTTCAATAATGTTGATTTTGCTGTTGACTTGCAATATAGTGTTTCTATTGATTTTCTTCAAAATATATTCAAGGTCCATCGCACAATAGGCTTTAGCCCCCAATACATGAGGCGGTTGTTGAATCATGCTTGATCCACCTTCTCTTAATGCTATTGTGAAAATTCTATCCATTTTCCTGATGCCTTCATTCATTTTTTTTTTTTGAACCATCTTACTTTACTGGATCCGTGGGAATACTTTGCCTTTGCTGGAATTGAAGGTGTACTCAGCCTTGCTTTCCTGGAGCCAAGGATCTCGTCCATTTTACTAACCTGTGCCATGTGATATTATTATTAAGTTACTGCAAAATTATTTAGCCCCACAATGTGAGGCAATTGCTTTTGCTATGTAATTTACATTTCATCAAGCCTCTTTGATTCGCTTACTTCTCTTTCTTCTTTTTCTTTTTAAACAAATGAAACAATATCATGATTTTTTTTTTATAAAGAAAATACATTAGCCCCCAAATGTGAGGCCATTGCTTTATTATGTAGCTCATACAATCTTCATTTCATCAATCTCTATTTTTTTTTTTTTTATTTGCTCACTTCTCCATTTTTTTTTAGCAACGAGACAATGTTATGATTGTTCAAATATTACTACATGACCCAATTATTATTATTATTTTTTTTATTTTTTTTTTTAAGATTAGGGCAATGATCCATTATGTTCAAATTGTAAAATGGAGAAAATAATGACGCATAAAACTTATCTTGTGTTGGGAAGTTCCCCAAAATTCCATATAGAGTCTCTTGGTGGGACGTTCTTTGGAAGAAACCGCACTTTTGGGATCTTGATGTTGAATGCACTAAAAGGAACTTTCCTTCCTCTTGGAGTTTCCTAGCTTTGGAGCCATGCTTGCGAAGGGACTGCTTCTTCCCTCTCCTTTTTCCCAGTCCCCAGCGGAGTCGCCAAAATGTGTGGGTGCTTTTTTTCTTAGCACACAGGCCCAAGGATCCTAGGCCAAATACTTTTTGTTTTGGTGGATTGGGCTTGGTTCACCATAGCTAAATGGGGGCTGATTAAGAACCAAGTTGTGCGCAAGTCACATAAAGCTCCTCAAGGCAAAAATGCAATTCCTCCTAAGTAATAAAATACCATTATAAGTGTTTTAGCATCATAAAATGACCTTTTACTCTTAAGAAACAAGTAAAATAATTATTCATAATATTCACAATGAGAAAGAGATTGAAATAGAGTATTTAAGGCTTATCTTTTATTGTGTAAACATTTAAAAGGGTTCCTTTACTTGGTACCTCGGGCGTACTGTCATGGTACACCGGGCGTATTGTCGTGGTTCCTAGGGGTACTAGGCCTGTAAGAACCCAGAATGCTGATTCTCTAAACTATACGACCTTTCTCCATGCTTATTATGCAATAGAGTTTTGGTCATTTCCCTTTACCTCTATAGGTCCTGCATAAAAACACACTATACAATACATATATCTTCAAATAATTGTTAGTTTCTTAGATTAGGATATACATTTTAATACATATACATACATGTAAATGAATTTCATGAGAATGATTCAGCCACGAGGATCCTGGCCCCAATTCTCACAGACTTAGTGCTTTTGCACAAGACTTGTGGGATTTGGAACTCAAGTCCAAGGGGCTTTGCTTGGGCATTGCCTTCCAAGATAGTTAGGTGAGAAGGGTTTTTGTGGGAGAGAGTGATATCTGATGTGTGCATGTTTTGGCATATGTTTCTTTGGAGGCTAAGTGTGTCCAAGGCCCAAGTTGAAGTGAAGACCCCGGTAAAAAGACTTAGCTTTTGGCTGAGTAAAAGGAAAACTAGCAAGCAAGAATATATGTATTGAACAGCAAGAATGTAGCTAAGGAAAACAATGTAATAAAAAAACACACGAAATAACTGTTAAGGATTCTCAAATCAGTATGAAATATTTCATTATTTTTCTTAATTATGGATTACAATGTGCTCACTAAGACATGTTACAAGGTCCAAATAAGCTCAAAAATTACAAACTTAGATGGCTATCTAAGCCTCTAAGACTTGCAAAGTTTGAATCCCTTTGAATCCAAGTATGTTCTATAGTGGCTGTTTCTGGGATACCGGGCGATATTTCCCTACTTTCTTTGAGTTTTTGACAGAGTTTTCTCAATGATTCTGTTGTGATTTTCTATTACTGAATGACCCTTGATGTTGGCTGCTTTCCCTCCTTTTATAATGTCATTCTAGGGTTTGGGGTACCATTAATTCTCCCCCCTTGGCTCCCTGGGTATCAGAGCCCCTGTTATGCTAGCCATTCTGATGGCTGGTTCTTTCCTTGTTTCTCATTGTTTTCCTCTTTTCGTGCTGTTTCCCTAAAAGTCACTTGCTGACTTTCCGTTCCAGGGCGTCCTCGGGCAACTGACCTTCAATCTCTCTTCTTTTAAGGCTTCTTACCTTTTAGGCTCAGCTTTTGGCCGTCCTTCCTGCTGTCATTTTTCCCAAGTGAGTGGAATCCATTTCTGCTGGGTTGAAGGTTTTCCCAGCCATTTCCCCTTATAGTTCTTCATTCTGGGTTCCCCTAGGTTCCAGCCTTTTGTTCATGAATTGTCACTTTCCAAGCTTTTTGGTTCTTTGCTGCACCACTAGGTGCTTGAGAAGGACATATCTGTTCTTCGTTTCTTGTATTTCATGGTACCCCTTTTGAGTTGTCTCAATCTCACTTTAGCTGTGCTGCACGTCTCGAGGATCCCGAGCCTCTAGCAGCCTTTAGGTATCCCGACCCAGTTCTTTCACTGGATTTTGCTGGATTTTTTTAATGGCCTTTTTGCTGGAAATCTGAACATACATAGGGCCTTGATGTTGATTCTTCTTGCTGCATGAATTGGGCCTTCTTTACTTTTCTGGAATGAGCTTTCTTGTGAAATTTTGGTCCTCAACACTCTTAACCAACATATCGTCTATATAAATCTTAATGTTTTTTCCCAACTGTGGCTCAAACATCTTGGTTATCATCCTCTGATAGGTAGACCCTGCATTTTTTAAACCAAAGGGCATCACCTTGTAGTGATAATTCCCAGTAGGAGTAACAGAAGCTATCTTCTCTTAATCATCCAAAGCTAAAGGTATTTGATGGTACCCTTGAAAGGCGTCCAGAAAGCTCATTCGAGGATGACCTACAGTGGCATCCACCAACTGATTTATTTGAGGCATGGGGAAAGGATCTTTGGGGCAAGCTTTATTAAGATCTGTGAAGTCCACACACACCCGCCACTTCCTATTCTTCTTCTTCATTACCACCATATTGCCCAACCACTCAGGGTAGAACACTTCCTTAATAACCCCAGCTTGCTTAAGCTTGTTTACCTCCTCCTTGACAACATTAGAATGTTCTTTAGATGAGAGCCGATATGGTTGCTTCCTAGGGAAGACAGCTGGGTTGACATTTAGATGATAGCAAATGAAGTCTGGATCCACCCCAAGAGCTTCATAAGCATTCTATGCGAACAAATCAATATTCCTCCTTAGAAACAGTACCAGCTCTTCCTTCTCCCGAGGAGGCAGCTGAGCTCCAACTTGAAAAAACTTCTCCGGATCACTATCTATAACAATTTCCTCCAACCTCTCACACTTTTTCCCTTTCGACATCGCATCCGTAGACAGGACCAGAATCCTTGATTGCTATGAGCCCCCTTCAGCAGAGGCCGAAGACTGAACTCCAGGCTGATGCATAATTGCAGCTACCAAGCACTGCCTAGCTATCGATTGGCTCCCAATCAGCTCCTCAATCTGGTCCCCGGACAGATACTTCACTTTCAAATGAAAGGTGGAAGAAACGAATCCCAAGGCAAGGAGCCAGGGCCTTGCCACAATGGCAGTGTAGGAGGAGTAAGCATCCACTACAATGAAGTCCACCTCTACTACAATGAAGTCCACCTCTACCACTTCAGACCTCGCCTGTACTGGTAATTTGATCTGACCCCTTGGAATGACAACATTTCCATCAAAGCCTACCAAAGGTGAATCATAATGCACTAAATCCTCAGGTCTCAACCCCAGCCCCTCATATAGATTAAGGTACATGATCTTTGCACCACTACCCTGGTCTACCAACACCCTCTTCACATCATACCCCCCTATCCTGAGGGTGACCACTAAAACATCATCGTGTGGCTATATGGTTCCAACCTTGTCCTCATCCGTAAAACTCAATGCCGGTCGGATCTCCACTTTAGCCCTCTTCGGATTAGGATTGGAGTGTTCGGCAGGTGGTCGAGCTATAGATATCACCCTGGAAGGATGAGAACCAGTCCTTCCCGGAGCAGCAAAGATAAAATTAATCGTGCCCAAAGAAGGCCTTGAAGAAGCATTTCTCTAAGCTCTCAACCCTACTTGGTCCCCTTGCCCGTTGGGCCGATACAAAAACTGTTTTAACCTTCCATCCCTGACCAGCTGTTCTAGATAATTCCATAAAGTTCTACAGTCCTTAGTGGTATGTCCTCTTTCTTGGTGGTATTGGCAATAAAGACTTTGGTTGTGCCTCATGGGGTCTCCTCACATCTTGTTTGACCATTTGAAGTATGGCTCATTCTTGATCTTCTCCAAGATTTGATGTACTAGTTCTCGGAACACCATGTTAACCACCTGAGGGGCAGTAGGCCCAGATTGTCCAGCAAAATCCCTTCGGGGTCTGTTATTATTGTATCTGTCTGACCTAAAATCCCTCCTATCTTGAGGGATAACCTTAGCCTTTCCTTTCCCTTACTGCTGGTCTTCGTCAACCCGCTTGTACTCGTCAATACGGTCCATGAGCGGACGCACACTCCTTACGGGCTTTTTGGTCAAGGACTTTCTCAAATCATGCTCGGTAGGTAGACCGACCTTGAAAGTCCTTATGGCCACGTCATCAAAGTCCCTATCGATCTCATTGAACATCTCTCAGTATCTGTCTGAGTATGTTTTCAGGGTCTCCCCCTCTAGCATGGTCATAGACAATAAGGAATCTAAGGGCCGAGGAACCCTACTACACGTAATAAAGCAAGATCCAAATGCCCGAGTGAGCTCCTTAAATGAATCAATAGAACCTGCTCCTGGGTTATCAAACTACCTCATTGCCACAGGCCCCAAACTGGATGGGAATACCTTGCATATCAAGGATTCATTCTTGGAGTGTACTGCCATTCTCTGATTAAAGTGGCTTACATGCTCCACAGGGTCTGTACGACCATTGTATATGGTAAACATTGGCTGAGTGAAGCACCGAGGTAGTTTTCCTCCTTCAATCCTGCGTGTGAAAGGTGATCTGGAATTTTGGTTCAACGCCCTACTCATAGCGTCGTTTGCCAGACCTTTGTAGGATGGATCCTTACCTCTACGCCTGCGGTGGTAGTCCTCATCGCACGAGAAAGACTCACTGGGAGGAGTCCTCGACCTGGGCCTGTAACTGCCGTCTCCTTCACCATTAGAAGAAGAAGTAGAAACTGAGGGAGTTCTCCTTCGTTGTTCGCGGCGCAACTTCCTCCGCAAATGATCAATCTCCAGCTACATGTTTCTAGCATTTTCCTCATGAGAGATGCGACCCCCACTTCGAGACTGGCTCCTGCTAGTATGGGTGGAATCACACTTCCCTCCCAATCCCTTCTCCGTTCAAGATGGAGGAAATGATCTTGACGTTAGGACCTCATGGATTCCGCCTGGTTTGGACCTGAACCTACCATAATTTGAACGTTAAACTCGTCACCCCACCAGAATTCCCCACAGACGACGCCAATTGTAAGGACACGATTTGGGTCCCTAGCCCAAGGGATGGATGGGTTTAGGCCCAAAAAGCCCAATACAATGAATTTGTAGATAGTGGGTTGGTAAAACTGGGCTTTAATAAGTTAGACAACATGTATAATGGATCCAGATGGCCAGAAAGTAAAGATAGATTGGTTTAATTTAAAGAAAATTGTCCTCGGCACAATCTGAGAAGATCAGTTCTTATATATTTCTCTTGAGTTTGATTACAAGTACAATTCCTGTTGCTACAGTGTTTTTCTCTCAAATCCCCGGTCCCTTTCTCTCAGGGTCTCTTTTCTGTTTTATACTATCTTCCTTCGTTCATCTCCACCCTCCACATGTAGATTTAGATTGCTGGTGTTGATACTTGTCCCATCAGCACCTTTCTGAGGTCTTTGGGAGTAACTGAAATGCTGAAATTTATTGTTCAGGTATCACTTCCACATTAATGCGGCCAGAGAGTTAGCTGCAGCGCATTCAATGTGGTGATAGCAGCTTTCTCTTGGATATTTCATAGTTTTCCTTTGTCCTGTACCTTCAGGATGTGTATCCTTACCAGTAGAATCTCCTGGAATGTTGCTCTGGAAGGCAGACCATATGCTTGGACTTCGGCTTTGACCAGCCGAGGTGACATTCCTCCTCAGATCACCATCTTGGACTCTTATGACCGAACCTCACCTTTTCACTTCCCTAATATGGACTCCCATGACAGTGTTTACCTGTCCTCAGACTACTTAATGTCCTCGGATTGGGCTCCCAGCCCAATATTTACACAGATATATACTATTGGGCCTATCACCCCTACAAAATATATATATATATATGAGATATCATGTGGGAAAACATAAGCCATAAGGTTTTGTTATGTTTTTTGTTCTCTTGCTTTCCATTGTACGTTGCCTCTCTCTCTCTCTCTCTCTCTTTCTCTCTCTCTCTTTTGGGCTATGAGTGTGACAATGTTTGTTTTTTTTTTAGACGTGATTTTTTTTAGAACATGATTTTTATATTTTAATAAATTTGGGTGATTATATTTTTTCTGGTTATTTATCACTCTTTTATTTTAATTGAGCATTATTTTTTAATAAAGATATATGAATAAATTTATACAAACTCACTTTTTCCATCTTTTCACTTTTTCACTCCCAACTAAACAAAAAAGAGGAAAATTAAAATCTTTTCTATCCTTTCACTTTTCCATTCTCCGTACCATTTTCTATTCTCCCACTTTTCTACCCCTCTATCTAAACGAACCCAAAGTAAACCACACGCATGGATAAGGCAAAACCATTGTTTACGCATTGGAAAGAAAAACATTCATGCACACACAAACAAACTTTCATCATTGACCAGACCATTCTGTGGTTGTAAAATCTTCCAGATGAGTGATCCCATCGATTAGTATCCATCCCCAAACATGGCTTTCGTTTCATAGAAATCACTCAAGACACATCTTTAGCGGGTGTGGTTACCAGCATGGATTTCAGTTACGAGATAAACTCCATGAGTAATCTTACTATTCTATTTCTTCTACTGTCCTTGTTTGCGTCTTCCCTCTGGAGATAATCAAACTCAGTTCATGCAGTGAAGTTCACACTAATGTCAAATGCATCCACACTGAAAGAGAAGCCCTTCTCAGCTTCAAGAAAGGCCTCACTGATCCTGCAGGTAGGCTTTCTTCTTGGGTTGGCGAAGATTGCTGCCAATAGAGAGGCATAGAGTGCAACAGCAAATCATTTCATGTTACCAGACTTGACCTTTGGAATGCATTTCAGCTCTTTACTTATGATAACTACTCAAAGACAACAAGATATTGCAATTCGTGCCTAGGTGGTAAGAAAAATGCTTCTTTGATTCACTTGAAATATTTGAGTTACTTGGATCTAAGCACGAATGATTTTATAGGAATTCAAATTCCTGAATTTTTTGGCATGCTAGAGAACTTGATATATCTCAATCTCTTTTACGCATCCTTTTCTGGGCGAATTCCTCCTCATCTTGGCAATTTGTCAAGCTTGATACATCTTGACCTTAACAGAAATGGCTACATTCATCCAAATTTGGGTTGGTCCTCAATTTCCTCTTCACTCTCTTCCAAAAGTTTGGATTGGCTATCAAGTCTCTATTCTTTGAAGTACCTAGATATGACGGCAGTGAATTTCAGTGGTGTCGGAGTAGATTGGTTGCAAGCAGTTAACATGCTTCCTTCCCTTCTTGAGTTACATTTATCTTCTTGTAAGCTTGAAAGCCTTCCTCTTTCCCTTCCGTTTGTTAATTTCACCTCTCTTTCTGTCCTTGATTTAATAATTCAACCAATTTAACTCTTCCATACCTTAGTGGTTGTTTAATCTTACCAGCCTCACAAAACTTGATCTTGGCTATAATGCTTTACAAGGTACCATTCCATACGATTTTGTGAACCTAAGAAATCTTGAGGACCTTGATATGAGTGGAAATCAAAACATCACAGGTCAATTGCTAAGCTTCTTTGGAAATTTTTGTAAATTGAAGACACTAGATCTTTCAGGGAACAATTTCAGTGGCAATATTGATAGTTTCTTAGGCAATTTCTCAAATTTCTTGAGCAATAGCATGGAGTCCCTAGATTTGAGTCATAACACGTTGGTAGGGAAAATTCCTAATTCACTGGGGAGGCTTGGAAACTTGACCAACCTCAATCTCTATTTCAACTCTTTTTGGGGTTCAATTCCATCTTCTATTGGCAACTTGTCGTCCTTGCAACTATTGTCCCTCTATGAAAATGGGATGAATGGAACCATTCCTAAAAGTCTTGGACAACTCTCAATGCTAGTCGATTTGAATCTTAAATAGAATTCCTGGGAAGGTGTCATAACAGAAGCCCATTTGATGAATCTCACAAGACTAAAATATTTTATAGTAACAATTGATAAAAACCAGTCTCTAATTTTCAATGTGACATGTGACTGGGTTCCCCCCTTCAAGCTCAAATATCTTGAACTAGATAGTTGTCTCATTGGCTCAAAATTTCCCTTACGGCTTCAAGTTCAAAGTGAGCTTACAAAGGTCACCCTTAGAAATGTTGGAATCTCCGGAACTATACCTGAGGATTGGTTCTCTAAAATATTTGCTCAACTCACTCACTTGGATCTATCGAACAACCAGATCATTGGGAAGTTTCCGCACCACTTAGTATTTCCAAAGGTAACTTCTTTTGATCTAAGTTATAATCGCTTCAAGGGTCCTATCCCACTTTGTTTTACAAATGTGGTCAAACTATTTCTTCAAAGTAATTTCTTTTTAAGCCAATCCCGAAAAATATTGGTGATCTAATGCCAAAGTTGCAATTGTTAGATCTTTCAAAGAACCACCTTTATGGTACAATTCCCTTGTCAATACGGAAAACGAAATATCTTAGTGTTCTTTACCTCAGGAAAAATCAGCTTTCAGGGGAGCTCCCCTATCATTGGAATGAGTCACAATACCTAGAAGTTGTGGATATTGCATACAACAACCTATTTGGAAAAATTCCTAGTTCAATGGGTTTCTTGAGTTCCCTTGAAGTATTAGTGTTGAGCAACAACAATCTTTATGGAGAAATTCCTTCTTCATTGAGAAATTGTTCTCTTTGGAGCATTGATCTTGGTGAAAATTATATCTCAAGGAACCTTCCATCATGGATAGGATCGCATGTCTTAATGCTATGCTTACGTTCAAATCTATTTAGTGGAATCGTTCCTCAACAATGGTGCAATCTGCCAGGTCTTCACATCCTAGATCTTGCACAAAATAATCTTTATGGCGGCATTCCAAACTGTTTGGACAATTTGACTGCTTTGATTTATGGCTACAAAAAAAAAAATTACTTTGATGTTTACAACTATCACGAGGAAACTATGTTAGTGATAAATGGACAAGAGCTTGAATATGGTAGAACTCTCAAGTTTGTTAATGGCATTGATCTTTCAAGGAATAATTTGACAGGAGAAATTCCCAATGAACTATCACGCCTTGTAAGATTGGGTACAACAAACTTGTCACTTAATCATTTGACTAGAAACATTCCTAAGAATATTGGAAACTTGTGGTGTCTTAAAACGCTTGATCTCTTGAACAATAGTCTTTCTAGACCAATTCCTAAAAGTCTGTCTTCTTTGACTTTCTTGGCACATTTGAACCTGTCTTTTAACAACTTGACTGGAAAAATCTCATCAGGTAATTAGCTCCAAACACTAAATGAGACATCTATATACAAGGGCAACCCTTCATTGTGTTGGTCTCCTCTTCCAACCAAGTGTCCAGGAGATGAAACATTTTATAGCCCAACTATTACTGGTGGTAGTATTGAAGACAAACAAGATGAAGATGATTATGAAAGGTTATGGTTCTATGTTAGCATCGGACTTGGGTTTGTTGTGGGATTTTGGAGTGTTTGTTGCACCTTAGTAGTGAAGAAGTCTTGGAGGCATTGGTGTTTTCGTTTCTGTGATGACATCAAAGATAGGATATCACTTATAATTACATTGAAAGCAGTTCATTTGAAAAGAAAATTTGGGTTGGAAAAAACACTGAAGTCCGTAGATGGAAGACCTTTTCAGTTTGTGATTTGAGGTATGCATGGATTTCTACTAGATCTTAAGAATAAAAAAAATGTTCTTTGTTTTAATCTTTGGGTTTTTGGTTGTTATAAATGTGTTTTCGTTTGTAGTTGACCTGTTTGATGATATGCCCATGTTCTTTTCTATTGGTTTTAGGTTTAGATTTTAGGATTATGGGGGGTTTTGATTGAGTAATTTGAAGTTAAGTGGACATTTGGGATAAGATGTCGAAGATTGTTTTAAATTTTTGTTTAATTCATTCTCTGTTTTATTTTTGGGTTTTGTAGCTGATATGTTTTGATCATCTAGATTGTCAACTTCTACTTTAGGAGAAATTATACAGTCTTCATGGTGGACCACGTCACTTATCCATCATTCCACTAAAAGACTCTCACTTGTTTAAAATTACTGAGTCAGTAATCAGTTTCTGTTTAAAAAAAATTTCCGACTCAGCAATTTTAAACAGGTGGGAGTCTTTTAATGGAATAGTGGACCATGTCACCTGTCCACCATGAGGACCTTATAATTTCTCCTACTTTAGAGACTATTACGTGTCCAACTCTTTCGGTATATTTTTTCTTGCGTTTATAATAATAATGAAGATTGTGATTTTTTTTTTTTTTTTGAGAGAGAGTTTCAATGATTGATATGTTTGGCTAGTGGGATATAGTTGTGTCAATAGTATGAATCTATGCTTACCTCTGGTTCAGCATGCCGACATCCAAAATCTACATCTGGGCTTAAAATCTTTGAAGAATTTTTCTGTTTCAAATGTAATTATTCAATAAGGTCAGCCTAATGCTTACCCGAAAAATCAAAGCATATGTTCTGTTTAATGCCTTGTCTTAAAATGAGCACTGGTGTTAATCTCTATTGAAGCGGTTGGCTTGTGTTTTCTTTGTGAGAAACATCCTTGTCAATTTACTTGTGCGTTCGTGCTGAAAAGTTGTATTCTCAGCTCAATGCCTAATACATGGCTGGCTCAAGATATTTTGAGGCCTTCGGTGACAATTTTAAAGGAATCTTTTTAAAGCTAAGTATGACTTAAATAATATTTAGTTTATTTATTATTATTTCAAAATCTATTATTAATTGTTACTTTGTTTTTTGAGAAAAATTAATTCTTACTTATTAATATCACAAATCACCCAAAGTGAGTTAATGATACTTACTGTATAGGTTTTACAAATTAGAATATCACCACTAAAAAAAAAAGTTATTCAAATATTCATTTATTATAAGGACAAATTTTGGCTACAAAGTTAGTTGTAGTTTAAGGTTACAACTTCACTCAATATCTTTTTAGGACATTTTAGCTACAAAAGTGGTTGTAGCCAACCTAAGGCTACAACATTTCTTAATAAAATAAACATTACTACATATTTTGAAAATCTAACCGTCGAATTGCATGTTCTTTATGCCCTTAATACATGTGTCAAATTTTGTGTCAATTGAATATTATTTACTATATGATCTATAAACTTATATTTTATGCATAATTTTAAATTAAAAAAACCTGCAATTTAAATAATTTATTGATGACATAGTAATTGTTTTTGAAACACGGAGGATATGAGAAGAAAATGTAATCTAATGCTAGATTTGTCAAAATTCACCTCCAGTAAAAAAAATATTGAGTAAGGCTACAACCGATTTTGTAGCTAAACTTTGTCCATCTTTTTATTGGATATAAATTTTGACAAATCCACTATTGGATTATATTTTATTCTTATATCCTCTAAACTTGTAAAATTTCTAGGAGATTAAAAATCAATAACTATGTTATCAATCATTTGTTTAAATTGCAAGTTTTTGTAGTCTAAAATTATACATAAAAAATACATTTAAAGATCATATAGTAAATAACATTTGATTGACACAAAATTTGACATGTGTGTTAAGAGCATAAAGAATATACAATCCAACATTTAAATTTTCAAAATATGTAGTCATATTCATTTTTTTAAAATGGAAATTGTAGTTTTAGACTACAACTAAGTTTGTAATCAAACTTTATCCTTATTATATTATTTAAGTGACACCAATCATATTTCTGTCTTAGGTTACAACCAAGTTTGTAACCAAACTTTGTCCTTATTATATTATTTAAGTGACACCAATCATATTCCTGTCACATCTGCTTGTAAGTTTTTTGTCATAAAATTTGTATTAGATTTAGCATTTTTCATTCACTTAATGGTAATTGGGCTGTATTTTTATTAATTCATATTATTTTTTATGGTGAAAATGCTAAATTTACTACAAATTTTATTACAAAAAGCTTACAAACTGATGTGGCAATAATGTGACACTTCAACAAAAGAATAAATGAGTATTGAATTATTTCTGTGATTAGTGATATATCAATTTATAGGACCTATGTAATAAAACTTGTAGTATACTAGCATAACTCTAATATTTTAGGTCTTCTAAAAATATGTACACTTAACTCACATTTTTTCTTTAATAAAAAACAAACCTTACCGCCCCATAATTGGGGGCTTAGACCATTGCTGCTAACATGTGTCATTATTTTGTCATTTATAAAAAGCATGCTGCTATGTGGTTTCCTGTGTCTTCTTCATCTTTGTAAAGTCACTGACTGGTTGCATCAAGGCTTAAAATTTTTATACCATCTCAAAAAAGCAAAAACAAAAGGAAAAGAAACAGCCTTGAAATTTTTATGTTTAGTTGTTTTTATCAACTGTTCACTTGATGGTTAAGAAAATGTATGTAGCTCGCAGGTTGACGTGATGTGTAGGTTTGATATTTTAGAATATGATTCTTTTAGGAAAAGGTTTAACTCAAAACTGGTTTGGACTTTAATTTGTCCTTTTTACTGTTATATTTGTAATGTCTGAGTATAAAATTAAAGAGGGTTTTGTTAGATTCTTTTCATACATTGGCTGGGATCCAGAAAATTGAAGCGATATTCAGTTCATTCATATTTTATAGAATGGGGTCCAGTCTAATAGACATTCTCTATTTTTTTTTTTTTTTTTTAACTTAGAGATTAAAATGTTTTTGTTAAGTGTGTTAGCTTAGACAAGGCATATAGTTAATCAATGTTGGTACCTGGAACCTTGAAGTATTTGTGAGAATATGTTTTTTCTACTAGACTCTTATTGAGGTTATAGTTGAATAAAAGACATGAGTAAAGCATGGATTGTGATATTATTATTATTATTATTATTGGTTTTAGAAGACTGAGTTCATGTGCTAAGATGGATATCTAAAAAGAACCTTTAAAATAGAATATTGGTATAGATATGTCGATGTGAACTATATATTCTACGATTAATGGTTCATGTTGATTTTGTGAGACACAGACAGCATTTAGTTTTTGTATTTAGTATTTAAAATGTTTTTGCTAAATTATTTTTGAACTCATGTTTTGATGTAGAAGTCACACAATCGCAATTGGAAGACCTCCCTAAAGGTATCATGAATATGGATTGCCCCATCTCTTCTAGTCTGTCTCCTGATGTTGTGATGTTGTCCTTTCTAAACATATGAACAACTGTTGTTATTATTTTGAAATTTGGACTTGTAGTAATAGTCTTATTATTATGATTATGGAGCTTGGCCCTTGGACTTCATTTATGGAAGTACTTTTATTAACCTTTGATGCTATTTTGTAATTTACATTTTCCGACGGACTCATGGTGGAGGCACCATAGAACTGTGGCATGACTAGGCAGCAATTGACAGTGAGGAGTTTTGGTTCATAGCGGTACATGATGGAGACCACGGACTAGGTTCACAATGATTGGCAGACATAAGATCGTCGAGACAAGCTCCTTAATTCCTTATGACTAGTAAAGATTGTGTTTTGGCACATTGTGACTGTAAGCTGGGTTCTTGTAATCACCGTCAACTTAGAGAAACATCCCTAGTAAAAAATCTTATTCAAATTGCACTGCCCAAAGCTTCCAGGAATACTAATTTAGAGGAAGACAGCTTGTTATACTGTCGGCTTAATCGCTGCTAATATTAATAGGAGCTGTAGTGAATTGAAAACAGGGGTAAAGGCCCAGGAGATATGACTTTATTTTTGTGTTGGTAAATAATGAGTGTAGCTTCATGATCATGTCGCATTTTCTGGAATGGAGAAACTAGTTGCCTACCATATAAAAGCCAGTCTTCACTTAGGTCCTCAACCAACATCAATCTGGGACCTTAAGATTAGGTGTATGTTACAATTTAATGGCTGTTTTGCGTACAGCAAGAAGAAGCAAGTCTTAGACCAAGAACTTTGGGGTCTACTATGAATCTTCAATAGAGTAATTGAGGTTGGCCACACACTTGGACCTGTATTTTTAGTCCGTTTATAATAAAATAACTAAATGTATTTGTAGTCCATTTAATGGTTGCTTTGTTTACTTCCCAAAATTTGAATTGAACCAAGTGTTTTTGACATTCTATGGCACGTATATTATTAAAACAACCTTTGTGTATTATATGCAATAATGCAGCCTATTTATGCAACCTGAGCAGCCGCCTCTAGTAAATATTCTCACCCAGCTAAACCCTTGACTCTTTATGTTCTTACTTGCATGTAAATTTTCTGATAATGCTATTTGAATGAACTGTTTCTTAGTGATGTAAATTTTCAGACGACAACAATGAGTCAAGATTACTCTGTAAAGGCATTGTTTCCCATACTTGACACTAAAAGAGGCAATAGTTCAAGCCAATTGGGAGAAGATCTTCTGGATGATCACTCATCTCTTTCTCCAGGCAATCTTTTATTTTGAAGCTTCTGAGTGATGTGTATGAGAAAAAAATTACTATGCCCGGAAGGAAAAAAATGCAACATCAAAAATCATGAAACAATTTGACTGGTTATTCTATATTAGATAAAAAACTTTTGGCACCTTGTTCTTCCAGGAAGTGTAAATCATTAATTATAGAAAATGTTGCAATGCAACTAATTGAAGTTTCTAAAGACACTCATTTGGTGAAAAGAAGTTCAAAATAAATGGCTCTTCTTTAATTGTCAATTTAGTGAAACTTGAGAATTCGAAAGTTTTTGATGGTTTCAGCGCACAAAATGCTCAAGTTGGTTCAGAACTGCTGCATTAAGATAATGGGACTACTCCAAAGAGGGAAGCTCAGTTTCTCAGGCAGAAGAATAAAGGTGTTCAATCTGATCCTGTGCCCAGTGTTAAAGAGGAATCCAGAGGATCTGAAAAACTGATTCAGGCGAAGTGTTTTAAGAACATAATGCCAATGAATTAGTTTATGTTAATGTTTCTTTTGATTGTATATGAGACATATTTAGCAAGGAAACTAGAAAGGAGGCTGGCTTCTAACACAAAAAGAAGTGCTTCCACTTGTTAACTGCAGAACAATTGAACTTTGACATGTTTATAGGTGACTTGGACTGTTTCGATTACATGTCATTTTGCCATTTGTTTTCTGTAATACTTCGAGAATCTTCCCTCCTTACTTAGTAAGCCTCCTGAAAAAGCATTTCTCTACAGGAAGTGGCTTTCCTAGAATTTTGCATTGGATACCAGAACTATATTAAAGCAGTTGTGTTTGTTTGTGCACCTTCTCTAAAATTTGACTTGAAGGCAGAGGGTTCTTCATAAGATAGTACTTTCTATTAATGCCATGATTGACATTGATTATGGATGCTATTATTGATGGCATAGGTTGGGTGCTTCATTCAGATACTAGTGTTTATAAAATTCTTTTGGGTTATGATATTGATATTTAAGGACAAAAAAATTATTTACTCTTTCATTTGTGTATTATGCTTTCTAAATGTTGCTAATATGGTATGATTGATAAATGTTTAAGCCTGAAAATGACAGATGTGACACCTTTTATTTGTTGTTTTTCTATTACATTATGCATAGAATGTCTCCCCTTCCCCAAGTCTTTTTTGAAAATTAAAATATCCAAATTTATCTTCTTCATACATTCTGTTTCTTATATTCAATAATTGTGGCATTTCCGCTCTCACCCTTGCTATCGTAATTGTGAACAGGTTTAAGGACTATCTTCCTGCAAAGTATCATTCTCTGTATGAGCAGCATCTTGAAACAAATAATGACAAACTTTGACGTGCAGTATCGTTCTCTGTATTTTATCCAAGTTTTTAACTTTTATCCAATCTCAAGTAAGCACATTGGGTTTCTAGAACAATATATGAGAGGGATTGGGTATTAGTTAGCAGGATAATGGTTGAGTTTTTCAATCTTGAAAATTCTGGTATCTCTTGAAGGGGAAGGGTTAATATTTTGCTTTTCATGTATACGGTGCAGCTCAAATAATCAGACAACCTTAATATCCCCATTGTAAATTTGGCTTGGAAAGCCAAGAGATCCGTTTGATGCAGATGAATTGTGTGAGTACTTTTATAGTTGTGGAACTTTGTTTATTAATTGAGATTTGCAATTAGTAATTACATTTTGTGTTTGGTTAGTAATGTTTTGTTGGGCTTACCTACAGTTTTGATGGTTGCTTTTTGTCTAGGAGGAAAAGGATACTTGTATAAGCAGCTCTTTTGTATCGTGGTGAGTCCAATCCTATGCTTTGTATGGCTTTAGAAGAAAGACTGTCAGCTAAAAAAATGCATGGGAAAAAGGCAACCTCAACTATTGCTTGTGGGCATCCACAATATTTAGTAGCGCAAGAGAGTTTGGATCGCCATGAATTGGAAGAAGAAAGGAATTGAGTAACATATGCATGATTATACTATAACAATATTTCTCATCGAAGAAACGGTTTTCTTTTGGTATTATTATTATTACTGTATAATGAAGGAGAGATGCATATTATATACTATTTCAGCCATACTTGTATAAAGCTTTCCTTTTGTTGTATTTTTAGATGTTATTCTTTTGACAATGTACATAATTCCCTTTTGTTGTTCGTGGACGGATTTAAATTAAACCATAGCTTTGCCAAAAGCTTTGTAACTTAATTGGTTGTCAACTTTTGGTGTATCCATGGCATTTGGGGTTTAATCCTCTCTCTTTGTTGTAGTTATCGAATTAAAAAATAAAAATAAAAACCATAGTTTTTAAAACATTCAAATTAAATTAAAATTAAAATAGTCTATTTAGAAAGTAAGGAAATATCAAAGTAAATTGTCCATGAGACTCATCTGAGGAGTCTTGAGAGTCATAATAAGAAGATTAAGTTTGCATTAAATTTATGGACAAAGTTTAGTTACAAAATTGGTTGTAGTCTTAGGTTATAATTTTACTTAATAAAATAAACATTACTACATATTTTGAAAATTTAATCGTTGAATTGCATGTTCTTTACGCTCTTAATAGACATATCAAATTTTGTGTGAATCAAATATTATTTATTATATGATTTATAAGTTTATATTTTACGCATAATTTTAAACTACAAAAACCTGCAATATAAACAATTTATTGATGATATAACTATGAATCTTTAATTTTTTAGAAATTTTGCAAGTATGAAGGATGTAAACTGTCTTAAATTTGTTGTAGCTGTTAAAATTTATAACACGACTAATTTTGTAACTAAGTTTTGTCCTAAATTTTAAATAGCGGTTTCAATTTATAACGATTCTTTTCTGACATCAAAGCCCATTTTAGAAAAGAAAACAATCTTATCTGGCCTCTATCCATGTGGGCCGGTTATTGGTGCTTCTTGTGTCTCCAAGTAAGTAAGCCCCAAATTATCCGATTAAAAAAAAAGAAAAAAGAAAAAAAACCCAACCTAAAGTTTACCGACTTGCTCTGTGGAAAAGGAATGGTATGGTTTACAGTATACTTTACGTTGTGACTCACGAACGAGTCACGGGGCGATAATATGTGGAAGAACTTTGGCTTACCGTGTGGGACCGTTAAAAACAAAAAGGGTGATCAACCATTGGAAAAAGGCATACTGAGTGGGAAAAGAGAAAAAAAAAAGGGTTTGTATTATTTATTTATGCATGCATGAGCAATTGAGCATGACTAACTTTTATATGCCTTGTGAATTTTCTCCGTAGACATAAGCCATTATGCTAAATTACGTAATCGTTGTGTTATTATACTATTATTTTATATTTCTACTTTCACATTTATTTTAGTATATTTATTCTATTTGGTTGATATTTGCTAAATTAAATCTCAAACTTGGCTCATTTATAAACAAATAAATATGAGTGAACTTTTTACCAGGTCAAGCCCGATCTAGTTATGAATAGGTTAATTCATTTAAAGTCTTATGTGTCAATAGGCATGAGACAGGGCCATTGTGCTTCCTGTAGTACCACAATTAATCCTATTGGCCACATGCCCAGCTACTTGTTTCAATTTTTCCGATATCATAGTAAATCCACCAATATCAAATGCAACGTGACCAATCCATTATTGTTAGAAACAGCCGAAGACTAGGCATGAGACAGGGCCATCTCAATAACAAATGTTTAAATTTGAACTTGAAATTGAAACTTCTAGACAAAAATTAAGAACTCCGCTTTTAAAAGGACACACAAAATCTCTTTAAATTAAAATAAAAAATAAAAAACCCATACCTTCAAAACACTCAACTCGTTAATTAAGTGTGCGTTTGTTTGGACTTTTTGAAGCCCAAAACGCGCATAAATAAAAAAGTTGGCAAAAAAATGTGTTTGGCTGAGCCCAAAACGCAACTTTTTAAAAAAAGTTGCGTTTTGGGCTTAGGCAAAATGAAGGTCCGAAACGCGCTGAATTTATGGACCTCTGAGGTCCATAAATCAAAACGCGTTGCTGGGCGTTTTGGCAATTTTACCGTTGAACGCTGCATTTACGAAAATGCCCCTAATATATATCACACAAACTCACAGTCTCACACAACTTCATCAGTTCTCTCACACTCACCCTTCTCATCTCTCTGCTCTTCACACCGCACGCCCTCACCCCCACGCCTCCCAGCCTCGCTTGTATTTCTGCGCTCTGCTCCGTGGTAAGCTTCTTCCTCTTCTTCTTCTTTCTTTCTTCGTCTTCTTCAACGCGATTCTGATCTTTTTTTTTTTTTTTTTTTTTTAAATTTTATTTCTGTCTAATCTGATCTGAGAAATACGTTTTGAAGGTAGAGATTTGCTACCAAAACACCAAGCAACACTGATCTACTACCAAAAATCACCAGGTACCAACTAATTCAGAAGCGTTTTTTTTTTTTTTTTTTTTTTTTTTTTACCGAGTGTGGGAAAAAAATTTTCAGATCTTGCATGCTTTTGTTTTCTTCAGCTTCAGCTCTCTTTGATTTGTTTTCTCGCAACCCAGAAATAGATTAATGGGTATTGTTTTTGTTGATTGGAATTTTAGTTGATTGGAATTAGTTTTTTTGTTTTCTCGGCAACCCAGAAATAGATTAATGGGTATTGTTTAAGTTTAAGCCTTGGAGAACGGATTCAGTGTTTATACTATCTGTAACAATGTTTTTATTTCTTAAATCTTGAATCAAAAAAGTTCAATCCGTTTTGTTCTATTCTTAATCTAGAAAAGAAAAAAAAAATTGCAATTATTTTTATAATTTAATTTTCGTTGTTACACCTTTATTTCTCAACATTGTAATCTGCTAGAATAGATGAATCATAGTTGACACTTGACCCTCATATAATCATCCTTTTGAAGCTTAAGCTAAGTTACTTGTTGTCTTTTGAGGTTAAGATAAGTTACTTGTTAATGAGTTACACTGAGTTAATTAATTAAGCAAGTTATACAAGTTTGATTTATATTGTATGCATTGTTCAAATATAAGCTGTACCAAACTCCACTTTGGGACTCCTAATACAAGAAATGTAGCAGTTTTCCATTTATAATTTTTATTTTAAATATGATGCAATTTAGCTAGGCAAGTTCCATATCCCAATATATTTGTCTAGTGAACAAACACAACTAGACCCCTGATGACTGATGACTGATGACTTTAGAGTTTATAGATCATGTACTCCAAGTCCAAGCTTGAACTGAACCTATAAAATGGACCAACTTGTGCCTTTTTTGGCTGTTGGCAAACTGCTCCATGAAAGGAACATAAAGAAAGGAAGTAATAGAAAAACTCAGATAGAAGATTTATTGAAATAGCTTTTACATTACACACACCACCCACATCACGTTTTGTACCAAATAGTGAATATATCACTAACTCCTCTTTCAAATCGTGATGAGAAAGTATGTTGGTTCTGCCTTTGACGTGTGAAAGCGATTTTTATTTTATTTCGGGTTGTTGGTTGCAATGCAAATTATATATTCTGGGGTCAGTGGGATTAGAGAAAGCAAAAATTGGAATTTAGATGACCCACAAGAAAGAAGAAAAAAGTGGAATTTAGATAAGATTCCCATGTAATTGCTAAAAAATAAGTATCTATCATTCTACGTGTACATTGACCTCTTTTTATGTATAAGCCTCTTTCAAATAATTTGGGGCATTAAGACGAGGAGTATAGATAAAAACAGTAAAATTTCTTATGCCCCACTCACCAAATTCCAGATTTTGCAGGTGTAAACTAGTACTTACTAATTAACAAATTCCAACTTGCTCTTCTTCCAACGTCTCTTTTATTCTTTGTGGTCTCCCTTCCTAGATGCTGCATTAGTTGGTTAGGATTGTAGAGACAAAGTTTAATAATGATTAATTTTTTTGTTTGCTTGATATGGTTTCGCTAATATGCTTCAACCTCACTGGTTAACTTTATAGATGGGTAAAAACACCACTTCCAATCCCAAGGGAAAAAAGGCTAGAGCATTATGGGATAATGATCCAAGCTGGACAACTACTTTTTGTAACCTTTGTGTGGAACAAATTCAAATCGGGAATAGATCAAGAGGTGCTGCCTTTAGTACCGAAGGTTGGACCAATCTAGTGACCAAATTTTGTGATGAGACCGGTCAAAACTATGATAGGGATCAATTAAAAAGTAGGTGGGATGTATTAAAAGGTGATTGGAGAGTGTGGGAACAATTGAGGAATCTTGACATAGGTATAGGTTGGGATGCAACGAAGGGAACAATTCGTGCTACTGATGATTGGTGGAGCCAGAAGTTGAAGGTGAGTTGAATATTTTATTAATATGTAGGTAGTTGGAGATAGTTTTTTTATATTATTGTTATATGAGTGAAATTACAATTACATTTTGTAGGAATTACCCAAAGCTAGAAAATTTCGAGAGAAAGGTCTACAGAATCTAGAACAACTTGAGATAATGTTTAGGGATGTTGCAGCAACTGGAGTAGCTGCATGGACCCCTTCTTCAACTACACTCCCTCCAACAATGCCACAAGAGGGTGCTGGTGATTCAGATGGTAGCTCCGAATTTAAGGATGATCAATGTGACATGAGTTTAGACATTGAAAGTTTGCAGCAATGACATACTAGTCAATCACATAGTTCAGGACAAAAGTGAACTAGTGAATCAATACCCTCACAGAAGAAAAAGAAGAAGATAGGAGGAGCTGCAATGTTGGACAATCGTATTAGTCAATTATTAACTGTATGTCAGAATAAGTCTGAAGGTACTTCTCGAGAGTCACCAAGTTCAATTGATAATGTCATGGCGATTGTGAGGGCACTTCCTGGAGTGGATAGTAAGTTCGTGGTGAAAGCTTCTGTGATCTTACTAAAAAGGTCACGTAGGGAGATGTTCCTAACTTTCAAGGAGCCAGAGTCACAGCTGGAGTGGCTACAAGAAATGATTTGTTGGAACCAAAAGAAGTGACCAACCTTATGTGGTACTCTGTATTAGCTTAGGACTAATATTAACTCTATGTTGTATTAGCTTAGAACTAATATTAGCTTTATGTTGTATTAGCTATGTTGTATTAACTTTAAACTAAGTTATGTGATATTTAGTATTTGTTTTGGACTAATATATGTGTAATGTAAACACATTTGAAGCAACTGTTACAGTGTTATGTACTTGATGTTTTTAATTGTGTTGGTATGCAACGTGTTTCTAGTCAACTGTTACACCTTTTGTTACTTTGTTGATTATTATGTTGATTTATATTAAGTATTAGCAATGGTTGATTATTTGTTACTTTGTTGTGTAGACTAAACCAATATGGATGATTATAATGGTACTCATGAGAGTGGCAATTTTATGGAACTATTAATGGATGGGGATTACAGAAATTATTGTGATTATCATGATGGTGGTGATTATAATAATGCTGACAATAATAATGATGGTGATAACAATGATGATGATGATGGTGATAACAATGATGATGATGATGATGATGATGATGGTGAGAGTAGTGACAGTGATGATGATAGTGACAGTGATTCTGATGATGATGATAGTAACGACGATTCTGATGAGGAGTTTTACCAGCTTGTGGCAGTTACCTGTGAAGCCATAGTCACATATTTCAATAAGTACATTAATAAGACTCCTTGTTATGATTCTGAACAAACAGGGTAGGGTTGGGTGAGACGTTGTATGGAAGGTAATGATCAATTGTGTTACAACATGTTTAGAATGAAAAAGGAGGTGTTTCTTAATTTGTGTCAAGTTTTACAACGTGACTTTGGACTTCAACATTCAAGGAATATAAGGTTAGAAGAGTCAGTGGCAATCTGTTTACTGATACTTGGTCATGGAACAAGTAACCGGATGGTTCAAGAAATATTTCAGCATTCGGGTGAAACCATAAGTAGACATTTTGAGAAGATGATCACTCTGTTGGGTGCTTCCTTTGCAGCTGCATATGTAACACCTTCGGATCCAACTTTTAGTGAAGTTCCAACCAAAATACAAGACCATCCAATTTATTGGCCACATTTCAAAGTATGTATACTATTGTATATTTGAATAAGTGTTATTGTCTATAAGATAATACAATGCATGTGAAACTGAAAACGATTAATGTTTTTATTAGGATTGCATCGGTGTGATTGATGGCACAAATGTGACAGCGGTTGTACCTACTGAGAAATCCATTCCATACTTTGGAAGAAAGGGATATCCAACCCAAAATGTGATGGCTGCATGTGACTTTGATATGTTATTCACATTTGTTTTGCCTGGATGGGAAGGTGCAGCACATGACACTCACATTTTTCTTGATACTATTCGTAAACAGAGTAACAACTTTCCACATCCACCACCAGGCTTGTAATTGTTTAATCAATTATTCATTATAATGACATATTGTATGAGTGTGTTAATACAATTGAATTTTTTTGTTCTAGGGAAATATTATGTAGTTGATTCTGGATACCCAATGATGAAAGGCTATTTGGCACCATACAAGGGGATATCATACCATCTTCAAGACTTTCGAAGGAGAGGTGGAAGCCCTAGAACTGGACATGAAAAATTTAATCATGCTCACTCGTCTCTTCGATGTACGATTAAGCGCACTTTTGGTGTGTGGAAGAATAAATGGAGAATTATCAGACACATGCCATCTTTTCCATTCCCTATCCAAATACTTATTGTATCTGCTACTATGGCTCTTCATAATTTTGTTAGACTAAATGATAGGGATGATAGGATCTTCATAAATGCCAATCGAGATTCAATTTCTAGAAGAGAACGTAATAGTGAAGCAAATAGCAGTTATGAGCAGAACTCAGGATCTTTAACAGACCCTGCAATGGTTGTTCTTCGTGATTCTATTGCTAATTCCATTTGGGGGGATAATAATTAGTAGTTGTGTTTTTATTTTATTTTATAATATCATGTAGTACAATTTAAATTTGTGTTATTGGTATGTATTTTATCATCTTTTTTTACATTTTTGTGCTGTACAATTTAAACTTGGATTATTGATATGTATTTTATATGTTTTTACATATTTATGTAGTACAATTTAAACTTGGATTATTGGTGTATATTTTATCATCTTTTTACATTTTTATTTTGTGCTTCATGATGATAAAAATTATTTAGATTTAATTAATATTAATAAGAAGTCATTAATAATAATAACAAATAACTATGACACTAAAAAAGAAAAATTTCCCAAACATTATTAAAATAATACCAATAATATATTTATTATTATTATTATTATTATTATTATTATTATTATTATTATTATTATTATTATTGTTTAGTAAGTATATGAAATAGATGATTTAATAAGTATGAAATAAACTCACATCCACAAAAAAAAAAAAAAAAAAGTATGAAATAAATTCTCTTATATATACATTGTCCTTTTTGGTCATTTACCCCTCAAAAAGCCACTTTTATAAGTGCTAGCCAAACACTCAGCTTTTTCATTATGCACTTTTTAACAGTTTTTACCAAACACTCAGCTTTTTGAAACTCCACTTTTTCATTATGCACTTTTAACAAAACTCCACTTTTTCATTATGCACTTTTTCAAAAAGCCGAACCAAACTCACCCTAACTACCCTTGGCTAAATCTCAAGTTCTACCACCGTAGTTGTGCAATCCCCAAGTAGCCTCCAACAAAAGCCATTATGGTCAAAACAAATCAGCCACTATGAAATCTCAACCCAAGTATTAAAACCCTCCGATTCAACAAATTTGAACCTTTTCCGCTTTTCTACCCTAATAATCACAGAAGCATACCATTAAAGTCACAAAATTTGAAAAAAAATAATAATTAAAAGAGATTTTAATAATGTGAAAACTATACCTCATTGTACTATTTCTTCTTAGAGATAGATTGCTTCAAGGATTTACTTTTCCACCTACAAACCTAAAAAAGAAAAAAAGAAAAAAAAACCTAGTAATGTTTTATTACACAATGTAATCAAGTTAGAAAAATGTACCTACAGATTTGGAATTGAAATCAAACAATGATACATAAATCCAAGAGAGAGTTAAATACACTTAAATTGTCCTTTTTGCTAGAAGAATTTATAAACTTATCTCTCCAAAATAATAAAGAAGAATTTATAGATTTATCTCTTTGCAATAATTATAAAAGTGACATAGACAAAATTGTGAAAATGATAAATATTTCTTTCTTAAAGGAGCAGTAATTGTATGTGGCTAAGGTGAATTCAAATATAAAACACATATACTGAATTCTAATGAATTGTGAGGTGAACTTTTTTTTTTACGTGTATTTGAAAGTAATGTAGTGGGAGTAGTGAGTTTTATTTTATGTATTTGTTCCTAACTTTTATCCATGCTTAAACATAAGGTGTAGGAGTATCTTTGAACAAAATAAATTGACAAAGAGTCTAATATAGTAACTGGATTAAATGTCAGCCAAGTCTCCTAAGAAATGGAATTGTTTAGAAGAGATTAGGAATGAGATAAAGGAAAAAGAAAAAGTAGAAAAAGCAATATGAATCAGATGATTCCTGCAACGTGGAAAAAGTGAAAAAGCAGTCTCCGCCGAGTGGAAAATGGGTCCTAGTGTTTTTACGCATGACTCACGAGGCAGGCTACTTCTACTCACTAGTCCATACCGTGTGTGGATTCTAACAAGAACTTTCACTTACCGTGTGAAAAAAAAAAAAAAAAAAAAAAAAAAAAAAAAAAAACCCTTGAACAATGACTTTTATGTTTGATTGTGGAAACAACAAAGTCGTCCTTGACCTGACCATTCCAATCTAAAGTTAGTTCACACTTCAGTGATATATATTCATCGTTAATGCATGGCTTTCGCTTCATAAAATCCACAAGAATCATCATTAGCATTGTCACTATCAAACTACTCCATGATGATTGATTATTATAATCATACGGTTGTTGTATTTCTTCTTTTGTCCTTGGGGATATTCGAACTGGGTTCATGCACTGAAAATCCGAGTCAGACTAATAATAATGTGACAGTGAAATGCATCCAAAGTGAAAGAGAAGCACTTGTCAGCTTCAAGGCAGGCGTAAATGATATTCCAGGTAAGCTTTCTTCATGGGTCGGTGAAGATTGCTGCCAATGGAATGGCGTAGAGTGCGACAACGAATCAGGTCATGTTACCAAGCTCAACCTTAGAAACCCGGATCCGGATCCTCTCCATTTCCCTTTGAAATGGAGAGGGTCCAGTTCACGGTAGGGATTTGTTTGAAAATTATCAAGGGCTAAAAACGTGCCACATCATTTAAAATGTAAACACCACACTTAACCCCAGTTAAACACTTAAACTACTTTAACTCAGGTTAAACACTTAAACTAGAGGCACTCAACCGGACAAACCACTGAAAATGTTTCAAACTCTCTTTCAAACTCTCTCTCACCAAACCCATATGAAAATTTCAAACTCTCTTTCTCAGATCAACCGGATCCCTGATTGGTACCTCTCCATTTCAAAGGGAAATGAGAGAATCCGGATCCCTCAAGCGGACAAACCACAGAAAATGTTTCAGACTCTCTTTCAAACTCTCTCTCACCAAACCCATCTGAAAATTTCAAACTCTCTTTCTCAGATCAACAGAAAGTGTTGTGGATTCGGTGGTTTGCTCTCTTTCTCCCTCTCTATCAGATCGTTGGCTTGGTTTTGTTCCGTGGAGATCGGCGGTGCTATGGTGGTGGGTTTGGTATGGGTATTTTGCGTGGTGGGTCTATGGTGGTCTGTGGTGGTGTGGTTTACTGGGTCTATGCTTTTTTTTTTTGGCGGTGGGTTTACTAGTGGTGGTGTGGTGTGTAGTGTAGCGGTGGTGGAGTGGGGTTGCTGGGGTTTCCTTTTTTGCTTTGATTTTTTGTGGTGGGTATTGTGGCTGATGGTGGTTGCTTTTGATTTGTGGATGATTTTTTGTTGTGGGATGTGTGGGTTTGATGGTGGTGGGGATGGGTTCGCTGTGTAAGAATGACATTAGAAACGAGGGATGAAATCGGATCGTGATATTTGGACTTCGAAAAATTCCTAATTCTACCATGGATGCAGCAATGCCAGCAACAAATTTCCAAGTGCGTACTAAGTGCAACTTATCCTTTTTTCTCTTGGTTTTCGAAATTCTTTTATTGGTTTCGCTAGTTAGGGTTTTGTCTCATCTCTGATTAGTATAATCAGTATCATGATATCATCCCATGCTTTTAACTAGTATGTCTTGTTACTTGTTAGTAAGCTTCTAATTAAAATATTTAAAAAAAAAAAAATTGACTAGGTTTTGTAGAATGCTGGGTTTGTTTGTTTGTTTGTTTAACTGTGATTGTTTTATATTTTATTAATTTTAGAAGTTGAAGCTGTAACACATCCCAATCGGTACTTGGCGATAGCAACCAGTGGAGAATTGAATCAACAAAGAACTGGGGTAATTTTCTTGTACAGTTTTTTAGTCTTTTAGATGTAAGAAAAAGGGTTTGATGGAATTTTTTTATTAAAGGTTTGTACTCGTGCGTGCATATATATATATGCACTTTTTTTCTTATTAACTCACTAACTATAGTACTAATATGTTGCATCTTTCTTTACCAGATGGCAAAAGGGAGAGTTGTATGCTTGTATGGAGGTGAGGACATTAACTGGATCCGGAAATTCACAACTACAGAAAAAGCTATAGCTGAGGCTGCTGGGATCAACTTAGAATTGGTTTATGTAGGAAAGAACATGGATGGGCAATATTATTTAGAGGATCAGATGAAATGGCTAGGGCCAATTAATAAAGTGTGCTGTGAGAATTTGGTATAAATGTAGGAGACCCAGAATGTTTGTGTATGTTGGTAGGTTTTGGCAGAATGTTTGTGTTGGTATGTGTTGGCCTGAATTTGTGTTGGTATGTGTTGGTAGGTATTAGTGGTAAAAGGCCTAAATTTTGGTGTAATTCTCTCTGTAATCCGAGACTATAGCAATGGAACATGATCTTTTTAATTAATCTATGACTTGTATCTAATTTATTGCATTGTTGTGAAGTGTTTGTGCCTTGGTTTGAATGTCCTGTTTTAGACAACAATTTGAGACTACAGAAACATCATGTGTGTCTGCCAAGCAACAAAATGGAACCTAAACCATTAATACAATCAAACTGAATATGCAGGTTGACTATATAATAACCAATGCACCAAGATGCAATCATAACTACCATTCACCATTATTATTTGTCACATTCACAGCAGCAGTTTTGAATATGAAGCACTTGTTATTTCTGGTCCATCAACAAACAATTTCTCCCTAATTAGCAATTAAGCTTTAAAAGGGCACAAAGAGCAGCAAAATCCACATGGATTCCACTCATTTCAGCAGAGACCAATACACACACTAATGGCATCGAACTAACTAATTTGGTATGGTGTTTTCTGTTCTACAACTATTGGCATATCTGCAAATGAGGCTTTGTTCTACATTAATGACATGAAACTAACAACTATGCAGAAAACCACAACTATGCAGAAACATAAACAGTAATTATGCAGAAACATAAACAGTAATTTGCAGAAAATTACTGTTTATGCAGAAAATTACTGTTTATGCAGAAATTATGTAGAAATTACAAACAGTAACTAGAAAATTTATGCAGAAATTACTGTTTATGCAGAAATTATGCAGAAATTACAAACAGTAACTAGAAAATTTATGCAGAAATTACTGTTTATGCAGAAATTATACAGAAATTACAAACAGTAACTAGAAAATTTATGCAGAAATTACTGTTTATGCAGAAAATTACTGTTTATGCAGAAAATTTATGCAAAAACTTACTGTTTATGCAAAAATTATGCAAAAATTACAAACAGTAACTAGACATAAACAGTAATTATGCAGAAACATAAACAGTAATTATGCAGAAAATTACTGTTTATGCAGAAAATTTATGCAGAAAATTACTGTTTATGCAGAAATTATGCAGAAATTACAAACAGTAACTAGAAAATTTATGCAGAAATTACTGTTTATGCAGAAAATTTATGCAGAAATTATGCAGAAATTACAAACAGTAATTATGCAGAAATTACACTGTCAGTTGGTAACAAAAGGAAATTTATGGATCATCATAACTTCAATCTTAAAGTAAGAAAATTACAAAATTAGAACACTTGGTCACAAATGTGACTAAGTTTGAACATTTGAATGTGACCAAATGTGATTAAGTTTTGGACCATCAAAACTCCAGTCCTAAACTAAGAAAATTACAAAACAAGAGCACTTAATCTCAACATGCAACACTTCCTTGAGTCAAGAGACCTCCACTTGCAACACTTCCTTGAGTTAAGAGACCTCCTGCACTATTAATTTTGTCGTTGGAGCCTACAACACTTGATATACTCTCTAAATGTGATGCAAATGCAGCACTTGCTGATGAGCCTCCCTAATGTGCTGCAGAACTTGTAGAAGCCGACTACAAAAAATCCAATTACACATTACACATATCACAAGCTTAGCATTAAAATTATAAAATCATGCATCTAAACTATTATTAATATCAAAGTAAAATATATAATTGTAAATATCTTTACCATTAAAAATTGTGTAAAACTAGTAATATTTTCAGAAGAGATATCCTCAATTTTCTTTTGTGCCATGACGTCTTGTGCATATATTTTCTGTAAAAATTGTACTAGTTTAGCAACAATAATAGTATACTATATTGATGTGTAAAAATAAAATAGAATGGTGAAAACAAGGATAATTTAGAAGATTACCTCTTGCACTTTTCTTTTCTTTGTTTGCTTCTTTGATGTGCCTTCCTTTGGCTTTGGCATCTTTTCTATCCATGATTTCGGCCTACGCTTTTTATTACGATAAATATCCCTTTTCTTTATCCCTTTTGGTACAATCGTAATCAAAGCACATAATTGATCTTCTTTGTCTGCAAAATCGGTGGAAGGCCTAATGATGTCTTTTTCTACATTAGCTTTGCAATTCCTAAGGTCACAAAGTTTTTTTTTCAAATCTGCAATTGCTAAGCTTAGAATATTATGGCCTTCTTTAGTTTCACATGCCTCATTCATCAATTGAATATATTTTGGACATAAATCTCGATACCGATCTACATATTCCAGTCGAGTATTCGGCTTAATGTTATGTGTTGTGCAATTTTTTCCGCTTCCATCTTTTGCATCTCTTCTCCACCTCTTCATGATATATCTATTAGAAATCAACTTGATATCCAATACATCAAGAACTTTCAAACCATGCCTACATAAAATACCAAATGACTCAAACTTTCTGCAACTACAAGATAGAGTCTCATCTAATGGATTCCACATGACCTCATATTTTCTATTTTGATTGAAAACTCCAACCACATAACTATGTGTTTGACTCACATTGCATTCTAGGATGGAAAGTGTCATTACCTCTTCAACTTCTGTCTGAAATAAATCAAACAACTTAGGCGTGTACACTGTTGCTACTTGGTTAAGCATAGGAGAGCTTTTGAGCTTCAATCTTGGAAATTTCTATCTAGAGTTGTATTCTGCTTCTAACTCCTTATCCCGCTTTTGATTGACAACTGTTTCAAAATGAGTGAAAAACTCTACTATATTGAGATCTGTACGCAAGCAATCCTTCAAGTCAGCATTGAAACTCTCACTAAGCTGGATTGTCTTCATTCCTGCAGTGAAAGTTCTCTTAACATATGCTTGGGCCCATTTTTCCTTCAATTTAAATAGATCAATTAGCCATTTATTTTCACGAACATTGTACTTATCTAGCATTTCATTCCAAGCTGTAAGAAACTCATCTTCACTGTCATACTCATAGATACATGCTAAGAAATCAGCGTTAAATTGAGACTCATTTTTTAGTAAATGACCCAAGTGTTTCTCAGTATTCTGCCACATATGCCAACTACACAATGTATGATATGTCTTAGGCATGACTACTTTTATTGCAGCTAACATTGCTGCATCTTGATCTGTGAAAATAGTGATTGGCTTCTTTTCAGATATTGCTTCTAAGAAGGTCTCAAATAACCATACAAAAGATTCAATCGTTTCATCATATAAAAGTGCACCTCCAAATACAACAGTTTCTCTATGGTGATTGAGACCTAAAAATACTCCAAGTGGCCTTGCATCTCTATTTGTACTATACGTTGTATCAAACGTTATTACATCACCTTAGTGGCTATAGCCAATAATCATTCTTGCATCGGCCCAAAAGATATTAGTAATCAACTCTTCACAGTCCAATTGAGTAGCGAAATAATATGAAGGATTTTCTTTAAGTTGATGACTGAAATATCTTCCTAAGCTAGCAGCTGCCCCATGCTCCATGTCTCTCTGTCGCTTAGTGCGTAAGTAGTTTTTATGATCTTGCTTGGTAAAACCAAGATTATAATATCCACCAACTTGCTTACTAAGAAGCTCATAAGATTGCTTTAATTTTAATCCCGATTCATGTGCCAAATCAATTTCAATAGCATGAGTTGCAGCCACTTTCCGTTGTGATGGCATCATGTGCACAGTTGATGGAAGGTGGAGATAGTGGTTATGCTCAGCAATAAATTCACTCACCACATATTTTTTACTATCTTGATTAAGTACAATAACCAAACGTGCTTCACAACCACATCTTGTTTCTGCTCGTGGATTCTTTACATTTTGATCTCTCTTGTCTTTGCTTCGAACTCCCTCCTTCGCACACACAAATCTCCTTGCAGTAACCACTCCAGTCTTTTTACATTTATTTACATACTCTTTTCTAATACTAAAACCAGCCTTTCTACCATATTCATTATAAAAATCATATGCAATCTCATCCGCTTCAAACTCCATCCCTTTAAATGGGGTAGATTCCATGGGCACATTAGAAGGAACATGTATTCCCATCGTTATCCCTAGAAAAAATTGAACATAAATTTATTATAACTTTCACCTATCATTTGTTTTCAAAACAGAGATAATGTAAAAAAAAATGAGGATGTAATGAATGATTAACATAGTAATGAGGATGTACCTCATATGAGAGAGATGTTATATATCTTTGTTACTAAACATAAAAATTCTTACGTCATCTACTCAGTTTGCATACATTATATTAGAATCGACCTAATTTGAATTGGGTCAAGATAACCAAGCATGATTTCAACTCAGCTCACTCAAAGGCCAATCAATTTAAACATGACAGTAATAAACATGTTCTTTAAAATCTTGCATCCATAATATGCCATCAAGAATCATTATAAAGGAATCTTCTTATTATGATTAAAGAACTTATTTATTATGAGAATTTTTTTTTTCAAAAGAGAGAAATTTATTAATTTAAATATCTAAACTTTGTGATCAACACCACAACAGTATCCTTTTGATCACCTCTCTATTTATGTCCATAATCCACATTAAGTGTACAAGTAATCATTTTTTAATTTCACATAAACTCATCATTGATACTATTTTCTTATGAACTGATTATAATAGACTATATTAATAGCTGTGGAAATATATATATATTTTTTTAAATTGTGCCACTAAACTTATTGATTACACTATGAATTAGGATCATGTGTGTAAGGATTTTAGTGTTGATCCATTCCATAACATTTTATGGTAATAAATTCAAATTTATTGATGTAATTTTATCTGTTTGAAAATCTAGTTAGTTTTTTAGTTTATATTTAGAGCTACTCAAAGAAATGCTTACTAAAGAGGTTTGCTTGAGCGAAGGTCAAGATCGATTAAGTACGATGTGAGGTGTGCTCAAGCAAGATGGTAAACTTGCTTAAGTGGAACATTAAAGGTCCGAGATTTTGCATGTCTCTCGCTTGGTTTCTCCATTAAAGACATTCTTCTTTGATTTTCCACTTCATCACCAAATGTGATGTCATGCTTAATGTGCTTTTTATATTACTTATTGATTTGTTAATTGCTTAACTATAGTGAAAAATTAATTGTCTGAGTGGATCACTTCACCAATATAATTTGATAATTTTGCTCATTAATTCACATTGGGGTCTAAACGGAAATTTCAATGTTCAATCTTATTTAATTATATGAAATTTTTAAGAAAGACTCTAACTTGCATCCAGCCATCAAAACAACAATATAAACTCACCAAGAAGTTTTATTGATAACTCCTTTGAGTATCCTACTTGAGTATGGTGAGATTTATCACAAAGTATTTGACAAGATACTTACCTTTCTGAGTGACAAATTTACTTTGATAAAGTTCCCTCATCAGCAAATCTCTACAATTAGTCATTTAAATATCAAAGTTGCACGTGTTAATGGCAGGTGTTTTTTTTTTCATAAAAGCTACTAAAAAAGGCATATTCATTGGTCATAGGGCCATGAATAGAGTACACTTGCTATACCATCCTTTTGTTTTTAGGGAAAACGTTCAAAAATTAACTCGTTTTCTTTTTTTGTGAGTAAAACTCGTTTTCTTATGTTCGGTAATTAGGGGCGGCTGCACATACATTTTAGGGGTTCATATTAGGGGGTTCAAATGAACCCCCTGACTTGAAAAAATTTATTTGAACAAAGAAGGTCTTTGATCAAACCGTTAGGGACCTGTATGTCTTAATTGTGATTCTTATTATGTAGTTTCTTATCATGGTAATCTCATTGCTATTTGAGTGTTCTGTTTTCTTGATTCATCGTTGGTAATATTGGTGAGAAAAGATTATTCTTTGGATAGTTTCTCTTGAATTACATAGTTAGTTTTTGGAGTTTGGTCTTGTTTATTCATTCATTATATCTTGTTTCTCTATTATTATATGACAACAATTGCCTAAGACGTTAATTTTTTACTGCTTTTCATACAGTAAAAGAGAGGTGAATAAGAAAGTGCTTAAAGTCCCTGGAATTGAGCAGAAGGTAAAAAGATTTCCTTTAATTTTTTTTGCTTATTTGGGTTTTCAAAACTTTGATTGATTCGTCCCCGTCAATGTCTGGGGGCAATGGTGGTGAGATTGAACAATAATTGCCCATGTGTTGTCCCTATGTTTATTATTGAAAGATCTTTGTCTGGTGATTATCACTCTTCTGTATTAGGCTATTGCTCCTTGACAACAATATAAATGCAGAAAAATGAGATGGACTCCAAGAATCATCCAGCCATTATAAAGATTCAATCTTTATCTCAAAAAATTAAAAATAAAAATTCAAATAGACTCTAACTTGCATCCAGCCACCAAAACAACAATACAAACTCACTAAGACAACAATATAAATGCAGAAAAATGATCAAACATCAAATAAGATAAGCATAAACAAGTTTACGGATATACCTCTGTTTTGGCAAGATAGAAACAGAGATGCTCTGAAGCTGAACTTGTTCTCCGAACCTTTTGTAAAGCTTTTTTTTTTTTGGTTAAAATTTGTGAAGCTTTGAACGTGGGATGGCAAGATAGAAACAGAGATGTCTTCTCTGAACCTTCTGTGAAGCTTTTTTTTTTTTGGTTAAAATCTGTGAAGCATTGAACGTGGGATATATCTCTGAACCTTCTATGAAGCTTTTCCCTCCTAAAAGGTTTTTCTTTGTTTTCTAGTGCACAGATATACCTCTAACTCTGTTTCACTTTTCCCTCCAAAAAGTTTTTTTTTGTCCGGTTGAGTTAAACAAATCCTCTAGTTTAAGTGTTTAACTGGGGTTAAGTGTGGTGTTTACATTTTAAATGATGTGGCACATTTTTATCCCTTGATAATTTTCAAACAAATCCTCACCATGAACTGGACCCTCTCCATTTCAAAGGAAAATGGAGAGGATTCGGATCCTAGAAACCCAGCTGGACGCCACAGGCACTTTGATTATATCCAAAGAGATTCACAATATGCGAACTGCCCGTGTGAAGCTTGTGTAGACGTGGGTAGGGCTCATCTCGGTAAGATAATTTCTTCTTTGATTTACTCGATGGTGGCTCTAGGAATCTTTTTAGATGATCACTAGGAAATTTAAATTATACACATAAAAAATATTACAATTTCTTTCTACAACTGTGAGTCAAGTCGCTAGGAAGAGTAAAATTGTTGTGATTGCAAAGCCAAAAAGAGTATAACTATTCTCACTATCAAGGAGGATTCACAATTACAATATTTTTTTTTGATACCATTTTTTTAAGGAAAAATGGAATTAGAAATTATTTTTATTTAATAGGTTGAACGAGTTATAAATTTGAATAACTAGCAATTTTTATTTTTTTGTTTTATAATAGGCTTTTTGTTAAATAATTTGTACACTTGTTGTTTGGTCTTGTTTTGTTTTTGTTTGTTGTTATCTGGTCTCATATTTATTATTGTTATTTAAGCCCTTAAACAAAAATGAATTAAGGATTATGTTTGGGGGCAGAATTAATTTTGGACTAATTCTACATCCAAAACATTTTTACAATAAATTTTATGCAAAAAGTTGTTATTGGTGGGTAAAAAAATAATATCAATATTATGCCCAAATTAGAATCAATAATAGCTAATCACATTGGATTTGTTGTGAAATTATTGTGAAAATATTTTAAATATAACATTACTTTTATTTTTGTTGAAGCCAAATTTTTGTAATTCTCAAATTAGGATGTTCAACATTTTTATTAGAGTGGTCACAATACATTAGTTTAGCATATAATTGTTTTTTAGCAAATATATATATATATATATATATATTTATATATATATACAAGTTAGGTGGTCCTGTGGCTTGTAAATGTGGAGCCGCCAATGGATTCAATTCAAATATTTAAATATATTCAAATTTCTGAATTTTTTTTTGGCACGCTAAACAACATGATGTATCTAAATCTCTCTTACATGTATCTTTTTCAGGGAATGTTAATGTATCTCTTTCAGGGAAGATTAGTCCTTATCTCGGCAATCTGTCGTGGCTGACGCATCTTGACCTTGAAGGAAACTACAATTTGTCTACCAAAAATTTGAATTGGGTCTCAAGTCTCTCTTCTTTAGAGTACCTATATTTGGGGGGAGTGAAGATCAATCATACCAAAGCAGATTGGCTGCATGCAATTAACATGCTTCCTTCCCTTCTGGAGTTAACTTTATATTCATGTGAGCTTGAACACCTTCCATCTTCCCTTACTTTCCTTAATTTCACCTCTCTTCAAACCCTTGATTTATCATACAACCCATTTAACACCTCCATACCTAAGTGGCTGTTTAATCTTACAAGCCTCACACAACTTGATTTGAGTTTTAGCAATCAAGGAGGAAAAATCGTTGATTCATTTGGGAGACTGCTTGGAAGCCTGACATACCTCTATCTTGGTGGTAACCATTTTTCTGGTTCAATTCCAGCTTCTATTGGCAATTTGTCATCCTTGGAGGAGTTGGACCTCTCATATAATGAGATGAATGGAACCATTCCAGAAAGTTTTGGGCAACTCTCAAAGCTAGTCAAGTTGTATCTCTTAGAAAATTTTTGGAGAAGTGTCATAACAGAAGCTCAATTGATGAATCTCACAAGCCTAGAAGAGTTTGCACTAACAACTAATAATAAAAGTCAACCTCTAGTTTTCAATGTGAAATACGACTGGCGTCCTCCTTTCAACCTCAAAATTCTTCATCTAGAAAGTTGTCTTATTGGCCCCAAATTTCCTGTATGGCTTCAAGTTCAAAGTAAGCTCACCTATGTCACCCTAAGAAACGTTGGAATTGAAGGCACTATACCTGAGGAATGGTTCTCTACGATATCTTTTCAACTCACCTACTTGGATCTATCCAACAATCAGATAGAAGGGAACTTGCAGCACCAATTAGTATTTCCAAAACTGACTAAGCTATTTCTGCAAAGTAATTTTTTTTCAGGCCCTATCCTATCAAATATTAGTGATCTAATGCCAAGCTTACAATATTTAGATCTTTCGGAGAACCTCCTCTATGGTAAAATTCCTTTGTCCATATCAAAAATAAAACATCTTAATATTCTTGTCCTCAGGAGAAATAATCTTTCAGGGGAGCTCCCTCATCATTGGAACAAGTCACAAATGGACTTGCGCATTGTGGATATTTCATACAACAACATAAGTGGAAAAATTCCAAGCTCAATGGGTTTCTTAGGAAACCTTTCTATATTAGTGTTGAGCAACAACAATCTTAGTGGAGAAATTCCTTCTTCCTTGCAAAATTGTTCTATTGTGAGCATGGATTTTGGGGGGAATCGTCTCTCAGGGGATCTTACGTTATGGATAGAATCAGACATCTTCATGCTACGCCTACAATCAAATCTATTCAGTGGAACCATCCCTAAAAAATGGTTCAATCTTCATAAACTTCGCATCCTAGATCTTGCACAAAATAATCTGTTTGGGAGCATTCCAGATTGTTTGAACAATTTTACTGCAATGGTTGATGACAACATCGTTGGGTACGAACCTATTGAGAACTATACAGAGAAAGCATACATAGTGACAAAAGGAAGAGAGTATGAATATGATCACACTCTCCAACTTGTTACCTGCATTGATCTTTCCGAGAATAGTTTGACTGGAGGAATTCCTATTCAAATAACAAGCCTCACAAGATTGGGTACGCTAAACTTGTCTATGAATCATCTAAATGGAAGCATTCCCAAGAATATAGGAAACATGCGATTGCTGGAAACACTTGATCTCTCAAACAATAGACTTTTTGGACCTATTGCTGGAAGCTTGTCTTCTTTGACTTCCTTAGTACACTTGAACCTATCATTTAACAACTTGACAGGAAGAATCCCATCTGGTTATCAGCTCCAAACACTAATTGATGCAACCATATACAAGGGAAACCCTTCGTTGTGTGGGTCTCCTCTTCCGACCAAGTGCCCAGGAGATGAAACATTTGATGGCCCAAGTATTACTGATGTTGATGACAAACAAGGTGGAGATCATTATGAAAGGATATGGTTCTATGCTAGCATTGGACTCGGGTTTGGTGTAGGATTTTGGAGTGTTTGTGGCACCCTACTATTGAAGAAGTCATGGAGGCACTGTTACTTTCGTTTCTGTGATGACATCAAAGATAGGATAGCATTGCTAATTGCGTTGAGAGTAGTTCATTTGAAAAGGAAATTTGGGCTGGAAAAAAATTGAAGTTTGTAGATTGGAAAGCTGGTTTAGTTCTAAATTTGAGGTATGCATGTGTTTTGTGAAATCTTAAATTAAATATTTTTTATCTTGGTTTTTCTGTTTGAGTTTTTGGTTGTTATACATGTTTTTTCCTTTGTAGTTGACCTATTTGATAATTTGCCTATATTCTTTTCCGTTTTGATTTCTGAGTTTACATTTATGAATTTTAGGGTTTTTATTCATTTGAAATTTATATTGGTATTAGAGATAAGATGTAGAATATTATTTGTTCAATTCATTCTTTGTTTGCTTTTTTGCATTTAGGTTGTGTAGGTAATATGTTTGATAATTTAGATCATCAACTTCTATTTCATAAACGATTACTAGTCCAATTTCTTTTGGGTATGTATCAGTATCTCAACGGGTGCACAGGAGTACTGGATTTGACACATCTCTACATCTTAACAGGTCCAAAGAAAATTCTTCAAGCATATTCCTATATTTTATGTGAAATTTACACTTTTACACCCTAAATAAAATGTTAGCTGGTTGCTAAATAAACAGAGCAAGACTTTTACTCTCTATAGGAATAGGGAAACTCGAGTAATCAATGGACAAGGAAAAAAAAAATCAAGTGGTCAAAGGAAGTAATTCTAATCCAAAAGGTCACGAAAAAGAGAAAGAGAGTCTTATTTTGTTGAGTCAGTTGACTGAAAAGAATAAGGAGAAAGACTGAAAGAGGGACTTAATATTTTTTATAAGTTCAAGCATGTATGATGCATGAGGCGTCATATTATATATAAATAAATATATATATATATATATTTATATGTGTATATATATTACCGTTTTCCAAACATAATTGATGTGAAAAAAATATCAAGATTGTGTTTAGATATTTGAATTTGAATTTGTATTTAAATTTGAATTTTAAAGTGATGAATTTAAAATGCCTAAATTTAAAATCTAAATATTGAAACAAATCTTATGGATTTCTTAAAATCTATGGATTTAGAAGTTATTTCAAATTCTATCGTGGATTTGTCAAATCCAAATCTACGTGCCCAAATCTTGTCATCCAATCTCACACAAAGGTTTTTTTTTTTTTTTTTTTTAGGATAAATGGTAGACAATCTCACACAAAGTTATTCTCTGTGTATGTTGGATTGGAAAAAAAACCTTGCATGGTTCAATCTTCAATGGATTAGATTGTGCCACGTAGTCATCATCACACTGACATATCCATTGGGAAAAGTTGATCCGCACGATTCGTTTGGAATAGTTGCTTAGTTTTTACATACCTGGCATGAGCTGATTTTGACTAGAGTTTATGAGGGTCTTTTCTATACGCTTCTTGTGTTAATATATACTCTATTGGTAGTCTCATCAAGGCAATTGTTCTTCTCAATTGATACTTTTATCTTCACAAATTTTTTTTTTTTTTTTTTGGGTAGGAAGAAGCATAAAAATGACCAGACAGTTATAAGCATTACTTTGACATTTTATTCTTTAGCCATTTAGTTACATCTAAAATTGAGAAAGAGACTTGGAGTTTTGTTAGCTTGCAAAATCCCAAAACAATCTCCCTTTATTAGGTCAAAGTCATTGGTTAAGTAAAATATTAGACAAAATATGAAAATACAGTATTGGTCTATAAAGTATCTTAGACCCCACAACACTCAACAAATAAAATCCTAAAAAGAATCCCTCTCCTTATTTAAAAATCTAACTCTATGGCATTGTAGCTAGCATCTGTTGCAGGCCCTTTAGTCTCATTTGCACGCAATGACCCTCGGTTGCCATGATTGTTCAATTTAGGACTATTATATTAAATTTATTTTGTTCTGAATTGGGAAGACCCTGTTTCTAATAGGACTTGGTTTGGATATATATTAGGTCATCAAGTATTTTGATTTGGTAATACTGATGCCACATCACTTAAAAAAGTCACATTATTATTGTTTGTTGGAAAATTTTAAAGTACTCGCAAGCATACGAATCGTACCGAAATATAGTTTGACAAGAACAAAGTCGAACCCACAAGAACTTGAATGAACGTAGGAAAATTAATTAAACCTTAATCAAATTAATCCTAATCTAGTTTAATAAAAATTAATTATTTTTAATTTAAAATAAACTAAGCAAATAATTAAACAAAGAAAAAATGTGATATAAAGCAGTAAAAAGATGTAAACAAACCAGAGAAAGGAATTAAGGTTTTGAAATCCGCCTTATAAGCCATATCAGCATATATTTATGAACATTAATTTTTCCCAACCCACTGCATGATAATCTAAAAATCAATCTTGCTATCATGGAAAATATTTTCATTAAAATCTCTATTTAATAATCTAAAGTATGCTCTTCTTTACTTCTTAGGTATAAAATCAAATCATTAATTGTATCTGTAGCCAAACAAATAACCAAAGATATCCAATTTTAAAATCAAAAAATTATAAAACCAAGCATTCGATTAATTAAGATAAATCCAAAATCATGAGAAAAAAAATGATTGAACTCATATAAAGAATCCTATTTTAGTTAATTGTAATGAAGTAAGAACAATTTAAATCATTAAAGAACAACTATTATAAGAAAAATCAAATCACATAAATAACACTGACAATTCTTAACAAGGTTTCATCCTCAACTTCAATTGAAAATTTAGTTACTCATAATTAGGGGTGGCAATTTTTATCCATATCCATGAACCCGCCTATTACCCACCTTATTCGGATAAGTCTTTACCCAACATATTTAATATTTGGGTTAAATGGGTAAAGACCCATTAGGTTATTTAATTACATGGGTCTTAATGGATAAACCCACTAATACCCACTAAAACCCATCTAAAATTTAAATAAACAACAAAAATTCTAAATTTCTAAAAAAGCTAAACTAAAGATTACAAAATTACTTTCACCAACAACAAAAAAGTCCAAATCTCTCCCTGTTTGGTTACTAAGAAAGTAGCAGAAAACGATAGAAATAGGAATTCTGAACCTAATAAGATTGTTCAAACAAAATCGGAAACTTAACCACTCAACTAAGCCCAAAAATAGCCAATTTTTCATTTTTCTGATGATAAAAGCAAAGAAAAAGAAAGGATCCCAGAAAAGCATCACTTTATTTTCTTTTCCTCCATTTTCCGAGCAACCAAACAAAAATGTCTTAATCAAGTACAATTCCAATCATAACCCATAAATCAAACCATGGGTTCCTAGTCTCAAAGCTCGAACTAGTGGCTTAATCGCGCCGGAGGAGGCTATGAACTCCTTGTTCTAGTCGCAGAGCGAGAGATTCAAAATCGCCCTGACGCCGTACTCTTGGAGCTGAGGATCGGTCGAGGAAATCAACGAGATTAACGGCTTAACTGTGCCGACTTTCGCGATTTTGAGTCGGTTTTCTGGCTTGTTCTTCACGATGAGTCTGATCTCCATGGCCGCTTGCTCTTCAACAACAACAATAGCGAACCATTAATTTCTGACACCACAACACAGAGCTCTCTCTCTCTTAACTCGGTCTCTCCAACTCAGTCTCTGTTCTAACTCGGTTTCAGCCAACTCGGATCTTTCTCTCTCTCTCTATGTCTTGTAATTTTTCTGTTTCTATGTTTTTCTGGGCAACCAAACAAATTTCGAGAATGTTGGATTTGAGTTTCTAAAGGATTTATTCTGGGATGGGTTTTGGGGAAAGTTTCTAAAGTTATTTATTTATTTGGGTCATATTGGGTTAAATGGGCGGGTTACTAATTAAATGGGTTGGACGGATAATGGATAATTAATTTATATATAAATAAGTCATAAATGGATAAATGGGTAATTATGCACCCAACCCATTTATGACCCAACCCGCCCATTTGCCACCCCTACTCATAGTAGATGACAAAAAAACACAAACAAAATACTAGGCATTAAACTTGACAAATAAAATAAAGCTAGAGTGAAAGAGATAAGTGACAGTGCTAGAGAAAAGCAGGAAGCCATTGGCAGCATTGCCTCTTGCTCCTATTTCCTCTTTTTCATTCCAGCCCTCCATCGTCCTTTGTTTCAGCTTTCTTCTACCCTGCGTTTCAGCTCTCTTCTAGCTGGCCCCCCATATTTTCTATTTCCCTCTATTTATACTTACATTCACATATGCGGCTGTGACCTAAAAGCTCTTTATTAAAACCAATGTGACCCAAAAGTAAGTACTCCTAGGTAGATGTTTTGGTGAACAAATCAAGAGGCCCACGCCAAACTTCCAAAGCCCATCTGTACTTCTCCCACCCAAACAAGATTTTGTTTTCATCTGTCTACTTGTATTCACCGCGTTAGATTAACATTGGCCTCACTCTTTATTTTTCCTTTTTCTTTTCTTCACTCCTTGTTGGACTTGCCAACCTGTGCTTGTGTAAGTCATTCCCTTGGACTACTTTTATTCTTTTCTTTTATTTTTGCTTGCTTCACTTCACGCCTGGGTTGGATCTCTCAAATTGGCTTGACTTAATTGGCCATTATTCTGCCTCAAATAAAGTCTATTGGCATGTAATGCTAAATATGCAAATATGAGAGTAATTTATTGTATATATTTCATGCACATCATTGTTCTTTTAGACTTATATCCAAAAAATAAAAAAATAAAAAAATAAAAATAATAGTACTCATTTGAAACTTAAAATCTGAAGGGACCAAAAACACTTGCATGATAAATTTTATGGGCTAATGGTGTATTTTAGCCTAAATTATAATTAAAGTTACTTTTATATACGTTGTAGGGTTAAGGGGCCCAAAAGTATGTGTTTATATATATATATATATATATATATATATTGGGCCTTGGGCCTTGGCCGAGGACGTTGAGTGGTCCGAGGACATACAAACAGCATTGGAGAGGTAAGACTCAAAGCCCCGTAAGTAAGCTACAATTGAGAGGGTTAGGGAAGGTATGCCGAGGAGGAATATCCCCTTGGCTAAACAAAGCAAAGATCAAATTGTGTGTCCTATCATCTAGGGTGACGTTCCAGTAGGTTCTATTGATAAGGACATACATTATGAACGTACAGGAGGGATGAAAGCTAAGAAATATCTAAGGGAAAGCTGCTACCACCGCATTGAATGCTTTGTAGCTAACTCTCTGACCGCATAAATGAGGAAGTAATATCTGAACAGTACTTTTCAGCTTTAAAGCTACCCCCAAAGACTTCTGAAGAGTGCTGACGGGACAAGGATCAACACAAGCAATCTATTGTTCATGTGGAGGGTAGAGATGAGAAGTGAGAAATAGTATAAATCAAGAGGAAGGCCCCAAGAGAAAGGGATTGAAAAATTAAGAAAGAAGTACTGTAGCAATTAAAACTATACTTGTAACCAACTTCAAGTAATATATACAAGAAATGATCTCTTCGGACTGTGCCGAGTATAATTTTTATTAGATAAATCCAGTCTATTTTTGTTTTATTGTCTTATGGATCCATTATAATTGTTACCCAACTCATTATAACCTAGTTTTCCAACTCATTCTCTACAAATTCATTGTATTGGGCTCATTGGGCCTAGATCCACTTCCTTTTTGGGCTTAAGACTCAAACTGTGTCCTTACAATTGGTGCTGGCACCGTTTGTGGGAAATTCTGGTGCTGTAGTGATTTTTTACAATCAATCATGGTAGGTTCAGGTCCGAATCTGGAGGAATCTATGAGGTCCCAACGTCAAGATCATTTTGTTAATCTTGAGAGCAAGAAGGACCAGGAGGTGAGTGTGCATACTAGTCATACTAGCAGGAGTCAGTCTCGAAGTGGGAGCCACCCTTCTCATGAGGAGAATACCAAAGTCATGCAACTGGAGATTGATCATTTGAAGAGGAAGTTGTGCCACGAACAAGGAAAGCGAACCCCCTCCAATTCTGACGATGGGGAGGATGGTAGTTATAGACCCAGATCAAGGACTCCTCCTAGTGAGTCTTTCTCGCATGATGAGGACTACCACCATGAGTGCAAGAACAGGAACTCATCTTCCAAAGGCTTGGGAAATGATGCGATGAGCAGAGCATTCAACCAAATTTTCAGATCACCTTTCATGCGTAGAATCGAGGGAGGGAGACTTCCTCGGCAGTTCACCCAACCGACGTTCACCATGTACAATGGTTGAATAAACCTTGTGGAGCACGTAAGCCACTTCAACCAGAGAATGGCTGTGCACTTTAGGAATAAGTCTTTGATGTGTAAGGTGTTCCCATCCAGCTTGGGGCCTGTGGCGATGAGGTGGTTTGATGGCCTAGGGTGTTTAGATCTCGTTTTATTACGTGTAGTAAGGTTCCTCGGTCCTTAGATTCCTTGTTATCCATGTCCATATGAGAAGGAGAGACCCTAAAGACGTACTTGGACAGATACTGGGAAATGTTTAATGAGATCGATGGGGATTTTGATGACGTGGCTATAAGGACTTTCAAGGTTGGCCTGCCCACTGAGCATGATTTGAGAAAATCCTTGACCAAGAAGCCGATAAGGAGTGTGCGTCGACTTATGGATCGTATTGATGAATACAAACGGGTTGTGGAAGATCAGCAGCAAGGGAAGGGAAAAGAAAGGCTAAGGTTATCCCTCAGGACAGAAGGGATTTCAGGTCAGACAGATACAATAATAGCAGGCCCCAAAGGGATTTTGCTGGGCAATCTGGGTCTACGGCTCCTTAGGTGGTTAGTACGGTGTTCCGAGAGCCAGTACATCAAGTCTTGGAGAAGATCAAGAATGAGTCATATTTCAAATGGCCAAACAAGATGGGAGGAGACCCCATGAGGCGCAACTAAAGTCTTCATTGCTAGTACCATCAGGAATGAAGGCATACCACCAAGGACTGTAGAACTATGTGGAATCATCTGGAGCAACTGTTCAGAGATGAAAGGTTACAACAGTTTCTGTATCGACCTAATGGGCAAGGAGACCAAGCATAGTCAGAGGCTCAGAGGAATGCTTCTTCAAGATCCCTTTTGGGCACAATTAATGTCATCTTTGCCGCTCTTGGGAGATCTGGTTCTCATCCCTCTAGGGTGATGTCTGTAGCTCGGCTATCCGTTGAGAACTCTAATTCTGAGCTGAAAAAGGCTAAAATGGAGATCCGACTGATGTTGAGTTTTTTGGATGAGGACAAGATTAGAACCATACAGCCACATGATGATACTTTAGTGGTCACCCTCAAGATAGGAAGGTATGATGTGAAGAGGGTGTTAGTAGACCAGGGCAGTGGTGCAGAGATTATGTACCCTAACTTGTACGGAGGGCTGAACTTGAAGCCTGAGGATTTGACAGCCTATGATTCACCTTTGGTAAGCTTTGATGGGAAAGTTGTCATCCCAAGGGGTCAGATTAAATTGCCCATGCATGCAAGTTTAGAGGTGGTAGAGGTAGACTTCATTGTGGTGGATGCTTATTCCCCCTACACTGCCATTGTGGCAAGGCACTGGCTTCATGCCTTAGGGGCCGTTTCTTTAACTCTGCACTTGAAGATGAAATATCCCTCAAGGGACCAGATTGAAGAGCTTGTGGGGAGTCAATTCATGGCTAGGCAGTGCCTCGTGGCTGCAATTATGCATTAGCTTGAAGCTTAGTCCTCGGCCTCTGCTGAGGGGGGCTTATAGTAATCAAGGATTCCGATCCTATCAACAGATGTGGTGTCGGAAGAGGCAAAGTGTGAGAGGTTAGAGGAAATTACTATAGATGGTGATCCGGATAAGTTTTTTCAGGTTGGAGCTCAGTTGCCTCCTCGGGAGAAGGAAGAACTGTTGGCGTTTCTAAGGAGGAATATTGATGTGTTCGTATGGAATGCCTATGAAGCTCCTAGGGTGGATCCAGACTTCATTTGCCATCATCTGAATGTCAACCCGGCTATCCTCCCTAGGAAGTAACCACATCGGCACTCATCTAAGGAGCATTCTGATGCTGTCAAGGAAGAGGTGAACAAGCTTAAGCAGGCTGGGGCTATTAAGGAAGTTTTCTATCCTGAGTGGTTGGCTAATACAGTGGTAGTGAAGACGAAGAATGAGAAGTGGTGGGTATGTGTGGACTTTACAGATTTGAATAAAGCTTGCCCCAAAGACCCTTTTCCCATGCCTCGAATAGACCAGTTGGTGGATGCCACTGTGGGCCATCCTCGGATAAGCTTCCTGGATGTCTTTCAAGGGTACCGTCAGATAACTTTGGCTTTGGGTGATCAAGAGAAGACAATTTTTGTCACCCCTACTGGGAATTACCACTATAAGGTGATGCCCTTTGGTCTGAAGAATGCAGGGTCTACTTATTAGAGGATGATGACCAGTATATTTGAACCACAGTACATTGAGATTTATATAGATGATATGGTGGTTAAGAGTAAGTTGGAATCCGAGCATGTTAACGATCTCGGGAATATCTTTGAGATCTTGAGGAGACATAAGCTGCGACTTAATGCTTCTAAGTGTTCTTTTGGTGTCGGATCAGGAAAGTTTTTGGGGTACATGGTTACACACTGCGGAATTGAAATCAACCTTGACCAAATTAAAGCAATCAACAATTTATAGCCACCTCGGAATCCCAAAGAGGTTCAGAAGCTAACAGGGATGACTGCTGCTCTAAACCGATTCATCTCTCAGTTAGCAGATAGGTGTAGACCTTTCATCCAGTTGTTGAACAAGTGGAAGGGATTTGAATGGACCGAGGAGTGTGTCTTGGCCTTCCAACAGTTGAAGGAATACCTATCTCAGCCACCCATTATGTCCAGACCCGAAGTGGATGAGGTTTTGTTTGCTTACATTGTTGTGGCTTCCCATGCGGTGAGTTTGGTGCTTGTGTGGGTTAATAGTGGTGTACAAAGGCTAGTTTATTATGTGAGTAAGTCACTACATGAGGCCGAAGTCTATTACCTACCACTAGAGAAGGCCATTTTGGCAGTGGTACATACTACACACAAGCTCCCGCATTACTTCCAATCGCATACAGTTGTTGTTTTAACCCAACTTTCACTTCGATCACTACTTCGGAGCGCTAATTTCACAGGGAGGATTTCTAAATGTGGTACGATACTAGGGGCTTTTAACATCAAGTATGTGCCTCGCACCTCTGTTAAGGGCCAGGTCCTTGCAGATTTGGTGGCCGAGTTTGCTGAATCCCCATTGGAAGAAGAGGTAGAGAGGCAGGGCATGGATGGAAAATCAGTTGGCATGGTCTCCCTGCAGAAGCCTTTATCTTGGAGGGTATATATTGATGGTGCAGCAAACCAAAGGAGATCCGGAGTGGGGCCAGTTCTAGTATCTCCTGAGAAGATCACTATTGAGAAATCCTTAAAACTAGGCTTCTCGGCCACAAATAATGAGGCTGAGTATGAGGCTCTATTGGTGGGGATGGCCATGGTTTAAAAAATGGGCGAAAAGGCAGAGGAGATATTCTTGGATTCAAGATTGGTCGTAGGCCAAGTGAAAGGGGAGTTAGAGGCTAGGGATGTGAGAATGCAAGAATATTTAAATCAATTTAGGCACTTGCAATCGGGATTTGAGTCTTTCAGCTTGCTGCATATCCCTAGGAGTAGAAACACACATGCTGACTCTCTAACCACTCTTGCAACCTCCTTGGCACAGGGTTTACCTTGGGTCATCCTGGTTGAAGACTTGTGCAAGCCCACCGAAGTGAAGGGGGAGACGGTCCATATCCATCAAATTAGGGTGGGGCCTAGCTGGATGGACCCTATAATGCTATTCCTAAAAGAGGATATCTTATCTGAGGAGAAATCAGAAGCTGACAAGATGCAAAGGAAGGCTCCTCGGTTTTGGCTATCCGAGGACCAAAAATTGTACAAGCGCTCTTTTTTTGGGCCGTACTTGCTATGCATATACCCTGAAGCATCAGAGCTATTCCTTGAGGAGTTACATGAAGGGATTTGTGGAAGCCATACAGAAGGTAGATATTTGTCTCATAGAGATCTCACTCAAGGATACTGGTGGCCGAACATGCAGAAAGAAGCACAAGAGTATGTGAAGAAGTGTGATCAATGCCAAAGATTTGCACCAAACATTCACCAACCGGGAGGAGTCTTTAATACTCTTTCCAGCCCTTGGCCATTTGTTCAATGAGGCTTGGACATTGTAGGTCCTTTCCCTAACGCAGCAGGGAATAAGAGATATTTGCTAGTCGGCACGGATTACTTCACCAAGTGGGTTGAAGTTAAACCATTGGCGAATATCAGGGACGTGGATGCCAAGAGGTTTGTTTGAAAAAATATTGTCACTCGGTTCGGAATCCCTCATACCCTCATCTCAGATAACGACCTTCAGTTTGATAATAAGGCCTTCAGGAGGTATTGTTGTGACCTGGGAATTGCGAATAGGTATTCCACCCTATCCACAAGGGAATGGACAAGCTGAGGCTGTCAATAAGGTCATAGGTAATGGACTCAAGAAAAGACTGGATGATGCGAAGGAAAAATGGGTGGAAGAGCTGTTGCACGTCCTTTGGACGTATTGGACTACACCTCGAAGGTCAACGGGGGAGACACCCTTTTCGATGATTATGGAGCCGAGGCTGTTATCCCTCTGGAGACTGGGTTCTCAACGCTGAGAATGAGTTCTTTCAATCCAAGCAACAATGATGGACTGTTAGGAAAGAGCTTAGACTTAATTGAAGAGCGAAGAGAAAATACCATGGTTCAATTAGCATATTATCAACACAAGCTCAAGCAAGGGTATGATGCCAACATGAAGCTAAGGCCACTAGCACCAAGAGACTTGGTATTAAGAAAGGTTTTAGATACTGCAAAGAATCTAGTATAGGGAAAGTTAGGGCCCAACTGGGAAGGGTCATATCGCATCACATCAGTGGCTAGAATAGGTGCATATTATCTTGAAGATCTAGATGAAAGGGTTGTACCACGCCCCTGGAATGTAAACAACTTGAGAAGGTATTATTATTAATGAAAGTTTTATTTACCATATGTGGCTTTATTACATTATGCATCATGAGTCCCACTATTTGTTTGAATATCAAACAGAATCTTGGTCATGTCTGGCTCCTCGGACCACATATCTTGGGTAAATTAATATTTTTAGTTATTTTTCTAAGTATTAAATAGAACCTTAGCTATGCCTGGTCTATCAGATCATATGCTTTGGGTAAATTAATACTTAATGACATCTTTTTAAGTGTTAAACAGAACCTTAGCTATGCCTGGCTCCTCGAACCACATGCTTTGGGTAGATTAATATTTCCTGACCTCTATCTAAGTATCAAACAGAATCTTGGTCATGCCTGGCTCCTCGGACCACATACCTTGGGGAAATTGATATTTTTAGTTATTTTTCTAAGTATTAAACAAAACCTTAGCTATGCCTAGTCTCTTGGACCACATACTTTGGCTAAATTAATGCTTAATGACATCTTTTTAAGTGTTAAACAAAACCTTAGCTATGCCTAGCTCCTCGAACTAGATGCTTTGGGTAAATTAATACTTCTTGACCTTTATCTAAGTATCAAACAGAACCTTGGTCATGCCTGGCTCCTCGGACCACATGCCTCGAGGAAATTGATATTTTTAGTTATTTTTCTAAGTATTAAACAGAACTTTAGCTATGCCTGGTCTCTCGGACCATTTGCTTTGGGTAAATTAATGCTTAATGACATATTTCTAAGTGTTAAATAGAACCTTAGTCATGTTTGGTCTCTCGGACCACATACTTTGGATAAATTAATACTTCAGTTCATTTCACTAAGTGTTAAATAGAACCTTAGTCATGCCTAGTTTCTCGGACCACATACTTTGGGTAAATTAATACTTTAGTTCATTTCACTAAGTGTTGAACAGAACTTTAAACGTATTAGGCTCCTCGGATCATGTGCCTTGGGGAAGTTAACACTTGGAAAGTCCACCCTAGGTTTTGATTGAAGGATTCTAAGGATGCATTAATAAGATACACTTAAGGGGAAAAACCCCGGGCACCCTTTTTCCCTATTAAGAATTTCATTTTTTTTTTTGGGACATAGTCATTTTTCTCACCATGCACACATGTTTAGTTTATTTAAGTTGACGGTTAGTTATTACTTCTAGCTTTGGTCAAAGTGTGGGTGTTCACCTTTGGATACATCATCAGTTTAAAGATTTCAACAAAGAGCAAGACAAGGATTATAGCCAACTAGAAATAAGTGTTGCAAGAAAAGTAAAGATTCAGAAAATAAAGTTGAAGCCTTTTCATTAAATAAAGGAAAAATACATTATAGACAATGGCAAAACTGCTAGTACAAAAGAAGAACTACAAAAGGAAAACAAAATCCTAGAGCTAAGCCTTGGAGCTGGGATAAGGGTCTTCTTTGTTGCTAGGCTTGGAGGCAGGAGCATCTTTGGCCTTGGCAGCATCCTTGGATTTGTCCTTGACCTCTTTTACCTTGACAGCAGCGTCCTTGGCCTTGGCAGCGTCCTTTGCCTTGGTGGCGTCTTTGGCCTCAGCAGCATCTGGCAGAGCCTAGATTTCCTTTCCCTTCCCCTTGTCCTTGGCCTTCTCAACCCCCTGGCCTTGGTCACCAACCTGGCTAGGCTCCTTTGGGATCTCGGGAGGGGGAAGAAAGGCCTCGGTGGTAAGGGGCTGCTCTATTGAGAGTGGTGCGAGAGTAAGGGAATGTGGGAGGTCGGCTGGAACCTCACCAATATCAGGAGGGTAGTATATGTTCCTAGCCTCCCTCCACTCCGAGGTAGCTGGGACTCCTACAAGGTTAAGGGCCTCTAGCCACACTTCCTTGCAGTAGTCCTGCATAGCTCGGCCAGTTCATTCGCCAGTCGTTCCTCAGTCTCCTGTACCCCCAGCTTGTAGGATGCTTGCTTTGAGGCCTCCGCTACTTCCTCGGCCATCTGAGCGGCATCTTTGGCTTTTTCCAGGTCAGCACTTAGCTCTAGGACCTGCTGCTTTGCTGTGGCCAATTCTATCTCAGTAAGGTACAACCTTTTTCGCTGGTCCTCGGCCTAGTCTTGGGCATTCTTTAAGCCCGCTTCGGCACTTAGACGCGCCCTTTCCTTAACAACTAGCTTGCTTGTAAGCTCTTTATTTTTCTATTTTGATGCACCCAGGGCCTTGTTGGCCTCGAAGCGAAGGTTGGCCTTAACCCGGACCTCATTTCGGGCGTCCTTGACCCATTCCTCGACTATAAAAACTTCCTGGACAACCTGTACAAAAACAACAAGAGAATATCATGTTAAAGAAGTATACGTGTATAATGAAATAGTAATAATAAAGAAAACAGGAAAGGAAACTTAGCATTTAAATTAAGAGGTACGATGGTAAACTTACCATGGCTAAGTCCCTTTTCAGGGACATGAAGAGGTCTGGCTGTCTCATATGCCTTAGAGTAGTCATGTCCTTCGGCAGGAGGAGGGGCTGCTCTAGGGCCTCAACTATGTAAGAGGAGTGCCCTCTTTGAAACTCCCTGATAGAGGAGTTCCATAGGATGGTGGCTCCATCCAGCTCTAGCCGAGGAGCCCAGGTACGCTGTTGTTAGCGCACCTCGGTCACACCCAGATCCTCCCTGCTATCCACTGAGGTGGCCCGCCCTTTGTCTTAGGCCTTTTTTGCTTCTTGGTCTCTTGGTAGACCACCTCACCCTCCTCCACTTCCTACTCCTTCCTTTTCTTCTTCAGATTGGGTATGGGGAGAAGGCTGGTAACAGGAGGGGGAGGAAGGGGAAGGCTGGTAACAGGAGGGGGAGGAAGGGGAAGAGAAAAGGGGAGGGGGGGGCTGGGACTTTGGGACCTCCTTGAAAGATGACCATTTATTCCTCTCCGCGAGGAGGTCCTTCAAGCCCTTCCTCGGATCGAGTGACATCCCTTCTTCTTCCTCCTCGGAGTTGTCGTTTATTTTTGCAAGCACAAAGCCTGGGGTGCGAACACCTGAGATCCTGTCAAACTCGTCCTCCAGGTTTGATATGTGGATGACAGGATCCCTCTGCTCCTCTATCTCTTCTTCGAGGTGGAATTGGTCTATCTTCGCCTCGAGTGATAAACGTGAGGAAGCAGTTTCTTCCCTCGAAGCCACGGCTTCAGGGAGAGCAAGAACGAAGGGCAATTCAGCGGGCACGACGTCCTCTCGGGCAAGAAACCCAGGTACAGAGACGTCTATCCTGCGGAGCCTTAGGTCGCCTCCTCTGATTGCGTGGCCCACTTCTTGGAAGTTGTCCGAGATTAGTTCGAAGTCCAAAATAAGGTGGACCACCCTCAGCTGCCTATCGTTACTCACAAACACCTCGGACCTGAGAACTCTGTTGAGGTCCGCGATGTTGACCAAGCTGAGGCGGGGCACTACATGCCTTTTATCTGCAAAATCAGCCGATGAGCAAATCATGGTCAGACCAATAAAACCTATCATCAAAGGAAAAAAAAATATTAAAGGGAAGAATTGCAAAGCTAAAAGAACTAAATCCCGTTCTAAGGGACCTAACCCTAGGGTACCCCACCCGGCTCTCCCTCTCGAGTTGGGCAGTGAAGACCGTTGTGCCATTCCCTAAAGGTGATTAAGTAGTCGTCCTTCATGCCTTTGTTGGACTTGGGAAGACACGATACATGCCTAACAATGTAGGACTTGGACTTGAGGTAATACCCCGAGTCAGCAAGTGAATGGCACTCGTACATATGGACGACGTCGTGCCAGGTTAGTCTCAGACCCATTTGCTCGTTGAGAGCATCGACACTATCTAAAACTTTAAATAGGTTGGGCGCGCACTGGTGGGGACACAACCTATGGTTGATTAGGTAATCTTGGGTCACCCTACCTATGGGGAGCGTCATTCCTCATTCTATGAAAGCGATCATAGGAATGACAACCTCCCCCTCTTTTCTATCTGTAACCACCTGGTTTGGAGCACAATATCGTAGGGCAACCCCCTGTGGAATGTGATATTTGGCCCTAAAGCCCTCCATACCGACGGGAGTATTTATGAGATGTTTGAATCTACCCATTTAAGCAATTTAAGGGGAAGTAAGGGAAATGTTTTTGAAAAGGAAACGAAGATTAGAAGGCCAAGGAGGTTGGCCGAGAAGAAAAGAACTTAAGGACGTGGAGACTTACAAAAATGAAAACAGGTGACACTTTAGGAGCTTCTTGAGAGTTGGGAGGTTTGGGAAGTCTTGAGTGCTTGAGAGTTTGAGAGGTCTTAAGAGTTTGCAAATGTGTTAAATAAAGAAAAAAGTAAACCCACCAGGCACCTTATATAGGAGGCGGAGTAAAATGGGATTTATCCCGCTCAAAATTCAAGGAGAAATGCCAGCAGTAGGATCAACATCTCACCATAGGATGCAAGGAACAAAGCGCCGCTTAGAGCATTTAATGAGTTCTCACGTGTGTAAGTCAAAGAAACAAATGGATTTAATTCTCCAAAGTCAAAACCCCATTTTTTCTCCTCGGATGAGAGGGGAAAAACCGGAGTTTTGAGGGGCTATTGTAGGGTTAAGGGGCTCAAAAGTATGTATATATATATTGGGCCTTGGGCCTTGGCCAAGGATGTTGAATGGTTTGAGGACATACAAACAGCATTGGAGAGGTAAGACTCAGAGCCCCATAAGTAAGCTACAAATGAGAGGGTTAGGGAAGGTATGCCGAGGAGGAATATCCCCTCGACTAAACGAAGCAAAGATCAAATTGTGTGTCCTATCATCCAGGGTGACATTCCAGTAGGTTCTATTGATAAGGACATACATTATGAACGTACAGGAGGGATGAGAGCTAAGAAATATCTAAGGGAAAGCTGCTACCACCGTATTGAATGCTTTGTAGCTAACTCTCTGGCTACTTAATGAGGAAGTAATATCTGAACAGTATTTTTCAGCCTTACAGCTACCCCTAAAGATTTTAGGAGAGTGCTGATGGGACAATGATCAACACAAGCAATCTATTGTCCACGTGGAGGGTAGAGATGAGAAGGGAGAAATAATATAAATCAAGAGGAAGACCCTAAGAGAAATGGATCGAAAAATTAAGAAAAAAGTACTGTAGCAATTAAAACTATACTTGTAACCAACTTCAAGTAATATATACAAGAACTGATCTCCTTGGACTGTGCTGAATATAATTTTCCTTAGATAAATCCAGTCTATTTTTGTTTTATTGTTTTCTAGATCCATTATAATTGTTACCCAACTCATTATAGCCTAGTTTTCCAACCCATTCTCTACAAATTCATTGTATTGGGCTCATTGGGCCTATATCCACTTCCTTTTTGGGCTTAGGACTCAAACTATGTTCTTACATACATAATGAGAGAGAGAGAGATACATATGTTTGAATAGATATAATTAATTTACTAGTGCCAAGACATCCTCTAGTTCCTTACATATCTTTGATTAAAAACAATTAATTTAATGGTGCCAAGAGACATCCTTAGTGCAGCGGTACCCTCTCAAGTTCAAGACCCCGAGATTAGGGTGGGGTAATTTATTATTAGGATAATTTCTAACCATGACTAAAAAAAAAAAAAAAAAAAGATAGAATATATATATATATATATATTCTTTTTTTTTTCTTTTTTCTTTTTTATAACAGAATTTGCTGGATCTACGCATAAATTAGTAATTTCAGCCAGCAAAGAAATTCGAGCATCTTGTAAACGGAAATGGTAATAACAATTTCCAATTCCCAACCCTTAAATTCTCTAAAAAAAAATTCTCAACCCTTAAATTGATCACTATTCCAGGTTGTAGAGTTGTACATTCATCCTGATCATATGGGTACGTATACTCCTTTCATTTGACTCAAATAATAGATCATCTGAGAAGTATGTGTCTAAATCAGTCTGTCTAGCCGGGTAAAGGGTAATTAATGCAGGATTATTGAAGATGAATCAGTTTTTGGTTCTTGAAGCTTTTTCTCAAAGTGTCAAGTACTACTGTACTGTATACTGCCATAGAGAAGGATTACAATGTGCATGTGCATATTATGACATGACAGAAATGCAATGCACTATTGGAGAGCCTTGGGAGAATAGTTTGACCTATAATTCAACCGTCACAGGTCAAGATTGATTTATACTTGTACATTACACAAAATTGATGGGTCTTGAAGTGAGCTAGAATGCATTGGCAATATTTTAAATATTAAATAGGCCACAAATATTATTTGAGGTTAGAGAGCTTGTTGTTATTATTGCTTTAGGTGAGTTTGAATGTTTGAACTTGCTAGTATTTGATACACGCAGTCCCAAATTTAGGATCTCGAGAGCAATTGTGCATTCATGATAAAGTTTTCTTCGTGGAAAAACACAAACAAATGCCTACCATTTGTTGTGTAGAAAGCGTACTTGTGCCCATCATTCTCATGTTGCTGGTAATTCTGCTATACTCTAAGCACATGTTTGTCCTTTCATACATACCTCTCTCTCTCTCTCTCTCTCTCTCTCTCTTTATAAATATATATATATATATATATATTGACGAACCAAATAAATCCCTTCGTCCACATAAGTCCACATTGGACGAAAGAGAGCGTCATTAAACGTACATTCAATGAGAAACCATTGCACGCCAATGAATGTAGGAAATATAACCGTTGGAGATGATATCAAATCACCTCATTAAAACCACACAAAGATGTTACAAGAGGGCATTCAAGACACCCTTGAATGCCACCAACGACTAGAAGAGAAAGCCCTATATGTATACAATGTCAAATCCTAACAAATGGTACTCTCACTCATTTTCCACACATACTAAGATTAAAGCTCTTGCCATTATTACTGCTATGTCCTTATCTGACTTTGCCATCCGAGTCTCAGTGGCTGGCACCACACTGGTGACCACTTGAGCAAAGCTTTCTTTTTGCTCTTGTGTAGGACCTCTAATGAGCCGAATTGCATTCTATCTGGACGATCAATTCAACTGACAATTTTGGCATCATCAGTTTGGCACTGTCTGTGGGGAAACGACTTCAAACCCTAGTTTGAAAACGTGACTCTACCCTTTCTAATATCCAGATGGAGTCCAACGCACCTCAAGATTCGGCAGCACTAGCCCTGCAGGTTCAGACACTCACAACCAATATAGAAGGACTCACCAGGCAAAACTAAGAGATGAGACTGTAGCTGCAACAGGAGGAGAATCATGAAGATAACAGGAATGAGGACGAGGAGAACAGCAACAGAAGAGGTGACTCAAGGAAGACGGATTCGTCTGATGGGGCGAGCAACGACCTCCTCAGAAGCATGCAAAAAGAGATGGACGAGCTAAAGAATGTGATGAGGGAGAAGACAAATAAGAACCTAGACAGAATGGTCAAAAGGAGTAATTCCCCATTTACCATAAAGGTCCTAGGATGTCCCTTGTCGCCAAAGTTCCGCCTCCCCCAACTTAAGTCGTTTGAAGGCTAAAGGGACACATTGGATCACATAGCCACCTTTAAAATGACTCTAAGCTTGCCGCAAACTCCCAATGAGATTTTGTGTAGATCTTTCCCCACTACCCTTAAGAGAGCTGGAAGAATATGGTTCAATAAACTTGCTCAATTGTCCATAGACAACTTCGAGCAGCTCAACAATTCCTTAGTGTGCCACTTCATTGGCGGTTAACGACAAAAGAGGCTAGTGGATCACCTACTTACAATCAAGCAGAAGAGGGGGAGTCATTGAGATCATATGTGAAAAGGTTTAACAGGGTATTGTTGGTAGTAGACGAAACTGAAGACAAAGTGCAACTGACCACGTTCAAAGTTGGGTTAAAATCCAAAGAATTTGTGGTCACCCTCGCGAAGAGTCCTCCCAGATTAATGGTAGAAATGCTGTTACAAGCCCAGAAATACATGAACATGGAAGATGCTCTGGCCGTGATTGAACAAGGGGACGTAAGGAAAGACAAAAGGAGCATTCGGGAAGATCGAAAAGGGAAGAAGAGAGAAAGAGGGGATCATTCGTCCAGTCATGATAGCATCAAAAGGATAGATCACAAAGCCTCGAGGACGGTAAAATTCACACCCCTAGTAATGCCTATTAACAAAATATTGATGTAGATTAAGGACGACCACGCCTTCAAATGGCCAAAGCCACTTCGCTCATCACTTAGTGTTCGTGACAAGAAGAAGTACTGCCATTTCCACAAAGATCACTGGCACTATATAGAGGATTGCATGGACTTAAAAGAGCAAATAAAAGAATTGATCCAAAAAGGAAAGCTACAAAAGTTCATGAAGAAGGATGTGTCAGGACAGCATAAGCACGACACACAAGCAAGATCAGAAGAAAATCCCCAGGACGAGGACCAATCACAAGACCGTCCAAGGAACGCCGTAGGAGAAATAAGGATGATCAATGAAGGCCCCACCATAGGATGGTCATTCAAGTCCCTAAAAAAGTATTAGTAGAGACAAGTTAACAGCGTTCATACGGTGCCTTTGTCTAAGCACCAAAGAAGGGAAAATCTGGATATGGTCTTCTCAGAGGAAGATGTCCAAGGTGTGAAGCAGCTACATGACGACTCTCTGTTCATTATGCTCATGATAGAAGGGTTCAACACTAGACGGGTCTTGGTGGAAACGAAGCATCCTAGAGAATAGCCAAGTACCAGCAAAAGATGACTAGATATTACAACCAGAGGATAAAACTCAAGAGATTCAGCATTGGTGACCTCGTCCTATGAAAGGTGACACCGGCAACAAAAAATCTAGCACAAGGCAAGCTAGGGCCAACATGGGAAGGCTCATACAGAGTCGTCCACTAATCGAGATAAGGGAGTTATCACTTGGTAGGGTTGGACGGAAAGAAGTTGCCCCGCCCATGGAACGTCGAACACCTAAAAAGGTATTATCAATAGGAGTCAAAATTCTTTTGTAAATGAATAACAGTGTTTTATGATTTGAAAGCAGATTAATAAACGTACTATTTAGTAATTCTCATTGCGAATGCGTTCAAATAAATGTCTGAAACAAAATTGGCAAGTGATAAAATTCCCTAATCTAAGGGATGTAAATCACATGACTAAGCAAAAGGGATAAAATTCCCTAAACAGATGTAGATCACTTAACGAAGGCATGTGATAAAATTCCTTAAACGAATGTAAATCACATGGCAAGGCCATGTGATAAAATTCCCTAAATGGATGTAAATCACTTGACGAAACTAAAGCAATAAAATTCCCTAGACGGATGTAAATTGCATGACGAAGGCCATGTAATGGGAGTCACTGAGCGAAAAGACATTTTCTTTTTCGCTAAGGCCGAATAATAAGCCAAGCACGGAATACCTAAAAACGCTCGCAAGTCACTTAATGAGGCCAGAGATGTGAAATCAAGTGATGATGGCAAGTGATTTGCGAACTTTCATACAAGCAAAAGAAAAGGCAGACATATGCAAGAAAGGTAAAGTGAAATTTAAGCATTAAAAATTATCTGAGATTGTTCAAAAGCCCAAAAACATGAAGGGCACCACCAAACAAAAAGAAAAAGAAAAAGGAATAAATGTTGTAAAAGCTAGTCAGGCATCAGGAACTTTGCCCTCATCAGGCCTCGGAGCCTCACCTTCAAGCTCAGCTGGATTCTCATCATTTGTAGCAGCAGTTTGAGTAACTTCATCGGCCTCCATCTCCTTATCGATGGACTCAAAGTCCAGGTTCTCCAAGTCCACCTCTAGGCCATGCTTCACCAAATACCTCCTCAGCAGCTCAAAGCCCTTAAAGTACCAGTTGAATAGAACAGTATTGTACTCTTCAGTAATTTGGAATGCTTGGATGGCCTTGGCAGCCACAGTCTTAATCTTCTAGTTGGCCGACTGGAGGTGTTTGTCCTTCTACACCGCCAGAAGTTTCTCAACTTTTAGCTCCTTGGCTAGAGCCTTGATCTTTTCCTTAGCAGCATTACTGTTGTCCATCATTGTTATAAGGTCCTTTCTCAAACGGGAACCCTCGGCCTCCAGTGCCTCCATCTTAGAACCAGCCACAACAGCCTTCTCCTCGTGAGCCAAATACTCCAAGGTGATGTGAATCGTCTCTCCCAGCACCTGGCAATCACTTGTATTAGGACGGAAGCGATATCCAAAATCCATATATATATATATATATATACATATAATAATAGAAAGTATGAACAACAAAGGACTACCTGAACGAGCTTATGGATGTGGTGATTCACCATTTCATGGGAAGGTACCCCTGAAATCTCCTTCAGCTTCTCGGCTGTGACAACATTATGAGCCATCGTCAAGGCCGTCCTGGTGTCATCCCAAATACTGGCCCCAACCTTCTCCTTCCCTTTATCTCCACTTCGACGTCTTTTTGGACAAGGAGTAATTTCCTCAAGGGAGATAGCAGGAGAGGTAGTACGGGTCTCATCAGGCGTAGGAGTGGATGAGGTCTTCTCGACGACCTCCTTTTGAACAACCCAAACCCGCCTCTAGCCAATGTTGGAGAGCGGCTCATTTTTCTTCGCCTTCATTCGGGCATACATCTCCTGATTGAATTTCGTCATCATCTCTGAAGAAAAAAAAAATTAGCCTGAAGAGAGCTGAAGATAGAAATGAAGAAAGGATCTAGTCTTGAGGAACTTACTTTTCTCCTCCCTTTGTATGGCTTGCAGAATGAAATGAGAAGGCTTAGGACCTAGGCAGTGACGAGCCAAAGTTCAAGGATCAACAAGTTCGTCAAAGTCCTCAATGGTTTTCGCGTACTTAATGGCTGCCTAAACGCGCACCTTGAACTTAATCTCAAGCTTTAAGCGCTTCTTAACTGCAAAACAAAAGAAGGAGGGCCAAAACCAAGTAAGGACGACCAAAATGATCAGTGAAAAATTTCTCACAAAAAGATGACGCACCAAGTTGAGAAGTCTCCCACCTATGCAACAGCCTAGGGACCTCACCCAAAAAATCGTCAGAAAGTGTCTCCCAACCATCACTAGACACGAAGAAATACCTAGTCTTCCAATAGCGGAAGGAAGAAGGAAGATCGACGATAAGCCGAGATTTCCTATCACAAGGTACGAGCTCATAATACCCAAACTCCTTTGATTCTTTCAAACGATATAGGTGAACAAACTCGTCCAACCTGATCATATCCCCATCAGTAACGATCATCCATATCTTCATACAACTAATGACGATCCTCCATGAGTTTGGCATAAGTTGCCTAGGAGCTATATTCAAATAATGGAGAAGTTCCATTATGAAAGGATGGACAAGAAACCTGAGGCCGCACAGAAATGCAGCCTCATAAAAACATACCTCGCTGTGGGCAAAGTTTCAAGATTTTTCACCCAAACGGGGAAGACAGACCCTAGTTTCGTCAGGGAATTGAAACCTATCCCTAAACCTACTAAGAGTTTCCTCGCTTAAGGAGCACTCCTCCTTAAGAGCGTGGAAGGAACTTGGTGGTTTTGAAATAAAGGGTTGGGAAGACGAAAGCACTGAAGTAGTGGTATCTGTCTCGGCCCCAACGGTGTCACTGCTAGACAACAGACCCATTTCTAAATCACTCAACCTAACTTCAGACCTCATCCTCTCCTCCATAGACATCCCTTGCAAAGACTGATGCAACAAAGGGTACAAATCAGCCAAAATCAAACCTAAATTACTATTCCTCAAAGTAAAGCCTTCAATTTGGGGACAACCACCACCAAAAGAACTAAGAAAGGCTCCTAAGCGAGCAAAGAAGAACGAAATGGAAAGGGAAAAATGCCTAACGTTAGAATAATCAACCATTAATCAGAAAGAGGGGAAAATAACTTTTCTCAAAAAGGAAAAAAGGAAAAAAGACCGTACCTAAGAAGTAGGGAAATCAAGCCCAAAGGATAAAAAACGTAAGACAAAGAAAAGTAGAATGAAAGAGAAGAAGAAGAAGTTTAAAAAGCTCCCTCGAAAAACGGAAATTGCGGGAAACTTATGAGTTTCCTTGGAAAAAATGTCATTACCAACCTGATTAGAGCATGACACGTGGCCACGACACGCACAGCGCTATCATGTCGCAATAAATGCAGAAGGGGATGGAATCATAAAGTCATAACCGGCAAGGAATGACCCTTCGTATTCCTAAGATCGTCATTACCCGTAATGACGATCACGGAATAGGGGGGTAGCTGATGAACCAAATAAATCCATTCGTCCATATAAGCCCACATTGGACGAAGGAGAATGCCATTAAACGTACATTTAATGAGAAACCATTGCACGCTAATGAATGCAGGAGATATAGCCGTTGGAGAGGATTTCAAATCACCTCATTAAAACCACCCAAAGACGTTACAAGAGGGCATTCAAGCCACCCTTGAATGCCACCAACGGCTAGAAGAGAAAGCCCTATATATATACAATGTCAAATCCTAACATAAGGTACTCTCACTCATTTTCCACACATACTAAGATTAATGCTCTTGCCATTATTATTGCTCTGTCCTTATTTGACTTTGCCATTGGAGGCTTAGTGGCCAGCACCACACCGGTGACCACTCGAGCAAAACTTTCTTTTTGCTCTTATGTAGGACCCTTGATGAGCCGAGCTGCATTCTATCTGAATGATCAATTCAACTGACGATTTTGGCATCACACACACACACACACATAATTGGGCTTACAAAAGTAAGGGAATTTAACAAGAAGGTCTATTACCTTAATGATCTTCTCGAAACATGAGATTATTTATAAAACAATATATCATATGAAGGATAGAAGAGCGAATCCAGCTCAAAGATCAAGAGAATGAACTATGACAACATTGGATTTGTCAAAATTTGCACCCAATTAAAAGTTATTCCGTGGTGTAACATTGCTTAAAGTTTTACTTGGTGTAACTTGAACCCTACCTATATATAATTAAATGTCAAAACCATCTATATTTTTGATGATGTACGAAAATCAGTAGGCTGAATGCTCTGGACTTTCACGACAGTTGGATGACCTGAAGAGAAAGAAAGTAACTATCAAAGGTGACCGGGGTGAATCGGCCAAGGACCCTTCGATGGTTAAGTCAGTTTTTTCTCTAGAACACAAGAGTAGTGAGTGGATGAATAGTAGAACGTACCTTGGTTGGATGGGGCTTGGTCCCTTTTATAGAGAGTTTGAGGTGGGTCTACTTGTTAGGTGCCACTAACATCGTGGGAGATGTGTGGACCTAGTGGGCAGAGTGGAGTGAATTTCGGAGAATTCACCACATGTTTCGAGATAATGGTTAGTGGTCTAACCATTTGAGATTATGGAAAACACTCAAAATTTTACTAAGTGTTTATTGGTCGTCCATACCTTCTCGTGGTATGGACGACCTGTTTCTCCTTAGACGGCAAGATTCTCTTTGGACGACTGGTGATATTCCTGGACGTACATATTTTATGTTTGTGGTGCATATTTCTCTTTTCTCCTTTCTGAAGGCTACTTTGGGAGCAGGTATATGGTGTACCCGGCATATATGCCGAGTCACTCACACACTGGCGGGTCCCACACACTGTGGGGCCCGCCTATGTGTGAGAGACCAGGCATATATGCCAGGTACAACATATAATTTTCGCTGCTTTGGACGTTGCTGGTCTTGGACGACCACTATGGATGAAGAACACTTGATGTTGATCACCTTCAATTTTAGTGTGAGTATTCGGTATTTTAAAATTTTAAACATAGGCATTGCACTGAATTTGTCCCTAATCAGAATATGAGGAGTATCCAAATCTGTTTCCTAATAATTGGCGATGATTTTTTGAGGAGAAGTTATGATTCTTAAATTTTTGTCTTCCAATAAACTTTGCTCAAATTGTACCTGATGAAGTGCTTGTATTCTTTCCATCTTACTACGAAATGGACCCATGCATTGGGCGCAGGAGGAATATGGTAACCGGTAGGGGTTCAAACACTTAAAGTTTTGCTTTTATCTCATGAAAAATTATGTCACATTTTTCGAATAGAATTATGTAAATTCTACAACAGTATGGGAATGAATTTGAAAACATAAGAAATTTGTGGTAGAACCTACACAATCTTCACTGTTTTCTTTGTCAATTGAGCTAACTAGATACAATGACCAATTTATCCAATTAATTTTGTCACATTTTTATAAGTATGCCATCTTCTTTCCAGCCTTTAGTTGATCCATGTGGATTTGTTTTGGCAGGACTATATGGCTAGGTTGCAGGATATCTCAGCTTCTAGCGCAGTGTTTTTGGCTGTTAGTTATGCTGTTGCAGACTTCTGAATTTTTTGTGGACAGAAATTTTCTTAGCATTTTTTTGATTATCATAAAACTACTTTGGGTTTTTGGAAGCATCCGAAGTCCAAACTTTTTATAAAAAATATATATACGCACATAATTTTTATTGAAGAAACGAACCATTTCCTGCATACTTGGTGAAAACATGAGATACATAGCCTTAACGAAATAGGTAAACAGAAAGCCATAATGTACTCATTTGGCATCATTGTCATCCTAAGATAATTTCAAATAATTTTGTCTTGATAAAGTCTTTGCTGAGAATGATACGTACTTAAAATGGACTAGCTCAAAGATGGTAAGTAGAGATGCTAAGAAGTAAGAATCATAAATCTGTGTCTTCTTGGCATGATGTTTATATAGACGTACATGTAAAGAACAAGATTTTTATTAGGAGAGATGCATGACGAATAGAAATGACATGTTGCTCACCAGGTAGAGTTGATGGATTTTGTTCCATTCGTAATTTACAAGTGATGAACCCTATATTTGGTCATAGTTTATTGTCTACTACTCTCGGCAAAAAAAATTGTCTACTACTGTAACTACTCTCAAAATTTTGTGAATGGAGCTTATATCTTAAAGACTGTTGCTAAACATTTTTATCATATATATACTTTCTTTTTTATTTATACAAGATAGAATTTCTACTCTAACCTAATCTAAGTGTATATGTGTGTGAAGCTCCCTTCTGGAGATTTGAACCCCGACCCTTGTCCCCACACCCCACAAGCATTTATACTGGTTGAGTGACCACCGCACCAAGGGTGTGTGGTGGTAATATATATACTTTCGGTTACCAGCTTGCTGGGTCACCCAATATTGTGAACAACATTTTTTATAAGTAAAAAACGATGGGGCTGTAATATTAGTAGTTCCGGTTGTAGTCTTCCTGGATAGCGAGTAATTTTAAAGCTTTTTTTTTTTTTTTTAAATTTATTTTTATAGAATCAAGTAGTTTTAAAGCTAGATTGCAAGATCTTTCCCGAAGTATTTAGCATTTCCTATATTTTAATAAAAATAATATTTTATTTTATGGGTTGGTTAATGTTTCATTTCTAGATGCGAATTTGCTTTTTGATGCCAAATTTTCTAAGTTCAAGCCCATCTATTTCTGTTTCTTTCTCCTTTCTCTCCTGAGTTGGGATTGTGCATAGAGATGGCAATTTTGCCCCGCCTCACTTAACTAGCCCCTCCCCACTTTGTCCCGCGTGGGTTTTACCCACCCTGCAAAGGTAATGAGACGAGGATGGGGTGGGATTTTAGACCCGCATCACAGTGTAAGGCAGGAATGGGTTTAGACTTTTTAGATCCACCCCGCTCCATCTCTGTTCCGCTCTTCATTGATAAGGGTTAAATCATAAATTTTTCATATCCTAAAACCCTACTAATTAACTAAACATATCATCAGCTTATTTTATTCTACCCAACGTGACTCTCTGCCTCTTTTTTCTCTCTAGCAAAGTTGGAAATAAGGTAACAATTTTAACATTTTGGATTTAAAGAATTTTGAGATTTTTTTTTAATATTAAAATTTGGGATTTTTTTTGTTGTTGTTGACTTGTTGTTGTTGTTTTTTTTTATTTTTTTTATTTTTATTAAATTTTTTAGGAAAAGCATTTGAATGGGTTGGGCTGAGCAAAATCACTCAACAAGTTTTTCTTTTTCTTAGCTAGCTTCAAATTAAAGGCCCCTAACAAAAACAAACTCATTTATTCTCAAGATGTAGGATCGATCAGGATCCTAGCACGCATTTGACCCTCATAATCGTGGGTCCAAATAGACTCTTAATATTTTTTGTAAATTTCGGGAGGGATATTATTATTATTATTTTTTTATTTGTTAAAATTTTTGGATTGGTTTCTGTTGTTATTTGGGCTAATTTGTATTTGTGTGGACAATTTTTTTAGTTCAACCTTCAACTGGTCAAGATTTTGGAGAGTCTAAATTTTGTTTTCAATGGACTCAAATTTTTATTTTGGGTATTCAAGTTTTATTTTATTTTATTTTATTTTTCAGGGTAGTCAACAACAAATTAAATTATATACCTTAAAATTAAAATTTAGCGAAAACACCATTTTGGTCCTTATACTTTGGGATCACAATCAATTTAGTCCCTACATTTTGGTAACAGTCAATTTGGTTCCTATTATTTTTAATTTGGAGTCAAATTAGTCCCTACCGTTAACTCACTAATGGAAAATGCTTACGTGACAAACAGTATGCATTGCTGGCACATTTAAAGTTTACATGGCTTCTATAATAATATTAAATATTGACAACTCATCATTTTAATTAATAAAAATGCCACGTCATGAACAAACACCAAAGATGAAATAAAATAAAATAAAATCAGCCAAAGACCGAAATAGAAAATATAATTCCCTTTTATTTTCTTTCATTTTCTTGCAACTAAACACACAAACATCGAAAATCTTCTATTGGACGTAGAAAACTAAAGTATGAAATGAAAGACCAAGGATTAATAAATGTGATGCATTGCCGGGTACATTTAAAGCTTACATGGCTTCTATAATAATATTAAATATTGACAACTCATCATTTTAATTAATAAAAATGCCACGCCAGAACAAACACCAAAGATGAAAGAAAATAAAATGTAAAATCAGCCAAAGACCGAAATAGAAAATATAATTCCCTTTTATTTTCTTTCATTTTCTTGCAATCCAAACACACACAAACATCGAAAATCTTTTATTGGAATGTGAAACTGAAAGTACAAATTTAAAGACCATGGATTTACAACAAGATGATTACTTAAGACATTTAAAAGCCTTACTGGCTTCTATAATAATATTAAATATTGACAACTCATCATTTTAATTAATAAAAATGCCACGTCGTGAACAAACAACAAAGATGAAAGAAAATAAAATAAAATCAGCCAAAGACCGAAATAGAAAATATAATTCCCTTTTATTTTCTTTCATTTTCTTGCAATCCAAACACACACAAACATCGAAAATCTTCTATTGGAATGTGAAAACTGAAAGTATGAAATGAAAGACCAGTGGATGAAGTCATAGTTTCGATCTAGTGGGTGGAATACAAAGCTTGGGAATTTCAGTTGATGGTTCAACCATGGCAGAGGATTTGAATTTTGGAATCTGGGGATTTCAGTTATAGAAGAAGAATAGGAAAATGGACTAAATGGAGTTGATTTGTACTGGCATGTATTGTGTGGGGCCATGGCTTGTGTGCTTTGAGTTTTGGTTGGGGGACTAAGGGAGATACCGCAACAAAGAACAGAGATGGTAGTTCATGTATTTTTTTTTTCTTCTGGTAAAGGACTAACATTCATTTTTAAAAAGGTAAATAGAAATCCTATCATGGTCCTCTCTTGCTTGTTTTGCACTGAGCCCATTGACGAAGCGAGTATTATGATTACATGGTGCAACAGAAGGCCAAATGAGCTAAAACCTTACTCAACGCTCTCAGTAGCTTGCAGAGGGTTCGGGACAGTGGTGAGGACACTGGCAAGAAATTGGCGCCTTTGGATTTTCAATTTTCACAAATCCAAATACACATAGACAGTCTTTCGTAGATCTTCGATGTTTGTGTACATTTTTTTTTTTGAGAAACAAACATACACACAAAAGAGAGGGAAATGGGTTCTAACACAAAGGCACACCATAACTCCACTCAAAAGCCATGGTAACTTTTAAGGGAGGGTGGAACAAATTATACTACATACAACACATTTGGATTGCAAGAAAAATGAAAGAAAATAAAAGGGAATTAAATTTTCTATTTCGGTTTTTGGCAGATTTTCATTTTCTGTCATTTTGGGTGTTTGTTTATGACATGGCATTTTTATTAATTAAAATGATGAGTTGTCAATTTTTAATATTATTATATAAGCCATGCATGTAAGCTTAAAATGTATCAGTAGTGTACACTGTTTGTTATGTAAACATTTTCCGCTAACGAGTAAACTGTAGAGACTAATTTGACTTCAAATTAAAAATAACATGAATCAAATTGACTGCTACCAAAATGTAGGGAGCAAATTGATTATGACCCCAAAATATAAGGACCAAAATGATATTTTCGCCTTAAAATTTTTTAAGGCATGTAAATTTTTTTTCCCCAGGCAGCTCCGCCCAAATGCCTGCCATTTCTATGTAGAAAGCATGGAAAGCGTACTTTTGAGTTTTGCCCATTATTCTCATGTTGCTGGTAATTCTTTAAACTCCTAAGCACATGTTTATATATATATATATATATATATATACACATAATTGGGCTTAATAAAGTAAGGGGATTTAAAAGTAAGGTCTATTACCTCAACGATCTTCTGGAAACAAGAGATTCTATAGAAATTAGAAAACCACATGTCATATGAAGGATAGAAGAGTGATTCCAGTTCCGGCTCAAGGATCAAGGGAATGAACTATGATAATTTGGATACCGTGAATTCTATATGCTCTAGAACCACAAATCTGTATCCAAGAGTTAGACCATTTTGGATATACACCGCTATCAATTTTTTTAAAATCTTCTCCCCTCTCCCATTGTTTGTGTGCGTGTTAAAATACTTAGAGTTCGTTTGGTTGGAGGAGTGGAAAATTGGGAGGATGGAAAAGTGAGAAGATAGAAAATATTTGGTTTTCCTTCTTATGTGTTTGGTTGGAGGGGTGGAAAAGTGGGAGGGTGAAAAACTCTTTTGTTTGGTTGGAGAGAAAAAGGGAATGATAGAAAATGTAATTTATATAAATTGACTATTATACCTTTGTTACATAATATGTAAGAAATATATTTATTTGTACTCATTAAATAATATAAAATTTACCACATCATACATGATCATGCCATGAAAATTACCAGTAAGCTACACAGTCTTCACACGCTCGAAAGAATACCTGCACAATGAAAAGAGAAGAGACCTAGAAGAGAGCACCGGTGTGGTGCCGGTTAAATACCCTCTGAAAGTCAAGTTAGAACTATTCTCACAACTCTAGAGTGCTAGAGAGGGTAAATTATGCGTACCTCGATTTTGTGAGAGTATTAGGCTTTTATAGTAGAAAGTTGACCCCTCTTCCTTGGTACGGAAGTCTTTTCCTTCTAAGACTCTACTTGAATAGTCCCAAACGTGATTAACAAGACATTTCCTTGTAGAAAAGATCTGCATGTATCTTCCGAAATCCTTGTCGTGCTAGGACTCTATTTACTTTAGGATTCCATGGCGATCAAGCTTGTCTCGCAAGTATTTTCCATCTAAGGTTTTCGCTACATCTATCCATAATGGACCTTTGAACAAGTTGGGCTTGCCCTCTACCGGCCCACGGACATGGATCCATTAGGCCCATTTTCAGGCCTCGTCAAGCTACATTTTTACCCTCATCATTTGCCCTCTTCACCCTACGGGTCCATCACTGTTGAGGGACAGGACCAGTGGGGTGACGGTTCAAAGTTAACTAGGATGACGGTTCTATTGTGAATGGGACGACGGATCAAATACCAGTGGGTCGACGGTCTCAGCGCGGATGCCGTCAACTGCGCAAACGTCTGACAGGTTGTTTGGAAGCCATTATGGCACATGACACATGTCGTCTTCCGATTGGATTTTATCTCGGATTGAAGTGTCGCTTCGTCTTCCGTGCACTCCCTCTATAAATACAAGGGTTTGCCTTCTTCATTTCTTTATTTTCAGCCGAAACATATTGTCAGAGCGCAACCCGTCATCCTTGACAGAGACCACCCCGTTCATCAGGCTGAATCCGTCATCGACGCACTTCCTCCGTCCATTCTCAAAAATTGTTAAGCATTCTCTTGTCATGAATCCTGTAGATACACCATCCTTATTTTAATTAATTTATATCCCTGTACTTTTATACACCTGTCGTAATTTATAGATCCGTCTGAGTCTTAGGTTTTGTCATCCTGTGTAAGCGATGTTTAGTGCGTCAAGTAACCAGTCATGCATCCGTAATGGGGTGGATTACGAGGAAGTATATCCGTTCGGTCATAGAGACTCAGAGAGTCCAGGTGAAGAGAGGAGTCCGTCCGCCTCTTCCTCTTCCTCAACAGATGAGGATATGGAGATGGCTGACCTTGACGAGGGTCCTGATGTTGTTGAGGAACAAGCAATAAAGTTCGTCATAGGTGCTGATGGACTTAGGGAGTTCATCATGCTAACAGAGTGGACGGTAAATTATTTTACTTCCACCATCAAGGAGAGACACTTCAGCTCTCTTAGAGAAAATTATCAAATTCCAGACTACATTCCCATCCGTCTGCCCTTTAAATCAGAAAAATGCTATTATGAAGGGGTAGAAGGTGTCGGGGTGTATGAACAAATGCTGAAGGCAGGACTTAGGTTTCCACTAAGCTCCCTTCACCGTCAGCTTCTCAAATACCTCATCTTGTCCATCAACCAAATATCCCCAAACGCCTGGAGGGTCTTCATAGCAATGGAGGTCCTATATGGTGCTATGTCAGACGGTGCAAGGCAGCTGACGGTGCGGGAATTCCTTCACTACTACCGTCCAGACGAAATAGACAAATCACGGGGGATATATAGTTTCATGCCAAGGAGTCCGTTGTTAAAGGTCATATTTGAGACCCCAAACTCCAATAGGGAATGGAAGAGCCGCTATTTCTTCTTAGAGGGTGACGGGTGGATGTGTCGTCCAGGGGACGCGGAATACATACCCGTCGACATGACTTGGGGGATACTGCCTTCCGTCTAGTGTATGAACTTTACATAACCGTTCAATTCAGTATAATTTCTTCAAGCCTTTAACCGTCTTCTTTTTTGCAATTCGACGGCGTCCACAAGTTGATCTCGAGGAATTCAATTTTCTTGAGAAAATTTTTAATAAAACCAAGTCAGAAGAAAGGACTTGGGCCAAACTAGTCACACTTGATACCATCTACTGGTATTGTGACGGTCCTGCACCAACACCAATAGCGATAAAATACGACGCCAGAATCCGTCAACGTAAGTTCGTTGCCCTCATTACATTTGACCACTTTTTTTTTTTTTTAAATACATTCGTCCACCTTTACAGAGATGGACGATGCTAAGAGGAGGGCTCTGATCAAGGCACAGGCTGCCAATAAAAAAGAGACCGGCGAGGTGGATCCTAAGGGGACGGGCACAAGCAATCCGTCGATAAAAAGAAGGCAGCCGTCCAAATCAGACCATTCTTCCAAGAAGCCCAAAGTCCCCTTGGAGCCTGTCGTAGGGCTAATGGCCGAGGATGCGAAGACTGTAACCCCGGTGAAGCATAGGGATGGCAAAGGTCTCATGAAGGCCCCGTCCACTAACCAAGAAAAACCACCCGTCCTCCTCCGTGAAGACTCCAAATATGCCTTGGAGCGGCTTTCGTCTATCATAACGTCGGAGGATTATGAGGACTTAGGCAACCACTCCACAGAGGTAATGGGGGAGACGGGACTTTTCACAGTTGCTTAGGTAATGAAGTCCGTCGACTTTACGTCCGTCCTCTATGATGGCTTTATATTTAACCTCCTTTTTTTGTGTTTCAGGCCATGATCATGATGAAAGGATTGATGGGATGGTGCCTCAACCATGAGACAACCTTGGACCGTGTCCGGGAAAAGGCAGAGCAGACGGAGGATGAATTGAGACAGCTCAAAGCCTAGAAATCAAAAATGGAGAAAAAATTTGATCTTTCAGAGAAAGTGAGGAAAGAGCTTGAGCAGAGGACGGAAGAGGCGAAGAAGGCCCTTGAAGAGAAAGACAAGGAGGTCCAGGAGGTTAAGGATCAGCTCCGTCAAGCTAAGGAGGTTGCGATCCGTGAATATTGCGACTCCGATGCTCTTTTGTCCGAGCTGGGTGAATCCTTCCTAGAGGGTTTTGATGACGCCCTCCGTCAGGTCAAGAAAGCCTATCCTGACCTGGAAGTTTCAAATATTAAAGTTGATGACCAAGTCCAAGCCTCCGTCATGCCCGTCGCCTCAGAAGACACCGATGACCTTTTTGCTGATGACGGAGTCCTCGGCGACGGAGTGTCTGCCCTAGTTCAGAGTGTCCAAGTTGTGGGGGATGATATTCGTCAGCCCGAGCAGGAGAAAGATGTAAATATTGAGGATTAGTTTTTTGTAAAATTGTAACCATTTTGGGAACAACTATTTTAATTTCATCCGTCATTTATGGCATGTATAACATTCACTTTGCATTAAACTATTTTTGTGATTTTGGATACATGATTCGTGATGAAATCAATCTCTTAGATAGATCCGTCCAGGTGAAGGACTAAATGTTTTTCAACTTTCTTATATTATCCGTCTACTTTGCAGACATTTGTTTTCATCCGTCCACTTGTGGACTTACATTTTTCATCCTTGTGGATGATCCGTCCACTTTGTGTAATTATGTTTTTCATCCTTCTTGGATGATCCGTCCACTATGTGGACTTATGTTTTTATCCGTCCACTTGGGGACTTACATTTTTCATCTTTCTGGATGATCCGTCCACTATGTGGATTTACGTTTTCATCCGTCCACTTGAGGACTTACATTTTTCATCCTTTTGGATGATCCGTCCACTTTGTTGACTTACATTTTTCATCCTTCTTGGATGATCCGTCCACTTTGTGGTCTTACGTTTTCAACCTTTTTAGACGATCCGTCCACTTTGTGGACTTTCATTTTTCATCCTTCTTGGGTGATCCGTCCACTATGTGGACTTGTGTTTTTACGTAGAAAAAAGAGTCGTGTCTGAATATTCCTCTTATTAATTAAAAACCATGCATTTGTAGAAAAGTACCTACCCCCTCGGGCTTAAAAAGGCACATAAAAACATTGTAGCAAAATTTTGTTAAAGTAAAAATTAGTAGTAAAATTAAATAAACTAGGATATCTGGGACATAGTCGTCGTTCTTCCTATCATTTCTACTGGTAGTATTTTCGTAGGTGCTCTGTGTTCCATGAGTGCTGTAACTTTCGTCCGTCCAGAGTCTCGAGGTGGTAGGTGCCCTTCCTCTCCCATGTCGTGATCCAATAAGGTCCTTCCCAGTTGGGACCGAGTTTCCCTTGGGTAGGGTCTCTTGCAGCGCCCATGACTTTCCTCAGAACGAGATCTCCAACCTAGAAGTCTCTGTGTCGGACCCGGGAGTTGTAGTGCTTAGCCATACGGTCCAGATATCGTGCTAGCCTTTGTTCTGTCGTCGCCCTGACTTCATCAAATAAATCAAGTTGTAGACGGATGGCCTCGTCGTTCTTGCTCTCGTCATGGTTATGCACCCTGTAGCTTGTGAGTCTGACCTCGACTGGGATGACTGCCTCGCTTCCGTAGGTTAGTCGGAATGGCGTCTCTCATGTGGGCGTTCTTGCCGTGGTCCTGTATGCCCATTATATACTTAGTAACTCTTCAGGCCATATTCCTTTTGCCCCCTTGAGCCGAGTCTTGATAATCTTGAGCAAGGATCGGTTCGTGACTTCGACTTGTATGTTAGCGTGGGGGTGGGCGGGGAAGGAGTAGTGGTTTCTTATCCCTAACTGCGAGCAGAAGTCCCGGAAGGAGTCGTTGTCAAATTGCTTTCCGTTATCTGAGACTAAGACTCTAGGGATGCCAAACCTGCAAACGATGCATCTCTAGACGAAACTTCGTACGTTCTTCTCTGTAATGGTGGCCAAGGCTTCAGCTTCCACCCATTTTGTAAAGTAGTCAATGCCCACAACCAAGAACTTCAGCTATCGCACTGCTGTAGGGAATGGTCCCATGATGTCTAGTCCCCACTGAGCAAACGGCCACGGGGCCGTTATCGGGGTCAATTTTTCGGTTGGTTGTCTAATAACATTGCTGAACCTTTGGCACTTGTCGCAGGTCCTGCCATAAGCCTCGGCGTCTTTCTGTATGGTGGGCCAATAGTACCCTGCTCGCACTAGTTTGTGTACTAATGATCTAGACCCCGAATGATTTCCACAAATCCCCTCGTGTACCTCTCTCATGACGTAGTCCGCCTCTTTAGTACCTAAGCATCTTAGATATGGACGGGAGAAGCCTCTTTTATACAAGACATCTTTTATCAAGACGAACCTTGCTGCTCGAACCTTCAGCCTTCTCGCGGCCTCTTTCCCGTCTGGCAAAACGCCATCCTTCAAGTATGAAGCTATCGATGTGGTCCAGTTATTTTCAGAACCTATCTCCTGCACGCCGTTGGAATCTATTAGTGGAGAAAGTTGAACAAAAGAGAGCACATTACCAGGGGTGATCATATGTTCTGCTGAAGCGGCTTTGGCCAGACGGTTGACTTGCTCATTCTCTCCTCTGGGGATTTGGATGATTTTGGCGTTGAGGTCGTCTACTCTTCTTCTTACTTGATCCATGTATTTCTTCATCCTTTCGCCCTTGCACTCGTAGTCTCCATTTACTTGGTTAGTAACGACCTGAGAGTCATAGTAAATGACTACGTTCGCGGCCCCTGCTGCTTTAGCGAGGTCGAGGCCTGCTACTAATGCTTCGTACTCTGCTTTATTGTTGGTGGTGAGGAAGTTGAGATGGATCATACATTCAATTGTGTCTCCTTCGGGTGACAGTAGTATAACTCCAGCCCCCCCGGCCTGCCTGTTAGATGATCCGTCTGTGTGTACGCTCCACTGAGGAGATTCTTCTGCCCCCTTGTCTTCGTCATGAGTAAATTCTGCTATGAAGTCTACGACGACCTGCCCTTTGATGGCAGTCCGCGGGCGGTATTGGATGTCAAACTCGCTCAATTCTATGGCCCAGAGTGCTAGTCGTCCAGCGGCGTCAGGGTTGCTCATTGCTCGCCGTAGGGGCTTGTCGGTCAGGACGATTACTGTATGGGCTTGGAAGTACGGCTTGAGTTTGCGAGTTGCCATTACTAACGCAAAGGCGAGTTTTTCCATGGTCGGGTATCTTTCTTCGGCTCCGCGAAGCGCACGACTGGCATAGTATATGGGCTTCTGTACTTTTTCTTCCTCCCTAGTTAAGGCTGCGCTGACAGCGGCGAGGGAGACGGCTAGGTAAAGGAAAAGTTCTTCACCTGGTTGTGATGGGTTTAGCAATGGCGGGGCGGAGAGGTAGGCTTTCAGCTCCTCGAATGATTGCTGGCACTCGGCAGTCCACTCAAAAGACTTCTTTAGTGTACGGAAGAAGGGTAAACACTTATTCGTTGCCCTTGACACGAACCTATTCAGCGCTACTATTTTTCCATTGAGGCTTTGCACTTCCTTCACATTTCTTGGGGGTGCCATATCCATTATGGCTCAAATCTTATCCGGGTTAGCCTCTATGCCCCTTTGAGATACCATAAATCCTAAGAATTTTCCCGCCGTCACTCCGAAAGCGCATTTTCCTGGGTCGAGCTTCATATTGTAAGAACGAAGGGTGTCGAATGTCTCTCTGAGGTCTTCCAAGTGATCTTCTTCCCTTCGGCTTTTCACCAGCATGTCGTCCACGTAAACTTGGACATTTCTCCCAATTTGCTGCGCGAACATCTTGTTCATGAGCCTCTGGTACGTCGCGCCCGCATTCTTCAAGCTGAAGGGCATCACTTTATAGCAAAAGAGGCCTTGACTAGTTACGAATGAAGTTTTCTCTTGATCGGCTTCGTGCATTCGGATTTGGTTGTAACCCGAGAAGGCGTCCATAAAACTTAGCAATTGATGCCTGGATGTAGAGTTTACTAGTACATCGACCCGTGGGAGGGGGTAGTTGTCATTGGGGCATGCTTTGTTAAGGTCAATGAAGTCCACGCACATCCTCCACTTCCCGCTAGCTTTCTTGACCATTACTACGTTCGCCAGCCAGTCGGGGTAGTAAACCTCCTTGATAAAGCTTGCTTCTTGCAGTTTGCGGACCTCTTCCATTATAGCTTGGTCTCGCTCCGGGGCGAACACTCGCTTCTTCTGTCGGATGTGAGGGAAAGAGGGTGACACATTTAGCCTATGTACCATGACTGAAGGATCTATCCCGGGCATGTCCTCGTGACTCCAGGCAAATACGTCTCGATTGCTTCTGAGAAAAGTCGTGAGTGCTTGGCGGACTGCGGGACTGGCGAGGGTTCCAATCCTGGTTGTTCGTTCATGGTTCGAGTCGTCAAGGAACACTTCTTCAAGTTTTTCTACTGGCTCTGTTGTCATTCGGTGTTCTTCTATACTCATGGCTTGAAGGTGGTCATCCATTTCCATCATGGCCACGTAGCATTCGCGCGCGGCCACTTGATTTCCTCGTAATTCTCCCATTCCGTAATCGGTAGGAAACTTAATCATTAGGTGGTAGGTTGAGGTAACAGCCTTCCACGAGTTGAGGGTGGGTCATCCGAGAATAGTATTGTAGGCGGACGAGCAGTCAACCACTAGGAATGTCACGTCCTTGTCAATCTGCTGAGGGTAATCGCCTACCATGACAGATATTGTGACCACGCCCAGGGGGAATACCTTGCTCCTCCAAAACCGACGAGAGGGGCGTTCGTCGAAATCAATTGTTCTCTGTCAATTTCCATTTGCTGGAATGCCAGGTAGTATAAGATATCTGCCGAGCTGCCATTGTCGACCAACACCCGGTGCATATTGTAGTCTCCTACTCGTATGCTGACGACGAGCGCATCGTCGTGTGGATGGTGAAGACGTCGCACGTCTTCTTCTGAGACCCCGATAATGGGGCCTTCTCTCCGTACTACCTTTGGTACGGAGCCCGTCAACTGAACATTTTGGACCATCCTAAGGTAAGTTTTGCGAGCCTTTTTTGACGAGCCAGTGGTCGCTGTTCCTCCTAAGATCATCCTTATGTCCCCTGCGAGGGGTCTTGGACGTTCATTATCCCATCGGGGGTGTTTCTGCTGAGGGGGTATATCTGCCCTCTCCTTCCTAACAAACTTCTACAATTTCCCTTGCTTGACAAGGGCCTTGATCTGCTGTTTTAAGTCGTAACAATTGGCCGTGTTGTGACCGTGGTCACGGTGGAAGCGACAATATTTGTCCCTTAATCGCTTGTTGGGATCTCCCTTCAGCTTTCCAGGGTAGGTCAAGGCCTCCTCATCCTTGATTTGCATCAGGACTTGGTTTATCGGGGCGGTTAGTGGGGTGAAGCTTATGAACCTACCTCCCGGGGGCTTAGAGCGCTTTTCATCCCTTCGGTCTCCTGTTCTTGCCTTCTTGCGCCCTTAGTCTTACTGTGTGTCTTCCTGCCTCTCATTTTTCTTGGGCTTTTCTTCCCGGGCCAGCAGCGCGTCTTCAACATTCATGTACTTGATGGCCCTGTAAAGTACTTCTGACATAGTCTTCGGGTCGTTCTTGTATATGGAGAACAAAAACTTACCATTCTGTAGCTCATTCGTGAAGGCCGCCACAAGTATCTTGTCGTTGGCTTCGTCGATTGAAAGTGCTTCCTTGTTAAAACGGGATATGTAGGATCTCAGCGCTTCGTCCTCTCGCTGCTTGATGCTCATCAAGCAAGCCGTAGACTTCTTATACCTATGTCCCCCAATGAAGTGTGCAGTAAATTGAGCGCTTAGCTCCTTGAAAGTGCTGATGGAGTTGGGCGTCAACCGGCTGAACCAAATTCTTGCCGCACCCTTTAGAGTTGTGGGGAAGGCCCTACACATGATTTCATTCGCTACTCCTTGAAGGTGCATCAAGGTCTTGAAGGTCTCCAGGTGATCTAGAGGGTCCTTGACTCCGTCGTAACTGTCGATCTGTGGCATGCAGAACTTATGTGGTAGAGGGAAGGAGTTGATGGCTGCAGTGAATGGCGAGTCGGTACGATTGACCAGATCGTCAAAATCGCTGGACACCCGTCCCTTGAGAGCGTTCATCATAACCTCCATCTGCTCCTTCATCGCTTGCATCTCTGCAGCGATATGTGGAGCGGTTGCATCCGTGAGGGATGGCATGCTCAAATTTTTTTGCTCCGGTCTACTCGGAACATTACTGCCCTCTAGCCCTTCTCGCTCCCTTCTATCGGCACTGGTGCCTTCTTGGTCCTGCTCTTGGGTGCCATGACCTGCGTTTTTCTGGCGTAACTGCTTCTCCAGATCGTGATTCTCCTTAGTGAGACGTTCCACGGCGGTGGCCAAGGTCTGAACCTACCTCTCGAGGGCCGTTGTGCGAGTTTCGTCTCCTTGAATGTTGTTTGTGGTCGCCATCGAGCGAGTCAGCACCATGCAACTCTTTTGTCTGGGAAGCGTTTGCTATGGCTTTCGAATCAGAAAACAAATTCGTCAAAGGTTTCCTACAGATGATGCCGTGAAAATCACCAGTGAGCTACACAGTCTTCACACACTCGAAAGAATACCTTCACAATGAAAAGAGAAGAGACTTAGCAGAGAGCACCGGTGTGGTGCCGGCCAAATACCCTTCGAAGGTCAAGTTAGAACTATTCTCACAACTCTAGAGTGCTAGAGAGGGTAAATTATGTGTACCTTGATTTTGTGAGAGTATTAGGCTTTTATAGTAGAAAGTTGACCCCTCTTCCTTGGTACAGAAGTCTTTTCCTTCTAAGACTCTACTTGAATAGTCCCAAATGTGATTAACAAGACATTTCCTTGTAGAAAAGATCTGCATGTATCTTCCGGAATCCTTGTCGTGCTAGGACTCTATTTACCTTAGGATTACATGGCGATCAAGCTTGTCTCACAAGTATTTTCCATCTAAGGTTTTCGCTACATATATCCATAATGGACCTTTGAACAAGTTGGGCTTGCCCTCTACCGGCCCACGGACATGGATCCGTCAGGCCCATTTTCAGGCCTCGTCAAGCTACATTTTTACCCTTATCAATACATATAAATTTATATTATTATTTTTATTATTATAATGTAAAAATTACAATAGTGTACATATAAATTTAATTGGGCAAAAGATTTTGTAAACAACCAAAACGTGGTCAGCAAATTTATACTACATTCAGCCCAGAAAAACGTGGTCAGCAAACTTTTGTGGGTAAAAGATTTTGTAACCATTCAACGTGGTCAGCAACTAGGCAAAAAAAAAAAAAAAAAAAAAAAAAAAGAAAAAAAAAAGAAAGGGAGAGGAGAACCTGGACGTTGCTGTGCTGTGAGAAGGTAAAGTGATAAGGATGAGAAGAGACAAAAGTTATCAGGTCATAATAAAGTGAGGGGTAGGTGAGAGGGTATTTGTGTAAATTGCATTTCACAGCACTTTTCTCTCCCCATTTTCCTCCCAATTTGGGAGGATAAAAAAAGTGGGCCCGGGAGGGAAAACTTTCTCCCCTGTTTTCTGTCTCTCCTATTTTCTTTCCTCAACCAAACAGTAGAAAATAGCATTTTCCACCCTATTTTTCTCTCCCTATTTTCTATCCTCCTTGTTTTCACCCCAACCAAACACACCCTTAGGGGCTGTTTGGGTGAAAAAAAAATGCTCACTCATCACTCAAATATCATCACTCATCACTTTATAACTCATTTCCTATAACTCAATAATTCCCAAATATTTCCAAAACCCGGTTTGGCACCTAAAACTTAGTTTTGTTTTCAACTTTAATAGCTCAAAAACGTGGAACCCACCCTCTGACCATGCTACCATTGTTCCACAGGTATGTCTTCTACTTTATTCATTTTTTTTAATAAATAAAAAAATTTACTCTTTCTTTCTGCCAGTGTCTTCTCCTTTGAGAGTGGCCCAGTGCAGGTGAGAGTTTTTTTTTTTTTTTTTTTTTTTTTTGGGTGGGTTTGTGTTGGGGGTTTTGTGAATCTTTGGAAGGATGTTATGGTGGCCACAGTAGAAATAGAACATCAAACCCAGCACCCAACTAAAAAAAAAAAAACATCACCGTGCAAACCACAAAACATCAAACCAATCCACCATAGCAAATCCGGCCATTCACACCACCAACACCACAACAAATTACACTATAAAGCTTAGAAAGAACTAAAAGAGGGAAAAAAGAGAGGAGAAAAGATTGTGAGAAGTGAAGAAAAAAAAAAGAAAAGAGAACCCAAGCCCAAAAACCTAGTGAAAAAAAAAAAAAAAAAAAACCAATGTGAAAAGGAAAGAAAAGAAGAAAAAAAAAAAAAAAAAAAAAAAAGAAGAAGAAGAAGAAGAGAATAAAGAAACCAAGCCCAGACCCAGCGTGAAAAAAAACAAAAAAAAAACCAAAATGTGTAGCCGTTGGTGGAGTGTTGGAGAGAGCAAATGGTCTGAGGTGGATTTGACTACTCTCTGACCTTGGGTCCCTCAAATGTGTGTGTATTTACCAAAATGTTATCATAACTCGGGTTTCATAGCTCAAAAACACCAAAAAGTTATTTTCAGTTTTGCTAACTCATCACTCAAAAATCAGAGAATTGAGTGATGGAAACAAAACTTGAAAACATAGCCAAACAGACTTTCTCTACGTAGGACCCACTAGTTTTGAGTTATGAGTGATGAAAACAGAGTGATGGATGATGAAAACATGCAAATCCAAACAGCCCATAATTATTCTAAAAAAAAATAAAAATAGAACCACACATCTTTTGGGCTCATAGTTACCTTTGGCATCACTGATTCACTATGTTGCTGATTCCATATTCTTGTTTTATTTTATTGTTCATGTAAATGTGCTTATGCTAACTCCAAATTATAATAATTGATGTTAAAACGCCGCTGTTGCATAACAGAATTTAAGTATGGGGTGCTTTGGCAATTCGCACATTTTTAGTCATGGGCCTCTTTGGATTTATAATTGGTTTGGAGGTCACGGAGAGAGGCTTCCAAACAAAATTCGTACATTGGAAATATTGGGCCAAATATTAATTTTAGTAAAGGAACATACTAAACCCATATAGTAACAAAGATACAAAAGCCTGGAAACGGAAGCTCAGATGGGCAGTGATTCACTTGGCAAAGAGAGGCACATGATGATTTAAGTAAAAGGAACACTCTGGCCCTCTGGGGGCACGTGATAGACAGTAATAATGGCGATTATATGTCAATTGTTTCGGGGTTTGGTTTTTTGAGAGATTAAGGCCCTGTTTGTTTCTAAAAAGTTGTGTATTCACTTTTCATTTTTTTTTTTTTTTGTATTCAAATTCTAAAATTAAATATAGAAAAAATGACCAATTTTTACATTTGAGAATGTTTGGTAAGTTATTTTGAATACATAATTTGGATATAAAATTTATCATGCACGGTTTGGTATTGTTTTCTATTTTTTTTTTTTTAAGTTACTTTTTTCACTTACACACTCACATCAATTAGGTGGGGCCCTTTGCATTTTCACAATATTTACGGAATTGTCATTGTATTCGTTTTCTATGAAAATGAAAACACTGAAAATGTGTTTTCATTTTTGTATTCAAAACCAACTTTTAAGATACCGAAAATGAAAACTGAGCACAAATTCTTATACCAAACAAGTTTTTTGTGGTGTGTCCCATGGAAAACTGAAAAAAAAAAAAAAAAAAAAAAAAAAAAAAAAAAAAACTACTTTTTTTAGCTAACTATACAGGCCCTAAAAGAGCATTTTTAAAACCCAAAACTTTGTTTTACAATCACGACTCCTTATAACTTTTTACAAATGCACATTTTAAACTCAAAATACGGTTTTATAACAGATTATACATACATGGGATACATGGAAAAAGAACGAAATGGAGGAGACATGGTGTTAGAGATGGAACCAGATCCTTAAAGTATAAATAGAGACCTCGTTCAGCAAGGAAAGGACACCATGAACACACCAACAGATAAGAAAACTTAGTTAGAACACATATCAAAACACTCTCAAAATTCTGAGACCAGGTTCTTAGGAATTACTTTCTTACTCTTTTAGGTTTGTAAGGAGATCTTCATCTTACGCTTGTAAGTTTATGTCCAAGTACTTGTGTTTAAGTTTAATGTGATCTATACATATTTATGATAATTTGATCCATATGAATGTCCATTTCAATGCAACTTTGTGTTATTAGGATTGAATAAACTGAATTCTTGTGATTTGCCTTTAATCAAGATGATCAGCTTTAATTAGTTTAATTTCAATCGAAATGATTTACTTCGAGCCCTTTGATTTTGAGATGATGTAGTATGTCTTAGTCAATTCGATAAGTTAGACATTTCAAGAGCTTAGTACTTAGCATTTTTCATTCCCTTTAGTTGTTTACTTATTCATATTTCAAAAGTCTTATTAAGTTAAGCATTTCCGGACCCAAGATCATATTCTCGGAGGTCAAAGTGCACTTTGAGCATAGAGTAGTTTATAACTCCGAAAAAGGCCTAACTAATCATTCGAGTAGGCTTTCTTCTTGGATCAGTGAAGATTGCAGCCAGTGGAGAGGAGTGCAACAACCAATCCAGTCATGTCACCAAGCTTGATCTTCGGAACCCAAATGAAATGGAAATCAACTATGATGCACATTTGAATTTGTTCCTTGGTGGTGAGATAAGTTCTTTGATTAACTTGAAATATTTAAATTAATTTGATCTAAGCTCGAATTATTTTGGAGGCATTCGAATTCTTGAAGTTTTGGGGAAGCTAGAGAACTTGATGTATCTCAGTCTCTCTGATGCATCTTTTTTTGGGGAAATTCCTCCTCACCTCAGCAATTTGTCCAGGCTGATACATCTTGACCTTCATTACAATAGAGACTTGTATCCCCAAAATTTGGATTGGGTCTCAAGTCTCTCTTCTTTGAAGTACCTAGATATGAGGCGATTGAATCTAAGTGGTGTTGGAGAAAATTGGCTAAATGCAATTAACATGCTTCCTTCCCTTCTAGAGTTTTGTTTCTGATTGTCAGCTTGGAAGCCTTCTATCTTCCCTTCCTTTTGTTAATTTCACCTCTCTTTTTGCCCTTGATTTATGGAACAATGAATTTTACTCTTCCATACCACAGTGCTTGTTTAATCTTTCTAGCCTCAAAAAATTGATCTTGGCTTGAGTAAGTTACAAGGTACCTTTCCATATGATTTTGTGAACGTAAGAAAACTTGAGCACCTTGATTTGCATGGAAACGAAAAAATCACAGGCCAATTGCCAAGTTGTTTTGGAAATCTTTGTAAATTGAAGACTCTAGATCTTTCAGGGAACAACTTTAGCGGCAATATTGATGGGTTTTTAGGTAATTTCTCGACTTGCTTGAATAATAACCTGGAGTCCCTTGCTTTGCATTCTAATAAGCTGATTGGAAAAATTCCTGATTCATTGGGGATATTTGGAAGATTGAGACAACTCTCTTTGGGATACAAGTCTTTTGGGGGTTCAATTCCAGCATCTATTGGCAAGTTGTCACCCTTACAGTTGTTGCACCTTTCTTATAAAGAGATGAATGGAACCATTCCTAAAAGTATTGGACAACTCTCAAAGTTAGCACTACAAAACACGCAGGTCTTAGGCCGCGTTTTTTTAAGCCGCATTTGAAAAAACGCGGCTACAGTCACTTTGCTCCTTGACAACAATTCCTGAAAAGGTGTCATTACAGAAGCCCATTTGATGAATCTCACAAGACTAGAAGATTTTATACTAAACATTGAGAAAACCAGTCCCTAGTAGTATTCAATGTGGCATTCGAATGAGTTCCTCCTTTTACGCTCAAAGAGCTTCAACTAGAAAGCAGTGTTGTTGGCCCTAGATTTCCTGTATGGCTTCAAGTTCAAAGTGAGCTTAAGTTTGTCAACCTTAGAAACACTGGAATCTCAGATAATATTCTTGAGGAATGGTCTCTAAGATATTTTCTCAACTCAATTACTTGGATTTATCCAACAATCAAATAATGGGGAAGTTACCACACCAATTAGCATATCCATATGTTTCTTTTATTGATTTAAGCTATAACCGCTTCAAGGGTCCTATTCCACTTTTGTTTTCTAATATAACCCAGCTATATTTGAAAAGAAATCTATTTTCAAGCAATATCCCATCAAATATTGGCAATCGAAAGCCACACTTACAAACATTAGATCTCTTGGAGAACCTTTTAGATGCTAAAATTCGCTTTTTGATTTTGAAAATAAAGGGAGAAAATTGGGCTGCTTAATGGACGAAAATGCTCATATGCACTTACACTTTGCCTCAGGAGCAATCAAATTTCAAGGGAGCTCCCTAATAATTGGAATGAGTCACACTAACAATACCTAAAGGTTGTGGATGTTGCATACAACAACTTATCTGGAAAAATTTCGAGCTCTATGGGTTTCTTGAGCACCCTTTTTTTATTAGTGTTGAGCTACAACAATTTTTATGGAGAAATTCATTCTTCCTTACATAATTGTTCTCTTATCAACACTAATCTTGGTGAGAATCATTTTTCGGGGAACCTTCCTTCATAGATAGGATCAAACATCTACATAATACGCCTACGGTTAAATCTATTTGTTGGAATCATCCCTTGACAATGGTGCAATCTTTCGGTTCTTCATATCTTGGATCTTGCACAGAACAATCTTTTTGGGGGCATTCCAGACTATATAGACAATTTGACTACTTTGACTTATAGCAACAACACCATTGGGTACTTTGGTTATCAATCCTATTTTGAAAAATTAATCATGGTGACAAAAGGAAAAGAGCTTGAATATGGTTCCACTCTCATATTTATTAACAACATTGATCTTTCAAGAAATAGTTTAACGAGAGAAATTCTTGATGAACTAACAAGGCTAGTAGGATTGGGTACACTAAACCTCTCAATGAATCATCTAATTGGAAATGTTCCCGAGAACATTGGAAACTTGCGATGGCTGGAAACACTTGATCTCTCAAAAAATAGTATTTCTAGACATATTCTTGAAAGCATGTCATCTTTAACTTCCTTGGCACACTTGAACCTGTCTCTTAACAACTTGATAGGAAGAATCTCATCGGATAATCAGCTCCAAACACTAAATGATGCATCCACGTATAAAAGTAACCCTTCGTTGTGTGGGTCTCCTCTTCTGACCAAGTGCCTAGGAGATGGAACATCTGATGCCCCAACTATTACTGGTGGTAGTGTTGAAGATGAACAAGATGGAGATGATTATGAAAAACTATGATTATATGCTAGCATTGGACTTGGGTTTGTTGTAGGATTTTGGGGTGTTTGTGGAACCTTACTATTGAAGAAGTCATGGAGGCATGGGTATTTCATTTCTGCGATGACATCAAAGATAGGATTGCACTAATAATTGCATTGAAAGTAGTTCATTTGAAAGAAATTTGGGCTAGAAAAAAAATTGAAGTTTGTAGATGAGAAGGCTTTTTCAGTTATAAATTTGAGGTATGTATAGGTTTTTGTGAGATCTTAAGTAGAAGATTTTTGTTCTTAGTTTTTTTGTTTGGGTTTTTAGTTGTTATAAATGTGTTATCCTATGTAGTTGACGAGATTGATGATTTGCCTAAGTTATCTTTCTTTTTGATTTATGGGTTTACATTTATGGATACTGGGTTTTGGTTGATTTGAAATTAATAATGGTATCTGGGATAAGAGGTGGAAGATTATTTTAATTTTTATTCAATTCATTCTCTGTTTAGCTTTTGGCATTTTTTGGTTTTGTAGGTGATATGTTTGATCTCCTAGTGTTAGGATTTTATCTCCCAGCTGTCACAATATTAACCAATTCTTAACCAAGTAATTAATTATATTAATATTGTGACATTGAGTGTGAGTTTGGATAGCGGCAAGTTACACGTTTTGCTCGTCTGCGTTATTTTCCCTGGGGGAGTGCACTGTTCACAAGACTCGCAAGTACGGAACCTGGCAAAATCAACTTTAAAACTGGGTCCCATGGCACTATTCACACATTTAAAAATTATTTTGCTACAATGTTTTCAGTTTTCAGCAATAAGCGGTATCCAAACAGATCCTGAATGTCTTCAGTATGGTGAAATTGAGAGAAACTTGGTTATACAAACCTTAGACGCAAAAGCGGTGATTTCTCTCTCTAAAAAGCCTCTCAAGGGATGGCTTATGATATCCTTTAAATAGCGCAACAAACGTATCAAAAGTTGGGCTTGAAACAACTAAGTTATGACATTTTTTACGTTTCTGATTTTTGTTGATAAGTGCAATTTCAATCGATTGAACTAGAAGTCGAGCTAGAATTATAAAGATTACAAAAAATTCGTTTTTCTTGTGCTAAACTTGAGTCTTTCTTGAGCTAAACTTGAATCTTTATCTTTGACTTTATAGTACACCTTTAACACACTTAAGACTAAACAAAAATATTATAAAATGATTACATTTGATCATAACTTGCCAACTTTAAAATATGGAACTACCAACACCAAAGATAGAATAGCATTGATAATTGCATTGAAAGTAAACTACAAAAAATGCGGGCTATAGCCGTGTTTTTGTTAGCCACGTTTACAAAAAAACACGGCTATAGGTTAAGTCTATAGCCGTGTTTGTAAGTGTTTTTTTTTTATAGGGCCTATAGCCGCGTTTGTAAGTGTTTTTAGCTGTTTTTTTTTTTTGGATAGGGCCTATAGCTGCATTTAAAAAACGCGGCTATCGATCCAGCCAATAATAAATTTTTTTTTTAAAGGCTGACCTATAGCCATGTTTAAAAAATGCAGCTACAGGTTCAGTCTATAGCCGCGTTAAAAAACGTGGCTATAAGTCCAGCCGAATAAATAATTTTTTTTTTAAAGGAGGATCAATAGCCGCATTTAAAAAACGCGGCTATAGCTTACCTATAGCTGCATTTTTAAAACGCAACTATAGGTTAAGTCTATAGCTGCGTTCAACAAACGCGGCTATAAGTCCAGACAAATAATATATATTTTTTAAAAGGATGGCCTATAGCCGCGTTCAAAAAACGTGGCTATAGGTAACACACAAAAAAAAAAAAAAACAAAAAAAAAAACCCAAAACTGAATGACACGCCAGGTTCCCACCTACCCCCACTTTCATCTTTTCTTTCTTTGCTCATCCTTTTTTTGATCCTTTCTTCTGCAAGTCACGCTAGGTTCTTCTTTTTTTTTTTTTTTTTTTTTTTTTTCTTCTTCACTCCAGCACAACTCTTTTTATTTTTTTATTTATTTTTTTTTGCAGCTACTTTTTTTTTTTTTCTTTATCTCAAGCACACTGATTTGTCTATAGATCTTTTTTTTTTTTTTTTTCTTTCCTTTTTCTTTCTTCCTTCTTCACTCCAGCACAACTCTTTTTATTTTTTTCTTCATCTCAAGCCCACTGATTTGTCTATAGATCTTTTTTTTTTTTCTTTTTTTTTTGTAATTTTATGTTTAGTTAGTAAGAAAATGGAGGAAATGCTGAAAATTTTGAATGAAGTGGATATTCTAGCAATATTTGTGTCTATGTCTTGATTTGGATTTGAGTTTTGATTTTGAATTTTTTGGATTTGTGCTTGAATTTGTGCTATTGTGTTGCTGATATTGTGCTTATGTATAAATGAGTTTGTGTTCTTGAGCTTTTTCTTTTGTGTTTCTGAGCTTGTGCTTTTGTGTTTCTTGAATGGATTTAGTGTTAGATTTGGGGTGGTTTTGTTGAATGAGAGGAGATTCATGGGTTTGTGTTCTTTTATTTTTGTAGTGGTAGTTCTTTTGAATAGGAAATTTGGGCTGGAAAATATTGAAGTTTGTAGATGGGAATTACTATTATTATGTATTTTATATCAAGCATACTGCTATATTTACGTGGTTTCTAGTTTCTTCTATATCTTTATAAAAATTATGTCTTTGTAATTTACATAAAGCATAATGTGAACTTGTTGTAGTGTTGTAGGGGACTGGACCGGAAAGCTCCTTTGTTTATTGAGGAATTGCTACAATATGATCTTTTTCCTGTTGTTTCGATATCTTCCTTATTGGTTGGTAAAAGTCAAATTAAAAAAAAAAATAAAAAATTGGAAGGGACCTCCTCACTACGTTTCACAAATCACAATTGGTCATATGTTTGGTTTGTTTCCATTTTAAATTCAAATGAATGCATAATAAATTGTAATTTATAGAAAATAATATGATACACAAAAAGTGTAACAGAAAATTTGAACTCCCCAACCTATGATATTGGTCTTTTCCGGTGAAGTAAAACTTAGGGTTTGGCTCGAAATGGGTACAAAGGACTATGGGTACCATATTTGACTAACTACCCAGTTTCAATCATATTGATTATAAACATCGTGCGGTTATTTAGTTCCATGCATATCCTTGATTAGATTCATTTGCTGGCTATATAAACATTATGGCATTTTCATTTGGCAAAACTAAGGGCATGTTTGGTAGACTGTAATAGGCGTTGTAATGTAATAGTTATTCATATGGTTTAATTATTTTTTAGTTTGGTTATCTTTTTATTACAAAGAATGGTCATTCTTTATGAATAGCTATTCTTCAAAATGAGGAATAACTATTCTTCTTTAAAAGGTTGTATTAGTTATTCCTTAGTAAGTGCAATAATTTCAAAATTTAATGTATTTCTAAATAAACAAACTTTCCATATACATCTAACAATTATAAAAATAAAAAATCATAAAAAATAACACATATCTCTCTTAAATTTAAAAATAACAATTTTTAAGGAAATATAATTATATGAGTAAGATGTTTCCTAAAATAAATATTAAGTTTCATTCTAATGTTATAACTCACAACCAAACTACTGAATATGTTTAGTATTACATTACAACCTATTTTATTCCTAATAATAAAAATTACAATTCCTGTCATAATCCTCATTCAGTGTACCAAACGTACCCTAAGATCTCGATGAGATACCGTGCCATATATGAAATAGTATATAAGTGAACTCACTAATTCCAATCATGGATCTACGTATAAATTAATAATTTTGGCCAGGAAAGAAGGCTTTAGTGCAACTATTCTAGCATCTTGTAAACGGAAATTATAAAACAAATTAACTAACAAATCTCAATTCCCAACCCTTAAATTATTCAATTTTCCTGGTTGTACATCCATACGGAACTTATGGGTATCCTCCCTTCAATTTGACTCAAAAGTAGATTTTCTGAGAAGCGCGTTTCCAAATCAATTTGTCTACACTCACATTAGTATATGTAAAATATCATAACATGTCAAATTTATATACTTACAATGTTGCTATTCACATGCAAATCTATTTTCTAATACCCCTTTACCCATATACACAAAGAGAAAGATGAATTGAGAGAGTAATAAAAAAAAATAACATTTTAATAAAATATAGTGTAAAACAGATAATCTGATGTTAGTTATTTTGAAAGTATTTATTATATAAAATAGAAAAAATAGGTTATCATTCAAAAATTGATAGAAATTTTTGTACAAATTGATGCGAATGCTCTAACCATGGAAATGATTATCGATGCAAGATTATCAAGGTGATTATTGAAGATGATGTACTCTCTCAATCAGTTTTGAAGATGACATACTCTCCCAATCAATTTTTGGTTCTTGAAGCTTTTTTTCAAAGAGTGTGTGTAGTACTGTGTATAGGGGTGTCAATTCGGGTTAGCGTGTCGGGTTCGTGTCGTGTCGAGGTAAGGGTATTCGACTAAATGGCTCAACCCTAACCCGACCCATTTAATAATCGTGTCATGATCCTTCAACCCTAACCCGACCTGTTAATAAGGCGGGTTGACCTGACCCAACCCATTTGACATGCTTAATAAACGAGTCGTGTTGGGTTGACACGAATGTAACACAACCCATTTCAACCTACATAATATTAAATATAACATCCATCTAGAAATAATTTTTTTTTACATCCCAAAAGCAGTACATACACTTCAAGTCTTCAACCTACATTCAAAATAATATAGTTCAACAAAAATATAACATTCATCTAGAAATAAGTTCTTTACACTCTAAAAGAAGTGCATACACTTCAACCCAAATTCAAAATAACATAGTTTAACAAAAATGAAATAACATAGTTCAACAAAAATATAATATTCTTGGAACTCGCCAAATGCTAAGTATCAATATTGAAAGAATTGGAGCAAACAGTAGACTAATCCTGACTATAACTACGATTATCATCCATAGATTCTTTGTTGATGTCCAAATTTATAACATCTTCCACAAGCTCATTCAATTTCATTTGTGCAAGTTCTATGCCAAAAATATATATATAAGTATTAGTAGTTACAAAATATGATCATGCCTCAACAGTTTTAAAAGCAATATCCATCTTATCTAGTTTATAAATTATCTCAATAAACCCACTTGCAAGATATGCAGACGATGTCCAACACTAAAAAAAACACACGGCACAAGACAAAAGCTACAACCGTGGCCTTAATTAACAATTAATATATCTCATATATTAATAATGGCATATGGGTTTATATAGAACAAAAACATTATGTAGAAAAAATTACTACAGAATTTTGAAACACCAAGAAAACGGTTTTCTTTAATTTTAAAACTCACTAAACACATTAGAGAGAGAGAGAGAGAGCAATAACCGGTTTGAGATTTTGAGTTTGAGAATTGGGCGTGAGTTTATAAGATAATAGAGTGAGTAGTACAGCTCAAATAAAAAAATAAAAAAAGATATTTTTAAGAAGGTTTAGAGATTTAGGGTTTGTAGGGTTTAGAGATCTAGGATTTGTAAAGTTTTAATTTCCAATTATATCCCTTATAAGTTTTTGTAATTACTCACTTTTCTTTTTAAAAAACATATGTTGGATAGGCATTTGACAAATCTAAAATAAAATGAATATTTATTTGTAATACGAGTTAAACGGGTTGTGTTAAGTAGGTAATTTTACGTTAACACAAATAAATTGACGTGTCAAACGTGTCTATTGCGGGTTACGCGGGTTGACCTGCTTATAACACGTTTCTTATCGTGTCGATTTCGGGTCGACCCGTTTATGACCCAAACCCATTAATACCCAACCCTAACCCGCAAAAACCTGTGTCGGGTTCGTGTCGTGTTCGCGGGTTGGGTCGAATATTGACACCCCTAACTGTGTAGTGTGTACTACCTAGTGAAGAATAATCTTGGGAGTAAATTTTGTAGTTTTTTTTTTTTTTTTTTTTTTTTTTTTAATTTCTTGAGTCCGAATTTGGTAAAGATGGGGTGTAAAACTCATGTTTTATACCATCAAATAAGAAATTTTCATATCAACTTTTTACTTAAAACTCAGTACATCCTACAACATCTAGATAACATCTCAATAAACTCTCAATTAGGTTGGATTTTATATGGGTTTTAGAATTGATTGAGTGTGGTTGTGCTTATTCTTTAATATGTGACATGATGATGTGTCATGTTTGGATTAGAGGGAGTAAAACTTGAATTTTACATCACATCTTTATAGAATTTAATCTAATATTTCTTTTGTGCAATACATCTTTCTATTGAGAAAAAGAAAAATAGTACATGATGAAATGATTGAAAACAACATTTACAGGTTCTTATTGACCTAGGTTTTTTTTGGGGGGGAAATCCCTCTTAAGTGACTTCTCAAGAAAATAATTTGTCGTATATACCCTAAGAAGTCACTTCTCAAGAAAATAATTTGTACACCGAAGACAGTTTCTCAATAGAACCTAGCTACTGAGTGTGTTCTTAAGTTAACATTTCAATAACAGTAAATTATTAAAGAAATAGAAAACGTTACCGAGGATACCTGAATACTGAATTCCTCTGACCTCAAAATCCGGGGGCCATTGTGTATGTCAAAATATTCGTCATTTAAAAATTAAATAGTGTACATGTTCATTCTGTATCATATTTTGTTCATATTCTTACCTTGATCGATGATATTCACACTAGAAAATATGGAATAGAAAATTCCTAGTAAAAGCACCGGGGAACATGCAACAGACAAGCTCACCCTGAAAATTCATGAAATTTCACCAAACAATGCAAGATGACAAAACTTTAATCATAAACAATGTTTTTTAATTTTCTTGAAAATGTAATTAATACATTTCACACATGCACATTGCATGTGAGAGCTAAGGGAGAATACAACAAAAATCTTAAAACCTACATTTTCTTGTAGCATTCTTTTATGTTCTCAGATGAACTCAATGACTTAATTCGTACGTTACTTCCTTCTCATTTTCCTTCTCCTCTCTCTTTCAATCATCCGAATAGTACAAATATTCCGTGTGCTCGCCGGAATTCCATCAGTATCCTGACGCAAATCGACGATCAAATCAACAAAAGCACTTAAAATGTACCTGTATGATTTTTTCTCATTTAGGTTTAGGTAACAAAATAAGAGCTCTTCCATGAAATCCCAATCAACCCTTCCTTGATTTCGCATACGGGCATCGACCATTTCTTGCATGGAGCGTCGAAAATCCTCGTACGGGCTCGGAGAATACGCTAGGACCGCGACACTGTCATCGGGAAGTGTGACATCCTTAGTATGGTCATTAGTTGTTGTGGTGGAATCATTTAGGGTTGTGCTAGTTGAGGTTGAGCTTGAACCTGCATCCTCCGATGTGGTGGTCATACTCGACCGGGATTCCTCGATAAGCGAGCCCGACAAGCCCGGGTTAATGAAGAATCGATGGGATCCACAAAGATCCGATGGCGGGTCCAACAACCGAGGCGATCCAAACAAAACTGCATGATTAGGGTTTTCACCTTCATGATTTGCTTTACCCCTTTTTCCCTTATTGTCCATATCTTCATCGTCCTTTATATACAGTGACTTGAAATTCTCCATGAGGAAGCGATCAACGTCCGATAAGGTTGCTTCACTCTTGTTGTTTCCTCCGTCGTCGTCGTTGTTTTTTCCGGCCTTGTCTTGGCTGGAATCAATGGCGAATGAAAGAGTCTTGGGATGCTTGCACCCGGAGAGGATCCAATTTTTAGAAGATGAGAAGGAATTCGAGGGGAGATGGATGTGTGAAGAAGGTGGTTTTTTGATCTTGGTAAGGTAATCTTGGAGAGATTTTTGAAGCTTCTTAGGCATTTTTTTTCCCTTGTTGGTGGCTCTGGTTTACTACAGTGGGTTGGAGTGAAAACGATTTGAGGTAGGTCATATTTATATATATAAAGAAGGCAAGGAAGAGTAATAAAATATACAGAAATGGTAACATATCCATTAAAGAATCTTTACTAGTCTGGAGGTTTGACAACCATTAATTCGATCTTTTAATAATTATATAAATGCCTATATAACGGCACAGTGAAATGAAATTAAAACGTAAGACCAATTTTACAGGTTATCTTCCAATAAATAATAAAAAAAGAATGTCTGTTACCTATCAGAAAGGGAAAAAAAATTGAGAAGAAAAAAAATTAAGTTCTAAGTGTGAACTCTACCTTTTTAATGTATAAAATATGATATACTAGGGCCAGCCCAAGATTGTTTGAGAGTTAAAGCGAAAATTTTAAAGAAGTCTTTTTACATTTAAATATCACTTAAATAATATTTATTAATTTATTTTTATTTTAAATCTATTTTAAATTCTTAATTATTAATATGACTAATTCACTCAAAGTGAGCTAATGATACTTACTATGTACTATATAGGTTTTACAAACTGGCATATTATCAATAAAAAATAAAATTTTCAAACATTCATTTATTATATTGTCTAAGTAACATCAATCATATTCCTATTACATTAGTTTGTAAGTTTTTTGTGGTAAAATTTGTATTAGTTTTAGTATTTTCCATTCACTTAATGGTGATTGGATTAATTTTTTATTTATTTATTCACTTAATGGTGATTGGATAGTGGGTTCTAGTTAGCTCAGCTGGTAAAATCTATGATGGTTGAATAAGAGATTTGGGATTCGCCAAAGGCCTTGTAGCTGAATTGGCACCTGCCCATGCACAAAGTGCTTGAGGGTCTAGGGGGAAAGAGTTCGAGCTGCGGGGTTAGCAGCATGTTGTAATTATTTCTCAAAAAAAAAAAAAAAAGATTTGGGGTTCAATCCCCAACTACACAATAAACTGATTAGTATCCTAGTCTGATGATAATGAACTATCATCAAAAGCAAACGCCATAATTTGAAACTCTCTAAAAAAATGGTGATTGAGTTGTATTTCTATTAATTTATATATATATATATATATATGAGATGAGTTCAAGTTACACCTGGTGTAACTTCACAAGAGTTACACATTTTTTGGATCATTGATTACTATTAGATCTAAGGGTCAAAAAACACTCATAGTAATGTCATTATTACTTTCTAGAAATTAATAATTTAGGCATTAATTATTCTTTTTAAAGGAAAAAAATAAAAAAATATAGCGTTAACTCTCCCCTGTCCTCCACGTCATCATCTTCTTCCTCTCATCCTCACTCACATTTTTCTTCTTGCACTATGTACGCCATCACCATTGATTTCTAGGGAGTGATATATTACTCACTCAGTCTTTTCTTCCCAACAAAAATCAAAGAACCTTTTTTTCTTTATAATCTGGAAAATAAAGAACTTATCCCATTACGTACCTAAAATCTCATAACTGGTATGATCTATAAGATCAAAGACTGAAGATTTGTAACTAAGAAACGTGGATTGAAAGAGAAGAAATTAGGAGGACAAGTTTTGAACTATTGAAGGAGACTAGGGTGAGAGAGTGGGAGGTATGAGTGCTTAAATAGAATGAGGGTTAAAGCTGTGGAAATGGGCTTGGGATTGGGGGTCTAATTACGAAAGTGCACCTTAACTTCCTTTAGAATGATGTTTGAACACGAACGGTTGAAAGGGAAACAGGGACAGATGCTGGAAAAAAGGCTCTGATTTTGTTAGTTTATTCACTAAAATGCTCTTTTGACTGACTGACTGGGTATAGTCTGAGTAATAATGGTGATGGCCTAAAAGTACATAGTGCAAGAAGAAAGATGTGAGAGAGGATGAGAGGAAGAAGATGATGACGTGGAGGACAGTGGAGAGTTAATGCTATAGTTTTTTTTAGAAGAGTTAATGCCTAAATCACTAATTTTTAGGAAGTAATAATGACATTACTATAAGTGTTTTTGACCCTTAGATCTAATAATAATTAATGGTCCAAAAAAGGTGTAACTTGAACCCATCTCTCTCTCTCTCTCTCTCTCTCTCTCTCTCTATATATATATATATATATATATGGAAGAAAATGCTAAACTTACTACAAATTTTACTACAAAAAACTTACAAACTGATGTGGCGATGAAGTGACACTTCAACAAAAGAATAAATAAGTATTAAATTACTTCTTATGATTGTTGACATATCAATCTATAGGACCTATGTAATAAAACTTGTAATATACTAGCATAACTTTAATATTTTAGGCCAAAAAAAAGATGCACCTAACTCACATTTTTTAATTATAAAAATTAAATATTAAAAAAAAAAAAACTTACCACCCCCAAATTTGGGGGCTTTTTATGTTAGGAGGCCTTAATCTATGGCCTAAATGGCCTAGGCCTAGGGCCGGCCCTAACTACAACTAATCTCAAACAGCTAAAGAAAAAAATTTTGAGATTAAGGTTTTGTTATTATTATAGTTGTAAAGCGTTTTTAATTGAGAAATGCAAATATATTTAAAAATAAATAAAAAGTAGTAGGAGCTTGACTTTTACCCTCAATAATTCGCAAGGCTAAATGTGTCAACCTAGCCTTACATAATTGAAGCTTGACTTGTGAAGCAATTAATGTTTAAAATATAATTTGGTTTTAATCGAAACGACTATAATATAATTTGATTAAAGATTGTTACCCAAAAAAAAGAAAAGAAATTGACTAGAGAAGGTTCATTTGACTTGACAAGAGCGAGGTTTGGATGAGTTAACAAACAGCTAGAGGTGTCCCCAAGTTAGTAGGTTCTTCATTTTGCCAGCGCAAGCCTTGATACAAAATATGGAAAGCCTATCCATTGAGCTGCTATAATCTTCTTCGGATCTAAAAATGAAAAAAAATGCCCCATTTAGGTTTATTGGTGATCACTGCTTGTCTGTTTCAATGTATATAATATATATGTTGATATGTACAGAAAATGAGAGTGCCACAAATAGAAAAAGATCACTGATGCACGTCATAATAACTATAAGAAAAAATGCCCCATTTAGGTTCACTGCTTGTCTGTTTCAATGTATATAATATATATGTTGATATTTACAGAAAAATGAGAGTGCCACAAATAGAAAAAGATCACTGATGCACGTCATAATAACTATAAGAGATCAAAATTACAACCTAACACAGGAATGAAATCATCACTGTAGCCAGTGAATAATTTCCACATTGCCACATTTCCTGATTTGTGCACCAAAAGGATTAGGCTGGACAAATAGTTTACCCCCCCCCCCCCCCCCTGTAATAGAAAACATTTTCTATTATGAGGTTTTGAAGGCAAAGCAATAATAATATCTCACTACATCTTTACTCTAAAAAATTGCATCAACATATGGTAACGTGACATTTAATTCATTATCAAATGAACCTCACTTTTTCGTATACATTAAGAGTCCATGGATGAGAATGAGCAAGGAAAGCAAAAAAGCTTGAACCAATTTTGATGACGATGAATATAAGAGGGGAGAGGAAAGGGGCTAGGTTCATGTCTTCAAAAGTAGAGATCTTGCTTTAATAGCAAGCAAGAATTGGATGGAATTATCTTTTTTTTTTTAATTATATATATAGGTTGATTAGGATTGTTAAAAAATAAATAAAATTAATATAGGTTGATTTGTTTCCTCTTTTTTTTCATAGAAGATTTGATAGTGATATATATATATATATAGAGAGAGAGAGAGAGAGAGAGAGAGAGAGAGAGAGAGAGAGAGAGAGAGAGAGAGGGGTAATAGTATTTTTCTATTTAAGCATTCAAATTATATTATTATTATTATTATTATTATTATTATCATTTCACCGCTTAAGAGGGGGGTGGGGGTCGAGGAAACAAAATTTTTTCAGCTAAAACTCAATTCTAAAAGTGACAATATTTTATGGGTCTTTTTCTTCTCTTTAATTAAAAAATTTACTCTCTTTTAATAAATTTTGAAAATTAAAGAATATTGATAAAAAGGAAATTTTTCATTCTAGCTATGTGTTTTCAATGAAATTTGACATTCCTATGTAATAATTAAAACAAAGAATGAAATTTGACGTAAAAAAGAAAATGTGAAAAATTAATCTAGGAGCACGTTAGTATTGTGCAAAAACATGGATATTTATACTATTTATAAGAGAATTTCCTCTTTAGACTAGACTCTTATGTGATTCAGAAACACTCTTAAACCTTATATTTAACAGAGAAAAAACTTGATTACAACTTGGTAATAATATATCTCCAACTTCATTTATAATGCTTACAAAATAGAATACTCTTCTAGTAATCCATATCTTCAAAACAAATTTATCCAAATTTATTTTTAAAAATGGGGAAATTATGACACTAGACCAAAAAAAAAAACTTTTATTGCACTTATAAAGCGCGTGTGATAAGACTAGTTTTTTTATATATATGGGGACAGAGATAAACATTATACGTTAAATAAATATATAAAAGGTATTGAATATCACTAACAAAACAGTCAGGATGGCCGAGTGGTCTAAGGCGCCAGACTCAAGTTCTGGTTCTCGTGAGAGAGCGTGGGTTCAAATCCCACTTCTGACATTTTTACTTTTCTTTTCTTTTCTTTTTTTTTCTTTTCTTTTTTTTTCTTTTTTTTTTTTTTTTTTTTTGCCATTTTTCTATTTTCAGTAGCCATTTGGTCAATATAGTGTGATTCTTTTCACTAGAAATACCTGTCTGAGTGTCTGGCTTTTTCAAAGCCACCCCAGAGCGAGAGCGAGAGCGAGAGAGAAATGGCAAGCAATAATTATAGCGGAGAAGAATTGAGAAGAAAAATCTTAGAAACTAGGTCCCATCGCGTGGCTCTTATCACCGACGACAATGTCAACACTAGTTTCTCTCAATCAACTCCACCGCCACCGCCACCACCACCACCTCCATCCCCAGCATCATCAACATCCTCGTCATCATCACCATCAAGTGCTCGTCAACCTTTTCGTGTGACACACACAAAATCATCCCCTTCATCATTCTTCCCCAATGTTCAAGACCCTGACCATCACATCTCTGCCTCTCCCCTTCATCATCACAGCAATGGTACACTCATTCATCTTTCTATTTATTATTCTTATGCATATTTTTGTCAATACATTTATTTATTATTATTTATTAATGGGTACAATTTGTTATGTCACAAAATTGTGTTTTGGTAGTTGACATTCTGGGTGTAACAACTCCTCTTACAGAATCTTAAGGTTCTTGGACTTTTAAAATGTGTACATGTTTCACTTTGTTTTAGGTTTTGGTGATTTACAATAATTATTAGTTATATGAAGATTTATCGTAGGACAATCTAACTTTTATATGAGTAGTTGTGTTGATATGCTTTGTACGTGGGTTCTCTTCTGGATTCTATTATTCTTGCATCCTAGATATTGATTTTATTTTTTTATTTTTTTCAAATTGGAGTAAATTTGGATGAGATTATTATTTTTGGATTATTTTGCTTACAGCTACATTTTCTAAAAGTGAGATTTTAGAAAGCAAGACATAGTCTGATGATGAAAAAAAATAAATTGTGATTTCAAGCTAAAGCAATCATATTCTTTATAGACTGTGTTTATATGAATGAATAGTTCAAAGAAAGTCATAAAATCTCTCTCTCTCTCTCTCTCTCTCTCTCTCTATATATATATATATTGGATTGTTAGATAATGGGTTTCCCAAGTTTTGCTGAGTCAATGCACTATATAATGCATTTTGGTAAAAGAGTGTTAGATAACGGGTCTATGTCACACACATGAACTCCTCATACATGTGAGAGAAATGCTGCACATACGAATTACAAAAAGTATCTTGAGAAGATGAAAGGATTTATGCATGCATCAATTGACAAAACATGAGCTTTTGTGCAAGGTACTTAAATGATTTAAGTTCTTAGTTCCTATATTTTTCTTTTTGGATAAGCGAGAAATTTCATTTAACACAACAAAAGAAATTACAAGCCTGTAGCTTAGCTGCAGACCATTAAAGCCACATCTACACAAATAAAACCAGGAGCTGAAAACTAACTACAACCCTCAATACAAATACATAAAAAGGAATTGGCCACAAACTGCAAAGTGACTTGTTACGGGTAGAGTTATGAACACTCTTACACCAATACACACAACATGAAACATATTAGCAAGCTCCTATATTTTTCAAATCCAGAACCATGACTGAGATTGAGATATCTCTCAAGTTGTTGCAGCAAAAGGGTTTCAACATATGGATTTATGACAGGTCATACTAAAATAAAAGAAAATAATAAACTGAAGTTGTACATTGTCTATTTTGCAATGGGAGCATATATTTTGCAACATTATAACTGCAAGTCAGCCTGGTATTCTAGCACTGAGACAAGTTCTTGTAATTCTATAAAGTAGTGCCTTCTTAATATAACCCTAGTGGTCTAAGTGGTACTCAAAAGGTTCCGTAGTACATTAAGAGTACATGTTCTTCTAGTATCACTAAAATGAAATTTAAATTACAACTTTGTCAGTGTCATGCAGAATGTACTTTCAACAGCATCAAAGGTAAGGCTGAGATTATCAGCATAAATTTGAACAAAATCTTGCCATCCAATTAGTGCACTGTAAAACAGTAAATCGTGGATATTAAACGTTGTTACCTCCCCTAGACAAGATACCATCATTACTTCAACCTATGGAGTTTGTACATATCCAGTTAGTATTTCTCATTATTACTTCAATTTGGGAAGTTTATATATATCCAATTAGTTTTTTACTCATTTTGCAGCTGAACCTGAGGGTGAGGATGATGCTTCTGATTCTAGTGAAGATATTCAGATAGCTTTGGATGATACGATGAAAGTACAACCATCACTTGACACATCAGTGCTTCAAAGAATCTCAATTGATAAAGAACCGTCCCAATTGTCTCCAAACGAATGAGTACCAACTATTGCTTATGAGAGTACACGCCTTATTTGTGTACACATAATAGCATACTTAGTTATTTTGGAATATTAACTATAGTACATAATGTACATGATAGTATTTTTCAGCTTGTTCTGACTTCTGAGGACTGCCAAGATCAACCATCATTACGAGCAGAGATTAATAAGTACAATTGGTGGATAATATATTGAAGCATGGTTTAGTTGGGCGATAAATATCCTGCCAACTATAGGTTTTGCAACTCATAGTGACCAATTGCTCTGTAAAGTGCTTAGGAGTTGGAATTCATTGAATAAATTGGGGACCAATATTTCTGGAAGACTGGAACTTTAAATCTTTTCTTTGTAATACAAAAAGGCATGATGGAATCATGGAAGGAGAGGACTTCTACTGTTTTGCTTGTTGATGCAAGAATTGGAATGATTCACATTTACTTAATTTGTTGTAACTATTGACTCGAACTTTTTACACTGAAAGAATAATTCTCATTGATATTGTGGTTGTTAAACTTTTTTTCATGTGGCTGCAGTTAATGTATGTATATGACTTAATTTTTTTCATTAATGTATGTATCAGAAATAGTGGTTTTCCTTTTTTCAGTTTATTCAAAATACTTTTATAAAGATTCTTCATTCTAGTGTTGTGGTTCATGAGAGTGTTTATATCTACCCACAAAAGGAAAAAATGAAAAATAATGAGAGTGCTTATAGAACATTGTAATTCAACAACCAAACTTTAGTCTCAAAATTTTGGGATCAGCTTTATTTAAGACTGTAATCCTACTGGGAAAAGACACAGGGTATGTATAGTACTTCCAACAATGCAAAGTAATAATAATAACTCACTATATCTTTACTCTCAAAAAATGCATCAACATATGGTAATGTGACATTTAATTTATTATTGTGAGAAGTCACGTTTTAGTGTTGGCTTAATTCATTGACAAAAGCTTGTTTGTAATGTGTTTAATGTTGATGTATTGTTTCCAAGGTATTCATGTATTTTGGGGTAGAGTACTTAAGCCTTTTCTTGAAGATTTGAAGCAGCATCAGCAAGTGATCTCGCGACCTGGAGGTGAATTGCTCATGACCTAGCTTGCCTGCAAGATCCACGTGGCTAGTACTGTGGATAAGAGTATAGTCATGCACCTCACAACCATCTTGCGACCTTAGGTGGCGACCAGGTCACAAGTTGCACGATCTCTGTACTCTGCTATGTACCTGTCCACTGCACATTTGCTAACACACGCACGCGCACACGCACACACACACACGCATGCACACACAGAGTTGTGAGGCATGGCAAGAGGCTTTATATAAGAGTTGAACAAACCCTACAAATGCAAGAAGTGTGAAGATGATTGAAGCCAAGCCTTTGTATGAAAAAAGAGAGCTTTTCCTTGAGAAAAAAACAAGTTCCCATCTTTCTTTTCCATCTCTTTCATTGTATTGATAGAGATTCTATAAATCCCTTCTTCATCCACAAACACAAACCTTGTGAGTGAGAGAATGGCATTGAAAAAGTGAGAAGCAAGAATTGAAAGTGGAGATCTTGCTTTAATAGCAAGCAAGAATTGAATGGAATTATCATTTTTTTTTTTTACATATAGGTTGATTACGATTGTTATAAAATAAATAAAATAAGTATAGGTTGATTTCTTGCCTTTTTTTTTGCTAGTGATAAGTCTCTTTCTCTCTGGTGTAACTTCATAAGTGTTACACCATTTTAAAACCATTGATTTAAATTTGATCAAATGGTTAAAACCATTTGTGGCTATGTCTAGTAATTAGTGAATAAGGCATTAACTATCTACAATCATATTTTTCTCTCTCATTAATGACTTCCTTTATACTACCTCCCTAAGCAAAGAAGAACAAAAAGGACTGAATTGTACATGCTTGCGAACATACCAGCGGTAAAGCAAGAAAGAAAATAAAAATAAAATTGAATTAGGGACTTAAATGTATTGTACTTGCTTGCGAACAAAACATTTCAAATCAATCTAGAAAGTGCTTGGGGGTCTAAGGGGGAAAGGGTTCAAGTTGCAGGGTTAACAGCATGTTGTAATTATTTCTAAAAAAAAAAAGATCTAGAAAAGAAATCCTTCTTTCGTAAAACTGGTATCTTTATCTTATCCTTTTGAGTTTTGAAGCTTAATTCAATGTTAGTTTCAATCTTTTTGTACATATTCATTGCACTTTCAAGAAACACATCCAACCACCGCACACCTTTGGTGCGATGGTCACTCCACAGGTATAAATGCTTGTAAGGTGTGGAGGGCAAAGGCTGAGGTTTAAGTCTTTAGGAGGAAGCTTCACACACATATACACTTAGATTAGGCTAGAATAGAATTCTATCTTGTATCAAAAAGAGAAACACATCCACAATTGAGTTAACAAGAACGATTGTGATGATGAAGAGGATAAGGATGAGGTTGCCTGAAGTTTGAACCTATTTGTAGTTATCTTTAGAAATATTCACTGAAGAGGATAAGGCATTGGTGGATAAGGCATTAGTGGCTGTTGCAACTTAAATGTTGCTTCTAAGTGCAGGATTGTCGCACGAAGTAATAACTCGGTAAGTCTGAGGTTGAATTCATAGGAAAAAGGGAATTGATTAGCAAAGCACAAGAGAAAATAACTAAAACATAAAAATTATATTGAAGAGAAATTTTAATAGTTTGGTGAAGATAATTTTTAATGAGAGGAAATAAATATATATTAAGGCGCTAAGGTTTAGGGATCCACACACAACACATCTATTGGTAATCTTAACAATATTTATTTTATAACTCAACTAAAATTCATACGAAGGATGATCTTAGTCGGATGATTTAACAATTAGAACTCAAAAATTAATTGTCTAAGGTAGTTTCATGAAATTAATTGATTTTAGGCAAACAAAAAATAGTGAGTTAGTTCGTAGGGAAAATAAGCATTTAACGTGCCCGGAGTCTACGATAATCAAAGAATTATACAGAACTAAAAACTTTTCTAGATGAGTAAATCAATCAAAAAACATAATAACATAAACATTAAAACCATAAAACAATTGTTAAGAATGAACCAATAAACGACTGGGTTTTATCCCTTACCTCAGCAAGGCTTCTAGTAACCCATAATATAAATAAAACTCTAAAAACTGTAAAGAAATTTTAAGAAAACTTAAATTACGTTCTACAGCAACTCCCTTCTGAATTTTGCCCTAAAAAGCCTTTAAATAAGTCAATGAATCCTATTACAAGTTGAATTCCCATTTGAAGAAAACCCAAGTTTTTAGGCTTCACTTAACTGATGTCTTTGGCCCATTTAATGTCAAAATTAGGACTTTTGGTGAACTACAAAGTTATATCCCTTTAAGTTAATTTTCTAGCCCAACTTGGATCATCTAGATTGGACATTTGAGCCAAACATTATGCCCAAAATACTAATTGGTGCGCAAGCTGGAATCCTAATCCGAATTGGACTTGGATTTGGTGCAAATTTCCTTTGATTCCTTGCTCCAATTGGACTCAAATTTCATTGGGTTGGCCTACTTTTTATGGGCCTTGTAAAAGCAAACTCCATTAGCCTTCTTCTTTGCATAAATACACTTATTTAGTTTTATTCTCCTATAAAAGACAAATTCACACATTAAAATTCAATTAAGCACAAAATTGATTATTCAGCATTATTCCAAAACCAAATATAAAATGTAAGCTCTCTAAAAAAATATATAAAATGTAAGAATTAACTCAAAATAAGTATGATAATACTTTCTAATAATGATGTAAATATACAAAATTAAGCTATTATCAGTGGCTATGTCTAGTAATTAGTGAATAAGGCATTAACTATCTACAGTCGGATTCTTCTCTCTCATTAGTGACTTCCTTTATACTACCTCCTTGAGCAAAGAAGAACAATAAGGACTGAGTTTTACATGCTTGCGATCATACCGGTGGTAAAGTAAGAAAGAAAATAAAAATAATTGAATTAGGGACTTAATTTTATTGTGCTTGCTTGTGACCAAAACATAATTGTATTCAGATCCAATGTTAATTTGGATCTTTTTGTACATATTAATAGCACTTTCAAGAAACACATCCACGATTGAGTTGACAAGAACAGTTGTGATAATGAAATGAATAAGGATGAGGTTGTCTTAATATCACTCTTTTCAGAATCCAGAGTAACAACCATATATGTAAAAGGAAACCAAATAAACCCCAAATTAAGTTAGATTATAAGGAACTCTTTAGTGTCAAGACCCAAGAAAAACAGATAATGTTTTTTATTTTGGATTACTAAATTGACATTCGGATCAGAACTATCTCACTCCATTGCCAAGTGCTAATGAGTCTAATTAGTAAAAATTTAAAACTTTTGGCCTTAATTGGTTTTTCATTGATATCTAAAACTAAAGTATTGTTCTAGAAGGACGTGAGTTTAGAGAGAGAGAGAGAGAATAGTAGAAGAAGAAGATAGGGAGGGTGGAGAGAGAGAGTTAATGATTTTGTTTTCTTTTTTAACTAGAGAATTAATGACTTTTAATGTGAAAGATTACTTATTTTTAGAAATTGATGACACGACAGTTTGTGTGTTATAAACCATTAGATCTAATTGAAATCAATATTTAAAAAAAAGTGTAACTCATATTTAGAGAGAGAGAGAGCTAATAGTATTTTTCTATTTAAGCATTCTAATTATTATCTATAAATATTATATAACCAAAACCTTTGATTTTTTATTGACTTTAAGAGAGTTTGCACGTTAGCTTTGTTGCTCCCACAAATTTCCGCATAAGTGATATATTTTTTTTAAAATTTTTAACGTTTTATTATTTAAAAAAGAAAACAATTCGACTCTCCCCAAAAACCAAACATCTCTCCCGACTCTCCCTCTTTCAATCTCTACTTCCTTTCTTTTTGATTCTCTCCTCTTTCTTTTGATTCTTGAAATTTACTCCTACGAGCATAGAACTAAAACTCTCAAAACTCCAATGCAGAAGACAATTCTCACTTGAACGGTGCCTCAGTGCCATTGCCAAGCCAATCCTACTCCCACACTCAATCCCTAAAAACTCTACGTGAAAGTCTTTGAAGTTTGTACAAACCCAAAGACCCAAAAAAATAGACGCCTCTTCAACAACTTCTTCTTCTTCTTCTTCTTCATCATCACTGGCTTTGCTGTCCTTTCTCTCTCCTTATATAAGTTAGGTTTATTTACTTTTGGCTTTAGTGTTTGTTTGATTACTAAGAAAAAGTTTGAAAAAGGAAGACCTGAATTTTGAATGTAAAAAATCTTATTTAAACGCTTGGCTTTTATGGGTTTGACTGATTCTTGCTAAGTATTGAAATTTGGAGTTTTTGTGGTTGATTTACATGTAGGTGAAGTCTTATTCGTAGGTTTTTAGACATTTTTTATATTGAGATTTAGATGATCTTAGGTACCCAATCAACTCAAATACAAAGATCAGGATATAATCACTGCAATATCTAAAACTGATCGACATTTATAATCACTCAGGATAGTGTGATTATTTTTCTTCTTTAATACTTTTTATGTAGTAAATTGTTTATATCGATCCAAATTAAACTAGATCGTTGTTCACTTTTTTATGGATATTGTGATATGCCACCAAAAACATACAGAAAGTTGAAATATTAACATTTAAATCTTTCATTGTTTTACACCTTTTGGCTTAATTTATGTTTGAGCATTTTAATCTTTTAAATTAACCTATAAACCTGTTGAGATCCCCTTAATATTTTTCCCTTTTTCCAGCACATTCAAGTTGTCTGTGTCAAACATGTTTCTAACATAAGTTGTGTCCATGCTTTATGGCTGCAGCCACCTCCCTTTTCTTTTGTACAAAGTACTTATGAATCTAAATTCAAGAATTGTCATGGATATTGTGAGGTTTTGGTTGAGAAGAGTCTGAATGAAGGGTGCTAATGCTGATTAGCTCCTATTCCTGTTGTGGTTATAATTCTACTGTGCCATTGTGTGTGTGGGTTGCATTTGCATTATAGGTTGTAAATTTTTTTGTGTGTTTTGGCTACTTTTATTTTAAGTTGAATTTCATGTAAGATGTGGTGGAGATTTATAATAGAAATGGTATGTTCAGCTGACTTCAAGCAAACCTTGCACATCTTTCTCTTCCACAATTGTGACGTTTCAAATCATCACTTTCATAATCCTTTGTGTTTGAGATATTTACACGGTAAATAGGCTTAAAGTATGTTCTTTCAGGTTGACCACTGAGCACTCTTAGTATAATGGTCACTCCACAAATGTGGAGGGCAAGGGTAGCATTCAAGTCTCCAAGAGAGAACTCTAAACACCATGATTTTCAGACCCGGACTGTTCAATAAACTGTAAATGGAAGAGGTTCAAGGTTTTGGAGGTTGGACCGAGATCGAACCGTAGTCGAACCGTGATAACGTCATAATTAATTTATTAATTATTTAAAATATAAATAAATACTTTTAATTAGTACAAATAGAAAAATTAATTAAAATAGTCCAATTAAATGAAAGATGTATCTTTATATTTTTCATATCATAATTTTGACAAGGCAAACAAAAAATATCAAAGCTTAGGCAAACATATATATAATATTTTTTACTTATTTTTATGTTGATTAGTTAAACTTGTGATGATGATAATAATAATAATAATAATAGTTTAATAATTATAATTGTAATATAAGAATTATAACTTTAGAAGGATGCTTACCTTAAATAACATTAAAAAAGAAAAAGAAAAAAAAAAGGGACTCCTATTGTTTAAAAGGACATTAATATTGGCGGATGACAAAAGTTAAAAACAATTGAATGGTCAAATCTCACTATTAGGTGCAGTTTGGATACGCGTTGCGTCTGTGGCGTTTGCGTTTTGCTGCTTTTTTTTTTTTTTTTTTTTCAGCACTGATGAACAGTAATTGGTACTGTTCATCCACGTGAAGGCACTGTGCGGGAGACAAAGTTACTGTTTATGTACTGTTCATGGGCCACAACCACTTTATTCAGAAAAAAAATATTAAAAATGGGTCCCACGGTACTATTCACACATTTAAAAATTATTTTGCTACAGTGTTTTCAGTTTTCAGTTTTCAGTTTCAGCAAAAATAAGTTATATCCAAACGGACCCTTAATCTATTGAGCTTCATGAGTTCATGTGGTAGCGGTTTTGTCAGGCAAAACAGTGGGCACACTTGACAAAAACAAGAATACAACTATACAAGTTATTAGTGCACTACTCAAAAACAAGAAACAAGAGCCAATATGAGGAGATGAGTTTATAGCTGCTGCCTGCTGGGCGAAGTGTTGACGAGAAGGAGAAGAAGAAAATAGGAGGTGGGGATGATCAGAAAGATATACTACCATAAAATTAAAAGTGATGTTAGCAACCTCACCAACTTGGCTCTCTGTTTTCTTTTTCTCTCTCGCAATTTTTTTTTTTTTTTTTTTTATTCAAATTCTTTATGGACTGAGATCTGTTTTCCGGCCAAATATTGTAAAAAAATGGAACCGTGCGAGAACCTCTAAAACCGGCCACGGTTCTCAGAACCATACAGTTTGACCGCGATTCGAGCGGTTTCATGTATTTTTTGCATAGAGAGGCTCTTCGGAATGACGAGGAGTTCACGGATAACCGGGTCAGACCGTACGGTCCGGTCCGAGTCTGAGAACCATGCTAAACACATATACACTTATATTAAATTAGAGTGAGATTTCTATCTTCGATAAAAAAAAAAAAAAAAAAAATTAAAATAAAATAAAGTTCTTTAAGGTTAACATAGTAATAATTGAAAGCAAGAAACTCCTAATTTATAGCATCTCCCTTCTTTGAATCACATTGACTGCACTACTCATTGTAGTGGAATGCTTCTTCTTTTTGCTCCCTTTTTTATCAAACCACTTTAGGGTCCACAAAATTGAGGAACAATTTTCATTAAAAATATCATCCAAAATATCAATTCCCTCACAAAATATAGGAGAGTAGTTCAAATATGATATAAACTCGTGTATTACATGAGTCAGTGACTAGTTATTATTATTTCATTGCTAAAGAAGAGAGAGAGAGAGGGGGGTGGTAAACAAAAATTTGCAGCTAAAACTCCGTTTTAAAGGTGACAATTTTTATGGGTCTTTTTCTTCTCTTTAATTAAAAATTTTTTTAATAACATTTGAAAATTAAAAACTATTTATATAATAGGAAAAAGTTTCATTCCAGCTATGTGTTTTTACTTTTTAATGAGGTTTGACATTCTTATTAAAAAAAATGAAAGAAATTTGACGCAAATTTGAAATACTTAATCTAGGGCCACGTGGTGTAAGGCACTAGACTCAAGCTCTGGCTCTCGTGAGAGAGCGTGGGTTCAAATCCTACTTTTGGACAATTTGTTTCTCCAAGTTTCTTTTCAATTTTCAATAGCCAATTAACGAACAACGCGGTTTAGTCAAAATAGTGTCATTCTTTTCAACAGAAATACCAGTCTGAGTGTCTGGCATTTTTCAAAGCCACCAGAGAGAGAGAGAGAGAGAAAGAGATGGCAAGCTACAATAGCAATAGCAGACGAGGGAGAGGAAAAACCATAGACCCAGCGGCCCATCCCAGGCCTAAAGCCACCGACGACATTATCTACACTTCCATTGCAACACCACCACCTCTAATCCCAGCATCCTCCTCATCATCATCCCCATCATCATTCTTCCCCAATGTTCATGACCATGACCCACATGCCTCTGTCTCTGCCTCTCCCCCTCATCATCACATCAACGGTACGCTCATTCTTTTATATATATAATTCATTCATATATCTTTCTATTTATTATTCTTATGCATATATTGTCATTAATACAATAATCTCTTTTTTTTTTAAAAAAAAAAAAATTTAATGGGTACAATTTGTTATGTCACACGATTGTGTTTTGGTAGTTGAAACAACTTCACTTGCAAAATGTTAAGGTTCTTGGACTTTTGAAATGTGTATATGTTTCATTTTGTTTTGGGCTTTGGTGATTTATTATAATTACTAGTTATATGAAGATTTACTGTAGGACAATTTCAATTTTATATGAGCAGTTGTGTTGATATGCTTTTTGGGTGGGTTCTCCTCTGGATTCTATAATTCTTGCATCCTAGATATTTATTTTTTGAATTAGAGTGAATTTGGATGAGATTAATTTTTTGGTTTATTATGTTTAAAAATAAACTATCTAAGGTTTTAAAAATAAACATCTATTAAAAGTGATGTTTAAGAAAGCAAGACATAATCTGATGATGAAAAAAAAAAAAAAAAAAAAAATCAGATTATGACTTCAAGCTAAAACAAACATACTCTTTATAGATTGTGTCTATATGCAAAAATCAAAGAAATTCATATAATTTTTCCACACAAAAAAAAAATTAAACAACGTAATGTGTGACATTAGATTTTTCATGTCATTATTTTGTATGAAATTTTGTACTATTAATATATCTATTTAGGGGAAATAAAGGGGAAAAACATTCATTTTTCATGCTTGAATTTATCTTCAATTCTTCCTGTGCAAATAGAAAAGAAAAGGAAGAAAAAGGAAAGGATCCTCTATAAATTATAATCCTTTTTTAATATGTTTAAAATTTTGCAAATAAAAAATAAAAAATAAAAAATAAATAGCAATTTGAAGTATGTAGGAAAGCTCAGAATTTAAAACCCTATTGCCAGCTTTCCCAAGTTCTGCTGAGTGAATACAATATATATATATATATATATATATATATATTTATATATATATATTTATATATATAGCATTTTGGTAAAAGAGTATGTTATACAATGGGTCTATGTCACACACATGAACTTCCCATACTAGTTACAAAAGGTAACTTGAGGAGATGAAATGATTTATGCATGTATCAAAAGACAAAACATGAGCTTTTGTGCTAGGTTTAAATGATTTAAGTTCTTAGTTCCTATATTTTTCTTTTTGGATAAGCGAGAATTTCATAACAAAACAAAAGGCAGTAGCTTAGCTGCAAACTAATAAAGCCACATTTATACAAACAAAACCATGAGCTAAAAACTAACTACAACCCTCAATACAAATACATGAAAAGGAATTGGCCACAAACAACAAAGTGACTTGTTACAGTTAGAGTTACAAACAATCTTACACCAATACACCCAACATAAAACATAATAGCAAGCTTCTATATTTTTCAAATCCAGAACCATGACTGGGATTGAGATATCTCTCAAGTTGTTGCAACAAAAGGGTTTCAACATATGGATTTATGACAAGTCATATTAAAATAGAAGAAAATATCAAACTGAAATGTAAATTTTGTCTATTTTGCAATGGAGCATACATTTTGCAACATTATAACTGCAGGTCAGCCTGGTATACTAGCACTGAGACAAGTTCTTGCAATTCTATAAAGTAGTGTCTTCTTTGTGGTCTAAGTGGTACTCCGAAGGTTCTATAGTACATTAAGAGTACACGTTCTTCTAGTATCAGTAAAATGAAATTTGAATTATTGCATTGTTAGTGTCATGCAGAATTTACTTTCAACAGCATCAAAGGTAAGGCTGAGATTATCAGCATAAATTTGAACAAAACCTTGCCATCCAATTAGTGCACTGTAAAACAGTAAATCGTGGACATTAAACATTGTTACCTCACCCAGACAAGATACCATCATTACTGCAACCTTTGGAGTTTGTACATATCCAATTAGTATTTCTCATTATTACTTCAATGTGTGAAGTTTATGTATATCCAATTAGTATTTCTCATTAGTTTTTTACTCATTTTGCAGCTGGTCCTGAGAGTAAGGATGATGCCTTTGATTCTACATTGCTGAAACATGAGACTAGTGATGACGTTTCCGGGGCAAATAATTTTGATGCTGGAAGCCATGGAGAACCTCAATTGAGGAAACGTGGCAATAGTATTGAAGATAATCAGACTCCTTTGGATGATATGATAAAAGTACAACCATCACTTGACACATCAGTGGTTCAAGGAATCTCGATTGATAGAGAACCACACAAATTACCTCCAAACAAATGAGTATCTGCATTATAGCTTCTGAGAGTACACGCATTATTTGTGCTCTCATAAAAGCATTCTTAGTAGTTTTGGAATATTAACTTTAGTGCATAATATTGTACGTGACAGTCTCTTTCAACTTGTTCTGACTTCTGAGGACTGCCAAGACCGATCATCATTAGGAGGAGAGATTCATAAGCGTAGTAGGTGGATAATGTATTGAAGCATGGTTCAGTTGGACAATAGATATCCTGCCAAGTGCCAACTATAGGCTTTGCAACTCATAGTGACCAATTGGTCTGTAAAGTGCTTGGGAGTTGGAATACATTGAATAAATTGGGGACCAATATTTCTGGAAGACTGGAACTTTAAATCTTTTCTTTGTATTACAAAAAGGCATGATGGAAACATGGAAGGATAGAACTTCTACTGTTTTTCTTGTTGATGCAAGATTTAGAATGATTCACATTTGCTTAGTTTGTTGTAACTATTGACTCAAACTTTTTACACTGCCAAGAATAATTCTCATTGATATATGTGATTGTTAAACTTTTTTTCATGTGGTTGCAGTTAAAATAAGTATATGACTTAATTTTTTTCATTAATGTGTGTATCAGAAATAATGGTTTTCCCTTTTCAGTTTATCCAAAATACTTTTATAAAGATTTTTCATTCTTAGTGTTGTGGTTCATGATCAGAGTGTTTATATCTGCTCCCCCCCCCCCCCCCCCCCCCCTACCAAAAAAAAAAAAAGTAATGAGAGTTCTTATAGACCATTGTAATTCAACAACCAAACTTTAGTCTCGAAATTTTGGGATCGGCTTTATTTAATACTATAATCCTACTGGGAAAGGACAAAGAGTATGTATAGTACTTCCAACAGTACTAAGTAATAATAATATCTCACTGTCTTTACTCTAAAAAAAATGTATTATTGAATGAACCACACTCTTTTGTATACATTAGGAGTCTATTGATGAGAATGAGCTAGGAAAAAAAAAAAAAAAAACTTGACCAATTTTGACTATGATGAATATAAGAGGGGAGGGGAAGGGGGATAGGTTCATGTCTTTGAAGTAGAGATCTTGCTTTAATTATAATTAGGGATGGCAATCGGGCGGGGCAAGGCCGAAGGATGGGATCTTCGTTCCCGCCCCGCATGGTTTTGTCTTGCCCCATCCCCGCCCTGCCACGCATGACGAGAAAAACTTTCTCACTCCATCCCTGCCTGTTGAGGCCCCGCGAAGCCCCGCCCCACCCCATAAAACTCTACTTTTTGTTAATTTACCCAACAACTAGTACAATTTTTTAATGAAACCAATTTCATTAATAAAAATATACTTGAAATTAAAACTAAATTTATCCCATCAAATCAAATCAATTTTTAGAAAAAATTGAATAATATATCTAAGTGTTTAACAAGACAATCATTTAAAAAAAAAAAAAAAAATCTCATAGTTATAACACATAACAAAATAAAGGCAGAGAACCACATTGGGTAGAATAAAATAAGCTAATATTGATATGTTTATTTAAATAGTAGGGGTTTAGGGTATGAAAAATTTACAATTATAACCCTTAGCAACTCGGGGTGAGGTGGGGTGTGGTGGGTCTAAATAATTTAAACCCATCCCCGCCCCGCCCCGCCCCCTGATGTGGGGCTAAAATCTTGCCCCATCCTCGCTCCACCATCTTTGTGAGGTGGGAAAAACCCGCGCGGGGCAAAGCGGGGAGGGGCGGGTTAAGCAGGGCGGGAAAAAATTGTCATTTCTAATTATAATAGCAAGCAAGAATTGGATGAAATTATCATTTTTTTTTTTTTAAATTTTTGTTTACATATAGGTTGATTAGGATTGTTAAAAAATAAATTAAAAAAATTCTGTATTGCGTGTAAAAAGTTCTGTATTGCATCGACATATCATAAGTACTATCATATCGTAAAATTGTACATATCATACAATACATAGACAAATGCGTTAAGTGAGGTTTTTTGTTAAAATTTGTACTTTTATTTGAATCTAACAAGTTATTAGACTTGTTTTTAATAAAAAATTATTTGGTTACTTAATTTTGACTAATACAATAACATATTTATAAGTTTTTTTCCCTCTCTTTCTCTTACAAAATTTGGACTACACAATACACGCTTACACTTCACTTTAATATTTACACATTCATTTTCAATACTATAAATAAGATGTTAATTGATTATATAAAAATATATATATATATATTGTCATTATTGTTATAAGTCCAAGAAACTAGAATGTCAAGAAGTAATATTTTTTAATAAAAATTATTAAAATATAAAAGAACAAAAAGTGACATTAAATGTTAATGACGATGAAGAAAATTTTAATAAAGAAATAAGTTTGCAAAATGATAAACGTGATGATATTGATCATTGATTTAGATGAGTTTGATAAGGCAATATATGATGAATACGATAAAAATAAATTATTATTTTTGGATCATTTGTAACATATTATCATTTTCAAATTTAAACAATTTGAATGTGCATGTTATAAACATATACTTTTTTTTTTCTTTAATTAAAAATTTTACTTTTTTTAATAACTTTTGAAAATTAAAAACTAGTGATAAAATAGGAAAAGTTTCATTCCAGCTATGTGTTTTCACTTTTCAATGAGGTTTTTTGACATTCCTATATATAAAATAAATAAATAAAAGTTTGAAATTTGACGCATAAAAGGAAATGTGAAATACTTGAGTCTAGGAGCATGTGGTCTAAATGGCGCCAGACTCAAGTTCTGGTTCTAGAGAGCGTGGGTTCAAATCCCACTTTTGACATTCTTTTTTCTCCAATTTTTTCTTTTCTGTTTTCAACAGCCAATCAACGAACAACGCTGTTCAGTCAAAATAATGTCATTCTTTTCAACAGAAATAACTGCCTGGGTGTTTGGCATTTTTCAAAGCCACCAGAGAGAGAGAAAATGGCAAGCAACAATAGCAATAGCTAGCAGACAAGAGAGAACAAAAACCATAGACCCAGCGGCCCTTCACATGACTAAACCCACCGACGAAATTATCTATGCTTCCATTGCATCACCACCACGACCACCACCTCCATCCCCATCATCCTCATCATCATCACCATCAACTCGTCAACATTTTCATGCCACACAAACACAATCATTCTTCCCCAATGTTCATGTCCCTGACCCACATGCCTCTGCCTCTCCCCCTCATCATCACATCAATGGTACACTCATTCTTTTTTTATTTTATATATATACACATAATTCATTCATCTCTCTATTTATCATTCTTATGCATAATTTTGTTAATACATTCTCTTTTAATGGGTACAATTTGTTATTGTCACACAATTGTGTTTTGGTAGTTGACATTCTGGGAGAAACAACTTCACTTGCAGAATGTTAAGGTTCTTGGACTTTTGAGATGTATATATGTTTCATTTTGTGTTGGGTTTCGGTGATTTACAATAATTATTAGTTATATGAGCAGTTGTGTTGATATGCTTTTTAGGTGGGTTCTCTTCTGCATTCTATAATTCTTGCATCCTACATTTTTTTTTTTTTTTTTTGAATTAGAGTGAATTTGGATGAGATTAATTTTTGGTATATTATGCTTAAAAATAAAGTATGTAAGGTTTGAAAAATAAACATCTATTAAAAGTGAGGTTTTAGAAAGCAAGACATAATCTAATGATGAAAAAGTTCAGATTATGTAAAAGTTCACAAGCTAATTTCTCCATACAAAAAAAAATTAAATGAAGTTATGTGTGACATTAGATTTTTCAAGTCATTATTTAGTACGAAATTTAGTACGATTAGTATATCTATTTAGGGGAAAGAAAGGGGAAAAACATTCATTTTTCATGCTTGAATTTATCTTCAATTCTTCCTGTGCTAATAGAAAAGAAAAAGGAAGAAAAAGGAAAGGTTTGATTGATTAAAGATTGGCTTGTTAACTCTCTAATATTATTTTCAGATCATGGTGAAGGATCCTCTGTAAATTATAATGCTTTTTTAATATGTTTCAAATTTTGCAAAAAAAGAAAAAGAAGCTCCTTTTGAAGTATATGGGAAAGTTCAGAATTTTAAAACTCCATTGCTGGTTTTCCTAAATTCTGTTGAGTCAATGCACTATATACTGCATTTTGGTAAAAGAGTATGTTATACAATGGGTCTATGTCACACACATGAACTCTCCGTACATGTGAGAGTAATGCTGCATGTACAAGTTACAAAAGGTATCTTGAGAAGATAAAGGGATTTATGCATGCATCAAATGACAAAACATGAGCTTTTGTGCAAGGTTTAAATTATTTAAGTACTTAGTTCCTATATTTTTCTTTTTGGATAAGTGAGAATTTTCATTTAACACAACAAAAGACAATAGCTTAGCTGCAGACCAATAAAACCACATCTACACAAACAAAACCAGGAGCTAAAAACTAACTACAACCCTCAATACAAATACATAAAAAGGAATGGGCCACAAAGAGCAAAGTGACATGTTACAATTAGAGTTACGAACACTCTTACACCAATACACCCAACATAAAACATAATAGCAACCTCCTATATTTTTCAAATCCAGAACGATGATTGAGATTTAGATATCTCTCAAATTGTTGCAACAAAAGGGTTTCAATATATGGACTTATGACTAGTCATACTAAAATAGAAGAAAATAATATACTGAAGTTGTAAATTTTATCTATTTTGCAATGGGAGCATATATTTTGCAACGTTATAACTGCAGGTCAGCCCGGTATACTTGCACTGAGACAAGTTCTTGTAATTCTATAAAGTAGTGCCTTCTTAATATAACTCTAGTGGTCTAAGTGGTACTCAGAAGGCTCCGTAGTACGTTAAGAGTATATGTTCTTCTAGTATCACCAAAATGAAATTTAAATTATTGCATTGTCAGTGTCATGCAGAATGTACTTTCAACAGCATCAAAGGTAAGGCTGAGATTATCAGCATAAATTTGAACAAAATCTTGCCATCAAATTAGTGCACTATAAAACAGTAAATCGTGGATATTAAACAGTGTTACCTCACCCAGACAAGATACCATTGTTACTTCAACTTGTGGAGTTTGTACATATCCAATTAGTATTTCTCATTATTACTTCAATGTGTGAAGTTTATATATATTCAACTAGTATTTCTCATTAATTTTTTACTCATTTTGCAGATGGTCCTGAGGGTAACAATAATGCCTTTGATTCTACATTGCTGAAACATGAGACTAGTGATGATGTTTCCGGGGGAAATCATTTCGATGTTGGAAGCCACGGAGAACCTCAATTGAGGAAACGTGGCACTAGTATTGAAGAAATTAAGACTCCTTTGGATGATATGATAAAAGTACAACCATCACTTGGCACATCAATGGTTCAAAGAACCTCAATTGATAGAGAACCGCTCCAAAAACTACATAGGCATCAGCCTAAAATTTTTACCTCCAAACGAATGAGTACCTGCATTATAGCTTCTGAGAGTACACGCATTATTTGTGCTCTCATAATAGCATTCTTAGCGGTTTTATCCTATGTTGATTATCCTTTATTTGGGAGAAACATAGTGAAGTCAGAGAGTGTTGTAGCCTCAAGACCTCTTTACATACTTCTGCTAACTGATGTGACAATTGTGCTTGTACTATTGCACTTTGAGAAGCTAAGAGGCCCTGAAGAGGCAGAGGAAGAAGAAGTGGCACCTCCGAAAGATAGAGACAACTGGGCAGAAGCAGAGAAGGTTTTAGAGAGAGGCCTGGTGGTGTACCAGGCCACCCGTGCGATCTTCATTGACTGCAGTGTTTATTTAGTGGTTGTCATATGTGGCCTCTCTCTGGTGTAGCTCTGCTGCAATGATGATTAAACTTATTTCTATTCTATTTATTAATTTATCTATCCCATTGATGTAAATCAAAGGAATAGTAAGAAAGAGCATGTATTTTGCCTAAAACAATGACATGTAACCAAAATGGCCTTCAGTTTGATCGCCTCCCATTTAACTTCTGCTAATTGTGTTCACAAATGATAAAAATATGAATAATAATCAAGTATTCTACAAAAGGGCTATTATGGTTTGCTGCATAAACAATTTGTGGTTGCATAGCACTTCATCACCAATATATGGTGTTCAGACACAGTTCATCAATCAACTGTTCAGTAGTGAATTTTTTGTAAGTATACTAAACCAGATGTGCGAATCTCCGGGACATGGCCAATTCAAGGATTTGTTATCACTGGAAAATTAAATCAAAGGTGAGTTGTACTTTGTTGTCACCAAAAGGAGTTTCCTACAAGTCTATACCATGCATACACGGTTATTCATTCTCAGTTTTTCATGTTAAATATGGAGCATGTCGAATATGCCATTACTAGCCGTATGGCCCATATCTAGAATTTGGAATATTAAATTTAGTGCATAATGTACATGACTGTATCTTTCAACTTGTTCTGACTCTGAGGACTGCCAAGACCGACCATCATTAGGAGTAGAGATTAATAAGTGCAGTAGGTGGAAAATATATTGAAGCATGGTTTTGTTGGGCAATAGATATCCTGCCAACTATTGCTTTCGCAGCTCATAGTGACCAATTGGGCTGTGAAGTGCTTAGGAGTTGGAATTCATTGAATAAATTGGGGACCTATATTTCTGGAAGACTGGAACTTTAAATCTTTTCTTTGTAATACAAAAAGGCATGATGGAATCATGGAAGGAGAGAACCTTTATTGTTTTGGATGTTGATGCAAGAGTTAGAATGATTCAAATTTACTTAATTTGTTGTAACTATTGACTCAAACCTTTTACACTGTCAAGAATAATTCTCATTAATATATATGGTTGTTAAACTTTTTTTTTTTTTTTTTGGCTGCAGTTAACATATGTATATGACTTAATTTTTTCATAATATATGTATCAGAAAAAGTGGTTTTCCCTTTTCAGTTTATCCAAAATACTTTTATAAAGATTTTTAATTCTAGTGTTGTGGTTCATGAGAGTGCTTATATCTGCCCCCAAAAATGAAAACAAAAAATAATAATGAGAGTGCTTATAGAAGATTGTAATTCAACAATCAAAGCTTAGTCTTGAAATTTTGGGATTGGCTTTTATTTAACACTGTAATCGTACTGGAAAAAGACAAAAAGGGTATGTATAGTACTTAAAACAGTGCTATTTAAATTTCTATTGGGCCTCATTTCTTTAGACCGTTAGCCCTCTAAGATGTAACCTGACAATTGAGTTATTCACAATTTTTATGTGGTAGTTGAGTCAATGTGTAAGAAGACATGGTTGCACTAATATTATAGAGATCTTGAGTTACCTAGAGAGGAGAGTTGTTCTTGAAAGATCTTAAGACTAAGGGAGATTTTCTTTCGGCAATGTTATTTTTAGGATGGGAAAATCTTGTTACACACTTGCTATTGCATCTTTCGTACACATTCCATTTGAAAATGATTTAATAGCGAGTGTGTGATAATCATTATTATTCTATGATAGTCTACCACTTTAGGTAGGACTTGTAGCCACAATTAATATTGGCTCTTAACTATTGCTTCCTAAAAGAACTTTAGATTTTTCTGGTCTGTGCTTGCTATAAACACTTAAAGCTTTCCATTTGGCTGCTATAGTGCAAGAATTGGCTAGGCTATGCCTGGGTTGCACTAGTTGTCTGGACTAATTGTTCATGTCTCCAAAAGTGTGAGTCAGATAAAGCGCAAAAGCTTTGAATTTGGTTATCAAGCCTATAGTGGGCTTCGATCATCATGTGCAGGGTTTGAAATTTAGGTGACATAGTATAAACTTTTTCTAGTACATGCTTGCTTGCACTTTACTAGATAATTAAGCAAGTATACCGGCCCCCCATTGCAAGGTCAAGACCACTAATCTAATAGCATAATACTTTAACTAAGCTTTTGGCTAGACTATTTCACTCTAACCTCTGGTTTACGTTACACCCCTGACCAATAAGCTCACCACCTGAGTACCCCCATGTCAGCGTAGTGTTATACTTACCACTTTATTAATAGTGTTGTCTTATTAATAGTGTTTTCTAAATCTGAGGTAAACATAAATTCCTTCAATTTTCAATAACATAAAGTTTGGACAGAATAGGTCAAGACAGCTGCTAAAGCACCTCACTTCTAATCTGAGTGAGAGAGAGAGATTAAAAGAAAAAAGAGATTTGATCCTCACATCGTAATTAAAAAGATAAAATCTTTTTTATGTAATATAAAGATTAAAGAAACCTTTATATGATTATATAACATTAAAAGCAAATAAACATCACCAAAAGATTTACGACTAAAAAAAGTGATCACATAATATAAACGCTTTTAATGAACATTGTCCTTTCTAACATGACTCCACTAAGATTCTAATAATTTTTTTTTTTTTTTGGTTAAAAATAATTTTGTTACTAGGCCATTACTACTCAACTGATATGTGACTAATTTTTTTTTTTAACATATCTAAGATTTTAGGTCGAAGCAAATATCACAATTATTGCAAGGACTGCACTATGGGGCACTAGTCATTTAACAAGACAACTATACTAGTAATAGGATATAGCCCTCCCAAAAAATTAGAACCGTCCCCCCTCCCCCCACCCCAATTATTTCTAAGATTTCTAGTTAGTCCAATGGATTTTTAGTTGGCCTCCTCAGGTTAAAAACTTTATCACCTATCCACCCCAATTATTCCTAAGATTTATAGTTAGTCCAAAAGATAATGACTAATAGTTGATCTTCTCCATTGTCCAAAAAATTTTATAATTAATCCAATGGAGAATAACTCACTCTCTAGCATCATTGACAACCCATTTCCCAACATAATTTCAATTTTTTTTTCATCTTTAGGTACCTATGGAGCTTTGTTGTAGCTGCTAGTGCCAGCCCATTGCCTCATTTTCTTTCCTCTCAACACAAAAACTCCTATCTCAACCAAAATTATTAATCCATTTTTTTTCCTGGTGCAACATCATCTTCTTGACTCTTTAAAGAAGTGAATATACAAGTGCATTTTCTTCTCTCTCTTTTATCAATCATCGTTGTTATTTTACCATTAGTATTATTTTTGTTTCTTTCTTCTGCCACTATGTGTGTGTTGATATGCATAAGGGTATTTAAGATTTTTTTGTTCACATTTTTGTATTGCTATCTTTATTCCATTAAAGATTGTTGGGCATAATTTTGATGTGAACTGTTCTTTTATTGGTTTTTTTTTTTTTTTTTGGTATTTGTCTATAATAAACTATATAATTTTTGTATGTTCATTAATATTTAAGAATATAACAATATATCAAAGTTAATAATTTTGTATTCAATATGAACTATGGTTAATATATCAATACTATAATTCGGCTCCCCAAGTAAAATTTTCTCGCTACGCCCCTGATATTCATAGTAGTGTAATTCATTGTGAAACGAGAATAAACATGCCCAAGAGCATTGTATTTTCAACTACTATAAACTTATATTACACTTAAAGGGCATTCCTTCAAGCTAAAACTTTGCTTTTTCATCATCACAAGTATAATAGTAATATCTAAGTCCAAAGGGAACAAAAACAACAGCTATCTATTCCTCTTACTTTAACTTATAGCTTTAACTTCAATAGAATAAAGTCATGATGAGAGATCCAATCTTTGAGAATTTGTGGTAACTGGTATGTGTGTCTCAGAGACAGAGATAGATCATATGAAGAAGACAAAGACATTCTTGACATCACAAAACATGACATCTAAATTTTTAACCCAACAACAAAAAGAAGCAAATTAAGCTTCAAAACTAGAAAGACTTCGGTGAACAAAATTAAATATACACATTTATTATTATTATTTAAAAATAAAAAAATAAAACCCCTCAAACCTTCCATTTTCTTCCTCATATCTCCCATCAACCTATCAATTCTCTCTTCTGAAAAATTCTTGATGGAACAGCAAACCGAGCTGAGAATGAACGACAATGGTTATCCGGGTCAGTCCACATCGAACCATGATCAAAATTCTGCGAGTACGTATAAGGATCATAAGAAGGGACATGCTCTAAACTCGAAGAACGATTGAAGAGCTTCTTCTTTTCCTTCTTAAATTTCCTCCATAGGATTCTCCACCTTGATATCTTAGATCCACTCACCACTATATCACATGACACAATTCTTTCATAGCCATTTTTCACATATTTCAGGCTGGACTTGAAGCTTGTACCACTTGAATTCCACCAAGTATTGAAGTCCATCGCAAAAAAACAGCAATGGATAATGTAGATCTTAGAACTTGAAGTGGGTTTTTTGTTAGCAAAGAGTGTAAGTGCATGCACTTGCCTATTTATACGAGATTGCAAAATCTAATATATGCCTCCTAAAATCCTAACTATAAACTATGACAACAGGACAAATTGGGGTGGTGGTAAACTTGTCATTTTACTTTTTTTTTTTTTAAAAGAATGTGATAAGAATTAAGGCTTAAATTATGCAACATTATGTGGTTGCCTTTTATTGACACATTGGTTTCATTCTCTAAGCCTTTGTGCTTGTACTGGAAGACAATGTAAACGATTGAGGGCCAGTTGACCGATCATTCAATTGGCTATTATTGAGTTAGATTGCTTATGCTTTCAACATTTAATTTACATGATGCAGCTCGAAAACTAAAATCGCACGTATCATAAATAGCTCAACTGGTTGGCATCTTTTGATGTGTCCATGACATCTAGAGTTTAAATCCTTCTTCCCATTTTAACTATTAAATTATCAATTAAGTGGGATGTATCAAGAATAGAACTTTTTATTAAAAGCCACTGGCCTATATCTATATAGGTCCTAGCTAGTGGGGCAATATACCCTTTATAATTATGTACTCTTGCCATTGCCTGTTTGATACGATCATTTTCTTTAATTTCATTGAGCACTGGAGGGCTATCTGACTAGTTTGGTCCATGAGTATGTATATCCTTTTAACTCCTTCGAGTGTTTCCAATATACTTTCTGCTTATTTAAATACATATACATTTTGAATGGTATATCCTGTGAGGTTTAAATCATCCTTCCTTCACGACTGAAATGTTGCTTTTATTTATTTTTACCTATTATATTAGTATCCATAATTAATCCACTTGTCATGACTCACGAGTGCATGAACATCCAGCTTATGTAGCTTGCTGCACAAACATTGCATACTAGGTAACTTATTGGAGCTTATCACAATAACTTCTTGCATAATCTATATCAACTGTATGTGGTTATGTCATTAATTATCTAATATTTGGTGTTTTCATGTAAATATTAGGTTTAGGCCAAGAAATTAGTGGTTCAGTGCCATTGTCTGATTCTCTCCACTGGAAGAACATGTGTTCAAAAATTCAAATATCTGACCGCAACTTGTTATAAGCAAAAAAAAAAAAAAAAAAAAGGGGGACTTTTGGTCAAGAGCTCATGGCCAATCTAAAATTAAGTTATCATTGGTACATTTTTTTTTTTTTTTGGAAGAAATCATTGGTACATGTTTTTAAATCAGTGGTGCGATTTTTACTTGGTAATAATATGGCTGGACAAGTACTAAAATTTCTCTTTCAGCCAAGAGAAGAATTGAAGAAATTCAAGATACAACAAATAGTTTCCTACTGCATTTTCTTATATTCTCAGATTTTTTTTTTAACACTCTATAGAGTAGAGCACATAAAAAAAAGTCCTACTAGAATTTATTGCATTTTGTGGAAATTTGAGTTCATATGCGCATGCCTATTTTGTTGTACATGATGACAAATTCGCCAGTGTACGTAGTTGGTGATGAATTAGTTGCTTGGGTAGATGCCCATATACCATCTTAAAACCATTGTAGCTGGTGAGGATCAATAGTTGGTAAGGTAACTGGAATTCATTGAATGAAATTGGGGGACCAATTCAGGGATTTTGGACCATTCGATATGTACAACCAACAAGGCGTGGTGCATTGCAATTAGTAACACTGTCACAGTGGTGCCAAAGATTTTATGAAAGAGAAGAAAGAACAAAGAAATTTACTTAAAATATTTATAGGCAAGGAAGGAGGTTTCTTCTTGTGTTAACAAATTACTTTCCCCATGAAAAAACAGTTGTGCATTGTCCTACCCTTTAAATTCCCATGTTATGGTGTTGATGCAATAGATTAAAAGCAAGACATTTTAATTTGATATTGAGTGTCAAACTTACATCACTTTGTAAGTGGGAGGCCAAATCTGCCTGGAAATAGCATTGAAGTACTAATGCATGTGACTTGAGGTTTCAGTGAGATATGTATGTCAAAGACTGGCTGCCTTTTCTCCCCCAATATTTAAATGTTACTAAGGTTCAATAACTAAAGAACAATACTAGGAACACAACTATTGACCTGGTCAGTTATAATTGAAGCAATATCACTTTCACCTGAGCTTAGAATTGACACATTTTTTTATAGTTTTACCATGCACCAATCATAACAAATCATTTTAATAATTGTGAAAAAATATTGTGTCCCTATACTTACCGATAACTATAACCAAGCTATTGAGGGCCTGAGGCTATCAAGAAATTGACTTGGTATGATGATCATGATACATGTACATGACCTGTTCAGTTCTCTTGGCTAAATTTCATATTAGTTATTGTCATTAATTGGGGTGGAAGCTAAAAAATATATCAGCTAATAATTCAACTACATATATAGTTATGCCCTTCTTATCTTTGGTCGTATTTGCTTGGAAAACACAAAATGCTGTTTGGTAAGCACAGCTGAACGTGCTTGAGCACATTTCAACATTAGTTAACTTTCAAGACCACTTTCATTATTGTCAAGTATGGGCTGCTCGTAATCCAATCTACCTTTTTCCAGCGCATAAAATCCCAGCGAAAAAAAAATTGTAAAATGTTTTCTGCTTTCAGCCCCTTAACAATGTCCACACCAAACACCTATAAAATTACTAAAATACTCTTGAAACATCTTAAAATAACCAAAATATTTGGAACTTTCAAAATACCCCAAAACTCTTAAAATGAAAAAATATATATATATTTATATATATATATATATATATATATATATCCTTACAACATTTTAAATGACTGAAATAACCCAAACACGCTAAAATAACTAAATATCCATCAAAACCACCAAGTGACCACGATACCCCAATACAAGTTTAATGTTAGAATATTCCTTGACAATGTTACTGTCAAATGAGTTTTAATCAATTAATTGACAATATACATTCAAGTTAAAGACTTTTTGTACAAAAAGCAATTTAATAAAAGAATTTATGAAAATTCAATTGCTCTTCATCAACCTATTAATAATCTTATCCAAAAAAAAAAAAAAACTATTAATGATCAAAGCTCAATTATCCCTCAATTGAGGCTCGATCAATTGAGAATTGATCTTAATGTGTTATTAATTACTAAAGTAACCTATTTGTTCAAAGGTTGGTATTATAGTGGACTCCTTTATTGGTTGCAGTAGGTTACCTTGTAGTGATTTTTCTTTTGGCAACATTTTCCATGTGTTTTAAATTTTTCACCATATCACGTATTCATTGTTTGATTTGTAAAAAGGTTTTGTATAAGTTTATAAGGAATGAATGTATAAAATCATGAATATAAGGAATGAATATATAAAATTATTTAATTTTCTCATATGTTTAAGTATAAGTTTATGTATAGATAAATGTTATGTTTGCAAAGATTTTTTTTTGTATCCAAAAAAAAAAAAAAACAAATAATTAAATGTAATTTGGTATTACATGTAAAAGGTTTTATTAATTCTTTGGAGTACAATATGAACATTATTTGTTGTAATAATTATATTAATTTCAAAAAAGAGAATTCAATGACTTTAATTTTAATTGATTTTTTTTTAAATAAAAAATGGACGGATTTAGTAAGTGAAAGGAATTAGAGGTTCTTATACATGTAAAGTGCATTGTGTATTAAAAAAAAGAAAAAAAAAAAAGAAAAAAAAAAAAAAAAAAAGAAGACAAATGAAAATAAAATTGTTAAGTAATAATATGTCGAAAGTGGGGAAATCTCTGAAGCAATTTAGTCCCCCACTAATTCATGGAGGAGAAATTTTCGAGAAATATATAATAGAAGTGTCCAAAGCTAATCTAGACACCACAGTAATCATCAATTAACATTGATATGCATTACTTCCACGCAAAAAATAATATCTCATGCTAATAATGCTATTAGTATATAGATTACAAGCAAAGTTAATTGTCTAATTAAAATTTTAAATTAATCATTATAATTTCACAGTTTGAGGAATAATGTTACCTATAAAAAATAGCCTATTGAAAGATATTCTAATACATTTTAAAATCCAAACAAATTTAAGGGATATTTTGTAGAATGTTCAAAAACTTCATTGGGTTGAATTCATTTTGGTTTTTGTTAGATGATAAATTAGAAAAAACAAAGATAAGTTGCTTACGAATTTGTTGGGTCTACTCAATGCCGCAAAGAATGACAATAAACCCTATAGCAATATTTTGCATTACATTTTATATATATATATATATATATTTATATATTTATATAAGCACTTCAGTTATTGCTCAATGGATAAAAGCTGAAACAGAATGAACGAACATACTCTATAACACTATGATCTATTATATAAATAATCAATTTAGTTGTTGTCCATGTAGACCAAATTTTATACGCACGTTACAACTACCCCTGAGGGAGTTCAAATCAGAATTGGTCATGGCATAAAAGTCATGTTTTACAGCACTCAATGAATAACCTATAAAATTACTAAAATACTCTTAAAACATCTAAAAATAACCAAAAATACTTGGAACTTTCAAAATACCCCAAAACCCTTAAATGACTAAAATATCCTTGGAACATCCAAAATACCCCAAACACTTTAAAATGACAAAATATCCACCAAAATACCCTCAATACATGTTTAAAGTTAGAAAATTCATTGATAATGTCACAGTCAAATGTGTTTTAATCAATTCATTCATGCATAAAAGGAATGAATGTATAAAATTATTTAATTTTCTCATATGTTTAAGAGACTTTTATGTTTAGATAAATGTTATATTTACAAAAAAAAAAAAAAAAAAGGTTTATTCATTCATTGAGGTTTAACAAATAATTAAATGCAGATTGATAGTTTTGTAATTTTATGTTACATGCAAAAGGTTTTTAAATTCTTTGAAGTACAAGTTGAACATTATTTGTTGTAATAATTGTATTAAAAAAAGTATTCATTGATTTTATTTTTAATTTAGTTTTTTTTTAATTTAAAAAAATGGATGGATTTAGTAAGTGTTAGGGATCAGGGGTTCTAATACATGTATAGTGCATTGTGTATTAAAAAAAAAAAAAAAAAAAAAAAAAAAAAAAAGACAGATGAAAATAAAATTGTTAAGTAATGGGATGCTGGAAGTGGGGAAATTTCTAAAGCAATTTAGTCAACCCATAATTTTTGGAGAAGAGATCTTTGAGATATATATGATAAAAGTCCTCTAACCGTTCCAATCCCCCATCCTAATCATCAATCGACCTTGAATTGCCTTTTTTTTAGCCCTTTCCCTTTAAATTCCCATGATATATTGTTGATGCACTAGATTAAACATCTAATTTATGATGAGTGTCAAACTTACATCACTTTGTAAGTGGGAGGCCAAAGCATTGAAGTTCTAGTGCATGTGACTTGAGGTTTCAGTGAGATATATATCTCAAAGAGTGGCTGCCTTTTCTCCCCCCAAGAATTGTATGTATTCTGTCTTAGTTTGTGATGGGGTTTATAGTTTAGTGTTAATATTTAACTGTCACTAATAATTAGATGGTAAGGTTTGTTTTGAAGCTCTATGCCATAAAGGTAATAATGACTAACAAGTAATACTAAGAACACAACATTTTTCACAATTTTTTTCACGACAGTTAAAATGGTTATTATGATTGGAGTAATATCACTTTCACCTGAGCCTACAACTAACACCCTTTTACAGTTTTACCATGCAACAATCACAACAAGTCTTCTCAATATTTTTATTTTTATTATTTTTAATTTTTATAAAAGTCATTACAATAGTTGTGAAAAGATATTGTGTCCCTGTACTTGTTGATAACTATAACCAAGCCGTTGATATGATCATGATACATGTAAATGTACATGGACAGTTCAGTTCTCTTGGTAAAAATTCATTAGTTTTTGTCATTAATTGGAGTGGAAGCTAAAACATTTATTATTTAATTCGACTACATATATAGTTATGCCCTTCTTATCTTTGGTGGTATTGGCTTGAAAAACACAAAAAGCAGTTTGGTAAGCACCGCTGTATGTGCTTGAGAACATTTCAAACTTAGTTGACTTTTGAGACTACTGTCATTATTGTCAAGTATGGGCTGCTGGTAATCCATCTATCTCTTTCCAGCGCATTCTATAAGGGTCTCCAATCATTTCTTTTAGGATAAGTTTGATTCATCTTTTTTTCTTTTTTTGAGAAGAAAGTTTGATACATCTGAAAAGGAACATTTTAAAATTAATCATGTGGATATTTTCATGTCATAATAAGTTGCATTTCTGCATTTAATATTGATCTTAATTACTGTACTTTTCAATTAGTTTCCTCATTCCATTTAATCAATTTTTGAGTCTCATTCCCTTTACCTTTTGATTGGACAAAGTGAGTAAAGTGCAAGTAGATAATCAAGCATACAATCAAACCATCAAAAGGGTTCAATTAAGTTAATTGTTCTTAGTTAGACATTGGTTTTGGTTTTGTATGTTACTTTTGTATATGGTCATCCCATTATTTTGGTGCTGAAATGAATGTTATTGAGACACAGTAAAAATCATTAAAAAAAAAGACTTGGGCATGAAGCGATTTGATAGCAGAACCCTTGGTAATTAGTGATGTTTCTGGTTCATGTGCCATCCAAGCTGTGACATAGACCTACCAGTTAAAATGCAAATAATTTCAATGAAACAGCTGGGTCCTAGTGGCTAGTGTAACAAGATATGGTTGCACCAAGACATACCATCACTCTCTATGAACCCCACAGCTGGGTCCTAGAAGTGACCTATCATTACTTGGGTTTCAAACAAAGTTCACAGAATCAGTTGAATGAAAAAGACTCCTGCCCCTAGCATTTTACTTTTACTTCACCAGCATTAGCATTACTTTTCATTCTGATGGGACGTAAATTTTCAATTACTTTTACTACTAGTACTAGAACAAACAACTTGCAGTTATTGAAGCCCCTATAGCTACTAAATTGCAAGGACTGGTTAGTCCAATTTCCCACCGCAACAAAAGAGAGACACAGTTGCATTATGTTTCCTACCAAGCTATTGCTTGTAAATACTTTAGTAGATAAATAAGCTAGCCTTAGGTCTCAGTAGACTAATAGTTCACCATTGCAAGGGCTACATCACTCAATAAGAGGAGTTCAATAATTTTGTTACTGGTCCAATCTCAACAACAATGAATATCCAGTCCAGTATATCTATTGACTTTATGGCATTCCAATCTTTCCTAGCTTAGACATGTGAAACAAAATGATACTGTTACAACACTGCCAGCTGAGGAATAGAAGAAATGAAAGATGAGGAGGGATGAGGGTTTTTTTTTTTTTTTTTTTTTTTCTAATAATTTGATAGTTGGAAGAGAGAATTTAAATCCTAAACATTTCCATTAAAAATGCTAGTCTGGATGATTCAATTTTGAGCTACAAAGTTCTTAGTGGATGATTCCATGTTGAACTTCCTTTTTTTTTTTTTATAGTTACAGATATATATGAGGCTTCCAATCATGCTTGTTTATGGATGTTGATGCAAGAAAGACGGCCCATATATTGCTGATGGATGATAGAGGCCCATCGCCAGTTGGGCCCAATTTCTTTATATACCTGCTTGGGCTGAGAATTTTGTGCTGCATCAAATCCTTTCCTCTTCATTATCATCAAAATGTTGGAAGTTTTGGAAGAAAAATAATACTGGCATTTAGGCTTTGAACATCTTTGAGGCTATAGCTCTTTTGGATTTCAGTATTAAACTTTAAATTGGATCAATTTGGCCTGAGAACAAAAGGGAGAGGGACTGCATATTCATATTTGTCTCTGTTTGAAGGAAATTAGCAACTGAAAGCAATTTTGTTGGTCCCAATGGTTGGTGAGGGGTTTGTGATTTTCGTTAAATTGGGTATCACATGACACAATGGTTAGAAGGATTTGCCAAAAAGAAAATAACTTTATCCGATTTATGTGTGAATTAAAATTGAAATGAGGACCACTGGTTGGGTGTAATTATAAAGTGTTGAAAGGTATCAAGTGCACCATCCATTAGGTTAAAACTCACAATGATATATAATAAAATAAAATAAAAAAGAGTTTGGCTTGGAATAGATTTTTCATTCTCTTGCCTTTTTTTTTTTTTTTTTTTTTCCTAACTCAATAGCTATGAGAGGAGATTTGAACTCAAGTTCTCTTCTATAAAGAAAACATATAATGTCATTGAATTACAAAACTCTTAATTATTCATTTGCGTTGATTAATACATTACATGTTGGGGTTCTTTCTTTCCCTCTTTATGTATTTCCAAGCAAATATAATAGAGGTGTAGCAGATAACCATCTATTCAAACTTCGCTCCCTTCCCAACCAAACTGCATCCCTTATGTTGGAATTTCGGTGGTTGGACCCTTTGCAGGCTTGGGCTGCAAGTTAAACCACCCTGGCCCACCCAATGCAAATTTTAATTTTGTGAGTTAGGTACAATTACATGATGTTATGGCCTGATTGTGGTAGACTTAGGATCACTAGATCCTCTGTTGGATCCGCGCTGATATGATCTCTTTTTATTCAGTCGTGTTAGGATTTAGCCTAGTTTCCTTTAGTTTCGTTGACTCGCAGGTTTTGATTTTTAGGTTATAGGCCTTTTGAGACTCAGGGAAAGAATAAGTCATGAACATAAAGGTAATATATTAGAATTTTGTCAAGCCATACCTGGAAGCATATGAACGGTTATACAACAAGCTAAATGCTAATTTATCATAGATCGTTTATGTAATTTTTATTTTTTTGCTACTATTGTTTATGTAACTTGATGATGCTCTAATTGATTTATCTTCAATGGAATCATACGTAGAATTGTTGTCTTGGTTTGAGAATTTTTCCATTTTTAATGTTTTGGTTTGATAATTTTTCCTTTTCTAATTTTAGATTGATTCTGTTATATGGTCTAACTTGTCACAATATTGGCATAATTAAAGACAACAATAACTAATTTAAGATCATTTAGTTGGGCATAAAATAGAGCAATATACAAAGGCATTGTGTTGCTAGTTATGAATATATGGAAAATGTGCTATTCTTCATGCCTTTTGACTTGAGAAGCCACATGAACAATAAAAGCCACAATAAAACTTACAGGTGACAAACGGTTGCCACCAACAAGAGAGTTCTAACCATGTCCTTGTATTTGTTTTAGCTTAACGTGCCAACCTTCGAACTTGGATAGTTCTCCTTGTTAATATTTTGAGGAGCACTTGAAGCATCAACATATTTCAAGGCCAATTATGTTAATAGTTGAATCATGTATGAGAAATTTTTTGTTACAATGATGTTGATTTCTCAAACTAATCAAACAAGAAAGTTAAATGTAAATAACTAGATAAACGACAATATTTTATCTTATTAAACTGCAAGTCATGGAGCTGCTTATTAATTCCATATGAAGGAATATATGCCTGTCGTGTGTTTAATTAGTCCAGCTGTAATGTTTTGATTGGTAGAATTTTGTAACTAATTTAGAGGGGAATAGATAGTTAGAGCTAGTTAGGTTTGGATCCCTATTTTCTTATATCTATGTTTTTTTGCTGCAATTTACATAGTGTATCTAACATTCAATTTAGTCAATACAATACATTTTACCCTCAATATTTTGTTAGTTGACTCATATTAATTCACTTCAATATCTCATTAAACTTTTACGCTATAAATTTTTTAATATTTTAGCTATCAATTTTGTAAATAACAAGCCATGTCGTTTTAGATTTATGGGTGATATACATGTTTTTTGTATTTTATTCACCATCCCAAAATGGTATGATAACTAAATCATACCATATATATTCAACACTCAAATAAATTTTGTAAAATTTACTTTACCTTTCATTAAAAGATGCTTACAAAATTTCTTGGTCTTAGTATTATGCCAGACTAGTCTTATGCCATATGGGAATATATATATATATATATATGTATGTATGTATGTATGTATAAATTAAAGACCAAAAATTATTTGAAGTTATTTGAGGAACGCAAATTGTATAAGACCAAGTTTTTTATCAAAAGCCAAAGATGACATTAATTACAAAATAATTTAAGTAAAGAATAAAGCTTATTTTAAATTTCTTGAGTGTTAATCATATTATATTTCAATGTTATTAAATTTTGGTAATAGAGTTTCATTCAATGTGCAATTTTTACAGTGGATTTTCTTTTTAGCTATGTACTATTTATAACAAGTAGATATGTTATCTAAGAATAAAAAAACTTATCTCTAATTTGAACCCCATAGAAACTCACAAAGTAAAATTATTTTAAATTTATCTCATTGTTATTCTTGTTTACAATTACCAAGAAAAAATTAATTTTTGTGCTCAGTGAATTAATTCAATGTAAAAATTGAATTTCAATTAGAATTTAATTTTGTACCATGTGTCCCATCTAATCTAAATTTTTTAATTTTTGTGCCAAGTGAGTTAATTCAGTGTAAAAAACGAAGAATCCAATATAAATAAACCATAATAAAAACTATTCATATATTTAACTCTATATATAAAATTAGAGGAAGAGAGAGTTTGAATGATTTTATATTTATGAGCCATTTTTTTGTGTAACTAAAAATAATTCAAATTTATAAGTCATTTATGTAATATACCATGACTATGTGCGGTCAAAATTGGATTTAGCTTTTGTTAGTTTTCCATATAAATTTTTTAGATTTTTGCTAATCTAATTTTTAATTTTTGTGCCAAATGAATTATTATGTGTAAAAATCTAAAAGTCCAAATCAAATTAAATTCTAATTGGATTTCAATTAGAGTCCAATTTTGCGCCACGTGTCCATCTTTTTTTTTTTTTTTTTTTTTTGGTGGCATGTGAATTATTAAGAGCAAAAATCCAAGAATCTAAATCCAATTAAATTCTAAATTATATATATATAACCATTACATATTTTAGAAATGTATGGTTTAAAAAATGTGTAAACTAATACCATGTATAATTTGAACATTTTCTAAGAAAAATGTATAATTTATACCGTATAATTGTGATTCTTTTAATTGTACCCGTGCATATACACCATGTATATATACATATATACATATATATATATATATATAGGTAAAATTTAGAGAAAATCCAATTAGATTTTACAATTCAATCCGATTTTGAGCCATGTGTCCTAAATTATTTATTTTTAGAGGGAGTTTTATTTCTTAATTTTTGAGTCAAATGTAGGACCACATCATAAATATCCATCCAAGTAAGTTATTGCGTATAAAAACCAAAGAGTTTAGAATTAATGAACATAAAAAAATAAAATAATTTTTAAAAATGGACAATTTACATTTTTTACCTAATAGTATTCTTACAAGACTTTTTAAAGTGTTTAAAAATTATAAGAATGATTATCAATAATATTTAAATTATATATGTAAGAATTATACTATGCATAATTAATGTATTTTTTTTAAATTTATCCATGTATATGCATGGAGTTACAAGCTAGTTGTGAGGGCAAAGACCCGAGATGGGATATTGGGCCATGGGCTTATCCTGAGAAACTAAATTTTCCGAGGAGACGCCAGAGGTTCTTAAGGGCCCAGCGTAGGGCCTCATATGTAAAGGACACTTGGAGGAATGTCCGAGGAGTAGATTCCTCTCGGATAGGGCTAATGCGTCTCGAACCTGTATCTCGGCAGCTGGATGAACCTTCCCAGAAACTCAAGAGATGAAGACGTGTCTTACGAGCCTGAAAGAAAGGGGGAAAAACCCAAAAATATCTAAGGAAAAGCTGCTACCACCGCATTAAATTTACTGAAACCACTTTCCTGGTGGCATTTATGTGGAGAAGACATCTGAACAGTGAAGCTCTAGCTACTACAACTCACAGGGAACCAGGAAAGGTGCCTAATGGAACAGCTACTCAAGTGATATCTCAAATGATTCGACAAGTGTATGGTAAAGATGATCCAAAGGGCTCTATATAATGTAAAGAATCATCTATGAAAAAGGGCTATGAAAAAGGGCAGGAAAAGAGGAAGGGGGGAAAAAAGCAATCTGAGAGATCCTTGTAACCATCTTCATTATTCAGGAAATGATAAATTAAACCTCCTCGGACTATTGTCGGGGTAGACCTCCTGGTTCAAGCTTATATTTGTTCTACATTTTCAGTCTTTAGATCCTTTTCAGCTGTTGTTATACTCCGCAAAGCCCAGTTCTTCTGCCCACTCTCTATAAATTTATTGTATTGGGTTTGTTGGGCCTGAATCTACTTATCCTTTAGGAATAGTGCTCAAACCCAGCCCCTACACTAGTATATATTAATATATAGCCAAAATTCAGAAAAAATCCAATTAGATTTTAATTGGATTTTCAATTTTGCGCCACGTATCACATTTAATTTTTAATTTTGTGCCAAGTAAATTATTGAGTATAAAAATTGAAGAGTCTAAATCCAATTAGATTCTAAATTGGATTTCAATTGGAGTCTAATTTTTCCCCATGTGTCCATTTATTTTTTTAATTTTTGTGGCAAGTGAATTATTGAGTGAAAAAACTGAAAAGTCTAATCCAATTAAATTCTAAATGTAATATATATAATTTGAGAAACGATTACATATTTTTGAAATGTATGGTTTAAGAAAAATGTAAGCTAATACCTGTATAATTTGAATCTCTTCTTTAAAAAAATGGTATAATTTGAACTATATAATTGTGATTATTTTTAATTGTATTCATGTATATGCACAGGGCTACACACTAGTATACATTTAAAGCCAAAGTTAAGAGAAAATCCTATTAGATTCTAATTTTTTTTATGAGAAATAAATTCTAGATTTGATTTCAATTGGAGTCTAATTTTGCTCCATGTGTCCCATATAATTTTTAAATTATTTTATCAAGAGAATTATAGGGTTCAAAAACCGAAGAGTGAAATCCAATTAGATTCTAAATTAGATTTCAATCAGAGTCCAATATAGCACCACGTGTAACCAAAGAGTTTAGAATTAATGAACATAAAACAATTAAAAAAAAATTTAAAAATGGACAATTTATATTTTTTTTACCTAATAATATTCTTACAATACTTTTTAAAGAGTTAAAAAAAGTATAAGAATGACTATCAATAATATTTAAATTATATATGTAAGAATTATATTATGCATCTAAATGTATATTTTTTAAATTTATTCATGCATATGCATGGGGTTACAAGCTAGTCTATATATATATTAATAGCTAAAGGTTAAAGAAAATCCAATTAGATTCTCAATTTTGCGCCACGTGTTCCATTTAAAATTTAATTTTGTGCTAAGTGAATTATTAAGTGTAAAAATCGAAGAGTCCAAATCCATTTATATCCTAAATTTTATTTCAGTTTGAGTCCAATTTTTCGCCATGTGTCCATCTAAGTTTTTAATTATAAATCATATATATATATATATATATATAATGAGAAACCATTACATATTATAGAAATTTATGGATTAAAAAAAATATAAGCTAATATCATGTATAATTTGAACCGTTTAATTGTTATTGTTTTTAATTGTACCCGTGCATATACACGAGACTATACACTAGTATATATTAATAGCCAAACCTCAAAGAAAATCCAATTAAATTTTAATTAGATTCTCAATTTTGTATCATGTGTTCCATTTAATTTTTAATTTTGTAACAAGGGAATTATTAAGTGTAAAAATCAAAGAATCCAAATCATATTAGATTCTATATTGGAGTCTAATTTTTCACCACATGTCCATTTTTTATTTATTTATGGCAAGTGAATTATTGAGTAAAAAAACCGAAGAGTCTAATCCAATTAAATTCTAAATAATATATATATATATATATAAAATATGATAAACCATTACATATTTTTGAAATGTATGGTTTAATAAAAGTGTAAGTTAATACTTGTATAATTTGAATCTCTTCTTTAAAAAATGGTGCAATTTGAACTGCACAATTGTGATTATTTTTAATTGTATTTGTGCATATCCACGAATCTACACACTAGTCTATATATATAATAATAGGTAAAGCTAAGAGAAACTCAAATTAGAATTCCAAATTAGAATTCCAATTTTGCATCATGTGTCCTAAATTATTTATTCTCAAAGAGTTTTATTTCTTAATTTTAGAATCAAATGTGGGACCACATTATAAATATTCATCCAAGTGAGTTATTAAGTACAAAAACCAAAAAGTCTAGAATAAATGAATCGTATAAAAAAAGTTCTTCACAATAATAATAAATAAATAAATAACATGGATAATTTACATTTTATACCTAATAATATCCTTACAAAATTTTTTAAAGAGTTAACAAAATATAAAAATGACTATCAATAGTATTTCAATTATATATATAGGAATTATATTATGCATTTTATTATATATCTTTAAGTGTATCCATGCATATGCATAGGGTTAAAACCAGAGCTAAGAGAAAATCTAATTAGATTCTAAATTTGTTTTTATGAGAATTAGATTCTAAATTTGATTTCAATTGGAGTCTAATTTTGCTCCATGTGTCCCATATAATTTTTAAATTATTTTTTCAGGAGATATATACAGTTCAAAAACCGAAGAGTTGAAATCCAATTAAATTCTAAATTGGATTTCAATCAAAGTCTAATTTAGCGCCACAAGTTTATATCATTTTTTAATTTTTGTGCAAAATAAATTATTAAGTGCAAAAACCGAAGAGTGTAATAGTAATGAACCTTCAAAAAACCAATCATATCTACACAAAAAAAAAAATCACCACACTAATAGTCTCACAACGTGCCGTGCATCTTCTAAGGATATGCTATCATGAAGTTTTTCTTCCTACCCTACTCTCAGAGCAATTCCATGGAGGTCATGCCAAATACTCACTAATATCTAATGTTTCATGTGTAAAAAGTTTTAGTTTTATTCTAATTTATGTTAGGTTGGACTTTTTACAAGGTAATGAATTGCTTCTCTTCGTTAATTATGCATGCCTTACAATAGAAAATAGTTGAATACAAAAATTTTAGCCTTTTGGATTTTTCTTTTTAAAAAAAAATTTTGGTTTCCAATAAGACATGTTTTGCTTAGCTATGAAGACTCGTATTTACATTATATTTCATAAGACAGATATAGAGATACACCCCACAGTATTGATGCGTTTTCACTACTAATTAAAAATATATACAAATACCCTCGAATGAAATTTTGATAACGTTTTGTTTGGTTTTGAGAAAACAAAGAGGACAAAAAGGTTTTGTGGTTATGTAATAATATGTTTTAGGTGTGTGCACTGTTAATAGGTTTTTTTTATTAGTTTATTTTTGTTTCAATCATGCTTTTCTGCTCCCTCTTTCATTTTCCAAATTAAATAAATGATTCACAGTTTTACACACTATTTCGATCTCCTTTTTTTTTTTTTTTGGGGGGGGTCAAAAATGGCAAAAGAATAAAATGCCGATGTAATAATTGTCTGGTTATTTTTATGCTTCTTCCTACCACTTGATTCCCTATGCTGATAGAGAGTAAAAGTCTTTCTCCGTTTATATAGTAACTAGCAACATTTTATTTAGGGGGTAAAGTGTAAATGTCACATAAAATATAGGAATATGCTTGAAAAGTTTTCTTAGAATCTGTTGAGATGCAGATACGTGTCAAATTCAATACTCCTACGCACTGAACTCATTAAGATGCTGATACATACCCAAAAGGAATTGGACAAGTAATCATTTATGATATAGAAGTTGACAATCTAAATTGTCAAACATATTACCTACACAACCAAAATGCAAAAAATGAAAACAAAGAATGAATTCAACTACAAAGGAAAACACGTGTATAACAACCAAAAACTCAAACAGAAAAACCAAAAACAAAAATATTTAACTTAAGATTTCACAAAACACGTGTGCCTCAATTTAGAACTGAAACAGCTTTACAATCTACAAACTTCAACTTTTTTCCAGCCCAAATTTCCTTTTCAAATGAACTACTTTCAATGTAATTAGCAGTACTATCCTATCTTTGATGTGATCACAGAAACGAAAATAACAGTGCCTCCATGACTTCCTCAACAGTATGGTGCCACAAACACTCCAAAATCCTACAGCAAACCCGAGTCCAATGCTAGCATAGAAACATATCCTTTCATAATCATCTCCATCTTGTTTGTCATCAGCATCGGTAATAGTTAGGCCATTAGATGTTTCATCTCTTGGGCACTTGGTCGGAAGAGGAGACCCACACAACAAAGGGTTTCCCTTGTACATGGTTGCATCATTTAGTGTTTGGAGCTGATTACCAGATGGGATTCTTCCTGTCAAGTTGTTAAAAGATAGGTTCAAGTGTACTAAGAAAGTCAAAGAAGACATGCTTCCAGGAATAGGACCAAAAAGACTATTGTTTGAGAGATCAAGTGTTTCCAACCACCGCATGTTTCCTATATCCTTGGGAATGCTTCCAATTAGATGATTTGTTGACAAGTTTAGCGTACCCAATCTTGTGAGGTTTGTTATTTGAACAGGAATTCTTCCTGTCAAACTATTCCCTGAAAGATCAATGCAGGTAACAAATTGGAGAGTGCGATCATATTCATACTCTCTTCCTTTTGTCACTATGTGTGCTTTCTCTGTATAGTTCTCAATAGGCTTGTACCCAAAGATGTTGTGATCAACCATAGCAGTAAAATTGTTGAAACAGTTTGGAATGCCCCCAAAGAGATTATTTTGTGCAAGATCTAGGATGCGAAGTTTATGAAGATTGCACCATTTTCGAGGGATGGTTCCGCTGAATAGATTTGATCGTAGGCGTAGGATGAAGATGTTTGATTCTATCCATGATGGAAGATTCCCTGAGAGACGATTCCCCCCAAAATCCATGCTCATAATAGAACAATTTTGCAAGGAAGAAGGAATTTCTCCACTAAGATTGTTGTTGCTCAACACTAATATAGAAAGGTTTCCTAAGAAACCCATTGAGCTTGGAATTTTTCCACATAAGTTGTTGTATGAAATATCCACAACGCGCAAGCCTATTTGTGGCTCATTCCAATGATAAGGGAGCTCCCCTGAAAGATAATTGCTCCTGAGTACAAGAATATTAAGATATTTTATTTTTGATATGGACAAAAGAATTGTACCATAGAAGTGGTTCTCTGAAATATCTAAATATTGCAAGCTTGGCATTAGATCACTAATATTTGATGGGATAGGGCTTGAAAACAAATTGTTTTGCAGAAATAGCTTAGTCAAATTTGGAAATACTAATTGGTGCAGCAAGTTCCCTTTTATCTGATTATTGGATAGATCCAAGTGGGTGAGTTGAGAAGATATCATAGAGAACCATTCCTCAGGTAACGTGCCTACGATTCCAACGTTTTTTAGGGTGACATGGGTAAGCTCACTTTGATCTTGAAGCCAAAAAGGAAATTTGGGGCCAATGAGACAACTTTCTAGATGAAGAGATTTAAGGCTAAAAGGAGGAAACCAGTTGGATGTCACATTGAAAACTAAAGACTGATTTTTATCAGTTGTTAGCATAAACTCTTATAGTCTTTTGAGATTCATCAATTGGGCTTCTGTTATGATACCTTCCCAAGAATTTTCTAGGAGATACAATTTGACTAGATTTGAGAGTTGGCCAAAACTTTCTAGAATGGTTCCATTCATCTCATTGTATGAGAGGTCCAACTCCTTCAAGGATGACAAATTGCCAATAGAAGTTGGAATTGAACCATAGAAATGGTTGCCACCGAGATAGAGGTATTTCAAGCTTCCAATTCTCCCAAATGAATCAAGGATTTTTCCCCCTAGATTGCTAAAACTCAAATCAAGTTTTGTGAGACTCGTAAGACTAAACAGCCACTGAGGTATGGAAGTGTTAAATAGGTTGTATGATAAATCAAGGACATTAAGAGAGGTGAAATTAAGGGAAGTAAGGGATGATGGAAGGTGTTCAAGCTCACATGAACATAAACTAAACTCCAGAAGGGAAGGAAGCATGTTAATTGCATTCAACCAATCTGCTTTGGTATGATTGATCTTGACTCCCCCCAAATACAGGTACTTTAAAGAGGAGAGACTTGAGACCCAATCCAAATTTTTGGTAGACAACATGTAGTTTCCTTCAAGGTCAAGATGCGTCAGGCTCGACAAATTGCCGAGGTAAGGACTAATCTTCCCTGAAAAAGATGCATTAACATCCCCTGAAAAAGATGCATATATAAGAGAGATTTAGATACATCAAGTTCTCTAGCATGCCAAAAAATTCAAGAATTGAATATCTTTAAATATTTCAAGTAAATCAAAGAAGAAGTTATCTTACCGAGCAATAACCTAGACCGAAAAGACCTCCTATCATATGTATCTCGGGAAGAATAACCAAACGATGGTTCACAATCTACTGAAAAAGCTGCATATATAAGAGAGATTAGATACATCAAGTTCTCTAGCATGCCAAAAAATTCAGACATTCAAATACCTTTAAAGTCATTCCAACTTTTTTTTTTTTTCTAAACAAAGTCTTTCCAACTTAGATCCAAGTAATTTAAATATTTAAAGCGAATTAAAGAAGAAGTTCTCTTACTTTTCCTATTATAAGAAGAAAGTCTACCCGTCGAGCAAGAAGAAAGATACTTATCACTTCCGCCATAATTATTATCCCTTCCGTCATACTCATAGTGCCTCCGGCGTCCAGCTGGGTTGCTAAGATTGAGCTTGGTAACATGACCTGATTTGTTGTCGCACTCTACGCCTTTCCATTGGCAGCAATCTTCACCGACCCATGAAAAAAACTTACCTGGAAAATCAATTACGCCTGCCTTGAATCTGACAAGTGCTTCTCTTTCACTTTTGATGCATTTCACTGTCACATTATTAGTCGGACTCTGATTTTCAGTGCATGAACCCAGTTTGAATATCAACAAGGACAAAAGAAGAAATGCAACAACAGTATGATTATAATTAATCATCATGGAGTATTTTGCTGATAGTGACAATGCTAATGATGAGTATTGTGGATTTTTATGAAGCGAAAGCCATGCATTAATGATGAATATATATCACTGAAGTGTGAACTAACTTTAGATTGGAATGGTCAGGTCAATTGTTGTTTCCACGGTCGAACACAGAAGTCATTGTTTAAGGTTTTTTTTTTTTACACGGCAAGTGAAAGTTCTTGTTAGAATCCACACACGAAATGGACTAGAGAGTAGAAGTAGCCTGCCTCGTGAGTCATGCGTAAAAACACTATGACCCACTCCGCGGAGACTACTTTTTCACTTTTTCCACGTTGCGGGAATCATATGATTCGTATTGCTTTTTCTACTTTTTCTTTTTCCTTTAACTTATTCCTAATCTCTTCTAAACAATTCTATAATTTCCCACACGGTAAGCCAAAGTTCTTTCACATACTATTGCCCCGTGACTCGTTCCTGAGCCATAACGTAACTGTAAACCATACAATTCCTTTTCCACAAGGCAAGTTGGTAACTTTAGGTTTTTCTTTTTCTTTTTTAATAATCTGATAATTTGGGGGGAATTTTTTTATTCCTAGGCCAGATAAGATTGTTTTTCTTTTCTAAAATGGGCTTTTGGCTCATCAGACGGTCAGAAAAGAATTGTTGTAAATCCTAACAGCTATATAAAATTGGATTTTGCTAATGTGTGCCCTAAGGGCATATAATAATTAACCATTTTTGAAATATTTTTCTCGAAAATTGAAAAAGTATTGACAGTTTTTCCAATTTTCGAGAAAATATTTCCAAAAATAAATAGCTTAAGGCATACATTAACCGGACCCTATAAAATTTAATGCAAACGTAATCTTCTTATTATGACTGTCAGCACTCCTCAAATGAGTCTCATGAACAATTTACTTGATTTTTCCTTACTTTAGTTAACAATAAATTATTCTCAATTAAAAAAAAAAATTTAACAATGACTTTCTGAATAGACTATTTTAATTTTAATTTTTTAAAAGCTACTATTTTTTTAATTCAATAATTACAACGAGGAGAGAGGATTAAACCCCAAATGTCATGGATACATCAAAAATTGTCAACCAATTTACATATAGCAAATGTGACATATTCGACCCAATTTTTATTGTTAAAACAAGACAACATTTTTCTTATTTATCCAAAAAAACTTAGGATGGTAAAACTCATCCTAAGTTTTTTTGGTAAAACCCCAAAAAAACATATTCAACCCAATTTTATTGGTAAAACTCATCACTTAGGATGCATATTTATCCAAAAAAACTTGGAAGTTAGGACTTGGGAGAGTTCTATTAGACATAGAATTTCAAATTATATTGAAGTTAAATTATAAGAGAAATTATTAGATGGTTTGGAATTAAAGAAACACCTATCCTATGTGAAATTCTAATCAATTTTATATTGTTAAAAAATGTTTCTATCTAAAAATAAATAGCATGTATTTTTTTCTAAAATATCTATAATTTTAAATTTAAATAAAATACTAATAGTACACGATCCTAATCAAATTAAGATTGCTGCTTTTTTACTAATATACACGTAGAAAATTTAAAAAATTATCCATTCTTTATCTTATCCATGCTGCTTTTTTTATAATACACTCCATGTAAAAAATAAAGATTATATGGATAAAATAAAGAATTTGATTGTAATCAAATTAAGATTTTTATCAACTTAAAAATTATATATATATATTTTTTTTAAATCTAAAAAAATTTCTACAATATGATAAAGCCATTTGACGCAACCATGGCGTCTAAGCCCAATTACATGGATAAGATAAGAATTTGGATTGTAATCAAATTAAGATTTTTATCAACTTCAAAATTATATATATATTTTTTTTAAATCTAAAAATCTAAAAAAAATTCTACAATAAGGTAAAGCCACTTGGCGCAAACATGGCGTCTAAGCCCAACTTTTATTATATAGTATATGATATGATATAAAAATTATTGAAATTTTGAACTACACAGTTGGGTCCTAGTAGGGGTTTCAATTCGGGTTAGCGTGTCAAGTTCGTGTTGTGTTGAGGTAAGGGTATTCAACTAAATGGCTCAATCCTAACCCAACACATTTAATAATCATGTCATGATCCTTCAACCCTACCCCGACCTATTAATAAGATGGGTTGACCTGACCCAATCTATTTGACACGCTTAATAAACGAGTCATCTTGGGTTGACTCGAATGTAACACAACCCATTTCAACCTACGTAATATTAAATATAGCATCCATCTAGAAATAATTTTTTTTACATCCCAAAAGCAATGCATACACTTCAAGTGTTCAACCCACATTCAAAATAATATAGTTCAACAAAAATATAACGTTCATCTAGAAATAAGTTATTTTCACTCCAAAAGAAGTGCATATACTTCAACCCAAATTCAAAATAACATAGTTTAACAAAAATAACATAATTCAACAAAAATATAATATTCTTGGAACTTGCCAAATGCTAAGTATCAATATTGAAAGAATTTGAGCAAACAGTAGACTAAAGTTTATAGAACAAAAACATTATGTAGAAAAAATTACTGCAGAATTTTGAAACACCAAGAAAACGGTTTTCTCAGTAAACACATGAGAGAGAGAGAGAGAGAGAGAGAGAGAGAGAGAGTAATAACCGGTTTGAGACTTTGAGTTTGAGAACTGGCGTGAGACTATAAGATAGTAGAGTGAGTAGTACGGCTGAAATAAAAAAATAAAATATGATATTTATAAGAAGGTTTAGAGATTTAGGATTTGTAGGGTTTAGAGATTTAGGGTTTGTAAAGTTTCAATTTCCAATTATATCCCTTGTAAGTTTTTGTAATTACTTACTTTTCTTTTTAAATTTAAAATATATGTTGAATATAAAAGGTATTTGACAACTCTAAAATAAAATTAATATTTATTTGTTATACGAGTTAAACGGGTTGTGTTAAGTGGGTCATTTTGGGTTGACACAAATAAATTGGCGTGTCAAACGTGTCTATTGTGAGTTACGCGAGTTGACCCGCTTATGACACATTTCTTATCGTGTCGCTTTCGAGTCTACCTGTTTATGACCCAAACCCAATAAAATCCAACCCTAACCCGCAAAAACCCGTGTCGGGTTCGTGTCGTGTTCGCGGGTTGGGTCGAACATTGACACCCCTAGGTCCTAGCAGTGACCTAATTTTTGTAACTAGTGAATGATTCCATTTTGATCTTCTTCTTTTTTCTTTCCTTTTTTTTTAATTTGTTGTAGGAACATATATAGGCTTCCAATCACGCTTGGTTATGGATGTTGATGCAAGCGGCCCATGCATTCACTGTTGATATACGATGGAGACCCACAGCCAATTGGGCCCAATTTCTTTACATTCCTGCTTGGGCTGATGGCATGCAACACTACGTTTATCCTCTCACTTTTTTCTTTTTCTTTTTTTATCTATTTATTCTTAAATCCATTTGAGAATTTTGTGCTGCATCAAATCCTTTCCTCTTCATTATCATCAAAATATTAACATTTTTGGAAGAAAAATAATACTGGCATTTAGGCTCTGAACATCTTTGAGGCAACATCACTTTTGGATTTCAGTATTAATTGTTCAATTTGGCCTTCCAACGAAAGGGTGGAGTACTGCATATTCATATTTGTTGCTGTTTGAAGGAAATTAGTAACTGAAAGCAATTTTGTTGGTCCAAAATGTTGGTGAGGTTGTATCACATGACAAGATTTTTAGAAGGTTTTTTCAAAAAACAAAAAATAATAATAATAATAATAATTCCTCTTAATCGAGGACAAAAAAAAGAGTTTGGTTTGAAATAGATTTTTCATTCCCTTAGGTTTTTTATTTTTAACTTGGGCATTATAATAACAGAAGAAGAGGGAATTTGAGCTCTGATACTTTTTCGTAAAGAGAACAGGTAATGTAACTAAACTACAAAACTCTTGATCATTCGCTTGACTTTGATTAATACATTTCATGGTAGGGGTTTCATGTGATATAAAGGGATATTAAGCCTGCATTCATGCAAAAGAGGCCTTTAGTCTTATTTTTTACCACTACAGGCCTGCACAACAAACATTAAAGCCCAAAGAAACCAAATAAAATATAATAAACAAGTTGAATTAGTGGTTATCTTTAAAAGAGAAATAAAATAAATCAAAATCAGAAGCTTTGGACTTTCAACTCCCGCAAGTGATATTCAAATCTACGAGACCTGAAATTGACTCAAAGACCTAAAACAAACAAACTTGGAATGAGAACAAAGATTAGATAGACATAAATCATAAATGTGTCCAAGAAAATCCTCCTCGGAGTTGGAAGATAAAGCCGAAGGTATGAGACAAATGCAGAAAGATTTTTTGGTTGGAAACATATGTACGCATATTCTCGTTCTAATCCATATCTCCATTTATGCTTTTGAGAGAAATCTCCATCTATGCTTAATTAGACTATCTGGTAATTGAATCAAATAGTTACTTGATAACAGAATTTAACATAAAAAGTTCAGTTTATTTGTAAAATCCAAATATTGGATGGTGTTCTAGTGATAATTCGCTGCTTCAGGACTACAAGGTGACACATAATAGAAGAGCGTTTCTATTGAAAATATCAAAAAATGTTTGTGGTATCAAATGAGTGAGTTTGAGCTAAGTATAAGTGGGTTGGATACATAAACCTATTTATCCATTTATAACCAATTTAACCAATTAATTATAACACAAACCCAACCCAATTATTATAAGTAAAACCCAACATACCTAATTACCCTCTCTCTCTCTCTCTCTCTCTCTCTCTCTCTCTCTCTCGGTGAAGGTTCATCAACATCAATCACCAGCTCTTTCCCTTTGTTGCAACCTCCTTTCACAGCTGAGCTTTTAAACGGAGACATCTGCAAACATATCCACAAAGCACAAACAGCAAGTGCAAAAACACAAAAACAAAGCACAAAACTTGATTAGATTCAAGTTAGTCCAAAGCACAAGTAAAACAACCTAAAACAGAGTAAAAATAACTCAAAGCATAGAAAAGAAAGACAAACAGCATGCTAAAGGTATTAAACCAATTAAGCATATGCTAGTTCAGGTGTGTGCGTCATGAGATGCATGATGTGTGCCTAGTGTGTGCATGGCATGGCATTAAGGCACAAAATGGACAGAGTGTGAAAAACACACAAATACTAACCAAAACATGATAGACATGATTAGTCAAGACACAATCCTATCATTGGAACTCACTTGAGTCCAATTCAGCACACAAATGTCACTGGGACATTTTTTCAAACACCTGACATGCAACAATGCATAACTGTTATGAAGAATGCATGAACAGATTGAAAAATGCCTCAATACAACCTTAAAATGCCACAAGGGACCAACACAAATACACAAACAGCAAATGGGACTCAGCCCAATCAAGATTTTGGAAAAAATTTCACAAAAATTAAGAACCCCAACCCATTTTCGAAAAATCCCCAATTTTGATAACCCTAACTAATTTTCTGCATAATCTATGACAAATAGAAGGAAAAATGTTTTAGAAAACATACCTTGAAGTTAAAATCGCAGAAAACAAGCTTGGAATTGATGGGGTTTGATTGAAAAAATGATTTTGGGTTGAGAGAGGTTCGAGAGAGGCAATGCGAAGGAAGTTATGAGTTTTGAAAAGATGTCACATCTGCTACATAAAAACTGAAAATACGCGTTTTTCACGGGTTAGACAGTCGCAATTTAAGTCACGAGACATACTGAAGCTTTCGCGAGAAGCTTTTAGTCGCGAAACAGTAGCTAGACAGTCGCGATAGCCTTTGTATGAAGTTGAAAAATTCCAGTTTTTGCCTAAAAACATTTCGCGAGAAGAGTTTAGTCGCGAAAATTAATTGAAAGGAAAATGGTTGATTGCTATGTGACTAAGATAATGGGATTTGCATAAAGTATATGTAACTAATGCGTCCTAACTTTACTATATATCAAATATGTCCCAAGAGTTTTGTAACTCAATCGGCACCTCCTAATATTTCCAAATATGTCTAGGTTTAAATTCTCCTTCTCCTATGTATATATCAAATATGTGACAATCAGTTTGTAATGTAATGGCATAGATTGGTCTCGTTTATTATATAAACTAGTTGAATTCTTGCATGATTTGTAGTGCATTTTATTAGTTTTCTCCAATATTTCAACAATTTTACTTCTAATATTTAGTGTTCTATTTTATAAACAAATTAAAAAGACAATATGAGTGGTGTAATAATTTGATCATGTTATACGTGTTTATAAATTTTAAAATTGCATGATACTGTGAACTAATATGGATAAGCATGTTTCATGCCTACTAAAAAAAATGCAACTATCATTTTGATAAATAAAAATAAAAACATCCTTCAATAATTGTTTTTAAAAGCTAACATAGACCACACCACATCAACACTTTGTAAAAATAATTTGTAAAATTGTTTGTGTATCTAGCATTACTTTTCTTTTAAATATGGCATGAGGAAGCCGCAGATTAAGAAAACATGAGTTTTTTTTTTTTTTTTTGGTGGTTCAATAAGAGGGGGAAAATACTAAAATAGAATAGAGTTTAATAATTTATTGTAATAAATAAGAGAGAACACTAAAACATGCTATATTAAATTATTAATTAAGTAAGATAGTATTTTTTGAACCATTAGATTGCTTAGAGATCTATAGTGGATAAAATCTGTAACTTTTATAATATTACACCAGGTGTACCTTCACTAACTTGAACCCATCTCTCTCTCTCTCTCTCTCTCTCTCTATATATATATATATATATATTTTTTTTTTTATATTCTTGGTTGTGTATTATTAATTTTTTTTCTTTCGTTGGACCTTGTTTCCACTGTTGCAAAAGTAACTAAATTTGTGCAAGAATACCAAATTTATAATAAATTTTTCTCATATAAATTTTAGAAAAATGACATCAAAATTTCATTATACTTAATAAAATAACTGAAATAATTAATAAAAAATATATTTATTTATCATATTAGTAATCTTTTAAATTACATAGAATAAATACTATAATGTTGGTTATATACTATCACAAAAAGATGTTAAGAAATCTAAAGGGTTATGACTAATTTTAGTGAATTCAAAAATATTTAATTTGTATGACTTTTGTGTCAATTGTTGTCAACATTACTAAACATTCTAAATCAATTAATATTATTATAAATAAAAAATATTTTCTCATATAAGGAAGAATTTCATATCTTTAATCAATTATTATAATTATAATAAAAATATTTTCTTATATAATATATATATAAATAATCATTTAAATTCCTCTAATATAAATAATTGATGTCTAATTATATATAATTAATATATGCATTTACTTCATTAGTTAATTCAATGAACAAATACTATGATATGTAAATGCAAATTTTATTGAGGTATAAGCCTAAATAAAGAAAATCTCCACACCCCCACTTGTAAATTGTACAATGAATTATTTAAAAATAAATTAAAAAAATACAATCTTCTGCACATACTATTATTAAAAGTACAATAATATTTGTGCTTTAAGCCTTAAGCAATCACCACACTAGATTTACATGAAAAGCTTGAAAATACGAATTGAAAAAAAATTCCAAATTTATAAAATTAAAATAATAATAAAATTGAAAGAAAATATAAGACCGTATTATTCCTTTTTTTTTTTTTTTTTGATAAGAAAGTATTATTCCTAAATCCTAATTAGATCTTCATTTACATTGGTATTTCAATAACCCCAAATATTATCCACAAATTCACTTTTTCTTTTTTGGATAGCCCTAAATTCACTATACTTAAAAGAACCACCTTTTTATCTATACTACTATTTAAGGAGTTTCTTTTGTTTGGAATCCTCATTTTTTTTTTTGTTAAAAAATGTTCCTCCACCTCTATGTTTAAGTAAAGATAAAATTAAAAGACAATCAGGTAAAAATACAACTCTAACTCCCACTAAAACATTGCCTAAAAAATAGGGTCACTCTCCTATTGATTTTCAAATTGCTTCATCAACTTATAAATTAGATTCTCAAAATAAAAATTATATATAAAAAATTAAATCATAGGTTTTTTTTTTTATATAAAAAAAGCCTCATTGCACGCACGAAGCACATGTGATGAGGCTAGTTATCTTTACTTCTCCGATTCATTTCCAATTATTTCAGTTTATTTTATTTGTGAAATTCATCTATGCCCATCCATGTCAATATTTGTAAAACTTGAGCCAGTAGCTCTTAGGTTCTAACCTCTTCATATAGTGCAAAACTAATTTTAATTAGCTAAAATAATAACTTATGATTAATACAATGTCAATTATACATGAGCTGGTGATAAAGTTATAATTTAACGCTCAGTTTGTTTTGAAATAAATTATTTTCAAATGTAAAATACTTTATATGTAAAAAAATTTTAGCAAAATATTTTCAAATGTTTGGTATGACAAGTAAAATTTTTAAAGCAAACCACCAAAATCGAGGGCTCAACATTGAAGTCGCTAGTATTCTTTTACTTCGTTGGAGAAAACGAATTTTATACTTACAACTTTTTTTTATGGGTAAAAAATTTTATACTCACAATCTAATCGAAATTCAAATGAAAGCATTGTCACAAACAGTGTAAATTTTTTTTTTTTTTTTCGATATCACAATTTCTCAAATTCCATAATGACTCACCACTACAAGAAAAATGGCCTATTGTTGCGCTCCAAAAGCGCCGCTAAAACCAATAAAAGCGCCGCTAAAGGCACTTCTGACCTTTAGCAGTGGCTGCTATTGCAGCGCTACAAAGCGCCATAGCTTAAATGCCGCAGTAATAAGAAGCGTCGCTATATAGGTACCTTTTAGAGGCAGATTTGGCTTATTGCGGCGGGCTTTCCAACAACTAGTGGTTAAAAAAACACAAACCCATGAACAAGCAACACAAAACTAGAAAAACAATAAGCAATATTGGGGTTTTAGGGGAGAGAAATTATGAACGGCGCCACCAACAGCAACGTCGGAGGTGACACGAGCCAAGCAGCAACGCCGGTGGAAGATCGATCGCTGATTTTGAGAGTGACAAGAGATTTTGAGAGAGAGAGAGGTTTTTTTTTTAGAGGGAGATAAACAGATGAGAAAAATGAAAAGGCAAACAGGCGCTAAAGTGATAAGTTTACATGAGGGAAAGGAAAAAAAAATAGAGGGAAAAAATTAGACTAAAAATGGGCAATTAAAAGGTCTATTGCGGCAGTCACTTAAACCGCTACTATAATTGAGAAAACATGTTGCAAGAAGACATAAATTGTGGCGGTTCAATATACCGCTGCTATAACTACGGAAAATGCTGCTAAAACACATATATTACGGCGGTTTTTTATACTAACGTTGTAGAGCACCACAAAAGACTATATCTATTGTGGCAGCTAATGGTACGTCGTAATATATCTCATGTACATGGACGGTTCAAAAAAGCACCACAATATGTGACATATAGCGGCAGTTTTTGAAATCGCCGCAAAAAACCCACTGCAATAGCCCCTTTTTCTTGTAGTGACTACAAACAATTCTAATGATATTTTGAGAATATGATCTAAAATGAATAAATAAAAACTTAGTTTGAAAATTAAACATACTGTTAAAGGCGATCCAAGAGAATGCAATAACACATGTTTGGATGACTGTTTTTTCTTGCCTAGTGAATTGCATGAGGTGACCAACACTTATCAATCAAGGCCATATACCTTTTCACAAAGGCAAATCCCAATGAACTGACTGTAAATTTAAGGGATTGTATGACACCAGTCACTAGTGGACTGGTTAGGTCAAACTTGCACACAATGAAGATGAATACAATAATGCTCAAAACAAAACTAATCACTATTTCTCAATGCACCCATTGAAGAAGGCCTCATATTTTATCCTTCATGTAAGTCGTCAAATATCTATTGTTTTTTGTTTTTTGTTTTTTGTTTTTTTTTTGTTTTTTTTTGAGAATTATAGTTATTTGTTTTTATCTCTACTAAATTTAACCCAATTTTATTTGGATAAAATTTTATTGCTTTTCATTTAAAATTTATTAGGTTTCTCGTGGGTTATAGTTGCATGCTTAGCCTAACTAAACCAACTAAATTTAATAATTTTTTAAAAGGAATTTAACCATTTTTAATTTGACTAAAACTTTATTTCTATTCAAACTTATTAAGTTTATCGTAGATAGTAGTTGCATAACATAAGCTACTTAGCCTAAACCATAATATATATATATATATATATATTTATATATATATATATATATATTTTGATGTGCCCAAACCATAAACTATATTATAAAAAATGGCTAATAAATAACTATAAAAAAAAAAATTGTAACAGTAATGTTTGAGTACGTAGTAATGTCATGTAACAAAAACCTGAAAAGAATAATTTAATAAAAAAATTGGGAAAAGTTAACTGATGTTTTAAGAGTATTAGTTTAAGAAATATTATTAGATTTTTTTATGGAAAATAATAAAGTGATTGATTTTTTTAATAGTTTTTTATATTTCTATTAAAGTAGTATTAAAACTTTTCTAAAATAATCCATTAACAAATTTCCTAAGGGCACTTTTAATCAAACCTTAAAAAAATTGATCTAAGTGTTAAAAAATATTGTTAGTATAAAGTTGTAATAAATATGGCAATTAGGTAATATATAGCATAGCAATTAAGCTTTTGTTTCTATTTACAAAATTAATGCAATTTGGTGCAACTACATGGCAATTAAACACAGCATCAACTTGGCATAACCATGACTACTAAGTACAACTTTATAATATACTAGTCGCTGACCCGTGCGATGCACGGAAAAGCTATTGACTCTAACAAAAAATGAAGAAATATTTAACTTCCATACTTTTCCATAGTTTAGAAGTGTTGTCTAACATTAAACGTTATTGAGTTGCAAGTGTATAGTTACTGAAACCTACCAAGTAATTTAAAATTCTTAAATTAATAAAGCAAAACTCTCAATAGCTATACACACACACACACACACACACACACACAAAACTAATATAAACTGCAAATATATAAACAAAGACCGTGATATGAGGAAGACACACCAAGTTTCAAATTTGAGTAGCAATATGACTTTCTCGTAGTAATAATGTGAGAGATCATAAAACTTTAGGTGCTCTCAAAAAAGAGATTTGGTGCTTTGAAGGACGCCTCTCTTTTTGGGTAAGTGGTGTGGACTCACCACTTATTTTTTTTTATACAAAAAAATAAGAAAAAAAAAACTAAATACAAAATACATATTTAGAATACTTTGAATGTCATTGATTGAATAAAGAATAGTACAATTTTGGTAAATAAAACCTTACAAGGCTTTGGGTCCTAGTTACAATCTATGCAGAAGAATACAAAGCTTTGATCCTAGTTACAATCTACCAAAATTAAAGAAAAAAACAAGACACTAATCTACCTATCCAAAAATCCTAAGCTCGGGTGATATGCCAAGAATGTATTGATCCCTTGTGATGAATTAACAAATTAATTAGCCAAGTTACTTAATTAATTCAATTAGTATGCAATACGCGTGGTAGCACAAACAAATTACCAAATAACTAAATGCAACGGAAATTAAATTGACACGGTGATTTGTTTACGAATGGGGAAAACCTACACGGCAAAAACCCCACCGGGTGATTTTAAGGTCACCACTCCCGAAAATTCACTATTATCACAACAAGCGGTTACAAGTAAAGGAATCCTAGTACCTTATACTAACTTACAGTTGAACCCTTACCCCAATACCCAATTGGACTTCTTCTGTAGTGACAATCTCTCCTTGTAATGCACGGCTCCTAGTATGTGACTAACCAATTCGATGTGCGGATCCCAGTACGCAGCTTACTCACCAATTTGAGAAAGATGTTGGCTACAAAGTTCTTCAGTTCATCACACGATGAAGACCACGAAACTCCTTGGTTACAAAACCCTACAGTGTACAAACACAGCAGCTTCTTCAAGAGAGAGATGAACTAGGGCAAATTCTGTCTCCGATCACAATTTGCATGAACACAACTTTGCTTCACACTCGCACAACATTTGACGGCCCTTAAAACAATCCTTATATATGTTTAGAGTTATGAGAAAAGAAAGCCCAAACATGTATTCACAGATTGAAATGAAATCAGTTCTGAAAAACTAATTTTCATAAATCTCGATAGATAGCTTATTTGTCGAGCTAGCTATCAAGTATCGGGCTTTAGCAGCTTTTTAAATCTCGATAGATACTAGCCGTCGAGCTTTAAAATCCAGCACTTCTTTACTTGATTCTTGGACAGACTTGCATGGCTTTAACACTTGAACTTGAAACCTTGTTTCTTGAAGCATTAAACACATCCTAGATCTACCCAATTACAAGTAAAGTGTGTTTTGTCAAAGGATTAGCCAATTCAATATTGACATATGTTCCTAACATTAAATCACATATGTCTCAACACGGGGGCTAGGTTACGGAATGGGAAGGTGTTAGGCACCCATTCTGCCCAGACAGAGTTTGGTCTTCTAGACTATAATGACCAATATACCCTTTTTTGCATGATGTTAAATGATATGTTGAGCTCACATGATAGACACTTGACAAAAATTAATCTAAATAAATCTACCTCATGAATATGTCCTCTTTTAAAAGAAAATTCAGATCTGTTTTGAGGATAAAAAATTAAGACTTGGTTTGTTAAAAAAAAATTAGATTTGTTTTTTGTAAAGGATAAAATAAAAGATTTTATCAAGAAAAAAATTAGATTTGTTTTGTGTAAAGTAAAAAAAATGATTTTATCAAGAAAAATCATATCTGTTTTTGTGTAAGGTAAAAAAAGAGTGATTTAATTAAGAGAAATCAAATTCGTTTTGAAAAGTTAAAAAAATGATTTTTGTTTTATAAAAAAAATCAGATCCATTGTTGGAAATAAAATAAAAAAAGACTTTTGAAAGAGGATTCACATTCATGAGATAAATTCATTATGCGTGCATCACATATTAAGAAAAAGAAAAGACTTCAACCTAATTTTCAATCCCTTCTTTTAAATTTCAAAATCTGCAATTGTATAAAAAAAATTAGATTTGTATTTAATGAAAATACAGATCAGTTTTGAGAGTTAAGAAAAAAATCAGATCTGTATTTAATAAAAACACAAATCAATCTTGAGAGTTAAAAAAAAAATCAAATTTGTATTTAATGAAAATACAAATTTGTTTTGAGAGTTAAAAAAACCAGATATTTATTTAATGAAAATACATATCAGTTTTGTGTTAAAAAATCAGATCTGTATTTAATGAAAATACAGATCAGTTTTGAGAGTTAAAAAAATCAGATCTGTATTTAATAAAAATACAGATAATTTTTGTGTTAAAAAAATAAAATCTAAAAAATTCAGATCAGTTTTGAGAGTTAAAAAAAAAAAAATCAGATTTGAAAATTCAGATCAGTTTTTGAGTTTAAAGAAAATCAAATCTAAAAAATTCAAATTAGTTTTTAAGTTTAAAGAAATCAGGTTTGAAAAATTCAGATCAATCTTTGAGTTTAAAGAAATCAGATCTTTGATAGTCGTTAGCAGATTTTGAAACTTAAGAAAAAAATCACAATAAACAATCATCTAAGAACGTGTTAAAGAAAATTCAAGTAGAGCATGACAATTATATATCAAGAACCAAAAATTAATAATAAAACATGCTAAACATATTCATGCATCAAACAATAACAAAAAACAATGAAAGAAGAAAAGAAAGAAGAAATAGAATACCTCTTGCATGAGCGTACTCTTCTAATGAAAGGATATTTTAGAATTCAAAGAAGTTTATTCACCTCTTTGAAGCCTAAAATACTTTACTTACAAAAAAGAAATTCCTAAGGCAAAAGCATCCAGAACGTATTTAACGTAAGGGAAATTGAAAAGAAGAGAAGAGCCAACAAGGAGGGGGGGGAGGGTCAGAAAGTGTAAAAAGTGTGCTGAATTTTGAGAGGCATTCTCTATTTATAGAGGTTGGAATGCTTAAAAAAATAAGCAGAAAACGTATGGGGAAAAATATTTAGTATTCTCAACAAAAAAAAAAAAAACTAAAAAATGGAGATTCGGATAAGAGTAAGCTAATTTTTCAGATCAGAACTAGTTTCAGTATTTTGATCATATCTTTTTACTCAAATTCAAATTAAGCTAAAATTTTGATAGCTGAAGGGAAATTTGATCCTCTATAACTTTGCCAGAAATACCCTAGTCCAAATTTTGAGTTCTACTATGCCAAAAGTGCCTTGGAATGTGAATCTGAAAATCTGCTACTTGATTGGCACGTTTTTGAAGTGTTTTCCAACTCTAAAACTATATTTGGATGAATTTTAGAGTTATTTTCATGATAAACCTCATTCCAAAGTGATAATTAGAACTTTTAAAATAATTATTTTTAATATAATTATCCCAAAAGCCTAATTAGTCTTTAAATATTATCAGCTTATTTGTTTTAATCCCATGCAACAAATCTCACTTTAAGAAAAATACTCAACCAATCACAAAAATTCATTTAATTAATTTTAATCATTAACCAATCAAAATTAATTTCAATTAATCACAAGTGATCGGCTTCATTCCATACAATGCATGCAGATCCTGAAAACTTGATCTCGTGATATCTTTTAATCCGAAGGTCCAATTTGGGAATCAGACATACCATCGCGACCGTTAGAATCTTAAGATCATTTTATGATATGTAATGAATGAATTAATGGATGTAATACAACTCTAAATATTTGGGTATATGAATGGTCACTCTAGTCATCTTCCAAGATTAAATTATGGGCGTAAAATCGAGTGTCTACAAATAACAATATAGACAATTCAAAACATAGAACAATATCAAAATTATAATACCTAATTCCACTATCTTTTATGTTGAATCCAAACAAATAATTAATTGAAATTAATCCAAACAAATAATTAATCAACAAAAAATCATAGCTTTTAATAAGAAAACAAAAAATCACATGAACCTAAATAAAAAGCATTTAAGGTGAAGAATTAAGATCAACCTACTGAAATGCAAATATCAAAATCCCCATAAAATTCATTAATAACAATATAAACAAATATCCACATATGTTGAATTGAAATTTTATTAATAATAACAATATAAACAAATTCGACATAAAATTCATTAATCAAAGAAGAAAGTTGAAATCAAATTGCTTGCTTTTTTTTTTTTTTTTTTCAAAAAATCCTAAAGTGAAGTTAAGTTTAGGATTTTAAGGTGGTAATTTCTACGGCTTTGAGGAGGGAAAAGAGACTCCTAATAGGAGTCCTTCTCTTTTTTTTTTTCTTAAACCTAACTTTTTTTTTTTTTGGTTACGTGAGTCTTTTTTTTTTTTTTTTGGAAGCTTAAAGTGAAGTTAAGTTTAGGGTTTTGAGGTGATAACTATTACGACTTTGAGGAGGGGAGAGAGAGTCCTAACAGGAGTCTCTCTCTCTTTCTCTCTTTTTATTAATCTAACGTGAGTCTTTTTTTTTTTTTTTTTTTTTTGAGTCTATTTTCAACCTGAGTCTTTTTTTTTTTCTTTTTTTTTAGTCCTATCATAATTTTTGTTTTTATATAGATTATCAACATTTGAATTTGAGTTTAAGTTGGACTTATTAGAGAGATAGAGTTTCACTCTTTATTAAAATTTGATCAAACAAAAATAATTTTGTTTAAAAAAAATGATAATGATTAGTTTGAGTTTAAGTTGGACTTGTTAGAAAAATAGAGTTTCACTCTTTGTTAAGTTTGGACTAAACAAAAATAATTTTATTTAAATAAAATGATAATTTTATTTAAATATTGTGTTGACGTGGAAAATTGTGAGAGCTTCAGAGGTTTTGGTTATATATATATATATAGAGAGAGAGAGAGAGAGAGAGAGAGAGAGAGAGAGATGATATGACATATTTTAAGAAAACTCCTTACTTTTTAATAATTAATATGCATGTGTTTCCATTATTATTTTTAAATCAATATAATTTATATTTGTTTCAATTTTCCTCAAAATTTTGATGGGGAATGGTAGTAGATCCAAAGCACATGTACATTTTTATTAAATTTTTTTTTTTCAATTGTGCCAAATAACTCATAATGATTTGAAGATGGGGGTGGCAATTTGTGTTAACAAGTCATTCTAGTGTCGTGAAGATACAACCTACCATTTTCCACTTCCTAGAGCTTTGGTTTGGATCCATCTCTAGAGCTTTGGTTGGGAGAGATGACTAATTGATGACATGTACTTGTAGTAAAGGGTTTTTGTGTGTGTGTGGATAATTTGATAGTTATAATAAGGGAAGAGGGATTTGAACTTTGAATTATTTCATGGATGCACCAAAGGATGTCAATTAGTTGACCTACAAGACTTTTGGCTAAATGATTATATTTTGGATTGTAACTAAAATCAAATTCAGTTAATTTGAACATATGGCAATATACCATTGAGTTGGAGGACTACTCGACAATGTTGACATAATCCTCTTGGTACATTGAATAATTACTCGCAATGGACAACTCTTTGATTAATTAACCTTGACAAAACATGATGTTATGATATACCATGAAGAATAAGAATTTAAACAATTATTTTTGTATTGTACATGTCATTTGAAAATGTTAGATTCTTGTTTAAATAATTTTGAATAAATATAAAATTTATATTATTCTCTCATTATTTATTTGTAGAAAGATATCAAAAAAGTGACTTGATAATTCACACAAAACACATTGCATTTTAAGTTTGGAACCTATTCACTTCTTGCTCTTTCAATTGGGTTAAAATGAATTTAAATACTGTCACTCAAATTGTCTTTTAAGTTTGTTGTAATTCTTCCCTCTCTTTAGTTGTATGGGAAGCATAATTATCCTTATAAGATTCCTATAAATAACTCAAACATAAGAATCTTATACAACTGGAAATCTTAGTAGATTCATAATTAAACCAAATATTTCTCAGACATCACATTTTAAGGAATTTTGATGCCAGAGGACAATGTGAATTCCCTAAACCAAATGCTACGTAAACTTGAATACAAATAAATGAACCAAAAATCGTAATTTTACATTCCAATAATGTCATTGTGATTTTTACCATATTATGATGAACCAAACACCCCTATAGTACCACCATTCCACCCCTGGAGCTATTCTTGTTTTTAGTTGCTCCACATAATATAAAGCTGCTAATTTCTTAGGAGCATGTAATATTTCTTCCACGCATGGACTTCGCATATCAATAATTATCTTCTCTTCCACACATGGACTTCGCGTATCAATAATTATCTTCTCCAATGACGGAGCATTATTGATTACATACAAGGCAAGCTCCATGTCAATAGTACAACCATAAAAACCAATCAATTCAACCACCTTGAGGCATTGGTGTGGATATTTAGCCCTTTATTTTTCCTTCCCGTGGACCATCTAGGCCAATAAACTGTCACAAGGAAGAAGTAACAGTGTTATGCTAGTTAAAAGATAGGGACACCATTCACAATGTCATCAACAAAATACTTCAAGCTGATCAGAATTATTGTGTTGCCACAGGTAATAGGTTGTCTAATTTATTATTGTTGAATAGAAGTGAGTTATCACCTATGCTTATGCCAACTGAGACCATTGTAGTTTTCATAAGGCTTGTTATCGGGCTTATTATATGCAAATGTACTTTTAAACATCATTACAACATAAGGAAAACATATGCATGTTACAAGAAACAATGAAGCCAATTATGCCAAGGTGCCAACCAATTGCAGCTTCCATTCGTAAAGCCCAGTGCTAGCGCTATTCATATGAATAAAAGTAGTTTTCCTAACCTACGGGCATCTAAAACTATCCTACATTCAACCAAACTGAAGTTACAAAAAACTAAAAACAAAACAGCATTCAAAATAGCCTTATCGTGTTTATCCTTTAAAGTGAATGCCATCCAATAGAGAATGGAATGGTTTATGTTAGGTCCAAAGGACTAGGTGTTGGCAACCGATGACAAAAGTATTGAGTCTTGTTGAGTTCTTAATGTAAATTATAAGTCTAAGACAAAAGCTCAAGATTTGCTGAAGAAAAAGAAGAATTTGTCAGTTCGACTGCTGGCTCGACATTTGCCTCGACTGATTGAGATAAGTTTGACTACTGTTCGATCGATCGAGATTCGCAGAATCAGTTTTTCAGATCTGATGTGATTTATTTAGTTTGCTGTATATGTGTGTTTTTGAAACCCTAATGGAGAGTCTATATAAAGGCCCATTTAGCAAGACTTATTAAGAGGTTAGAGAGGTAGAAACCCCAAGCTCTTCAAAGAATAGATCTAAACCCCCACATATTCAACTCGTGAGATCTCAAGAGCACATAGAGAAAACTTAATACAATGTTGTTGCTGCCATAGTTCAGATATGTATGAAACCATAGAGCATTCTAGTCTACAATAGTTGTTGGTCAAAACCTTCAAGTGTAGATCTTAGAGTTACAAACAAGGAAGTTTGTATGAAATCAGTTAACCACAGTTGCTAATCTAAAACCTTTGAGTGGAGATCTCAAAATCACAAACAGAAGAGTTTGTGTGCAATAGTTTCATAGTAGAAGAGTCAGTGAATTCGGTAGCAGTAGATTTAGGGTTAGGTCTATTGTATAAATTTCGATTCTATTTAATGGATATGTTGCCTTAAAAATTGTTTAAGTTAAATCTTCCTAGGTTTTTTACTTTAAAACCACAATTCAAAAGTTTTCCTACGTTATCATTCTTGGTGTTCATGTGATCTATGCTTATTTGATGTTTGTTAGAATCAGGATCTATTGCATAATTAATTTAATTAATTATTTGGCTAAGATTTGATAAAATTTTAGACAACTGGGGTCTAAAAATCCTAATAGTTTATTTGCACCAAGCTCTTAAAAGCATATAATTCTTGAGAGAGAATGATCCACAACTAGCAAGTTCATTGTGGACATTTAAGTTTCCAAAAAACATTAAAACAAGTGCCTTCAATATAAAATTAGATAATAAATATAAGTATATAACGATGGATTTGTCAACAAATATATTCATTAAGAAGTTAGTGATATAAAATTAATAAAAGTTCCATTAAGAGTAACTTAAACCAAACCAATAACCTCTAAAGATAGCAAAAAACGCAATATAAAAAGGCACGGTAAGGGCTGTACAAGAGAATGACAACAGGAGTTAAATAGAAATAATTTTATAATAACTTTTGTTGTATATTTTCTAAAAGATTTGAGACAACAATAAACCATTATGTGGGAATTATCTATAGTAGGTAACAGAGCAAATTTGTGGTTACATAGTACATATGCATACTAAGAATTGTAGTCAATGTATAGGAAAACACACCTTAAGTGAAAACATAGATAATAAAATGTCTGCACAATAAATCCCACAACTCTAAAATCATAAACATTACCTTGAGCAAAAAAAAAAAAACTCTAAAATTATAAGCATTACCTTGAGCACAAATCTATGCAAAACAGGGGATGCGTTTAGCAAGGAAACGCAACAACGGAGGCTACTATTGTAAGGATATATATCCAATTTCAATTGCCTGAGATTTCTTAACTCTGGAAATTTGGGAACCTGGAAAGAGTCCTGAACAATTGAACCAAGAAAAAGGAACACATTCATATACAAACGTTGATGTATGAAAAAAGAAAAGGCACAATGGAGTTCACAATGAAATTTATGACTAACCGTAGTAAAAAGATCTAGCTCAAGTGTCTCCAGCTGAGAGAGATAACGTGAAAGTGGGCAATCATTTTGTAAGAAATAGTGAAAACAGTCATCTGTCACATTTTTCACATACAGATCAACAAAATTGGGAACATTCCCTAGAAGGATCTTTATCGTCTTATAAAGACCACTGTATTTGAAAGAAACAAGATTTATAGCAGAAATCTGAATCTGTTTGAGAGAGCGGCAGTTTAATCCTAAGTGCTTTAGCTTGGGCAAAGGGCTAGAAGTCTTTAACTTCACTAGAGAATTTGAATTTTCCACATGTAATATCTCAATGAATGGGCAATTGGATAAAACATACTCAAGAACTTCCCCAGTCACTTCCACAGAAGTCAAAGAGAGGTCTGTTAAGGAATCAAGACTGTAACTATGAAAAATCTGACTAGTAAGAGTATAAGCATTGGCCACCCCATTCATCATGAAATCCAACGAAAGCTTTTTAACCTTTTTTCTCAGTGAAAAGCAAATCCAATTGTCGATTTCCAACTTGAATTTCCTCCCATCCATGTCAAAAACAACTCTAAACTCATCTATAGTATTACCTTGATGCAATTCCAGCACACTATTCACCCAACTAACAAACCTATTCCGGGGGGGGGGGGGGGGAGGAGGCTTTATCATTCTAGTGGTTTCGAGGGTATTTTGGATATTTTAGAGGTTTCAGGTTTATTTTGGTCTTCTTAGAAGTTCTAGGGGTATTTAAGTCATTTTAGAGGTTTGATATAAATATATATATATATATTTATATTGTCATTCTAGTAGTTTTAGGGGTATTTTGGTTATCTTATAGGTTTAGGGATATTTTGGTCAATTTGAAGGTTTTGAGAGTATTTTGGTCGTTTTAGAGGTTTTAAGATATTTTTTTGGGTGGATAAATGGGTTTGGATTGATTTAGCCACCCCTAGTTGTCTTATAGTCAATGATGACTTTCTTCGCTTGGGTTCTTATTTGATAATCCAGAAAATCTAGAATGTTTATTAGTAAAAAATGACTGGTCATATAAGATTTTCTATTGCAAATGTTTGAATACTTGGAGTACACGTAAACACCAAAGAGAGGAAAATGTTATGACCACAACAAAGTACACATTAAATGATAATCACAAAAAACTAAGGCTGTGTTTGTTTAGACCTACAATGATTTTTTAAAAAACAAGTTCATTGTTTGTTGCTATTTGATGCGCGCATAAAACCCTGATAAAAAAAAATGTAAAACGTTTTCAACTTTAAGCCCCTTACAGTGTCTACCCCAAAAACATCTTAATATAACCAAAATATTTGTAACTTTCAAAATACCCTGAAACCCTTAAAATGAAAAAATATATCCTTAGAACATCCAAAATAACAAAAACACTCTAAAATAACCAAATATCCATCAAAACCACCAAATGACCAAAATACCCTTAATACATACTTTAAGTTAGAAAATTCCTTGACAATGTCACTGTCAAATGTGTTTTAATAAATTAATTGACAATATACATTCATGTTTGTTCAAGTTCAAAACTATTTATACAAAAATAAGTTTAATAAAAGAATTTATGAAAATTCGACTGCTCTTTAATCAACCTAAGAATGATCAAAGCTCAATTATCCCTCAATTGAGACTCGATCGATTGAGAATTAGACCTAATGTGTTATTAATTACTAAAGTAAGCTCTAATATGACCAAATATCCACCGAAACCATTAAAATGACCAAAATACCTTCCATACATGTTTAAAGTTAGAAAATTCCTTGACAATTTCACAATCAAATGTGTTTTAATCAATTCATTCATGCATAAAAGGAATGCATGTATTATTTAATTTTCTCATATGTTTAAGAGCACGTTTATGTTTAAATAAATGTTATGTTTACAAATAACTAAATGCAGGTTAATAGTTTTGTAATTTGATGTTACATTAAAATGTTTTAAAATTTTATGGAGTAAAAGTTGAATATTATTTATAGTAATTGATGGTGTTACAAAAAGCGCCAACTACTAAAGTCGTCCATATGACTCGTCCATTGAAAGACCAAGTAGGATGAACCAAACACAAGATGATCATCCCAAGCGTCCTTAGTGACCACGTTCGTCCTTATACAGACGAGGTCCCATGAGAAGCTCGTCCATCCTCATAATCATTTGGACGAATGAGGTCTACATGAAATTTGGAAAAAATAAATACACAAGTCGTCCCTAATAACCTCGTTCGTCCTTAATAAAAGATGGACGAGTTCATTGAGTTAGACTACTATATGCGGAGTTCTCCATTAACTATTATGCAACCCAAGTCCAACTGAGGTAACTTTCATGGCAGTTATGGAAGTTACTCCACACCTTCCGGACTCCTTAATAATAGGAACGGTTATTAAACAAATAACCGTTTCACACATGCTATATAAACAGTCTTCGATGAAAAGGTAGGGGCATTCAGACACTTTTCTCAAAAATTATTTTCGTTTTACAGTGAATTACAAATCCACTGACTTCATCATCGGAGGACTTTTGACCGGTCCCCTCTGACTTAGTTTTTGTTTCTAGGACCAAGCCCTAAGATCATTAGCGCCCGAGATTTATCAACCTACTGATTTCCAAGGAACTATCAGTAATAATTATATTAAAAAGAGTATTAAATGATTGTATTTTTCACTGAGTTTTTTTTAATGGATGGATTTAGTAAGCGTTAAGGATTAGGGGTTGTAATAAACGTATAGTGCATTGTGTATTAATAATAAAAAAGACAAACAAAAATTAAATTGTTAAGTAATAGGATGTCAGAAATGGAGAAATTTCAAAAGCAATTTAATCAACCCCTAATTTTTGGAGAAAAAATCTTTAAAAGATATATAATAGAAGTCCTCGAATCATTCAAATCCCCATCCTAATCATCAATCGGCCTTGATTTGCATTTTTTATGGTATTTGGGTCATGTTTTTGGTTCTAGAAATATTTTGGTCGTTTTGGAGGTTTTTAGATATTTGGCTCATTTAGAGATTTTTGGGTTATTTTGGTTATTTGAGAGGTTTTTTTGTGTGTGGATATTTTGGCTTATTTTAGATAATACTGGAATATTTTGGACATTTTAGAGATTTCATGAGTATTTTGGTCATTTTAGAGGTTTTGTGGGTATTTTGGACATTTGGAATGTATTTTGGTCATTTTGGTGAGTATTTTGGTTTTTTTTTTTTTTTTTTTTTTTTTTGGTGATTTTGGAGCATTTTAGAGTTGGAGTGATTTGGGTAAATGATAATTCAGTCATACTTGGATCTAATTGGGTACTTAGGTAAGACCCAATTAATTTTTCTGTTAATTGGGTTAATAGTTAATACCCATTGTTGAGGCTCATTTTGGCAAGCCCAGTAGGAGAAAAAGCCCAGCAACATGGGCGGACCAGAGTTAGTAAGTAAGAAACCCATTGAGCCCGTGGCAGGAATGAATGAATCACGAGCCCACAAAATAGGTCCTAAGGAAGCAAATGGGCCTAAACAGGCCCAGAAAGAGAGAAAAAGCAAACCCATGGGCAGTATGTAGAAAAGCAAGAATGGGCCACAACAGGCCCGAAGAGATACAAGCAAAGAAAGTAATGGGCTAATGGTAAACCCATGAGCCTCAAATATGAGGTATGAAGTAATTGAGCCAGAGAAGCCCAAAAGAGTTAGTAAAAGTCCATGAGAAAGCAAAGTTAGAAAAAAAGGGGGGCCGAGGAAACCCGAGGAAACCCAAGGAAAGTAAATGGGCCAGGGATGCTCAAGAGAAAAATGGGACACAGGAGCCCGCAGACAAAGTAGGGAAAGGCCTAGTAAACACACTCAGCCATTGGGAAAGGAATAAACGGCAGGCCCAAAGAGGCCCAGCAGGATTGGGTCAAACAACGTCACAGCAGGAGTAACAGAATGGTATGGCAAGAAATGCCAGCAAGGCTACAGTAAGACTAAAGAATGGACTGGAGGGAGAAAAGCCCACAGTCCGGCAGAGCCCAACCTCAAAGGAAGCAAGCCACGGGGAAGGTAAATCAAAGAACAACCCACGCCACAAGAAGTCAAAATGCACAGCAGAATGTGTAGACAGAACCCCAGACCACGGCAGATGTATGAGCAGCAGGCAAAGAGGTAGAACACGTGCAAGGCCTAGGCACCACCAGCTTGTACGTAGCTAATATGGGAAGTGGTGGGCCTTGGGTCAGAGGTAAGAGAGGGCATGGTCTGACGGTGAGGAGAGGGGGAAAACCTATTCTGGGGTTCTTGCTCAGACTCTTTTGGGGAAAATGTCCTGCTGGAATGACATACCATCCAAAAGAGGCAAGAATGAGTTGGAACCACTAGGTGCATGCCATGAGGGATAGAGAGAGAGAGCACCCACACTGTAATGGGTAGGAGAGCCACGACAGACAAACAAACAAAATAGCCTTCTTTGTCTGGTAATGAGAGGTGGCACAGCCGGAACAGGTAAGTGGTGGCTGAACGACTGAGCAACTGGTCGGCAAGGACACCTATACCAGACAAAGGCAGTTAAGGGCTAAAATAGTAAATACCAGTCACAGCAGGCTCTATATAAAGAACCCATTGCTGTGCACTGAAGGGGGATCCGAATCACGGTAACAGTAATCTCTAAGAAAACCATAACTGGGAAATAAACACTTGGGAAAGAAGAGAGGAAACAAAAGAAAAGAGAGATCATAAAGAACGAAAGATAAAAAAAACAGAGAGTATGGAACAGCAGGCATGCACCGATAGGTTGACATCCTCTTTCCCTCAATAGCCTTGCTCTCTGTCTAAGGGGCAAAAGATCTTTAGTGGGCATAGACCATTTAGGCCCATTCTCTCAAAGCAATTAATTTCCTTTTGTCCTGGGAAGATTACTTGTATTGAGGGCGTGGTGTTTTCCCTTCTTGGTTGTAGTCCTGTCATATTACTGAGCATGGCAAACTAATATTTCTCCTATTTGACTCAAAGCTGATTCTATTTCTTTCTAATTAGTTCCTGTTATACTGAGTGTTTCTTATTGCTCCTATTCATTTATTTTGTCCAAAGTGGCAAACGTAATTATTGTGTCATTTTTATCTACCTGCCATAACTTCCTCATAGCGGCCCAGCTTCCCATGGGCATGTAACCAAAGCCTGGCAGACAGGGTGGAGTTTGTGCACAAGCCAGACCAAAGTGAGTTACAATTGGACTGGTCCCAATTCCCCTATCCAGAAAACTTGGGCCTAGCATAGCAGTAGGCTGTCCAGTCTAGCCCAACATTACAAAAGAAAAAGGCCCACCACCTTACACCCATTTGACCCAATTAATAAATGGGTGAGTTTGGGTCTTAGTTTAGTAGGTGGGTAAATGGATTTGGGTTGATTTTGCCACCCCTAGTTATGTTACAAGTTTCTTAGCATAATCCAATTAGTTTTAACTATCATAGTTATTAAAATCAATATCAGCACTTGTAACAGACTTTAATTTGATCGCACCTTTATTCTAGAAAACATAAGAGGCTTCCATCCAATTTAAATCCTCTAATTTCCTTCAATTTTTAACCACATGAGAGATACATGACATCAAAAAAATCTCTAATCTTAAAAAACAAATCAAAACCACACAAAACCAAGTGCCACATATCTCACATCAAACTAAAAATTAGATTTTTCAAAAAACTAAAAAAACTAAAAAATAGAGATAATTGAAATATTTAAATACGAGAGGGATCTTCCTCCGGTGATGTCAAGATTGTTAATGAATATATTCATTTCCCTCTATTAGAAATCTTAACACCTATTATGTCACTTTTAACACCAATTATATCACTTTCTTATATCAACTTGCAACCAACCATTACCACTTAACAAATCTCATTTACTAATCTCCTTTGTTCATTTGATTATTTAGGGGTAAAACAGAAAAAAAACATTGCCATTTATCTTCAAGACTAGGACATATTGCGGAACTTTGTTAGAAAAGAAGTACAAAGTATATAACATTTTAGCAGAAGTTTCCCTTGTATGCAACACACAGTATAAAACCTATTTGGACATGGGTCCTAATCGTCCTATCCATATATACTTGGACCGATGATATCTACACCTGAATGAACCTGGATGGCGTGTAGGTGAACACAGACAGTACTTCTTTGTTGCACTTGCACCACCTCCATCAACACCTCTAGGTAGCTCAATAGGAGCTTGCTGGTTAACCACCTCCACTGTGGCCGTCCCCGCAGCCCATGCAAATTGCCTTCTTCTATTCTTCCAGTCATGGTTGACACCAACCAAAGGAAAATCCGGGTGACACATCAATATTTCTTCTTGTTATGCTTCTTTGAAAGGTTATGATGTTTTTGATTGAATTAGGATAGCTCCCTAGGTTCCATTCTTATAGCTGAAGGAAAGGAAGGAAGGTAAAGAGGCTAAGGAAAGGTGAGGTATTTAGGAAAAAGTTTGGATTTATTCTCAGAAAAGGGGCTGCTTTTGTGTTGGCCTTTGTAATTATTTTTTTTTTTTTGGGTAGTGGACTTGTGATCACACACAGGATAGTGCTAAAGTGGTGAAACTTATCTGCAGAGGCTCACTCTCATATATAGCCGATTTTTGCAGAAAGCATGGGTGGTCATGACGTATGGTTGGAAGGATCAAACCGGTTTTTTCTTGTTTGGTTGTGGGTTCTGTTTGGACTCGGTTGATTTTGGGTCAAGAACTTGCAAATCAATCTTTTATACAATTCTTGTTTTGAGGCTAATTAATGTAACTAGGGAAAATTAATCAGCACATGCCTACACAATATCAGCACATGTAAAAATATTTATAATCACTTATATAACCTAGATCAATCTAAGTACATGTCCAATTTCAGACTCAACACACTTGCACAAAGCACCTCATCCTTTTCATTCCAATCCTCTGTATCCTAATCAATGTAATAAGCAAAACCACCCATATATAAACCCCCGACCGGACAATGTACTCATCGATATAAGTTTCATATTGTTGACTAGATAAAGGGATGGAGAATTCAGAAAACATTGTCATAACCATGACCTGATTCCCAAAAGCACTTTCACAAAGATAATTACAGCAAGTAAAAATATGGACTCAACCCTGGTAATAGGCTAACAGAATAAATATTTTTACACCCAAATCACTTTTCCCCTACAATCACAACCTAATTTTTAAACCCCCCACCCCACCATTACATATAACATATAATAACAGAAGATGCAGGAATCTGGCATGTGGTCTATAGAATATTATGACTATCTGTGCTTTCAATGTGCACATATCCAAACCTGTCTCAATATGTACAGATTGAGGAAACTTAAAGACATCCATTGAACCTTCTAGCTCCGTGGCACCTTGTGCGGCACTCAAATTCATCACTGATAACATAAACAGAAGATTGTATAAGAAATTCAATGCTGTTTCCATAAATTGACTGCTTATTGTCGTATAGTATACGAAGAAGCGCCGCAAAAAAAGCTCTACCAATCAAGCACCACTGTCCATAACTGCACAATAATGACTAAATTGCAAGCGGCCATTGCATGCATGTGCAACAAACCAAAATTTTTTACAGCAATTAGATTATACTTTATGGTGCAGTTTGAGGAAAGTAGTCCATTGTATGCATGGATGGGCTCATGGTCAATCTCCATTGAAAAGTTCTACAGTTTATATAAGGATAGTTATGGTGTATATGCATAGATATGTATTGTCATTCTTTAGATCTAAAATGGAGACTTTGGCCTACAAATAGAAATGAATAATAAGTTTATTCTGCTTACCCGAGCATAACAATTTTGATGGGCAATGGTCTGATTAGCCGTATTTACCAACACCTCACACGATACTTTAGCCTGTTAAAAAATTACAGTAAACACAGTATCAGTAAATTTGAATTGTATTCTGAAAACATGGGAAAGTTCGAGAAATTGGAAGGATAGTTAGAAAGTAGAAACAATAAAATGTGGAGTACCAGCATATAATTTGGTATGGATTACAAAAATTCTAACTTGCCATTTTCTTTATGCAGGGCAGAAGAAGAGACTCCAAAACCATAAGTGTTGCATCACAAAATTACAATGAGAAAATGGATGCATTATATAGATCTGAGGGAAAACTAGACAAGGAATGGAACTCAACTTCTTCCATTGAGAAATTATAAAATAAAATAGAAAGGAAAAAACAGTGTGGAGCATTTGCAAAACATTCCATATAAAGCATTTGGGTTAATGCAATACAAAACTGCAAACCAGTAAGTCACCAAGATACCTAGCTCCTCAAAATGTTCTCCTAAATTAAGGAAAATATGCCCATACAAGATCATTCATCAATAAGTAACTTCTCTTGAATGTTTCTAGGCACCCCAACTAATCCTCAATCAATAAACTCCAAGGGTGACTGCCATTTATTGAACATATAAACCACAGAAACCAGTACCGAAAGGCGGAACTAGTTCAGAAATGGGCTCCTCAACCCCCCAAAATTTTGAAAACTCTATTACTCCATACAATTAAGAATTAATATTTTGTAACCTAGCTAGCCTAGCTGTGTCAAAAATTATGAGCTCCCCCTCCCCTAAAAAATAAAAAGTTTAGATTTCTTAAATTATAATATTTAAAAAGAGGTTGAGACTTGGGTGGTTCAAGGAAGCAAAAGCTATCCCGTATATAAAGTTACAAGAAAAATTTATGTGATTAAATTTACAATTCAATAATTTTTTTCAATGATTAAGCAGATTTATTTCACAGAAACATGTACATCAATACAGTAAAAGAAAACTCAGAATACCATGTTGGAGCAAACTCAAGAGAAACAAACACAGTAACTCACTGCAGCATGTACATGAGAAATTATTGTACGGATTTTTTTTTATTAACTCTTTTGAGCTGGAAATGAAATGACTGATTCATTAAAAAAATTAAACTTTATTGGAAAGAATGATAATATCTAATAAAAAATTTTGATATTAAGAATCCCAGAAAGAGAATCTGAATTAAACACATGACTCAACTTCAATTCAGTCTTATAGAGTATAAAGTTTTTCACAGTTCACATAATATCAGATTTTTGTGAAATGTTAGCCTCTTAAGATGTTTTTATTCACATAAGATTATCATATTGGTTTGTTACCCAAATTGCCTTAAAATCTTTTACCAAAATATCTTTAAAACTTTTAGCATGACCAAAATAATCTTAAGACCTTCAAAATGACAAAAATACATAAAGTAACCTTAAGATCTCCAAAATACATCAAAATTTAAAACGACCGCAATACCTGTTAAAATTTTAAAGTAAGAAAAATACTTCCAAAAGGGCCAAAACCTTCAAAATATTCCCAAGATTTAAAAAATGACTAAAATATCTCTAAACTTCAAAACTAACCAAATATCTTGAAACCTCCAAATGATTCAAATAACTAAAATCTCCACAAAAAAAAAAAATTTAAAAATCCCAATATCTATTAAAGTAAAGACCATTTTTTAGACAGGATTCAAGACAAAAATCCCATGGGCCTTGGTAGGGGACAATGAGAACTGATTCGAAAAGACAAGAATTACAGCATTTATAACTCTTCCTCAAACGAATCATACCCCACTTTGTACCAATTCGGTACACAATCATGACATTAACTTCCAAGTTTCTTTCTCTAAAAAAAAAAAAAAAAAAAAAAAAAAAAAAAGTGTTCAACCTCCCTTACAAGTTACAAGTTAGCATTTTATCTGTTTATCTTTAGCCTAACTTATTAACAAATTTTCCGGCAACTTCAACTTCAATTTTACTCAATCCCAAACTAAAATTAACTTCAAAGTTTAACCTCCCTCACCCTAATTTTTTTTTAAATTTCATTATTACACGTTATTTACAAGATAATAGTAAAATGAAGTAGTAACTTTTTAAACGGAGACAGTTTTTACCATTAGTGGGACTTGAAAGATGTAAACGCCAAGGTGGCCTTTAATCTCCGTGACAGTATCAAACGGCACCGTACCCTTAGCCAAGTCCTCAAGCAAGTACACCACGTCTGACAGCAGCTCGACCCCATCGAATTCCAGCACCGCGTCCACGTAGGACGACCCTCTAGAGGTCACGTGACCACTTTCAGACCTCACGTGACCAAGCCTCTTCCCCCTATAGCCGACACCAACGTCAAGAAACGCGTAGTCCATAGAATACACGTCGGTGTTCCGAACCTTAACGGTCACGAAGATTGAGATGTCCACGGCCACGCGCGGGAACGTGTGGACATGCACACGGTTCAATTTGAACCGCATGATCTTCACGTCGGGATTGCACGGCCATAAGAAGAACACGGTGGCGGCTAAGATGATTAGTAAGCCGGTACAGAGTATGCGGCAGCGGTTTCTGTTGAAAGGCGGGTAGTAGGGGGTCAAAACGACGTAGTTTTGGTGCGGGGGTAAGTGGTTGTGGGTGTAGTACTCGGCTTTGGAATGTGCCAATGCCATTGTGAGTTACGACTTATGAGGAGAAATTTTTGGTCCTTTGGGATTTGGGGTATAAACTATAACGGTTGGAACTTTGAAATTTTGTTGAAAAAGAAAAAAAAGACTTTGAAGATTTTGTGAACATTTTTTTTGTTGTTGTTGAAACTTGAAAGGGATAGGTTGGTGAAATGAAAGGGTTTTGGTACAGTTTTGTTGGTTTGTTCTTTAATTTTTTGTTTTTGTGTAAGGAAATTGTGGTGGGGTACCCTACCAATTTCCTAGTAATAACTTGTTTGTGACATTTTTTCAAAATTATTGAAGATGATGACTAATGTGGGAATGGGACTTTTGCGTGATAAAATTGATAAAAATGGATTGGGGTTTTGAGTAACTTCCACATAATTGTCGAGATTCATTTTAAATAGTTAAGCTTTTTTTTTTTTTTTTGACAAAGTTTAACAACAAAATTTATTGCAGTATAAGATTATAACCTTATTAATATTACTATATATTTATCACCGCACACCCTTGGTGCGATGGTCACTTCACAAGTATAAGTATTTGTGGGGTGTGGGGGGTAAGGGCTAGGATTCAAGTCTCTAGGAGAGAGTTTCACATATATATACATTTAGATTAGGCCAGAGTAGAATTTTTATCTTGTATAAAAAAAATATCACTATATATTTTGAAAATCTAACCGTTAAATTGCATGTTCTTTACACTCTTAATACATATGTCAAAATTTCTGTCAATCAGATATTATTTACTATGTGAACTATAAGTTTATATTTTATGCATAATTTTAAAATACAAAAACTTGCAATATAAACAATTTGTTGATGGCATAGCTATTGATCTTTAATTTTCAAGAAATTTTGCAAGTATTGAGGATATAAGAAGAAGATGTAATCCAATGGTAGATTTGTTAAAATTCAACTTCAATAAAAAGATATTGAGTAAAGTTGTAGCCTTAGACTACAACTAATTCTGTAACTAAATTTTATCATTTTTTTTTTCATTTATCTTTACATTCAAAATTTTGAGTTCATTATGATTATCAATCAAAGATTATAGGTATTTATAATATGCATATTTTTAGATTAATTATAATAGGCATTTTATATATTATAAAAATTACCATAAAAATCGTAACTCGTGATATTTTGCAATGACAAATTGACAATCATATAGAAGGAAATATTCAAGCTTTGCAATGTGAAAGAGGTGATTTTTTCCCCTTTATTTGAGTTTGGGGCTCTAAGATTCTCTCTTATCTAATCCATTAACCATTATGACTAGTGGCATTTTTATTTTTATCTTGCCAGCAAACAGATATTAAAAAAGCAGGAAAAAAGTTAGTGATATTTTATGGTTTTTTTTAGATGGTTAGAAATATATATACAATAATATACTACTATAACATCACATCTCGAACATCTCCTCTGTTGAACCCTTAAACAATTTGTGAATGGAGACATGTCAAATGAGCTACAACTACAAGACTTTTTGCTTTTATGATCTTTACTATTGGTAGTTGAGATCAGAAATCAAGGATGAGATTTTTAAAAAAATTAGAAGTTTAAATATATTATTCTTTTATGATAATTTGATAGGTATGACAATAAAAATGAAGAGTTGAATCTCGGTTGTTATAAAAGAGAGTAGTCAATATCACCAAACTACAAAACTTCTTAGCGAGCTTACTTAGTATTCAATTTTTTCTAAAAAACACTTGAAAATTTCCACAGTTTCTTTTCCCCAAATTGGTAGTGGACTAGTGGTAGTAAATGTTTAAAATTTCAAATAAAATCTTTCTCACACTTTCTAGCAAAACGTTTCGAAGCTTGCTCAGGCTGTAAGATAGAACTTCTCCAACTCATGATTCAATCAGTTTCGAAATATCCAAGTAGTAATTTAACTATTTAGTGCATAACGTTAATGGACAGAGTGAAAACAATCAAGTATGTGTACCGTACTTGCAAATGTCCATGTTTCCAAATTTAAAGATCATATGGGCCAGATTTTTCCAAAGAAGTTAAAATATAACGAACTGTACAAGACAAATAAATTTTCCAAAAATTGTAATGAACATTCTCTTTTAAAGATATTAAACAAGATTATGTGACTTTTGTCTAGACTCATCAATCAGGGATCTACATCCTCGTGCCAAAAAGTAAAAACCGCAAAAGGCTGAATATGATTTTATGTCATATTGAGCTAGTTATAATATTGGATGGTTTACTTGATAAGAAATTTATGGTTTAATGGTATTATTTAGTTTTTTTTAATTCAAAAAAAAAAAAAAAAAAAAAAAAAAAAAAACTTGAATTCAAATCCCTTATTGAGTAGGGAGGAGAGAATTTGACCCTAAGTGTCATTAAATCTTACACATTAAATTTTTACAATAAGTTAGAAATGAGAAATAAGGGTCATTAAATCTTACACATTGAATTTTTACAATAAGTGAGAAATGAGAAATAAGGGTTGACAGGTCGTATTAATGGCATAGTTAGAGCCAATAAAGAGGTCGAGGGAGGCAATTGCCTCTAGCCTGTCAAAAATAATAAACTAATTCTTATTTATATAATTACCCATGATATAACCCATTTAAAAAATTACCTAAGAAAGATGATTAGCATATTTTTATATTTATAAACTCATGAATTATAATAATTATAAAAAATAAATTTTACACAAAATCCATTTTGTAAGAATATCATAAATAGTTCTTAAAGTTCTATCCAAAAGAAATGCACGATCTACCATAAATTTTTTCTTTTTTTAAGATTTTTTCTCTGTTTATTTTGAGTTAAAAAAAAAAAAAGTAAAAACTTTAGAGTTTCGATGAAGAATATATTAATATAATAAATAGAATTAATTATTTTAATTACTTAATTTTATATTAGATAAAAAAAATATTTATTTATATGAATCAAGTCAAACTATGTTGGTTAGTGTCAACTTTAACTCATTTACATTAAACATTAACTTGCAAGAAGAAAAAAAAAAAAAACTATTTTGTCACCCTTATGTACAAGTTAGATTGTTGGTTTAAAGAGAATATCAGTACATGTATTTCTCTGATCTTATAGAATATAGTGTCGCTTGTGATAGAACGTTAAGAGCACTTTGGCTCGAACTCGAAGGGTGCAGTGGTCCATTCCATTATTGGTGTACGTAGTTTGAGTGTCAACGAAGAAATCTCTCCTATTTGTATTTTTCCTTTTTACCCATTTGTATTATTGTCCTTTTTCTTTTTCGTAAAGTAGAATACTTCATTAATTTGTCACAAAATTCTATTAGGACAAGGTTTGGTTCCGAAAAACTATCTTTAGTTTGATATACTCAATTAAAATTGGGTGCAAAATCATATCCGAGGGAGGAAAGGAAAGTATATTATGGCCAATGAAGTAATAACGGTCATAATATAATGAATAGAATGTGAAGGATTTTACTGTATATACTCTCTCTTTTTCTTTTTCTTTTTCTTTTTATTATAAAAATAATAATTTAATATCACTATTAGTTACATTTAACTTTTTCCATTTATCATTAATAGTAGAGGTATAAAGATTAAGGATTAACTGACATGTTTAAAACGATAAAGACGATTTTGGTACATAAAGAAAACATTAGAGACTAAAATGATAATTAACCCATTTTCTTCTTATAGGTAAATAGTGAGGAGGAATGGGGAGGTGGTATTCAAATCACAAGCACGAGACACAACAAAAGATATCATTACTGATAGATTATCATTTACATCCCTTGTTTAAGCTAATATGTTAACATGAGGGGAACACAGGATAGTTACCCAACTTATGCTTTATTAGTTTATTTGATTACCCCTTTTTAACTTGAGATTTAACTCATGTATGTTATCTACAATGCCTCACAACTAAAAAATGAGTAAAAATAAATTTAGAAAAAGAATATATGTGCCTTGTCACCCGAATAAGATTTGGAATTTCCAATTTTATTCACTTCCAAATTATTGGTGCTTTACCACCGCGCACCCTTGGCGTGGTGATCACTTCACAAGTATAAGTGCTTGTGGGGTGTGGAGGGCAAGGGCCGGGGTTCAAGTCTCCAGGAGGGAGCTTCACACATATATACACTTAGATTAAGCTAGAATAGAAATTCTATCTTGTATCAAAAAAAAAAAAAATTTATTGGTGCTTTATAAAAATAAAAAGTAAAAAAAAAAAAAAAGTAAAGGGGAAGGGGTAAATGCGGTTTGGAAATCATACAACAAACACTACAGAAGCCTTAGAATAGAAGGTGTTATTACTAGTAGGATAACCGCTTGAACCCTATGATTATTATTACAAAAGTATAATGCCACAATAAAATACACAATTTTTGTCATAATTTGCTCACGTGACATGTTATGAGTGATGAAAAAAAAGTGTAAGGTTCATTTAGGTTCACAACTCCATCACTCATAACATACTCTGTGAGTGAGTTGTAGCAAAAATTGTACATTTAATTATGACACTAAACTTTTTGTTATTATTATCTTTATCAGAAAATCCTATGATCGATTATTGGTACTTAAGTCACTAAACTTTTATATACTTTAAATTCTAAAGTCTAAACATTGTGATACTGGAGGATAATTGTTAAACTAAACAAACAAGAAACAAAGAAAAGGTAAACTTGAGAGAAAAGGGGAATCGAGTTCACTCATTGATATAAACAAATTAATGTTTTCCAAATTCCAATAACGGGAAACTCCAAAAATTGAAAAGCAGATTAGAATCATTATTGTATCATTGGTAAGCCTCATTACGTTGTTGTGTTCCTTTGGTCATTACTCAGTTGTGCTATGCCAATAGTATATACCAAAATTAGAAAATAGGACGTAGATTTCAATTAACTGAACCACTAAAGTATATTTCTATCAATAAGGAACATAATTCACTACAAAAGACGAGGGCTATAGTCGTGTTTTTAAAACGCAGCTATAGACCCTAAAAACGTGACTATAGCCGCGTTTGTATGCGCAGCCTATACACCGCGACTATAGGTCCTACAAGTCTATAGTCGCGTTTTTTTTAAACGCGGCTATAGGCAAAGACCTATAGCTGTGTTTTTAAAAGCGCAGCTATAGACCATATTTTGGCCGCGTTTTAAAAATGAGGCTATAGGAGGCTTTGGCAGTGTTTCTAAAATGCGGATATAGACCCGTTTTGGCTATTTTAAAAACACGGCTAAAGCCTCCTACAGCTGCGTTTAGCAAATGCGACTATAGGTTTTTTTTTTTTTTTTTTTTTTTTTTTTTTTTTTGTCTATAGCCATGTTTCGTTTATGAAACGCAGCTATAGTTTTTTCTTTTTTTTCCTAGCTAAATCACAAATTCTTGCCATTTACTCATTCTTGTAAGAAAATGCTCCAAATACAAAACCATACCCAAAGTAATGCTTTTCATAGAATGAAATATGATCAATTCAACCATTATTAACTAATCAACCCTGCTTTTCATAGAATGAAATATGATCAATTCAATAGCTAAAACTCACTGCCTACTATGCTCTTCCATTGATCTAATGAAGGAATATAAGCCTAACAATGTGGCATACAAGAAAGCGACTACTTCAAGATGAGTGGCTTCCAAAAAATGAACAAAATACACGAGACATTACAAAAGACAGCTTGAGCTGAACCATCTACAATTACTACAAGTCAGCTTGAAGTGACCTTGGGTAGCCAACTTGTATAGGGCCTTTGAACCATCATGTTTCTGCTTCAGGCTTGTAGACTATAAAAGCTCAAGCAACAACTCTAAACCTGTAGAAAAAAAGTATGTGCGCCAAGAAGTTAGCTCTTGAAAATCTCATAAGAATAGGCAGAATTATGTTGTAAAGCTCCATTTCTTGAGTCAATAAGCCTAAGTGGAGGCATTATACCTCCACTATGAGCAATGCCAGCTTTCAAATGTATGTGTTTAACACAACTTTCAGATGTATGCGTTTAAACTTTATACCACAATCAATAGCCACAATCAATAAGTTGTGTTTCGCTAAATAACATTTTTTTTTGCTACCTAAGAAGGATTTGAATCATGCATATGTGGGCTAAGTTGGGCCAACATATCTCTAATGTGCATCAACACTTTGGCCATTTGCTGTTAATGCCTCGCATCTGATTGGACGAGTTGTTCTTGATGCCTTGCTTCTGATTGGGCGAGTTATTCTTGATACCTTGCTTCTCATTGGGCTAGTGATTGGGTGAGTTGTTCTTGATGCCTCGCTTCAGATTGGGCTAGTGATTGTGTGAGTTGCTCTTCATGCCTCGCCTCTGATTGAGCTAGTTGCTCCCTTACATTTATAAGGGAAGTCTCCAACTTCGTAATCCTCTGGGTCGTTTCGCTTGACGGCGGTGGAGTCAATATAAACCGCGAAAGGTTTGCCACACTTCTTCCTGATAGGGTTGGTCTAAAATCCACCCCACGTACACGTCCAAAGCGCTCTGAACCCATCACTCGAGCATACGCGTTGTCTTTGGACCATAGGATTCCACCACCAAGCTCTCCTTATAGTGCCATGCCCTCTTCATTCAAAAATTCTTTCATCATGGCCTATTTTCCTACAAGAACCAAATAACATATTACTTTCCATAAACAATACAAACACAAAATATGCTAAAAATTCGATTCAAATTGTGCTTACAATGTTCTCTCCCATTTAGGTAGTAACAGGAGTCCCATCTTTGGTAGTGTATACTTTTTCATAAACAACTGCGCGCTCAACTGCCGCCCCTATAGATTTCGCCTACATCATGAACATAATTCATACAATAAATACAATTGCTCTTATAATTGTCATGTTGTTTATCATTTGCATTGATTAAGGCATTCATGAATTCTAAGTTTATAACTACCACAAAAAACAAAGTTAAAATTTATTTTCAACATTTAGTGTGATTCAGAAGCATAATTTCAGCTTATGTGATAGACAAAGAAAGTAGCACTTCTAATGCATTTCTTACCATTATATTAGAAATTTATGCAAAACTTCTGGGCCCAGACCTTGCTATCTCCTTCTGTTTACCATGACTCTCCTTGTTCTTGTCACTTAATGTCTGCAACGACATTACCACCAAACAAAAAAAAACAAAAAAACAAAAAAAACAAAACATCTCTTGAATAAAGGCTGCTGAGGGGTAAATTACCATGAAGATGAGATAGACGAAGAAAGTAGCAGTACCTGTGTTTTAGGAAAAAACCAATAGTCAACCAACGCCGTCCACTGCTCTCCGTCAACCAACAACGGTTTCTTGGCTTATTTCTCTTCTTTTGTCATCCCATCTTTATAGCATTGGTCATTCAACTTTGTCCTTCAACCTCTCCTCAGTTTCCCTAGTTGTCGCATTGCCCATTTCATTTGATCGAGTGGTGTGACAATAGCGGGGTCAATTATCTACCGCTTCTGAAATGCAAAAGTGGAGTTAGCAAAACACAAGCGTGGACCCTACTCATAATGACATTTAATTAGGACAGCGATTGTAAATGATAGTTACTTATATTTTATTTTCATACTACCTTAATCTCCTTCCAACAATCCTCTTTATATGCTTTTGGGACACTCGTTTACGCAGCAAGCATAAGCAGGCACAAAAAGGGATTGTTGCAAAAAGTGCCCAACCACCGATTGAATGTTTCCCCGATGTCCCCAATCGGTTGGCCTTCACTATTTAACTCTAACTGGATTTTTTCGTCACCATTCAATTCCCATATATCTTTTAGCTTCGTTTTCCCACGTGTGTTACGCCTATTTTCCAGTGCTAGGGTTTCTTGAATCTTCTGTATATAGAAAACCACCAATATTAGGACTGAATTATCAAAGTTCACAACTAGTGAAAAATATCACATTGAAAAAAATATGCATCTAGTAATAAACATCAAACTTTACATTTGAAGACATGTTAACTACCTGGGGGCTGTGTCTCATCGTCACTTGCAACCGGTCTTGCCTTCTCAGAAATATGGGCTTCCTCGACTTTTGCCTCCACCCTTTGTTGGGAATGTGATGATCCTTGGCCAACTACAACAAGCGGCAATGGACGTTTCCTCCTCCCCATTCCTGCATCCAACAACTTTACAACATAAACATAATGATAATTATAGCCAACAATTAATCACATACAATGTAAGTAATTAATTACAAATCTTAACAACATGAAGAAATAATAGTTGTAACATATATATGCAAGATTTTCAAACTTTGCACGCAATAGACCTTTACAAATTCTACTTAATTTCCAAGTTCATTAATAACTATAACATAATTACACATAAAACACCAATAGACTATTACACTACTCATCCTCGTTGCACTCATCCTCGTTGCACTCATCTTCGTTGTCATCTTCATCGTTGGACTCATCATCAATGAACTCACAATCATCTAAGTTGTCCATTTCATGAAGATCTCTTTCACCAATGATAAAGGTATCAATTGTCATTCCTTCTACATCATCTCGAGCCCAACCAAGGTTGTCACTAACAACATCATTACTAGTTATATTTTACAGAACGTTCTCACAAAACCCATATGTGTCATCCTCGTCACACTGGGGCCCAATACCGGTATCAAACACATCCATGGTTTTAATTTTAACAACATACCAATCTTTGTTCCTTTTATCTTTCACATAAAAAACTTGTGTAGCTTGAGATGCCAAGACATATGGTTCATCCATCATTTCATCCCTACCATGTATGGAGTGTGTAAAATTCACCATAGGAAACCCAAACTCATTAGTCTTATATCTCCTCATATTTTGATCATCAACCCATGTACACTTGAATAACACATGTTTGATATTGTCAAAATAATTCAACTCGATAATATCTATTAATACACCATAGTACGTAATGCCACCTTCAGTAGCGACATTAACTCCACTATTCTGTGTTTTTCTATTTGCCTTATTATTCGAACTCCTAAATTTTAACCCATTTATGACATAATACTTCAGGCGCTTTACTAAAGTATATGGCCCTTTGGAAAGTGTAATAAGTGTATCACTAACTCTAGTAGTTTCCCTATCAGCATCAGTCATTGACATCACCTAATATAACCAAACAAACTTATTATTATTAGTACTGTAACTCTAGTTATGGGAAAGTTACAAGCTTAAGAAGTTGAAGATGTCATATGTACGTGACACCTAAACCAACCACAAAACTTCTCCATGTGGTGCTTATAAATAATAGCATCAGATATACGTCAGTGACCCTTTCGAAGTTTGTCCTTCATCAATCTTTTGTGCATCCTACGATGGCAATTGTATTAGTGTTAATAGACCTAGCGTATATTAGATTGTCGTGCAATAATATTGGTGTCCATAGTACTTACTCATGAAACTAGTAAATGTTCTCGGAATTGAATAAAACGTAGCGATGGGCTTGGGTTAACTCTTTATTGTCTAGTATCACGCTTGAAACCGCCCCTGTTGACTCCTCTATTGTCCTGGTGGTTCGATTGAATATAGTTTCATTTCCTTCCATATACCGTGAACAAAACGTTAAGCATTCCTCCACTATGTATCCTTCGGCCATAGACCCTTTTGAAGTTGCCCTATTTCTTACGTAAAACTTAAGGCGTGAGAGGTACCTATAAAGCGCATGAGAAGATTAATAATTGATAATAGTTATTAGAAAGCGTACATGAAGCTCATAGTGTATTACATACGGCTTACCTCTCAATGGGATACATCCAACGATACTGAACTGGACCACCAATCTTGGCTTCAGTAGCTAAGTGCATGACCAAATGTACCATCACAGTGAAGAAAGATGGAGGAAATATCTTTTCCAATTCACACAACGTCATTGCAATGTCTGCCTCAGCATTATCAATATCTGAAACCGTAAGGGTTTTGGAACAAATTTTTCTTAAGAAACAAGCTAACTTTATCAAAGGCCTAGTAACATGAGATGGCAAAGATCCTCATAAAGCTATTGGAAGGAGTTGTTGCATCAAGATGTGATTATCGTAACTCTTTAAACCAGAAATCCTGCGTTCTTTCAGATTGACATGGCGTGAGATATTGGAAGCATATCCATCAGGCACTCTTATGTCCCGCAAAACTTGAAAGAAACCGTCTTTCTCCAACGCAGTCATATTAAAACAAGCAGGCGGTATAGTATACTTATCCAAGGTTTTGAAACCCGGACTGTTCATTGAACCGTAAAAGGGAGAGGTTCAAGGTTTTAAAAGTCGAACTGAGGCCGAACCAGGGTCGAACCGTGATGACGTCATAATTAATTTAATAATTATTTTAAATATAAATAAATACATTAAATTAGTAAAAATAGATAAATTAGATAAAATAGTCTCCAAATAAATATGAGATTTATCTTTCAAATATATTTTTCATATCATAATTTTCATAAGACACATAAAAAATATTAAATCTTAAGCAAACCTAATAAATAAACAAATAAATAAGTATATAACAATATTATAGTGGATGATATAATGAGTATAAAAGTTTTATACTCATTATATCATCCACTATAATATTGTTATGAAAATACTGTAGACATCTCATTTCTTTATTAAATTTCTTATACTTTTCAAAGAGAAATGATATGTCCATAATATTTTTACAACAAATTCTAAGTGGCAGGATGTTATTGTTGAGTTAAAAAAGTAATTTCAGTGCTAAATTTAAATTTGAACCAATAATAACTAACCACCCGTGATTTGTTGTAAAAATATTGTAAAAATATTGTGGATATAGCACTTCACATTCTCAAATTGCCTGAGTACAATCCGTTTTTCCTTTTTCTGTTTCTTTTATTTTTTCTTCCTTTTTTCTCCACCGTTTGATTGATTGATTTATCTCCTCCACCATTTATAATTCTACATCTTTATCTATTTCTTTTTTCTTTTATTTTTTTTACTAATATCTTAAATTTTTCTCATCCACCCATTTAAAAATTTTACCTTCCCAATGCCTCTTTTACTTTCCCAATGCCTGCTTCCAGTAATGCTCAGACAAAACAAAATGATGCAGATAAGGATAATGCAGAGATAGGTACAATAGCTTCGAGTAATGCTCAGAAAAATCCCAATGCCTAGTTGCCTACACCGCTACACGTTTCTTCAGTGTTCCCTCTTTCTCTTTTTTGATGAACCCTCTTCACTCTTTCTTCTTCACAAATCTCCTCAGTCCTCACAAAACTCTTCCTCTGCCTCCTTCTCAGTTTCACTCACGGAAACAATCATGGTTTTTTTTTTTTTTTGGTAAAAAACTCTTGTAGAGCATTACATTGTCACCGTGCAGTGGCTGCTCCTTTCTTCTTCTTTTCTTTTTTTTTTTTTTTTTTTTTTGTCAAAAAAAATTTCACAGAAGCTCTCATTGCTGAAAAGAAATTTTCGCCTGAAACTATCTAGAACATTGATGCGAGTTCAACGTTTGACAGAATGTTATGGTTGAAGCTTCAACAATGGTGATTTGGTGCTATGAGTCTGTAATGTTTTTTATTTTTTATAATAAAAATAGCTCTAACTTGAACCGCCAGAATCGCTCACTCTGCTCACAGAATCGCTGCCGGACCGCGATCTGTGACGGTCCCCTCACAGGCGGAGCGGTTTTTGATGTTAAACGAACCGTAATTTGAGCGATCTGTTTTTTCCTGGGCCGACTGCATTTATCCGGGTCCAGCTTAAAACCTGTACTTATCATCACCTTTTTTGCTATAGGTGGAGTTCACTCTATTCCATGTCTACAAGTCAAGTACGTGCCTTGTATTATCCTTTGTCCAAATTCTTCAAGTTCAAGAACGTGTCAAGTATATTGTCAAAAATTTCACGTGCTTTCATTGCCAAAAAGAAATTTTCACTGAACTATCCAACATTGATACAAGTTCAACGTTCGACGTATCGTTATGGTTGAAGCTCAACAATGGTGATTTGGTGCTATGAGTCTGTAATGTTTTTTATTTTTTTTAATAAAAATAGCTCTAACTTGAACCGCCAGAACCGTTCACGGTTCACAGAACCGGGCGGTCGGACAGCGGTTCGTATGGGTCCCTGCTTTTTTTGCATGGAGTGGTTTTTGATGTTAAACGGATCGTAATTCTGAGCTTGCATGGAGTGGTTCGTACGGTCCGGTCCGGGTTTAAAAACCTTGTACTTATCATCACCTTTTCGCTATAGGTGGAGTTCACTCCTTATTCCCATGTCGGCCAAGTCAAGGCATGCCTTGTAATTATCCTTTGTCCAGTCCTTCAAGTTCAACAACGTGCCAAGTATATTGTCCATCACATTCTTCTCTATTTGCATCACATCAAGATTGTGTTGCAACTTGTGATCCTCCTAATAAGGCAAGCTGAAAAATATACTCCTCTTCTTCCAAACACATTGGTTTGCCTCACCTCTCTTTCTTTTGTTGTAAGCAAGTTGACATTTCTTCCTTAGACAACATCCAACTAAATTTTCAGTTTGCATAATTATGTCTGACGCGATTGGAGGCATGAGAGCCAATCACATATCACTAGATCCATGAAATAATGTATCTTCTTCCCGGAATTTGTGGTCAATATCCAACCATCGCCTATGTCCCATGTAACAGAATTTGTGGCCATTTTTTAAATATCGAGAGTCGGTCTCCAAGGCATAACAAGGACACACAAACCTACCCTTGGTACTTCAACCCAACACATCTGCGTATGCAGGAAAATCATTTACAGTCCACATCAATGCTGCACGCAATTGGAATACATTTTTTTGAAGATGCATCATATGCTTCTACTCCAACATCCCATAATTCCCTCAGTTCTTCTACTAAGGGTTGCAAGTACACATCTATCGCAATCCCTAGCAATGTAGGACTAGGAATAACTAGTGATAGAATCAAAGATGACCGTTTCATGCATAGCCAAGGCGAGAGATTGTAAGGGACCAATATGACAGGCCATGTGCTGTGAGTAGTACTCATAATTCCGAAGGGGTTGAACCCATCCGCAACTAATCCAAGTCTAACATTACGAGGCTCAGACGAAAACTCTAAATACTTACTGTCAAACATTTTCTATGCATCTAAGTCAACAGGATGCCGCATTACCCCGTCATCTGTACAACCATTAACATGCCATTTCATAGAACTAGCCAGTTCGGATGACAAAAATAGTCGCTGCAATCTTGGCTTTAAGGGGGATCTTTGCAACTTTCTTCTTTCCCTTATTGGATGATGCATTATTACCTACAATAGATGCCTCATTCGTTTTCCACCTTGAAGCGGCATAACAAGGACACGCCTCAAGGCTAACATTCTCCCTCCAAAACAGAACACAATCATTGGAACAAGCATGAATCTTCTCATAACCTGAACCCAAATCTCGGATTATCTTTTTAGCCTCATAATGGTCATTTGGCAACTTAGCATCTGAAGGAAGTAAATCTTTCAAAAGTTGAAGCAACATAGTAAATGACTTGTTGGTCCAACCACAAAGAGTCTTCAACTGGAACAACACAACGATGGCTGTGAATATGCTAAATTTTGTACAACCGTCATATAAAGGTTTGTCCACATCATCTATCATATTGTTTAACTTTTATGCATCATCATTCGGACCTTTAGCCGGTTGTTGCACACTTTGACCTTGTTCCATTGGTTCGGGTGCCATTTCATGCGTGGGGCACAAATCGTGCAACATCCCATGGAAGTCACCGTATTGATTTAGGGAGTCTTGCACATGAGTACTACCACATGAGTACTCCATATATGATTTATATGATCACGTGCCACAAGTGGCAGTACTAAATTCAGATTCATGCATTTGGTACAAGGACATAAGATCTTCCCATTGTGCGCATGTAAAGATGCAATTTCCACAAATCTGACTACACCTTGAATATATTCCATGTCACCCCTCCTTTTCTCCATCCAACTTTTATCCATTGCTATACAAGAATTAAGGAATTTGACCTACAACAACATTTGGTATTGCGAAGCCAATAAACCTTAAAATTAGATTCATAGGTGATTTGTTAAGAACAGGCATACCCAAGTATGCTTAGATTTTCTTAGAACATATAACACTAATTCAAGAGTAACCTATGCTTTCAATTTTCTAAATCATAACAAATAATCAAGCATAACTTAGTGTGATATGTTCTGGAAAAATTCAAGCATAATTGTTGGAATAAGATATTAACAAATCACATATGAATGTAATTGTAATAATTATTACCTCCGTAATACCAAGATAAGTACTTCCAAAAAAGAAGAAGTTGTCTCCTACATGTGATAATATATCTCAAAATCATACGATACTTGTATAACTATAAGTGTATTGCAATGATGTTGTTTGTATGTTCATCAATATGTGCCGAATAACCACTGGATTCAATAGTAGTGATTCAACCTAAAATTCTTAATTATTATAATACTACATTCACTTGTATCTTTAAATACCATAGAGACAGGAACTAGAAAATAGTAGATGTCTAACCATGAACTTTATATGCTAAGGTTCTATTTGTTTTAGATTAAAATGTAAATTGAATTTCACCAACAACTGATGTAAAGTTTTTTCAAGCCTCACTTTTTTTAACTATAGTTGTATTTTTAAATAAATAAGACAATCAAAATAACGTCATCCAAACATAATCTCAATGATCATTTACCACTTCTTTAAAGTAAATTTAAAATGAAAAATAAATATAAATAAAAATCCTTAACTAATGCATTCACTTATTACAAACAAAACTGCTCTATAGCCGCGTTTTATAGATATCGTTTTAGCCGCATTTATAAGAAATGCGGCTATAGAGCAACTATAGCTGCGTTTTTTGTAAACGTAGCTAAAAGAAACGCAGCTATAACTAGCGTTTTTTGTAGTGATTCCCCCCTCCCAAAAAAAAAAAAAAAAAAAGTATTGGTGTCTTGACAATTGATATAATGATAAATGAACAATTATCATGTAGCAAATACAATAAATTCAAATCTCATAGTATTTAAGAAAAAAGAATTAAAATGTGTAATCACTTTTTTCTTTTAATGGCAAATTACTTTTTCCTCCACTTAAGTATAATGCAATTGTAATGCTCCCCTTTTAGTTTGAAACATATATAGCAAATTAGCAATGTTTCCTTTTTAACTTTTTGTAATAAGCACTTTGCCCCTCCATTACAACAGTTGAATTTTTTATAGTGGCAATTTTTTTTTAGAATCGCTATAGTGGCAAATTACAATCATCACTTTGTTGCTTTATTATTATTATTTTTTTCCCCAGCTCTTATCATTGCCACAACATAAATTGACATTGAAAACTTAATATTGTTGGAGTTCGTTAAGTCTTAAGGGTTTACAAGTCAGACAACAATAATGATGGTCAATGATGAATATATACGATGGTGATGGGAATGTTATATAACGTTATAACTTGATCGTTTTGAGCGCATATGGGATGAACTCAAATTTTCAACTCATACTCAAACCCTAGAAGAATTCAAATTTTCGGCTCATACACAAACCCTTGAAGAAGAAAAGAGAAAAACATTAAATCGCAGTGCTTCATCAACAAGATATCAATAGTTGTGCTACACCTACATCACAAAACATAATTCAACAAAGAAAAAAAAAAATTTTGATTGTGCAAGAAGATTTTATTTCAGTTCTTAGAAGATAAGATATCGGATAAAGATGGATGTGAAACTATATATTTGTTGAAAAAGAAGAATGACAAATAGAAAGTTTAAAGTGAATAGTTCATCATTGCCTTCTACGTGTTTAGTCTCTAGAACTCGTCCTGATCTTCTTCATTGATAGACATCTCTTGATAATTTACCCTTATATATCCTAAAAAATAAATCATAATTTACCCCCTCAAATATTAGTCTGCACATAGAAAATGTGCGAAAAAAATTAAATTTTCTCATACATAAGCTACTGGATGCAACCGATTGTAAAAGCAAAGAAGGAACCAATAAAAAATTAAAAAGAAATTTTTTAGTAATAAGATTTATAAGATATTTAAGGCTAGCTTCTCTACAAAAATATTAACTGATTGACATAGTAGTGTAAAAGAATTCGCTTATACAATATTCCTTAAAGGTTTGATCCTTATATTCTCAAAATCTCTTTGGGTGGCAAAGTAACAAACCTTTGGCTTGAACTAGAGCTTCCAAAGGTTAATAGAATGCCAATCTCTACGGAAGACAAAATGCATTTTTGCCAATCACTAAGGAACAAACCTTTGGCTTGAACAAGAGCTTCCAAAGGTTAATAGAGAGCTGAGACTCCATGGCTTATTGTTCTTCCGCACTCACCATGGCTTATTGCTCTTCTGCACTCACAATGGAACAATAGTAACAACTATCATTACATGGGAGGGAAAAGCATGAGAATGATGTTTGAATCTTGGCTTGTTCAATACAAAGTTGATATAGTATTTGCTGGTCATGTTCATGCCTATTAAAGTTCAGAGCGAATATCGAATGTGAAGAACAAGATAACAGATTGACTGAGAGCCCCAGTGAATGACCCTTCTGCACCGTACCAGTGCATATAACAATTGGTGACGGTGGTATTATTGAAAACATTGCTGATAGTTTTACTGAACCACAGCAAATCACCTTACTACCCAAAGGACTAGGCCTAAAATTCAAAGGCATGGTTACTCAGCAGGTCCTCAGAGAAACTACCACCTTATCATCTTGGACAAGCCAACTCATGTAAAAACAACACAATGGCACCAAGAGGGGCAGGTTGTCAAACCATTTTAAGTGATACTTTCTACCTCTGTTTCTTATTTTCAGCTATCTGATTCTTATCCAAAAACCAACTCAAGGCAAAAATGTCTACGGCCCGAAGTTTGTTCCCTTTCCCCATAAGTAACAATGTAACATTGCCTAACATACAAACTGCTCATCATTGAAAAATCCATATATATATGCCTTAGAAAGCTGTATTTCAATCACCTGGCTTTCTCAAACCAAATAGTCCCTCCTCCTGAGCATTACAAACTACAGATCAAGACCCTTTAAATACTAATTCATTTCATCTCATTACTCTTAAAAAAGTTCCTTGAAAGTCCCTTGGCTTCTTTTCAAACTCTCTTTGGATGCATAAGGATCTACTCACACAAGAGAATCCCTTTAAGCACTCTCACAAAAAAAGGCAACTCTGCTAGTCAAACTCTAAAAAAGAGATTCTTTTATCAATAACCAGGGCAATGTTTCCACGTCAGCCAAGAGGAAATAAAATTAAGGAAAAAATTAATATTTAATTCCTAAAATTTGGGTCAGGTTCAATTTTAATTCTTGAAAAAATCCTTTTTTTTAGTCCTTAATAAATTTTAAATGCACCAAGTTAGTCCGTCCATAGCTTACTATCATAATTCTTGCTTAAGTTGTGAAATTCAACAGCACAAGGCACTCTACTTGGTAGAGTTTACAATTTTGTGTACTTAAAAAAAATCTTCTCAGAGACAAACTTGATCCAAGTTTTAAGAACCAAGTATAATTTCACCTCAAATTAACTCTTATTCACATATGGGAAGAGTAACTTATTGGGAACCCAAATTTCTAATATCTCTCTGTTACATGCCTACTTTAGCAACAGTCACGTAGGACAAATTGAAGAACTTGTCTATGTGTGTTGTGGTGGGTTAAGGTATAGGAAGATTTGTGGGTTTTCAATTTAGAATCTCTTGAGAAGTAGGGTTAGGATTCAAAATAGAAAATATTTAATTTATGATGGAAAAGGGAAGAAAAAGAAATGAAAATGGAATGTTTCTGAAATCTTTGAATAGTAGTTGTGAACAATACTAGAGAAAGAAATGAAAAGAAGAAAGAAAGAAGAAAAGTGAGGAGAAAAAACACTCAATTTTATTAACAATCCTCCATCCTCGTTGAATACATTGAGCACGATTTATATAAAGATTCTTTCTTGTATTAGTAGTACTAGGACTTATTGGGTTACACACGTGAGTAAAATCCCACATTGAATAAAGATAAGGAAAATGAGTAGTTAATATAACATAATTAAGCACATAACTATTGGGCTTAGGTCTTTTGGGTTAAAGTGTATCTCTATATGTTATATTAATTACTCAACGAAACTCTTCAAGGTGTTTATCTCCCCAATAAGTGGTATTAGAGCACATGGTAGTGTGGGGGCAAAAGAGGCAAGGTTAATGAGGTTCCTTTCGCAGTTGGAGGCTTGGAGCGGGGACAGTATATTACACCAAGTAAGCCCATAAAACCCACACAAAAGATCTTGGAGAAGGCCCAAGAAATGAGTATTATTGCCAATGGTGCTAGACAACGATGAGGTGCAAGGTTCCCATGGAGAATAAAAAACGTGTTAGGTTGACACGTGGAGGCTGTTGGATGATGCACTAGTGAAGGAAAATGTCCATTAGGCAAGGGAGAGTGAGTAGGAGTTGTTCATGGCCCACGCAGAGGTATTGAAGCCCACAGAGAGGCAGTACCACATTAAATAAAGATGAGAAGAATGAGTAGTTAATATAACATAATTGAACACATACTCATTGGGATTAGGCCTTTTGGATTAAAGTGTATCTCTATATGTTATATTAATTACTCAATGAATCTGTTCAAGGTGTTTATCTCCCCAACAGGACTCCTACTAGTACTACAGGACTAGTAGTTTGACTAGTAAACTAAAACCTACTAAAATACTAACTAGGATCCAAAGAAAATAAAACCTAACTATTACCTAGAAGATTTTAGATACAATCAAATTATCAAAATTCCCTTCAACTGTAGAAATTGCAAAAATTATAGATTTACCCCTAAATACCATAACTAATAAAATAAAAACCTAAAAAAAAAAAAAATTAGGTAACCCTAAATGACTCGTACTTTGAGCATTAAAACCACATGATTTTCACTTCAATTGGACTTTACACGTGGACCCCATAAAATAATTCTCAAAGAGGTGAATTTACAAAGTAATAACATATTAACCTTCTATGGCTGCATCACTCTCCTCCGATTGGAAGAAACTCAACCTCGAGTTTTAAAGTGTTAAGAGTATATGAACCTTCAAGCTTCAAATTAACTTCAAACTTGTACCAACTCTTCAATCACCTTCAAAAGCAACAAAATCGTTTTTTTTTCACCATATCATTAAATTTATTTGGAATAATAAAATATGTGATTGGAAGGCTTTTCAACTTAAAATCCCTTTTGAATTGACCGATAGCAATAACATTAATATCTTCTTTGGTCTTGACTTGTCCATGATCAACCTCATGCTTAACTTTACCCTTTGTGATCTCCATTGCAATAACATCAATATCTTCCTTGATCTTGACTTTTCCATGATCAACCTCATGCTCATCTTGCTACTTTGTGATCTCCATTGTCCTTGTAATGCATTCTTTTGGTTGTTCTTGAAGTTGGACTTGTGGTGAATCATAAGGTTGAGGTTCTCTCTTTAAGGCCATACCTTAACACATTGGACCAAAATGCAAATCAACCTACTATGGCAATAAATTTGCACCACTAAATCAATCAGATTTTGAAGGGATCATTGGTGCAACGCTTGCCAACAAGGGTGAGGATAAACTTTTGTCTAATTTAGAATCTTTGAGTTGTTGATAAATTGCTATTCTATCAGGATATATTTGGCCAAAATAGCAACTTCTTAGTTTGTTCATAGCTTCTCGCATAGTGCATAATTATTCGAGTTTTTCTTGTATTGAATTAATCTTCTCACATAATTGGTTCAAAGTCTGCTTTGTTCATTTGTAATCTTGAGAAAAAAGCCTTGAAGTCTTATAATTAATTAAGAAAAAGCCTTGAATTGTGACTCTAATTTTGCGTTAGTCAACATTATCTTTGAAGAGAAATTTTGTTGAGCAGTTGGCAGGATAAGATTCTATCAACAACAACAACAAAATGTAGTAGGATTTTAGTAGTGTTTTTGCTTTGAAACCAAAAATTGATGTAGAAAAAGTTGCAGAACTTGTCTGTGTGTGTTGTGGTGGGTTAAGGTTTAGGAAGATTTGTGGATTTTAGGTTTAGAACCCTTTTTAGAATAATGGTGAGGTTTATAAAGAGAAGAAAAGAGTAGAAATGGAATTTTTTACAATATATTTTGTAAAAAAATCTATTTTTTGAAAAGAAGAAAAAAATTATATTTCTACTTTTTTCTTCTCTTTTCAACCATAAGTACAATTTTTTCTCTCTTGAACCATCACCAGTATTCTAAAAAGGTTTTCAAACCCAAAATCCACAAATCTTCCTAAACCTTAAACCACCACAACACACGTAGCAAGTTCTTCAATTTTTCTACGTCAATTTGGTATCAGAGTTAAAATCCTACCACAATTTTGTGTGTGTGTGTGGGGGGGGGGGGGTGGCTAAATCTTCTTCCGCCAACCACTCAACAAAATTTCTCATCAAAGATAATGGTGACAAACGTAGAATTAGAGTCTCGGTTCAAAGCTTTTTCTCAAGACTTCAAGGCTATTCTCAAGATTACAAAGGAACAAGGAAGACTTTGAACCAATTATGTGAGAAAGTGAATTCAATAGATGCAAAGCTCGAACAATTATGCATCATGTGAGAAGCTATGAACAAGCCAGAAGTTGCTATTTTGGCTAAATATCCTGGTAGAGTAGCAATTTATTAACGGCTTAGAGATTCTAAATTAGACAAAAGCTTATCCCCACAGTAGTGCCATAGTAGGTTGATTTGCATATTGGTCCAATGTGTTAAGGTATGGAATTAAAAGATAGAAACTCAACCTTATGATTCACCACAAAGGAGCAAGAAGAGCATGAAGTTGATCATGGAAAAGTCAAGACCAAGGAAGATATTGATATTATTACAATAGAGATCACAAAGGGCAAAGATGAGCATGAGGTTGATCATTGAAAAGTCAAGATCAAGAAAGATATTAATTACTTCCGCACCAAAGGAACCCTCCCACCTTCTTGCTCTTGCTTACAGTTCCACTTTGCTTGCTTTTTCAACGCCTTTGCTTCGCCTCTCTGTACGTAATCCACAAACACAAAACCAGTTAAAAGAAACACAAATATACAATACTACAGTACCATAAAATTAAGACCGCTACGGTAGGGCAGGCTAGGGTACAACACTACAGTAGCATAAAATTAATAGTAATAGGATTGGAGCCACTTTTTGGTTAGGCCTAGATTTGGATTGAGGGTACAATATTGTTGAAGGGTTGACATTTAAATCCAGAAAAGTCCAAAAGAAAAAAAAAAGTTGCATTTTCTTACATAATTTTTACAAACTTAGGTGTTATCGGTTATTTATGAACAATTCATCAAAGACATAAAAGAAAAAAGACATAAAGGAAAAACTCGATCAGTTTACAAGGGGTTCAATTCAAGCATATAAGGAAGTGATTTTTTGTCATATTTGGTTTGGATCGTTACCACTTGACCTTGCATTTGTTATGTAGTTCTGCTATTCATGTTTCAATATATTATAAAATAATTATGTTGTTCAAATTCACTAATCACATTCATTATCATGTTGAGTAGTAAATTTTATATAATAAATATTTTCATTATATATAATTTATAAAAAGGTTATAATAATTGTTGACGTAAAAATGCCAATTTATATATACATATATACACACATATACATATAAAGTTAGAAATATTATATTTAAAACGCTAATTGCATGACATTACATCAGCTGCCAAAGCAGCAGAGAAAAATAACATGCCCTCAAGGCTCAAGAGGTACAATAAATTTTCTATTCAAAAAAAGAAAAAGAAAAAAGAGGTACAAAAAACTCATTAGTAGACCTAGCATATGAAGCAACTTGTGGAGCCACTCTATTAGCATCCTTTCCAGCAGAACTAAATTGCAGAATAAAATGCCTGACAAAGCTTGAGTTCGTTCAGAAGATATCCAAAAGAGACTCAATTGGGAGAAACACCTCTGCGCATAACTCGATCGAGCTAATGTTACCATCACTTTTCAAGACAAAATGAGAGACTATTGGCTAAACTTTAATACATCAATGCCACCTAGAAGAACAGCACATAAGTGACCATCCACCAAACCAACCGAGAGCTTCGACCAGCTATAACTTGTCTTCATGAATCCCTCATAACCATCCCCAGTACAAAGGCACCATTATTTAGCTTCTGTGCTGATTCGACCAGCTATCCAATTGAAGTAAACTAGAAAACCAATTTATTTGAATTGGATTTGTTTATATAGAATACTAATTTAATTTGAATTAACCTTATGCAATGTCAGTTGAGCTACAAGGTCCTGGATATTTGAATTAGATTAAATATATCAAGAAATTAATGTGGCACATAACAATAAAATAATTAATCTTTCACATTATTCTTTATTATAACTAATAGTCTGATACATTTATAGTTTTTCATTATCTCTATATATTAACTAATATATTTATACTTTCTAAAAAAAACTAATATATTTATAAACTTTTATATTACACACTTGTTGGTTGTAGCTCAATTAGTTCAATTACCTTTCCCTGTTTTAATTATCAAATTATTAAAAAAGAAAAAGAAAAAATGATAGGATTTTTTCGCGGCCATATTAATGAACTCTTTAAAATGATCTAGTTTTTTGTTAAATGTTTTTGCTAAACAAGAAATTGGAGAGAAAGATGAGTCTTTGACTATCATCAATATGACATGAGACTTCTATGTCATCTGTCAATAAAGATAAGTCGTATGGAAAAACAAATTTTAAAAAAAAAGGTTGAAGCAGTGATTTACTACTTTTAAAACTAACCAAAATATTTTTGTCAACTCTACAAAAATAACACTTCTATAATAAAAACCATTACTAAATTTAAAAATATAACCCTATGTTTATTTTTTACTCTAACCGATTGGCCCAATAAAATAAAATAAAAAATAAAAACTCTTAAAAATATAATATGTAATATTTTCAAAGTGAATATATTGTATCTTTGACTCAATTGTTGAGATATCTAATATGTAAAAATATGTGTTAGAGAGATGAATCAAAACTTAGTGTTTCTCGTTTCATTTCTTCTTAAATATTTAGCTTCTTGGCACATGCATTTAGTTATTTAAAACATATATATATATGTATATATATATATATATATATATATATAAATCTTAAAACTCCAACCCTCACATCTTAATACTTCAAACCTAAATAAAGTGGACATTGGGAATAAAAGATTTTTGAAGGTAATTTAAGAGGGGTTTGACTTACTTTCAGTACTTTTAAAACTAAAATATCCTTTTATTTTAATGAGAAACTATCATATCATCCACTAACTAAATAAAAAGTAGAGATTAAAACTCACTACCACTTGTCATTGTTTATTTAAAACAAAAAGACATGTCCAGTTAAAAAAGTACTAGAGGTAAGCCAAAACAATTTATAAGAGATACTGTAGACGCCGCAATTCGTTGTGTCCACAGATACCACTCTTACATTGTTTAATTATAAAAAGGACTATGGAGCACATGGGTCATGGCATACTAAAATTTTTAGATTTAGAACTTTTATATTTACTTATTTTTTTAGAAGAATAAAATTAGGAGTTTTCGAACACGTGCTTAGCATGTGTGATGTAGTCACGCAGCTAGCTAGCTAGGAATGTCAACGAGTCCGGTTTGGGGTGGCTTTCTTTATGCCCGAACCTGCCCTGTGGGCCCGCCTCTATTACCTGAACCCGCCCCGTTTAATAAACGGGTTTTTTAACCCCCAAACCCACCCCGTCGGGCCCCGCAGGCCCTGTCCTGTCATGCCCGGCCCAAAATCACAAACACAAACACAAACATAGAAATCAAAAACACAAAAATTTCAGATTTATGATTTTCCCTTTCAAAATCACAAACACAAACACAAACACAAACACAGAAATCCTAACACAAATACAAACACAAAAATTTCAAATTTATGATTTTCCCTTTCAAAATCCTAACACAAACACAGAAATCACACACACACACACACACACACACACACACAAACATATCATTAAGAAACATGAATGGCAACGAACCCAAAAAAAAAAATGGTGGAGAATGAATCCAAATCATTGAGAGTGAGTTACGGTGAGTCGGTGATAGAGGGGGAGTTGGTGTCGACAGCGAGGTGAAGACGCAGGGAGGAGGGAGAGTGAGAGCGATTGAGGGGGGCAGCGATGGTAGGCCGGGAGTGTGGGTGTGGAGTTGGTAGAGTGACTGAGATTGAGAGAATGAGATAGGGTATTAGAGTTTGGAAGTGTGAGATATATATATATATTAAGGGTATTTATGTAAACTTGCATGTATGTAGGTCGGATATGCATAATACCCGAACTCGACTCGAACCCGCTACGGGTTGAATTATTAGAACCCAAATCTGCCCCTATTATCTCATGGGTCGGGTAAAACCCAACCCATTAGGGTCAGGTCGGGCAAGGTACTTGTGGGTCAGATACTTTTTGCCATCCCTATAGCTAGTGTTATTTCATTATAATTAACCCTATCTAAGAGGAAAATATACTAAAATTATAATTAATTTTTTTGAAGAACATTGTAACTTTATAGACTAGACATAATTAATTGTAATTTTTTATTTTTATATCTGAAGGATTTGCAATAGGGAAATTTTAGATTAGCTTTTCCAACATACCATTTGATCTTAATCACACACTTGCCACAAGTTCATTGATTCTTATCAAAATGTATTTGTTGGTGTTTGTGGTACTTAATATATCTAAAAAAAATGCAAACTTTCTATGTGGCACAAGTCTATTTAAAACAAAAATCCACTCTATTCCACTTCGGTCTATGCTTTTTTCTTTTTCGTTTTTAAACTGTGATTCTATTATAATTAGAATTAGGATATATAATATAATGGGATTTGTCAAGAACCAAACAGCTCTACTAATTGACATATATATAAATATATATATATATATATAAATATATATATATATATATAGGGGGGGGGGGGGGGGGGGGGGGATTTGTCAAGAACCATACATGTTAGATTTCATAATTTTACACGTTATCAATTTAAATATATATTTTATACGCGCGAGTATATAAACTTTCTATTAGAATTTTAGCTTATTATGTTTTCTTAAATAATAAAATATATATTTTCATAAATAAAAATAATTATATAAATTCCTAATGCTAGATATATAGTTCCATATACAAATATAATTATAAGAATAAAAATATCTATTATATAATAATTACTACAATTATTCAAATTTCATATTTAGATAAAAAAATTTTAAAAAAAAAAATTTCATATTATGTTAAACTTTTCTATGTATTGTACCTGACTTATGGCCTATCAACTAGTTTATTTATTTATAAAACACATAAAATCATAGCAATCTCATAGTGACAATAAACCACCAATCCAACCTGGGGAATAAATAAATCCATTAACAATTTTTTTTGACAAAGTTTTGCTACAAATTTGGTTGTAGCCTAAAACTACAACTTCACTAAATATCTTTTTATAGGATGTGAATTTTGACAAATTTACCGTTAGATTAAATTATTTTATTATATTTTTCATGTTTGCAAAATTTTCAAACAGTCAAAAATAAAAAATCAGTAACTACGTCATTAATTAATTGTTTAAATTGTAAAATTTTCGTAGTCTAAAATTATGCATAAAAAATAAGTTTATGGATCATATAGTAAATAACATCTGATTAGCACAAAATTTGATGTGTGTTAAAAGCGTAAGAAACATATAATATACCAGTTAGATTTTCAAAATATGTAATAATATTATTATAAAAAAAAAAAAAATTGTAACCTTTGGGTACGACAAAGTTTTTTTTTTTTCTTTCAATGATTAGAAATCACTAAGCTAACAAAGCAGTTCCTACTATTCGATCCAGTCCTCTTGGACCCATCCTGTGCTAGTAAACAAAACCACCAATCTTTCTTCTTCCTCTTTTTTTTTTCCTTTCTTCTTATAATTTTTGGGGTAATAGTAAACCACCAGTCCTAGGAGTTTGTAATTCTTGTCTCCTTCACGAGTGGTACATATGTATGTAGAGTTAGTAGGTCCCATAATATCCAATGGGAGCACACACCATGGGGCATGGGCCATGGCACATGAACCACACTGTTGTTGGGCTGTAGGGAGTAGAGAATGCTTTTCAAAGGTAGAAAAACTACTATTATCAATTTATGAAAGTAGAACAAATTAAAGAAGCGACTGCCTTTAGTGAGACTTGTGAAACCGCAAACCTACCAGTCAACAAAACTACCATTCTTATGCTAACCCTTTTCTTCTACTTCATTGAGTTTCTTCTATCATAACTTCTTCATTTTTATTTTTTTTTCCAACCAACAACATCTTCTCTCGTTCTTTTTTTCTCTCTCTCTCTAAACTTAAGTCTTAAGATTCTTAAGGCCCTCTTTTTCTAGAGCTTTACAGTTTTCATCAAAGTAATCGAAATGGCCAAACCTGGCAACAAGATTATACAAGCCAAGCTGGTGGGTATGTCTTACCCTTTTGTTCTTGAGCCATTCTTTAATTATTTGTTTTCTTTCTTTTGTTACCTTATACATCCTGACCTGAAATCATTATTTTTGATGTTTATGTTTATACTTGAATAGTCCATATGTGCAGGTATGATGTGTTTTTAGTTTTATTTATTTAGCTGTTTTTTCTATATATATTAAATAAATAAATAAATAAAAAAGGTCAATTTGGTGTATTGAATGGGGAAAAAATAATGATTTTGAATGATAATTTGTGGTACAGATTCTCAAGACAGTAAAAAAGGTGCCAATAGATAATGTAAATGGTTAGGTTTCAAATTAATTGCATGGCACAGAGTAGCTAAATATGTAATATTGGAGTTAGGTTGCTTAAGAAATTGGGTTCAATGGTATTGTATCAAAATATTTGGATTTCAGTATATTCATCAGTTTGGATTGATGATGTTTGCCATTCTTGAAAATGCCCCATTTATGATGATTTGCAAGAAAAAAATACTACAAGCCAGAGTACATTCCAGTTTCCACAACTGCAGAATGTTTGGTATCCTAGTTTTTCTTTGCTTTTCTGCTGTCTTTAAATCCCACCCTGCTTTTCTCACCTTAAACGCTGATATCCACTCAGAAGCTAATTTCCCCTTCTGGGAAAGACCTCGTTTCTGATATGACAAATCATCTGAACAACACATACCTCCTGGGGATTTTATAAGTTATAGTTTGTTGTCTTAGTTACTCAATTCTGGGTTGCACTCTTGCTTTACAATGTACTTCTCTTGGTTCTGTTCTTTCTCTAGACATCTTTGTCAAAAGTTGGGAGCCTAGCCCATAAAAGAGTATATCACTATATTGATAATTTCCACAAGTTGAAATACTTGATTACCCGCAACCATGTGAGTTCTGCTGAATTTATAAGAGTGCTTGGTCACGTTGAAGCACGTATTAATACTATATACATTTATGTAAAAAAACTTAATATATGCTGTAAAAACCGATTTGAATTAGCAGCATAACAGAAGAATCTTCTGATTTTTTGTTGTTCTTTGCTCTATATCCTGTCGTTCTTAAAAAATTATTGCTTCAATGTTTAGACCTAGATGGAGAAGAACTTCTGGTGAACGTTGTGATTCTTGACCTGATTTTCTAGAATAAATAACATTAAGTTACTTTTCATTTTGAATTTGTAATTTAGCTTGAAACTTTACCCGATAATTTATCTAATAAGTGTGTATCATCCTAACAACCGAAAAAAAAAAAATTCTACAGGTGCTTCTAGGAGACATGGGAACTGGGAAGACCAGTTTAGTCTTAAGATTTGTCAAAGGCCAGTTTTTTGATAATCAGGTCCATTTTTATCTCCTGTTTACACAAAAGTTTTTTTATTTTTGGTACTTCATCGATGCATTTCACTGCTGAGGACCCTTGACAATGACATTAGTAAATGCAGGAACCAACCATTGGAGCAGCATTTTTCACTCAGATACTATCCTTGGCTGAAGCCACCGTGAAGTTTGATATATGGGATACAGCAGGACAAGAGCGATATCATAGCTTGGCTCCTATGTATTATCGGGGTGCAGCGGCAGCTGTAGTTGTGTATGACATATCAAGCATGGTACTTATTTGTTAAAATTATCGTGGTTGAATTTCATTATTTAGAGCTATGGATGGATTCAGAAGTTTCAGGATTACCATGATGAATTAAGTGGCAAGTAATCAACTAAAGTGTTAAAAATACCGATGATTGAATTCATGAATATAGTACTTACTTGCAACTTTTATTGCAATATAATTAATTGCTCCACTGAAAATTGACATGATTTTGTAATTCTTAGTTGGACTATTCGTTCTCCCTGTGTTATTCATACAGAAGAGAACAGCAAGCTGTTATACTTATAATACTTATCTATTATGCATACACAGGATTAGAAAAGGATGAGAAATATAATTAGTAGCCATATACCACAGATTCTATACTGGTCCAGTCCTATACTATGTATTCCTTGCAAAGCCACATCTTAGAACAACTATGTCATGCATTTATCAAATACTCTGTCTGCACTGATGGCCATGGCTATGAGATGTATTTTGTATTTATCATACTCAATCATCTCTCCTCTCAGTGAAATATGGTACAATGAATTGACCTTTGTAAAAAATCATGATTTTCAAGGTACAATCAGTCAAGTGTAAGGGACTAATATATGATTGTGAAGTTATCTCTTGATCCTGAGTTTATTATAGACTGCCTATGCTTGCCAATCTATTTTATGGCTGTGGATTCAACTAATTCTAATTCAAAGGAAGCCCAAATCTTATATGTTTTTCATTTATTTTAGTACTGGTTATACCAGATTCTGTTATGCCTTATTTGTAAAGTCTTAACCCTTTTATATGGTGTTTTGGCTTCAGGATACATTTACTCGAGCTAAAAAATGGGTTCAAGAACTGCAAAGACAAGGTGAGTTAACCAAAATAGGTGCTCTCATCATGTTCTTTTCTGACAATATTGATCCTTCACAATTCAAGTATTTAGAGTATGATGAATTGCATATTTTTTTTATGCAAAAAGCATTCATTACTTGTATTACCACTATGCCATTTTTGAAATCTTCAGGTTCTGTTTATATTGCAAATTTTTTATTGGATATATGACACATTCAGCTTTATCACTTGATTTTAGAGGGCTGATGATTACATGTTGTCGTCACTTGTATGAGCCATGTAGAAGAGTGACAAATTTTGCGGTTGCTTTTTTTAGACTTAGTGGGTAGTTTCTCTTGCCATCCAAATTGGTTGGCCTATTTGACAGTCTCTTTTAGTTTAAGATGGTATAATCTACATCTTTCTTTTGTGTCCGGAATCTTCACTCTCTCTTTTTGAACCCCAGCAGTCACAAATTCAAATGTGACTTCTGACTGCAACTATTTGTCTAAATCATCATTTAGCTTTTTCCCTGTATAGATACATGTGTAGACCTTGTATTATACTTAAAAGGAATGAACTAATTTATTAGGACGATTGTTTAGCTATTGTTGATACATGGCACATTATGTTATTTTCCATATCTCTATTTTCAGGAAATCAAAATCTGGTGATGGCATTGGTTGGAAACAAATCTGACTTGGAAGCAAAGAGAGAGGTTGAGACTGAGGTACTTATAAGATCCCATTCCTTCTTTTCCTTCAGGATTGTGATGATTGAATTCTTAATCTTTCAGTCACTAAAGTTGATATGTCGTTCACCCAACACATAGTTGTGTGGTTGGCTTCAACACACTATCATGATCAATAAAATATTAGGTCTCAACACTTCTCCATCTTTTCATTTTTTTAATAAATTTGCATCAGCACTTTAACATGTTTAAGTCTATCCTTGGTTATACTCTGTCTAATCCATGTACCCTTGCTTGTTGATTAGGATTGCCATTCAGGATGGTTTGATGTACCACATATATTTATGATTCGTGTATCCAGATGTATATACCTCATTTTGTTCTTGTAAATTTACAGGAAGGGGACCAATTTGCTCAAGAAAATGGGATGCTTTTCATTGAAACATCTGCGAAAACTTCACAGAACATCAACGATCTCTTCTATGAAATAGGTAAATTTTAGATTCATAACATCAGTAGAAGGCTTTGGCTCCATTATGCAAGCCGTCGGTAGATGAGCACAGTTAGGATAGCATCCTTACAATTGTCCATTCTGGCATTCACTTCAATATCTAGAAAAGTTGCAAAATATAAGCAGATATGTTTGCATACATCGAAGCACTCACCATTGCAGAACATTAGTATTACACGGTTAAGATTCTAGGAAATACAAGCATTTGGAATGAGTAGTTTCCTTCATCCTACCAGATATGATAATATCATTAGCTTGGAAGTCCTATACTTTTCATTAAGAGTTATTCTTGAGAGTTTGAATCAGCAAGAACTGGACCAATTCATTCAGTTCTACCTTTTGCAGCAAAAAGACTGGCAAAAGCAAACCCCACAAAGTCAAGTGCGATGCATCTAAACAATGAAACTCAAGATAAAAGAAGAAAAATACTTTGTTGTTCAGTTTGACTCTCCACAATTTCAAGAGAGCAGTAACCAATGAAATCAAGGTCCTCTCGACATTATTTGTAACAACATGCTCATTTTTCAGAACCAGGTCATTTGTTAAAGTTCCAGATTACCTCTTATATCTAAATCGGCATTTTGGTTTGCATAATACTCTTTTGAGGTATATGAGGTACTTCCAATATCTGTAAAGAAATTGCTCACACAAAATCTTCTTTTTTTTCTTTTCTTGTAAATGAACAAAGTTTGTGAACAAGTTGTACTGCTTTTACTGTAGGCTAATTTAGTTGCACATGCAATGCACTTTGGTCCTTTAACATTTAATATTTTACAGAATCTGTTAAAGAATGAACTTGTGGTTCAAATGTTATGTTGGACACAATCAAGGTTGTCAAAATCGGGATCCTATGTAGGATCGTAGGAGGTAGGTGGGATCGTAGATCGTAGAATCGGATTGTGAATCGTAAGATCCTACATTATTTGAGAAAAAAACAAAAAATACACATTGATATGTTAAATAATCACATAAATTATACATTCATTGATATAATTACCATATATCATTACATCCATTTGTAAGCATCATTTAAAGAGGCCAAAAACCTCAAAATGTGACACTTTATTGTGATATTTTTTATTTGGGTCTAGTTGACACCTCTCTACATTAGAGTGGAAAAATTTGGTCTATTGGGATTTTATTTTTCATTTAGGTCCAATTGAGCATTCTGTCAAGTTAAAGAAGATTACAAAATACTAAGATCGTTTAGAATCGTCAGAATCGTACAATCCTACCAATCTTGAATGATCGAAAGATCCTTGAAAGATCTAGATCGTTTTGGGCAGGTGAGATCGTAAAATCGTAGGATCGTAGGATCCAGATCGGGATTTTGACAATTATGGACACAATGACCAAACTCAATTCCCCAGGAAGCCGAAACACTCTGGTGCACATATGAGCTAAACAAATATACCAAATTTTCTCTTATCAATACCTAATTCCTTCTAACTACAGAAATGCATCAATAATGAAAATTTTAATTCCAAACTTTGAGGACACCTTTTCATCAAGTGCGAGACCTTCCCTCATTACATTTAGGTGCTGATGTAGTGTGTTGCTTACAAGGAAAAAAAAAAAAAAAAAAAAACTTGGTTCTGCATCAGTAAAAATGCCATTACTTTACAGGAACATTAGATGATCATGTCAAGTTATTTTCTTTTCAATCACCATGCAAGATATTGATGTTTAAAGGAATCTACTAACAAGAAATCTTTGATTTAATTCGAAAGGGACCTGGGTGGAATTCCAAGGCTCAAAGCCAGAAAGAGGTAGCCCCATCAACTAGACCCATCATGAATTGGACTGGAGTCTAATGTATTATACAAACTTACATATTATAAGATGAAAACAAGATAAAAGCATAAAATTTTCTGTTTGTATCAAATAGAATGATCCCTTGTTTATACACTCAGATAGAGGGACATGACTGAACAATTTAACCTTTCAGCAGGAAAGATTGAGTTTACTAGAATTACCATTTCAACTCAAAATCTGATCTCCAAAAGTATGTTTTTTTCTTATCCAACTATACTTTATTGCACTTATACAGCAGAGCATTTGATGCGGGAGACGTAAGAAGATTATTATTTAGTATTATTTATGTTTGCAAGTCAATTGTATTTTTATGTTTTAGGTCCTAGTTGTTTATTAGGCTATTAGTATTTTAATTTGGAAGCAAGGTTATTTTTGTAATAAGGCAATTAAAGTTTCCTAACCAATTAGAACTAAGGTTTAGCAATCCTTAATTGTATTTTTATGTTTTAGGTCCTAGTAGTTTATTAGGCTATTAGTATTTTAATTTGGAAGCAAGGTTATTTTTGTAATAAGGCAATTAGAGTTTCCTAACCAATTAGAATTAGGGTTTAGCAATCCTTTATAAGCAACCTATTGTACTCCTTGAGAGTAGTTGATATTTTGATGAATGAAAACAATGGCCGTTTGGTCTTTCTTTGGTCTGGTGCTGACTCCAGGTCTACCCTAGGTGCTGGCTCCAAGCAAAGTCTAGGTGCTGACTCCTAGGTCATATCTTTTATTTTTCCATTATTTCAGTTTTGTTCTGGTTGTCCTACGTCAGCATTAGTATCAGGCATTCTAAAAAAAATGTTATTTTAACACATCAAAAAGTTACTTTATCTATTTTAATACATCACTTTACAATATACTTTACATCATGTACTCTATTTTTTTACCATTTTAGTTAAATATTCTTTCTTTATTATTTTTAATTCTTTTTTTATCATTTCTTTTTTGTCGTTCCCAAAAGCATTGAAGACATAGTAAGAGAGAAAAAGTTAAAATAATATAAATTAATATCAACAATCATGAAGAGAGAGAAAGTTGGAATAAAAAAATAATAATAATAAAAACCAATATTTATACCATGCTAGTATTTAGAGCATTTGTAGCAGTGGAGCTAAATAGCTATAATGTTATTTTAGCTCCACCAAAATACCAAAAAGGGCCACACAGCAATGGAGGTATAGCAATAATTTTTAGCTGAACTGCTACAGTGCACATCTATCTATAGATGTGCACTGTAGCAGTCATCTAAAAGAAATAATAATTTTTTATTCAACCCCTCGGATTAAAATAATACTGAGTTGTTTTTTTGTTTCATTCTTTTATTCTTCATCTCACTGTCCTCTCTCTCACTCTCAAAGCTCCCATCTGAGAAATTTCTCTCCAGCTCTCACCTATCTCAAAACTCTCAAGCTCACTCTCACCTGAAACTCACCATCTCTCAAGCTCAAGCTCTCAGACCGACGCCGTCCCAGTCGAAGCTCGACCCACCGCCGTCCAGCTGCCGATCGCCTTAGTGCTTGCTCGTCGATCAGTGCTTGCTCGCCGATCAGTGCTGCTTCACCAGACCCACGCCGGCATCAGTATTGCTTCACCAGACCCACGCCGGCGTTAGAGCTGCTTCACCAAACCCACGCCGGCATCAGTGCTGCTTCACCAGACCCACGCCGCCGATCGGAGTGCTTGCTCGCCGATCGGGTGGGTTTCTAGTGATTTTTTATTTTGTTTGGTCTGAGGAAAAAAATTGGACATTTGGGAGTTTTTTTTTTTTTTTTTTTGCCTGCTGTGTACCGGTGGTGGTGGTGGTGGTGGTGGTGGTTGTGGGTGTGGCTAATGGGAGAGGTGGTTGTGGCCGGTTCTGTGTATGTTTTTTTTGTAGTGGGGTATATTATTTTATTGTAGTAGTTATATTATTTTATTGTGATGTTTATATTATTTTATTGTGTTGAAAGTTAAAATAGATTCAGTGCTGCAGCACGTGTGTAGGTAAAATAGATAAAGTAACTTTTGGTGGAGCTAAAAAGCTAAATTTTTAGCTCCACTGCTGTGAATGCTCTTAGAATTGAGCTTGTGCCAAATTATTTTGGCATTTGGCACATTTCATATGCATCCGCAGTGGGGATTGTAAATGGGAAATGTAGGGAAAATTTAGCATAAAGGCACAAAAAGAGCCAGCATCCGGACTTGTAAAAGCTCACTATTGCAAAATAATTTGCAATTGTGCTACAGTGCGATTCTAAATGTAAAATCGCACTGCAGCTCAATTGTAAAACCAAAAAACATTACTTTATTCTTCAGTGCGATTCTACAATGCGATTCTCCTCAAGTTCTATGGATGGTGTTTCTCATTTACTCTCTCTCTCACAGAGCTCCTCCCTCCTCAGTCCTCACTCTTTCTCTCATCTCACATCTCTCTCTCGTTCAAAGCTTGCATCGGAGCTGGGTTGGGTTCATGGTCACGGCATGGATTTTGGATTTTGGATCGGCGTGGATCGACGGAGATCGGAGATCGTGGTAGGTTGTGTTTGGATCGGTGAGCTATGTGGGTCGTGGGTCAGGTGGTGGGTTTGGAGTTATGGGTCAGGTGATGGGTTTGGATAGGTGGATCGGTGTATCATGGGTTAGGTGGTGGCTTGGGTTTGGATCGGTTGTGGCCGGTGGGTTTGGATCGTGGAGATTGGTGGGTTTCTCGGTGGAGATTGGTGGATTTCTGGGTTGATGTGTGCTATGTGTATGGCTTTGTCGGTAGCTCCGATGATGGCTCCGATGGTGATTTTTTTTTTTTTTTTTTGGCTTGGTTTGATGGTGGCTCCGATGGTGGGGTTTTGGCTTGGTTTGAATTGATACTTTGATGGGTTCTTTTTTTTTTTTTTTTTTAATGTGGTTTTGGTTTTGGTTTTGGTTTGATGGTCCGATGGGTGGTGTTGGGATATGTGGGGGTGACTGTGTGTTGGTGGTGGCATGGTGGCTATGGGTGTGACTGTGTGTTGAACTGTTTTGGTTTTATCTGTTGTGGCCATTGCTAGAGGTTGAAGGAGAAAGAGAGGAAAAGGAAGAGAAAAAGAGAAATAGTAAAAAAAGGAATAAAAAAGAATATTTAAATAAAATGGGAAAAAAAATAGAGTTTTAGGATGTTGGGGGTATTGTAAAATGATATGGTATAATTGATAAAGTAGCTTTTGGAATGGTAAAATAGGATGAGATACAATTTTCGAATGTGAATGCTCTAAAATAAGTGGTTTTTTATTGTTTGGTGTGTTAAATGCTAAAAATTTAGCATTTAACACACCTGATGCTAGTGCTTATAGTGACATAAAACTCAGCTCTCTCTTTTATATGCTTTTTCCTAGTTCCTCATATTTGCTTCCTAGGTCCCCTCAATGTGATCCTACTGGGGGTTATACCAAAGGGCTGAGCCTTGAAATATTACTACAAATGTTTTTCTAACAAGCTCCATACTTGTTTTGTGAGAGAATCTGTGAGTTAGTTGCTTCCATCACTTCCAAACTAAAGAATAAGCTACTTCATATAGCTGAGAAAACCAGACCAATTAGAAGCAAAATACCATATGTAGTTAGCAACCTTCAAATTGATATACTATTTGTAAGACTAGTAAGTTGCCCGTGCGATGCACATATAATTAATTTGTGATATTTTATGTAATACGGTTTTAGATAATATTGTACATATATTATAAAGAAAAAGTAAACTAAATTAGAGTAAAGAAACATATACATTTTGAATATTAAAAATTAGTTTAGTAGTTTCACTGCATATTTGTAGCCTTCTTAAGGTAAGATTTTTTTTTTTTTTTTTTTTAAATTACGAAACCAAAAATAAATGCAAAAGAGTAACAAAACCATGAAAATCAACTAATTTGTGTTGTGTTCACATATTTCATATCATGAAATGAAAGTATGTCCAACTTTCTGACCGTCTTCCACTCATCAATAGTGCAACATTAAAACATAGTGTGGCCAAGTGTGTATGCATGTATCTTATAGATGATTTAAAATTAAACCATGGTGGAATATGGCTTTATATTGCGCACCAAATATTATCTCTACTTATATACTCAAAACAAAAACTATCCAACCAAATTACCTAAACCTAAATCATATTTAAGCCCCTAATTTAAAAAGAAAAAAAAAATACCAGTAGGAGTTTCGGTATCTTGATGGTGGTGGGAGGCCAGTATAACCGGGGTGATGACCCCTTAGATTCCTCTTTATCTCTCTTTCAAATGTTTTGTTAGTCTTAGGTCTTTTATTTTGGTAATATATAGTGAAATAGTGCATTTTATTTAACAATTTACAACATTTTTGTGTCCCTCTATCTCTCTCCAGGGTCTTATCGGGCTAGTTATTACTATTCGTCCTTACTTTTTTTCTCTTTTTTTTTTTTTAAATATTAAAATAGTGAGTATGCTAAAAGGCATGAAGAATAGAGAAAGGTGTGGTGTAAGCTTAGAAAATTAATGAGATATTAATGAGATAATAGTAGAATAAATTAATGTGAACTTTTGGGTAACAGTTAAAAAAAAAAAAAAAAAAAGAGGTATAAAAAGGCTAAATACAAAATTAAAACGTCATTTGGCAAGACTTCATGCACTCTCGCATGAGGTCATCATGGGCAAAAATTCTAATATGAGAATTCTAGATATGCATAGCTAAATAGATCGAGAGGTATTGAGTTTGTGTCAAGTTCCATCATTTAATCTCGATAGATGCTAGTGGCGAGCTTGTGTCATGACTAATGTCGAGGTTCACTATTTCAACTTTTCTTCACTTGTTTTTTAGTTCAATCTTCATGTATTCAATGATATCACTTGTTTTGATTTCCTAACACACTACACATCTTAGATCTACTAAATTACAAGTAAAATGCATTTCATCTAAGAATATACCAACAAATAATAATTATGACCCTAACACCATGTAAGGCACAACACAGGCCTTCAATTAATAATTCATATAAAATTAAAGTACAAAGGACTTCCTTCAATCTGAAGTTCAAAACAATTATATTTTACTATTATTTTTGCGAGTCAAAACACTTCTACTCTGTTGCGCCCAAAGGTGGGAGTTCATAATTGTCATACTCAATTTATAAAAATAAAAATCTTACTTGGTTTTGCCCATAAGTTTGGTTCCTGGTATATGCCTATATGGTATCCCCTATTTTGAAACCAAACGGGGGATAACATAAAACTAATTTAAAAATATTATTATTATTATTATTATTATGGAATTGATGGAAAGTGTAGGGAAATTGACTTAATTCAAGGTAGTCAACCTCCATAGAGAAAGAAAGAGATTAAGAGAGAAAGATGCACTAATGAATTAAGCAATGAGTTGGTTTTATTCTTCAATAATGGAAATGTGATTACAAGTAGATATTTATAGAACCATAAAACTATTATTGGCCCACATGGCCTTATCCTAATGGTCCTATTATTCCCTAAGTGCATTAATAATTCCAACATGTGTTAAATGTGATTAACAATCTTGGAATTGTAACTAACTAACCAATTAACTAACTAAATGCAACATTACAACAATTATTATCTATATAGGGGTTCCTATCATTTCCCTCCCCTTCAAACACCTTGTCCAAAAGGTGTTGCTTGAAATGACACCTTCATGAGGGGAAATTGACCACTAACCTAATTCGCCAAAGTATCTTGACCGTTGCACGCATCAAATACTTCCAAGCATTTGATCATATTGTCAGCAAAAATTCTTTCAACCTTTACTCTTCAATCATTAGCCCAAGAATCACAAAAAGTGATTGCACCAATCATAGTGAATCTTGTTGCACTCTAGATTGGTCCCAAAACAATTTGATCAAAGGGAATGCTCCTTCCTTGATTTGTGTTGGAAAGCCTCATTTCCATTACACTCCAAATCATAGTCGAATGGAATTATATACAAATCTTGATAAACATGATAGGCTACAGAATTGATAGGCTTGATAGGTTTGGCATTGGACCAATAATGAAAGTTGATGATCTCATATTACTTCCAACAATTGATGATGGAACCCACGCTTCATGTTTTGGCAACACATTATTTGATGATCTCATATCAATTTTATTTGCTGAATAACAAGCATCTGATTCGATAGATACTTTGGAAGAGTTAAAGAATTGCCCATTGCATACATCTGACATGGCTTCAAGCTTTGTTTGCTCTACGTCAAGAGATGGCGAAGCCTTATGGTTAAAAAGCCCCACCTCATGCTCTTGGCTTAACGAGTGACCAATTTCAATTTCGCTTGCACCTCCAATTTAGAGGCAGTTTTTGTTGATTCAACAACTTGAAACTTGTCGCTTGTACCTTCAAGAAGTTGCAACTCCTCTTCCATCATGTTGAGGTCCAAAATATTACAACTATTGAAATCCAAAACTAATGAGCCCTCAAGGATAGGAAAGGCCCAACCCGTGAGCCAAGGCCCATTTAAAATGGGTAAAAGGAAGCCCAAGCTCATGAATTGGTAAGCCTTGGGCCTTAGAGAAGGAAGAAAAAACAGAGGAAGCTTGGCCCAGCCTCTGTAAGAAAAACCCCTAAAGAGCCCAGAAAGAGACTGGACCAGGATACTAAAGAGCTGCCAGAACCAGGGAGGGATCCTCGGGAAGTGCAGGAAACAATCAGCTGGGAGTTGGACAACTCAGGGAAGCATGCTTATAGGCAAAAGGAATGAAGAAAGACATGTCCCATCAACTGCCTGCAACTCAGAAGAAAAGACTTTGGAAACAGCTGATGACTTAGAAACCAGCACCTATGAAGGGGAAGCCTGGTACCTCGGGAAGAGCAGCAAGGTGAACCATAAGGGAAGGTGGCTGGGGATTTTTCAGACTGATAGGGGGGAATCTGCCTATTTAGAGAAAAAAAGACAAAGGATGAGGCAGCCAAAAGGGAGGTTCTAAAAGACCTCTCTATAAGCCTTGGAAAAAGAGATTAAAAGTCAACCCCTAGGACCCCCTAAAAAAGGAAGGTCAACTGGGGACTTTTTGGATGGAAACCCCAAAAGAAGAATATAGTGAGAAAATGAGAAAATGACCAACCACCAATGTTGTGTTAGCAACATTGGTTCTAGTACCCAAAGCAGCAAATGGAAGGAATCAATAGTACACCAAAAACCCTAGGAAGGTACTATAAAAGGGGATCAAGTCATCAGCAAAATTCATTCAGCAATAAGGAATCAAAGCAAAAAGATCCTCTAAAAAACTTCTTTAAAATTCAAAAAATGAGAAAAGAGGGAAAACACTGTGAGGGATCCTAAGATAGACACTAGAGGATACACTTGAATTCAAAGGGATTCAAACCTCACAAGTCTTAAAAGCCTACAAAGAGCTATTTAAGTTTGTGACTTTTGAACTTATTTGGACCTTATGACATATCCCAGTGGAAGAAGGACCCAATGTACCAAAACTCAAAAATAATGAAATATCATTCATCTTTTTGAGGACTCTGACGTCCTTACATGCTTTTTCTTTATTTCTTTACTATTCATCAGCCATTTACTTTATAATATGTATATATTAGCATGTATGAATATGTATGTGTTGTAGGATCCATGTTTTGTGCACAACTTGGTTCGTAATCAGCCTAATATAGCTGCGTAAACCAAGTCCAGTCCACCAAACAACAAGTACAAGGCCCAGGATCCTTGTTCCCACCTTGGGCTTGGGTACTGTCCAAAAAAAGAACCCACACATCATGTTCTCAAGATCCTTTTGCAATCTTGAGAGCTCTACTTTCATGGGTTTTTTAGATTTAGCCAAGGCCTTGACATTTTTCGAAATACCCTTGACATCCTCTGAAGTTTTGTTCCCCATTTGTTGTATTTCTTTCAAAAGTTTTCTTCAGTCATAATTGCTCGTCTCAAGATCAATGGCTCTGATACCACTTGTTAGGAACCTAGTGGTTCCTAATGGGGATAGATAGGAATTGTAGGGGAATTGATAGAAATTGTAGGGAAATTGACTTAATTCTAGGTAGTCACCCTCCATAGAGAAAGAAAGAGATTAAGAGAGGAAGATGCACTAATACAATTAGCAATAAGTTGGTTTTATTCTACAATAATGGAAATGTGATTACAAGTAGGTATTTATAGAACCATAAAACTATTCTATTGGCCCACATGGCCTTATCCCATTATAATTCCAACGTATGTTAAGTGTGATTAACATGCTTGGAATTGTAACTAACTAACTAACCAACCAACTAACTAAATGCAACATTATAACAATTATTATCTATATAGGGGTTCCTATCAAAATTGAATCATCATGTTTATGAATACATTATTATATTTAAGCTTGACTTGTTTAGTAGTTAAGCTTAAACTTGAGCCTGAGCTTGACTTATTTTCTAAACAAACGAATATAAAACAAGTTATTTTCCTAATTGAGCTCAAACTGTTTGATTGATTTATAGCCCAATCTTTTTTAAATTGACATAAACACTCAACTATCCAATTAATCATTATTGTTGATAACATCAACTTACCTAATTAATTTTGGAGAACACTAATTTCTCTCTTCGCTATTTCTTTCTTGTTGTGCAAAGGGGGGAAAAAAAGTCCATTCCCCAAAATTTTTTGTTCCATTAGCCATTCTTTTTTGCTCAAACAAACATTCCCTAGCTCGGACGTCGACAAAGCCAACCCAAATGTGTATGAGCAGAATGAAAAACCTTCTTTCGCCCTGAGTAAGTCTGTTTTCTTTTATTTTTTTAAGCAAGTGTGTGTGTGTGTGTGTTTAAAGCATACGAACTGGTTATATGAAGTCATATTTGTATATCTGTGTTAGATTAGATTCACAGCAAAAAAAGTTTTGATGATTTTTTTTTTTGGTTTTATGTTTCCAATGAAACTTGAGTTCCAAATGTTGTCACATAACTAATACAATATGTTCAATTTTTTGTCACATAATAGATATGTTTGCAAAAATATCATTTTTGATCAATGTATCTTTTCTTTGTTTCTCATATCTCTTTTTCTCATTTTCTTGTTGAGTCAATTGTATGGGTTGAAATCAAATAAACCCAAAAATACTCATTATTGTGTTACTGCCTCAGCTGATCTAGGCTACAAGTGGTTAAAGAATGGTTGGATTTTTTTTGCTTTGATACTATCATTATCGATTGTAGCTCAGACCTGGTCACCCAACATTCTGCCCCACCCAACCAACAACCTGAGAGACCTGGATTTGATTGACCATTCAATTGGCAGCAAATCTGTAACCCATTCACCCAATCAAATCAAGTTAAGTGGTGGTTCATCCCCAATACTAGGGGTGTCAAATGGATGGGTTTGGGGTGGGCAATTGGGTTGGGTATATAAAACTCATTTATCCATTTATTACCCATATAACTAATTACTTCTAACTCAAACCAACCCAACCCAATTATTATGGGTAAACCTCAACCCACCTAATTACCCAATAATCAAAATTACTAAAATGCCCATAAAACTTGAAAATGACCAAAGTACTCCTAAAATCCTTTAAAATTTCCAAAATACCCTCCAAACCTAAAGAAAGACCAAATATGCTAAAAAAAACCACTTAAAATTACCAAAATACCCTGGAAACTTAAAAAATTACCGAAATACTCCTAAAACCTAAAAATTGATCAAAATACCTCTAAACCAAAAAAAGGACCAAAATACTCCCCCCTCCCCGAAACCTAGAAAATGATAGAAATACCCCCTAAAACAAAAGACAATTACCAAAATACCCCCAAAACCTAAAAATAAACAAAATATTGGTGGGTTTCATTATTTGCTATTGTAAACCATAGACAAGCATGCTGCCTATACTAAATTTGGACAATTTTGGTAGATGATGAATTTACTAGACTTTTTCCCCCTTACATTAAAATAGTTAATATTAGTTGCGTAGTTTCAATGGTGTGGAGCTCAGGTATTCAAGTATAAATAGCTTCAAACCAAATGTGGTTACCATCATTTCATACAACAAATTGGCAAAGAATGAAAATAAAGAACAATAAGATGGGAAAGAATTTAAGCATTGCAACAATTTCCTTGCTATTGGTGTTGGCATCCACCAATGCCCAACAAGTCTTTGATGTTAAATCATATGGAGCACAACCTAATGCTGATATCACCCAGGTATAAATATGTGTAGTGTAATCAACTATACTAAATTAACATGAAGAGTGTGTTCCAGTTAACTTAACTAGTAAAGCCTTTTAATTTTGAATAAGAGAACTTAGGTTTAAACTCTGTTTACACTAGAAACTGATCGATGTCATGACGAGATGATAAAACATTAACATGCAAAATGATTATTATATACTGATTTTGATTTTTTATAATGTGTTTAGGCTTTGACAAAGCTTGGAAAGTTGCGTGCACAGTAGCAGGACGTAAAGTTGTGATTTCAGCAGGGGCATACAAACTAGGTTTAGTGACTTTGTTGGGTCCATGCAAAGGTGCTATCGAGTTTAACCTTCAAGGAACCCTACAAGCCCCATCAGATGTTGCCTCCTTCAACGGTAAAGATGGTTGGGTTGTTTTTGAACATATCGATGGTCTCACTGTGTCAGGTGGTGGAGTTTTTGATGGCAAAGGACAACAAGCATGGCAAAAAAATAAGTGTAACAAAGACAAAAACTACAACGTACTTCCTACTGTAAGATTTCAATCTTAATTAATTAGCATTTACATTTCCATCATTTTTTACGTAGATATACATAGACACTACAACTTTACAAACTTTACCCATTACGAAAAAATAATTCAAACATATATATGTTAAATGATGTTTTACAAATAATTTGACAAGTTTTGTATAGTGATGTGTCACAACTTAAAAAAGAATTAATTTTAAAATTTATATATGAGAAAGTTTATGGAGTATGGACACAACGTTTTGTGCCACAACACTATCCTGTGTGACTATAAGCGACAAAGAAAAATAATGGATAAATCTGAAAGTGATAATTCACCAATCACAATCGCACATGTCATCTTTTGACAAAACTTGTGGTCTATGAAGAATTGTTTATAAACACATTAGTTTGTAAGTTTTTATGTAATAATATTTGCTATGACTTTACCATTTTTCTTATATTTTTATATTGATTTAATGATCACATTTATTTCCAAACAAATTTTTATTTATTTTTATATAATCAAAGAATCGTTAGCATTTTACTAATTAAAATGTTTTTAAATGAAACTCAAGCGCTCATATTTAGTGTTTTAATTTATCTAACTTGTAAACATGAACAAAATATAAGGTTCAACTACGTCACAAATTCAATAGTCCGAGACATTACATCGAAAGACAGCAAATTTTTCCACATCAACCTTTTTGAATGCAAGAAGTTGCAATTCCAACATGTTACCATAACTGCATCCGCAAATAGCCCCAACACCGATGGAATCCACATGGGACGTTCATCTAAGATCACCATTACCAATGCCAATATTGGAACAGGTGATGATTGCATCTCTATTGGTGATGGAAACCAAGATGTTACTGTTAACCAAGTAACTTGTGGACCTGGCCATGGTATTAGCATCGAAAGTCTTGGAAGGTACCAGAACGAACAACCTGTTTCAGGAATCAGAGTTGTTGGTGCCACACTTAGCAATACTGATAATAGTGTTAGAATCAAAACATGGCCTTCTTCCCTTCTGGAGTTGCTTCTGATATACATTTCGAGAATGTTGTCATGAACAATGTTGCCAATCCTATCATCATTGATCAAAACTACTGCCCAAACGATCAATGCTCAAACTAGGTTATTATAAACATCACAAATATATACATAAATTTTGATGTTAAAGGTTAAAAAAAGTAAAAATAATTACAAATACTAATATCAAATTCTTGGGTGCGCTTTCTGTTTTGTTTTCAGTCTCCCTCCAAAGTTAAGATCAGCAATGTTAGCTTCAAGAAAATTAGAGGCACTTCTTCAACAAAGGAAGCTGTGAATCTTATTTGTAGTAAAAGTGTACCATGCCAACAAGTGGTGCTTTCTGACATTGATCTTGCATACAAGGGAGGTGGAGGATCTACTACTTCCACTTGTGCTAATGTCCAGCCCACGGTTTCGAGCAAGCAGAACCCTCCTGCTTGTACCAACAAACTTTAATGAAATGCTTCCCAAGCTATTGAAACTAACGTAGAATGAACAAATACTATTTGTAGATAGGTTATCAGGGTTCTATTCTAAATAAAATCCCATCTAACATGTTCCCTTTTTCTTTATTTAAATGAAATTGCGGAATTTTTCTTAGTTATTTTTTAAGTTGTTTAAGTCCAACCTCTTGCTGAAATCTGCTATGATCTGTAGTGTTGTTGTAGATAGTATTTGTTCAATTATTGCAATTGAGATCATTCTTAATAAAAATAAAAAATTATATTCAATTCTTGCTAAATGCTTTTTTTTCTTAAGTAATATTGTCCACCAATATTGTTAAGCAAACAAAAAAATGAGCAAAAATTTTAGGTTATGTTTGGTAACAGTTTTTGTTTTCTATTTTCAAAAACATTTTTTTGGGAATATAAAGAAAAAACAATTTTCTTGTATTTTTGAAATCAAAAATATGTTTGGTTAGTTGAAATTAAAAAAAAAAAATTGTTTTTTGAAAAAAAAAAATAGAAAATACTAAAATATGTTGTTATTAGGATTTGAACTCTAATGCTAACTTATTAAATGAGATAGATTTATTAAATTAAATGCGTGTTTTCATTGACTTTTGAAAATTAGAAATTGAAAACAGCCTTTTGCATATTTTCAATTTCATTTACGAATTGAGTTTTGAAAACAGTTTTTGTTTTCTGTTCATTTTGGGTTGCCAAACAAGTTTTTTAGTCTCAAAAATAGAAAAATGTTTTTGGAAACAGAAAATAAAGAGAAAAAACAGTTACCAAACATACCCTTAGGTTTCGGTGGTATTTTGGTCATTTTAATGTTTAAGGGGGGTATTTTGGTCTTTTTTTAAGGTTTCGATGGTTTTTTGGTCATTTTATGGGTTTAGAGGGTATTTTGGTCATTGGCTTCAAGGGTATTTTGGTCATGTTTAATGTTATGGGGGTATATCGGTCATTTTTAGGTTTAAGGGGTATTTTGGTAATTTTAAGGTTTCGGGAGTATTTATGTCATTTTTTAGGTTTAGGATGTATTTTGGTAATTTTGGAGGTTTTATAGGTATTTTGGTCTTTTTATTTTTTATTTTTTGGGTTTACACATTTTACTCATGGCAATTTTATTTTATTTTTTATTTTAAGAAGAAGTTGTATTAGTACTTAACTGCTAATGTGAGAAAGAAATGTAGAGGTGGGAAAAAAACAATTTAGTGATTAAAAAAATGGTACATTTGTGGGGGGAAAAAAGCAATTTTATTTTTTATATTTTTCAAAAAGAAGAAGTTGTATTAGTACTTTTTTTTTAGCACTCTAATTTCTTCTAAGTAACAACACCGGAGGCACAACCCGGCTAGTTAAGGCCAGAAGCGCATCGCCGGTAGAAGGGACGAGCAGACCGGTGCACACCAGGGGCGGACTGCTCTGCCCAACCCAAGGTTCAACTACGAGCTTTTTAATAGCAACAACTTAAATATACACTGTATTAGTACTTGACAAATTAAAAAACAAAAAAACAAATTTTCTCCCACCTCCACATTACTCTAACGTTAGTTGTGTATTAGTACTTGACAACTAATGTGAGAGAGTAATGTGGAGGTGGGAGAAAATTTGTTTTTTTTATTATTATTTAATTTATCTAAAAGTTAGGAGTTTTTAAATTACTAATTTTACATGTCTAACCCTATGATTTAAGCCTTAGCAATAGATGAATTTGAGGGTATTTTGGGCATCTAAATTAAAAATCTTAAATAGGAGAAGCTCCTTAAATAGTAGTATAGATACATGTTGAGTGTTTGAGTACCAAGCTAAATGGATCAATCTAGCAGCGTCAAAAAAATTTTATAGAAGGATTGGCATGTAGTTAGTGAGTCTGTGAAAGAGAGACTATTGAATGGGCTTTTGGTTTTGGTTGAAGATGGTAATGCCTAGGGCTGTCCATGGGTCGGGTTGTGTTGATAAAATCAATCCAAACCCATTTGTCCACCCAAACCCACCAACTTAAATAAGACCTAAACCCACCCAATTATTAATTGGGTAGTAACCCAATTAGACCCAATTAAAACTAATGTTAATTGGGTTTTAACTGGGTACCCAATTAGACCCAAGTATCATTTCTACAAATTAACCAACTTCCCATTTAAACTTAATGCACACAATTGTGTTTCTTTATAAGTCAATATCTATCTATATTTTCCCTAAAACAAATCTATATTTATCTATAACCTTTGTAGCTCGCTGAATCGGTGTAAGGGTTATGAGGAGAATAACACAAATCCTATTATATACCTGCGCAATAATAATAATAATAATAATAATAATAATAATAATAATAATAATAATATATAGTTAGGTTCATGTTACACTTAGTATAACTCTCAGAAATGTTACATCATCCAATAACTTATTATTAAATTCATATTTTGAAAATCCAACTGTTGAATTACATGTTCTATATGTTCTTAACATGCATGCCAATTTTCATATCAATCAGATGTAATTTTCCATTTAATCTGAAAACTCATCTTTTATACATTATTTTAATCTACAAAAACTTTAATTTAAACAATTGATTGAAGACATGACTATTAATTTTTTATCACCTTGAAATTTGGCAATTATGGAAAATATATGAAGGTAATTTAATCTAACGGCAGATTTTTCAAAATTCACATTCAATTAAAAAATATTGAATTGTGTAATATTGCTTAATATTACACTAGGTGTAACTTGAACCCAACTCATATATATTGATTGTTATCCAATTTTGTAGCTAAACTTTGTCCTATATATATAAAAGCAGAGAGCTCATGCAGGAGTACATGAGGTCCTGCCATGTGGTGCTCTAATTTTGCATTTTGCATTTTTTTTTTACCTCTTTTCATTAAGTTTTTTTTACAATTACCCAAAAGTTTACATTAACTTATTTTTACTATTATCTCAATAATTGTCTGAGCTTACACCATACATTTTCTCACTTTTTCATGTCTTTTAGCATACAAACCCTTTTAGTATTAAAAATAAAAGCTAAAAAAATAATAATTAAGGACTAATAATAATAACTAACCAAATAAAGCCTTAGGGAGAGATAGAGACATAAAAATGTTATGGATTGTTAAATAAAATGCACTGTTTCACTATTACCAAAATAAAATACCTAAGATTGACAAAACATTTTTAAGAGAGAGAGAAAGAGGAATCTAAGGGGCCACTATGTCCATCATACTGGCCTCCCACCACTATCAAGCTGCCGAAATCCCTAAGAGTAATTTTTTTTTCTTTTTAAATTAGGGACTTAAATATGATTTAGTTTTGAGTAATTTAGTTGGATAGTTTTTGTTTTGGATATATAAGTAGAAAGAATATTTGGTGGACAATGTAAAGTCATATTCTACTATGGTTTTAAATCATCTATAACACACATTCATACGCACTTGCCCACACCATGTTTTAATGTTGCATTATCAATGAGTGGAAAACAGTGAAAGAGTTAGATATACTTTCATTTTATGGTATGCAATCGGTGAACACAACACAAATTAGTTGATTTTCATAGTCATATTACTCTTTTGCATTTAGTTTTGGTTTCATTAATAAAATAAATAAATAAAAAATCTTACCTTGAGAAAGTTACAAATTTAAATGTACAGTGAAAATATTAAACTAATTAATATCTTAAAATGTATATATTTTCTTGCTCTAATTTAGTTTACTTTTTCTTTTGTCCAACATTATTCAAAGATATTCACTATTATCTGTTAGAAACAAATGGTACGAGTAATATTCATATATCCTTCAATATTTTTTGGCACATTCTTGGTTTCCCTATCACCCACCACAACTAATTAAGGCATGGCAAAAATGGCAACCGAATCAATATATCTAAAAGCTTCGTGCATTAATGGCAAGTATGTTGGTTTGATGTGTCTTCATGTACTTCTTGTATTACTTCTCTCAAGCATTGCAACATCTTCGAAGTTCGAAGACGATCTTGGACACTTTACCAGGCTATCCTGGTACACTTCCATTCAAACTGGAAACTGGGTGAGTTTGTACATCAATTCTTAACTATTTTCATGAAGCACATTTGTCTTCTTCTTCTTCTTCTTCTTCTTCTTCTTCTTTTTTCCATGGTTGTATGTATAATTGGAAATGTAACAATTGTGACAATGGCATTGTATAAGATGTGTTGCAGTGGGGGAAACTGATGATTTAGAGCTATTCTACTATTTCGTTGAGTCACAAAGAAACCCAGTAAGAGACCCTCTTGTATATCACTCAACTTTAATTTATTTTCAATTCTCATACCTAAAAGAAAGAAGTTTTGAAATTTTGTGTCTACCATTCAAAACCTTCAAAGAGACAATGGAAATGAAGAATGGTAGGAAAATGTATAATTTATATTACCTTTTTCCATAACTTGTTAAATTGGTTGTTAATAATTAATTCTTATCTTTTTTGGATTTGCTCATGAAACGATAACATCATTGTTTCGAATTGTTTGTTCTTTTCTGAAGCATGTTGTGCATCACTAAAACGGACAAACCTAGGAACTTAAAGGAGCTAGCAAATGTGTCACCCCACCCCCCCGGGGGCCGGCGGGGGGTCTTGAACTCATTAAGAATACCTGGGGATTTTTTTTTTTTGTTAGGGAGAAAAAAAAAATGGGGCTCATGTGTGTAGTCATTGCCTCATGCCCCGTGGTACATTGCCACTTGAGTCTTTTAATAAACCTATGGGTACACCAACACCAATATGGCATGCTACTTCTCGATCCTATTACCACGAATGATGCATTTTGAAGTATGGGTCAGTACTTAGTACTCGAACCCATGACCTCTTGACACTTGGTCCAAAGTGATGGAAAATACACGGGTTTTAACTTTTAAGTCTTTTTGTCACGTGTGAATCCAAACTCGACTCAGTAGTATTAGTTTGTTTACAATCAAATATAGTTATTTAAATAAATACATAATTTATATTATTTAATTATTTTGATATCTTGTATAGGAGTAAAAATAAATTATATAACAAAAGTTAGCTTAAGGCTAAGTGCTTTTTAAATTGAACGTAATTTTTAAAAGTTTGGTTTCCTTTTATTGTTTTTGTGTATTGAATTTGGAGATGATCATGACACAGACATTATATTAGTCATAATTAAAATAATTATATGTCAGCTTGGTGTCTTGTCCAATGCTCTTGGATTCTATGCACAAGATGAAAACCTCAGCCTATTTCTAAAACCCACTAGATAATGTCCCACGCGATGCGCGGACTACTTTACAATTTCATTTGAAATTATTTTTATATATATTAAGACCTACATATAATACTTATTTTATTGTATAATATTATGTTTGCCCACAATATTATTGAATACTTTGAAACTTGATTTTCTTAATTCATATTTTATATATATATATATATAAATATATATATATATATAACACTATAAGACTATAACATATTATAATATTTACTATTAAAAGTAGATTTTATTTTTTAAACTGATTAAATGATTTTGAAATCTATAAATAAGAATTTAAAGCATAAAATACTTTTATACCCGAAAATTACATAAATTTAAGTAACTTCTCAAATACTTTCTCAACTACTCTATTCTCACAACCAAATATGGAAACCCCAATCACAAACACCCAATTCATTATCTCAATGAAATTAAGAAAATCATTTGTAAGTATCAACATAAAGAGAACACGATTAAACAAAGAGAAATTGGCTAAAAACACATGAATTTATCAAAATTTAATTGTCTTTAGTTGGACTTCAGTATAATTTTTTTTTTTTTAAAAGTGAAAATACTTTGAAATCATCATCGATTTTTATTTTTATCACTATGTCTCTTACCGTACAAAATAATAGTAAAAAACGTATAAAGAAACCTACAAAGTATAAGTTCTAACACAAATATAAAAAAAATAGCTAACTTCATAAATAAGCAATTATAATGTTTCTTTTTCTTTAGTTCTAAAAGAAAATACATTTATAACTTACCCAAACCAAAATCTCAAACACCCAAAGACTCAAAGAGAATCACAACATTCACAAAATCCACAACGTCCAACTTCAACATCAAAACCGTAAGCCACCATTACTGAATAAAAAATGTAAGCCCCTTTTCTCGGTCATAGCCTACTCATACGAGCTAGATACAGATAGTACTGCAATGTTGGAGTTATATAGGTGTCGTTGGAAGGTTGAAGGTAAATGACATCATTTTTTGTCTGAGTGTATTTGAAATGGGATGGCATGAAAGGCTGTAAGCATGTGTATATAAAGGAGTAGAAGTGAAAAGTGTGAATGTAAATGCAAAAAGTTTTTTGTGTATGAGAGAGAGGAAAAGTCTTGAAACATTGAACCAAACGAAACAAATAGTAGATTTAGAACATTGAATAAAAAATTTAACAAAAAGTAGTCTTGAAAAACCAAAGGAAATAAAGAGTCTACTTTTAAATTTATTCTTATCTCTGATGTGGTTTAAGCGTATTTCAATTCTCTTCCTAGAGTGTGCCACATGGCAAAACCTCATGCTCTAAATACGTTCTTATAACATTAAAATTTCATTCACACAAATGGACTAAGTCTTTAAGATCTTAAGAAATAATCAACAACCCTCTAAAGAGGATTACACATAAACTTGTCCTATAGTACACAACAACTTCAAAACCACTTAGTTTCATGAATATGCAAATAAGATTACACATAATCTTATATATAATAAACAAACCGTATTAAGTCTATCCATATCTTCATTCACACAAATTGACTAAGTCTTTTAAGATCTTAAGAAATAATCAACAACGCTCTAAAGAGGATTACACATAAACTTATCCTATAGTACACAACAACTTCAAAACCACTTAGTTTCATGAATATGCAAATATGATTACATATAATCTTAAATATAATAAACAAATCACACCAAGTCTATCAATATCTTCATTCACACAAATAGACTAAGTATTGAAGCTCTACAAGTATTGAAGTCCAAAAAGTGTAATCAACAAACATAACTCAACAATATCCAAATTTTCAAAAAATAATAAATACTCTCAATATGAATGTAAACTGCCTTATAACACCATGCAAGTCATCCGCTTGCTCCAACACAACAATCCATCCCAACACAATTATCATAATCACAAATATAGAATGCTTACAAGTATTGGGAAAAAAAAAGTAGTAATCAACAAACATAGCTCAACAATATCCATCCAAATTTCCAAATTTAATAAACACTCGCAATATCAATTGCATCGATCTTATAATACCATGCCAGCCACTCGCTTGCTCCAACATAATAATCCACCCAATACAATTATCATAATCACAAATATAGAATGCTTACAAGTATTAAAGTCCAAAAAATAATCAACAAATATAACTCAACAACATCCTTCCAAATTTTCATAAAATAATAAACACTCCAAATATGAATGTAAACCACCTTATAGCACCATGCAAGCCATCCGCTTGCTTCAACTCAACAATCCACCTCAACACAATTATCAACATCTCAAGTACAAAGTTTTCAGCAAAAGTTACTTACTATGCTCAAGCCAAGCATGCACCTTTCCAAAAAAAAATCCAAACTTATCACAATAAATGAGTGGTTAACCTACAAAATAAAAGAGAACACTTAAATGATGTGGAAGGAAAATAAGGGTGTCATTGCAAAAAAATTTAATGAGTTGAGACTTGGTAGAATTAGGCAAAAAAATTAAGGACCACTTTGCAAATAATATTTAAAGTTTAACTGTATCCAAACTTTTTCATTTGGTACACATAAGGAAACTTACCCATTATACCTAAATGTCTCGACTGAAACAGGTGCTCCAAATCATCCTATTTCTTAAACAAAAGAAACTTCGATCTAGCATATATGCGTGTATGACAATGCCTTGACACTAAATCAAGTTATGAATGTTGTTATAGGAGTTGAAGCAGTTTATAAAAATTTCATACATATATCCAAAAACTTTTCAAGATACAAATGAACCTTGTGACAGGTAAGTAACAGTTAAAATCTAAGAAGGAAATTGCAATTAACAGCTTATGTTAAGTAGATACTATATACCGAAAATGCCAAAATGTAAAAAAAATCCTCAAATTAAGTTTTTTTTTTTTTTTTTTTTTGGGTTAAAAGTTATTACACCTTATCTGTTATTACTCCTCACTCCTCTTTATCAATTGACTATAAAAGATTAAAATCACGTTTAAACTTTCAAGTATGTCTCTTAGGAAACCCAAACGTCTCCTTAATTACTCAAGCTCAATAATTTTTACCTCTTGCTATTCTAATTTCTGACCCTTCTCATTTCCATCTCAGTCTCCTCTGTTTCCCATACATTTGGTCAGACAACCAAAAAAACCAATATTTCCTAAACTATGTGGTTGAATCTCAATCTTAAAGGATTTCGCGAATGACTTCAAAGGGCCTCAATTCCACTACGGAGGTGGTGTTCTCCATGCTTGGCACGACATCGATTTCAACAAGTCCCTAAATCTCTCACTCTGTTTCTCTAAAACTAAATTGTTGTGCTCTTTCTCTTTCTCATCTCCTTTTTTTGAAAAAAAGAATGATTATTACCTGTGCGGCAAAAGACTGCAGGTTGGGTTGTTTGAACTTGGGAGGAAAGGCCACAGTTTACATGTAAAGGGTATCTCCCTCTCCTTCCTTGCTTTATTAGAGAAAAGTTGGTAACCAACTCTCCTTTCTGTCAAGCTTCCTTTTCCGTTCCCATTTTGTTTCCATGAAAAGTAGCATCTCAAAGATTTTTGCTGCAAATTTTCAAAATTAAATGAATTTGAATTTTGGGTTTTTCTATGTGGTTCTTTAACATTTGGAATGATTCCAGGAATATAGGCCAAACGGTCGACCTGTCAAGGTAATAAGGGAACCTGCATTTGGGGTTTTTTATTTTATAAATTTTTAATGGGTAGTTAAATTCTTTAAAAAAACGGTTTGGGTTTTTATTTTATAAATTTTGTATGGTGTAGTTAAATTCTTTTAAAAAGAAATCAGTAAGAAACTCCTTTTTTGAAACAAAGAAACTCAATTTCTGTTAATCTGTTAATCCATATCTAGATTTCTGTAAATACAAATGGATCCCATGGATCTAGGATTGAAGCCAAACACATAATCTGCTCATGACATGTAAAATTTGAGAAACAAATACTTCAGTGTCAAGAAGAAAGTAAAGGCTCAAGTTGATTATATAAATATATATATATATATATATATATATATTGTGCAGGTAGAGTTGTCCAAGGCTCTAGGTAATTGGTAGTGATCTTGTGTCCCTGACATAGTCATGTAAAATAAGTGTAGGTACATAACTAGAAGTCTAAGGTAGTGTGTAGTACAACATATGCAAAGGCATATGTGTTCATAACTTTTGTTGAATGTTGAAGAAGCCACAAGATTTTCTGATGGTAGTTAATCAAGGTAAATTTATATGAATATATGTACATAGCCTAAATGAATTCACAATTATTTAATTATTTTGGCTAATTAAAGGGTACAATATCGTAATAGGAAGAGAAAAGAGTAAATTGATGTGACACTTAATAAAAAGAGTCTTATCAGGGAGTTTGTAGAGAGAGACTTTCAAAATGTGTATCATATTTTATGATGATAGCCCATATTTTGGAGAATGTGGTAAAAAATTAATGTGGAAGGGTCACATCTGGGTCATAATATGTAAAGTATTAAGTAGGCTTGAGTTTTTCATAAGGTTTGGATTGATTTTAATTTAATTTTAAACTACAGCCCATCTTTTAAATAACATTGAAAAATAGAAGTTAATGTGATTTTTTTTGGATAACGGTTAAAAAAATTTAATGAAAAGAGGTTAAAAATGCTAAATGAAATATTAGAGTGCCACATGACAAGAGGTCATGCACTCCCGCATAAGGTCTCTACTTTTATATATATATATATATATATATATATATATATATTATTAGTAATGCTACAGACACAAACTATTTTACAATATTTTTACAAACTATTGATATGGTTTTAGTAATTTTTAAATAATCACCAATAAACATAAATGTGATGTAAGTGATAAACCCATATTAGAACTAATAAAAATTTGCCACATCAATAGTTTGTGGCTATAGCATTACTCATATATTATTATTTCATTATTTTGGTTAATTAAAGTGTACAATATCACAATAGGAAGAGAAAAGAACAAATTGATGTGACACTTAATAATAAGAGTTTTATCAAGAAGATTGTAAAGAGTCTCTCAAAATGTGTGTCCTATATTATGATGCTAGCCCATATTTTGGAGAATGTGGGAAAAAATTAATGTGGTAGGATTACACCTGGGTCATAATATGTAAAAGTAATAAGTGGGCTTAAGCTTTTCATAAGGTTTGAATTGATTTTAATTTAATTTTAAACTACAGCCCATCTTTTAAATAACAGTGAAAAAAAAAAAAAAAAGTTAATGTGATTTTTTGGATAACAGTTAAAAAAAAAAATAAAAAAAAAAAGACTTAGTGGAAAGAAGTTAAAAATACTAAATGAAATATTAGAGCACCACATGGCAAGAGCTCATGCACTCTCACATGGGGTCTCTATTTTGTGAGATATATATAAATACACATGGAAAAGAGAGGGGGGGGGAGGGGGGTGGTGGTGGTTGGGTGGAGCCTAATTCTTTCCCATAAAATCAGCCCAGAAAAAAAAAAAGTCATGTGTACATGATCCCATGGCCCACTACCAGAGGTCCATAACCTTCAATCACACGAAACATGTTAAACAACCAAAATCTAAACAAGGGGAGAGGAATAAAGAGTGGTACCACAGTGTCACCTTTAAAAATAAAGTAAAAGAACATATACTAATTCTTATGGCTGCAAGGAACTAATAACATTATGTCAAAACTCAATTTGATGTAACACAACTATATATGATTCTCAGAGCTCGTCCCAAATAAATATTGCAAGAATTGTAAGTAATGAACACATTACTAACACAAATGACAAAATTATACAAGGCTTACAAAACATTCTCATGATAAGCTCTGACTTTAATTCCGAGGATGTGATGTGGACTGCAAGCTTCTGTACATTTGTGATAATGAACGAGCAAACTCTGACAGTGCTTTAAAGAGTTCTGGAAAGCAAGTTTTTAAACTTGTTATAGTCTTCTCCCTCACCAGAATGCACTGCCTCTCATAGGCTTCCTCCTCCTCTTCCAACCTCTTCTTCAATACATCTATCGCAAACTGCTTTTCCGTAATGAGATCATTTTGAGGCTTATCTTCTGTCCCATCTTGTTCCAACTCATCTGCCCCCCTCTTCTGTGAGTACTTATGATACCAGTCTTCAAATTGCCGGCTCTTGCGGTCAAGCTCCTTCTGGGTGTCCTCACATTTGTGCTTCAATTTAAGCTCTTCTTCTTGATGCCGAAATATAGTATCTATCACAGCAGCAAAGTTGTTTATAGCAGCTCTAGCAAAATCATCTTGGAGTTTATCCAGATGTTCATGCCAAGCATTGAGCAGTCGCTGAATAGGGGGGCTTTGAATCCTTGGTGGCGAAGAAACCTTCTCTCTCAAACTGCTCTCAATAGGGATGAGATTTAGCTTTAACCAACTGTTAAGGGCCTTAATGTACTCTTTCTGATGGCTCACTAGCTTCTGAAACTGTGACTGCCACTCCTGCACAACAATCAACAGCTGGTATGTGCGCTCATGGTGGTGCTCACTAGTTTCCTTGGGCGATTGGGTGATGTCAAGGTACCTAAGATTTTTCAAAAGATCTAATTGGCTCTCATGGTGAGATCGCATGGTGTCCCACATGGTGGCCATCCTGCAGTTCATACAACAATTAATAATCTAAAAGAGATTTGTAAGTAGGGTCTGTGTGTGTGTGCACAGGAATTTTGGTGTGTGAAGGGTTGGGGTTAGGGGTCAAGGAAACAATTTTTTTAAACAAATGCAAGTGAGAGATGGTACTACATGAAAACAATGAAAATGTTAAAAAAAACTAGCTAAATATGGATATGATAAGAGATTACATGTTTCCTCAAAGATTGGTTGAACAAGATAAATCCATTACATCTTCATATTGAAGGGAATCACTATCACTACATCTTTGACCTTTTTGAAACTCATGTTTTGAGGATGGGAAGGCATTGACATTGAGTATAACATCATGCAAACCATATCAGCCAAAAGGAAATGAAGGATTAATTTATTCTACATAATCATCACCTTGATCTGTAAAAGTGTCTACTGTACTCTTACTACCCACACCACTAGCATATACATATTTTTTCTTATTTACTATAGCATAATCAAAACCATATAACAAGATATAGGAGATAACATGTGTTTAACAAGCAAATATATTTTTTCAATTCAACCAAACAGGTACCATTCAAATAAAACTTGCATACTACTTTCTCCATTTCAACTCACCCGTCTACAAGCTGAACAAGTTTTGGGTATAATTGTTCGTCCCGTAAACGATTTATCTCTAAAACTGTTGAATCCAAGGATTGCATGTCAACAATGTATCTTGTATGAAGATGGCTCACTGCAGCTTTTGCTTTCTCCAATGCTTCAGAGTTGTTACCTCGTTTCTTATGCCTGTTCAGTGAAGCAACCTTCTTCTGGTATTCAAATTTCATAAGCTCACCTGCCTATCCAGCAGCATTCAACCCCAAATAAGACAGTTTATAAGTAATGCATATGATTGCTTCGTAATATAAATATAAATAAATGCACTACACAAGCAGCACTTTTAGTCAACAAAAAAATTTGCAAAAAGATATGTGTAAGTTACTATCAACAAAAATATTATATTTACTGAACACAAGCTAACTGTCCTACATCAGCCAAACACAAGGTTGAAGAGTTAAGAGTTAACCTATACATATAATCTAATCAAAGCACATCAATAATGTAGCATTTGTCTGCAAAATCATTGTTTTTCTTTTTTCTTTTTTGAGTATTTGTCTGTACAGTCATTTTATTTCAACCAGGAGCAAAAGTATACTACCCTGTGAACCAAAGAACTTCTTTGGAGTGGGCTTGGGCCTCATCTACTCCTCTCCTTTGATCAATTTCTTAGCAAAAAAAAGGGGAGAGGAGCAAAAGTAAGCACAGGCATGCATTGTTGTCAAGCATAGTGTTCTACAACAAGGCCTTAATTTCTGCAAAGGGTGTTATTATTTATTGATATGTTACATAGGCACCTGACAGGACTTAAACTCACAACCTCACCCTCCATTCCATTATTATGGAAGGAGAAATACCATTTGAACTAGATCCCTTTGGCGCTTGCAAAGGGCACTATGACTTTAAATGCACTCCATCATGGAAATGTTTTACCAATCCAAATCCTACCTTGGATTCCCAACCTCTCTATCTGTTTGTCTCATGTTTTGCATCATACCCCTAAAGCACATTACCAACTTCATGACAAATTGACAAGCAAGCTGAGATAACTAGAAGTTCTTTTTTATAAGTAATAACTAGAAGATTATCTAAGTGCACCAAATCTTATCAACTCTAAGAAAATTTTCATTACTTATACTCAAGAAATGATCAAGCATGCATGTGAAGGCCTATAAATTTAGCAAGTTGCACATGCACACACAAAAACAACAAAAGCAATACAATATAACAGCTGGAGCCATTCTTCCAAAATGCATGTGCCAAGGATTGTATTATATCACTAGTCATTTTAAGAACTTCAGTCATCTGAAGGGGTTAAAGGTCTCTGTAAAATCAAAATATATAATTAAGCAAAATATTAATAATCAGTTCATGCAAAATGGAAAACGGTTATTATAAGGACAAAGTGTACTGGGAACCGCACTGGGTATGGCCTTTTTTTTAGGACAAAGTGTGAAAAAACAAAGTGAAAAGAAATACTGCAATATACCTTCACTTCATCATATAGCTTCTTCTCCCAGGCTAGCAACTTATCCAGCACCGTAGCATGAGTTTCGTGCTCTTCTGAGTCAAAGTCATCCTTCCCATCATCAACATTAGGTAACCCTCTAAATGACCGATTCCATGTAATCACACGCATCACTCTAGCAGAATGATCAATATGTCCTGTCAAGCAATTAGCAACAAAGTTTAGGTATGAATAACCAAAACATCAGTAAAATCTAAAGATTACAGAACAGCTATTAGGTCAAGATTTTTACTTTTTAGTAACAATCACATATCACTCTCTTTTTTGGAGAAGTATCTATCACAAATCATTCAGCAATCGCATAACCATTCTCTCAACGCATTGCAACATGTAATTCTGTCCTTGCTATCAATATATACTAATGCTAGAAGGGAGATCACCATCAATTCAATACAAAACAGCTAGTAATTCACTAATGATCAGAGTCAAAGCCACTTTCTCCACAAATTTTACAACCAAAAACAGACTAACAAAACTCAACCGAAACGTGGAGCATTGAATACTCAAAAATAGTGAAATCAACAACTCAAAACAAAACCCTTCAAACCATCAACTAATTCGAGCTCATTACCTCGATTATCAGCAAAATTAGAGTGATAGTGCAACCGGGTCGCCTCAAGCATCTTCGAAACCTCATGGGCACTCTCGGATGCCTTCAAGAACTGATCATCAATCTGCACACATATCTGCAACAAGTTCGTACCACCCACCTTCACCACCCTCTTCCCCTCAGCCCCACTAACCTGCTTCCCTCTCTTCGAACTCTTCCCCACAGACTCCGGCGCCTTGTCCATCGCCACCTCAACCTTCTCAATACTCCCAACCCCACCACCACCACCACCACTACCAACACCAAAATCAGTCTCCTCCACTCTCTTAGGCTTTTCCTCAAACACCTTCCGCTCAACCTCCTCACTCTTCACTTTAACCTCCTCCGCCACCACCGGCGGAGGCGGCGCCGGCTCGCCCAATCCCGTGGGGTGCACGCTTTCCACGTCCCCGAAAAAGTAATCATACGGAGTATCATGCTGTTGTGGCGGCATCGGCGGAGGCGGCACCGGCCTAGTCGTCTCCTCGACCTCAATCGGCGGAGGCGGTACCGGCGGGGCCCCTTCATTCTCCACCACTCTATTCCTATTCCGATTACTCCCACTACTCCTCCTCTTCAATCGGGTACGCGGGTCATCGCTTTCGGACTCGGACCCTTCCTCCTCTTCGATAATCGTAGCCCCAACCTGCTTCACCTGTTCGGTCTTCTGGATCTTAAACTGGGGCATAGACGCCGCGCGCTGAAGCGGCGGGAAATTGTCAATAATGGGTGGAGGCGGAGGAGGCGCTAAAGCGTCGGAGGACGCGGCGGAGGCGGAGGAGGAAGGGACAGTGAGCGGTGGAGGAGGATGAGGAGGAGAAGCAGCAGAAAAAGAAGGGAGATGCGGGGCCGAGTGCGAGTGGTGGTGGTGGTGAGAAACCTCGCCGTGAGCGTAGTCGCTGAGGGCGGCGCCGGTGTTCTTGAGATACGTGGCGTAAGAAGAGTGCGCGGCGGCGAAAGCGTTGCGAGCAGACACTGCCTCTTTCATGTAGAGCTTTCGATCTTTGCATCGAGACACGGCTTCTTCGTTCTCGATCTTTGACTGACTACAACCCATGTTTCTGTTTCTGGTTTTTTTTTTTTTTTTCTCTCTCTCTTTCTTCTCTGAATTTCAGACACACACAGAGAGCAGAGAGAGAGAGCGAAAACCCAAATTCGATTGGGTTTAGAAATGGGGATTGGGACGAAAAGTTGGAAGAATCAAAGACGTAAAAAAGACAGATTAGTAGAAGTAAATAGATGAGAATTTTATTATTATTTTTAACGGTAACGTGTGTAGTTTTGTATAGTTTAGGAGAGTGAAATTCTGGAAAGAGTCAACACCAAGTTTTGTAATTTTCTAACCGGCTCTGCTTCCCACTCCCACTCCCACTCCCACCCAACAAGTAAAGGAAGGCTAAAACTTACGCTAAAATATTATTTTGGTATTTAAACATTTTAGTAAAATTTACTTTTCATCTTTAAATTTTAATAAATTTATATCTAAAAAAAATTAATAAATTTATTTTTTGTTTCTAAACTATTAAAAATATCATTTTTAACTATTGAAAATGATTTACTTTATATATTTAAGTTTTTTTCATTTTTTTTGTCTCTAAACTATTATAAAAAAATTTATCCTTATTTTTTTTAAACAATTAAATTTTTTTTACAATATTTAAAGATGAAAAAAGGTTTTTTTTTTTTTTTTAATTTAGAGATGAAAAATAAATTTTTAATAAAGTTTAGGGACCAAAATAGTAATTTATCCTAAAACTTGCTATGCATATTTAAATTATGTTTTTTTTTTTTAATTGACAACACGTTAGTTTGTGAATTTTAGATAGTAAAATTGTTAGTTTGTGAATTCTAGGTAGTGTGTGTGTGTTTATGTAAGTGTGGATCCACTTTTATGTGAAATGGATAATATAATATCGTGATTACACAAATTATCATGTCCTGAAAAGTGTCTAATTGCCATCTAAATCCATGTAGGCCTTAACAGGAGATTATTTTTGTCCAAACAATAAGTTGAAGTTATTTTGGTGTAGATTAAATTCAAAAACAAGTCTGCATTAAACAATAAATAATAAATGAAATTATCTTTTCCAAAGAGAATTAAATTCAAGTTAGATATGTGTTTGAATTTAGTTAGGGTATCTACGATATTGCAATTTGGGGATCGTAAGTAAGGTTTAAGTGGTTTCCAAATAAGATGTTTAAATGGTAAAATCAATGTCATCTATTTTAGTTAACACTAAGGTTGCATTTGATATTGGTTGAAAAATATAATTTTTTTACTATTTAGCTTATTTTTGTTACTATTCAACTTATTTTTGCTACAAAAATAAGTCTCATTATACTTCTTAATACTATTAATGGATTTCACTGTACTATTTCAGCTAACTTTTAACTTTATCTACTGTATTTTATGTAAAAAGTTTTCAATTTCAGCTAAATAAGTTGTTCCCAAACGAACTTTAAATCGGAATTTTAAAACTTTATGATGAAGTTATTTTTGTAAATAATTTTTTTTTTGAGAAATTTGTAAATAAATAAAAAATAGTTATTAACTTTCAAACCCACACAAAAGGAAGAGGTATTTTATTTTTATGTGATAGTCATATTATATTTCTTTTCACAACATATACGAGTCTCAAATATGCGGATCTATTTTGTAAGCCAATTTTTTTTTTTTTTTTTTTGCCTTTTTTAAGAGTTGGGGGGAGAAAGGAGAGCATGGGACCATGGGTGGGAGTGGCAGAAGGTTCAAAAGATGACGTAATTAACTAATTATTCATGTGTGGAATTGTTTATCTGCTTTGGGATTAGAAACAATTGGAATTTTGGGGATGGGAGACTTAACTAGAAAGGAACGGACGTATGAGATACAGACATAAATAAGTGTTAAATTATTAGTTTATATACTATTTTTAACGTCTAGTGTTTTAAATATAGAGAAGTGAAAGAGTCAACAGAAAGCTTTGTTTTCTTCTTACAAAGTTGTTTGTCCAGTGGCCCACTCCTTATAATTTAAGCCAAATTCTTCTTCTTCTTTCTTTGGCCATATCCCAAAAGAATAATAGAGAATATATTTTTTAATCTCCTATTTACTCAGATCCAAGGAATTGCAAATATTTAAATCTACATTTATTTTTCCATGATAACTAATTTGCAATTTTTAACTTGACACAAATTTAAAAATACACGGGTTTTAACTTTGAACATATTAACTTAATGGGAAAATAGCACAGAGTATCCTTACAATAATGATGACGACGAATGTTTCAATTTAAAATATTTTAAAAACTTTGAAATCAAAAGGCATAATTAACACATAAAATTTTAACTCAAATAACAAAAAGATAGAATAGGATTGATGATCAATGTTTCAGTCGGTGGAAACTTAGTTGTTAGGAACTTAAATAAAAAGTTAAAACCTCCACATTTATTATTATTATTATTATTATTATTTTTAAGTAAGGAATTTCAAATTTAACTAAACTGATAAAAGGGCACCAAAAAAAGGTTACTATGCTAGTTGTTAAGTTAAGATCTTGATAGTTGATGCTCAGAAAAATCTTTGCTAAAGTATAATTTGAATTAAATGTTTTAACTAAAGAAATAAAAGAATCTACTCTTTTAAGGAAGAGAAATGCATTAAGGAAATGACCAATGAGGTACGCCGCATGCTTTTCTAACATCACTGTCCGTAGCAAATTTTACAATTTGAATTATTCTCAGGACCACAAGAACTCGCATTATTTAAATGCATAAATTTTGCACATTTTACTCTAAAAATCACTCATGTCTACTTAGGTAAAATTGTGCAAATTTATACTCTAGTTAGTAGTTACTGTACATGTCAATATTTTATTCAGTTATCTTATTTCTTCTATTTCCCGCTCTTCCCCTCCCCCCTCTATTGAAAAAAAAATTAATATAATATTAATATAAAATGTATAATAGATAATATGGCATGAGTATTTTTAAAAAATGATTATGTAAAATAAAAAATGTAAATTTTTATGCTAATATAGACAAAAAATTTTACACAACCTAATATGGATGTTCTTATCACATCATTTTTCATATTTATCTTATATGACAAATTATAAATAATTATTCCGTGCTAATTTATTACTTTCATATTAATTTATTATTTTCTTTTACCGCTCTTGACTTGCACGCAAGAGTTATAACAAAATGGTTATGTTAAGGTGTTCGTTAACACCAAACTTTGTATCAGATTTTTGTCAACCGGCTAATTTTATGTCAGTATTTTGTTATTTTTATAAGTTTTAAGATTTATTTTATTCAATTTTTTTATTAAATAAGACTCGCGTTCTTTTAACTTCCTTCACAAAATTGTGGTCCTAGATTTTATATTACCATATTTACTATCAGGCAGACATGTCCTAGCCCCGTACTGAATAGCTTAAAAAATTAAGGTTGGCCCACCATGCAATACACTTCTGATTTGTCAGAGATTTGATCCAGAATTGTAGTAATGAGTGCTAGGCTAGACTCCAAAGAAAGTGTTAGCTTAGCATAGCATAAAGCGCGGAGACGTAGCTTGCTGCGCTGGATTCTGAGAAGACAGCAGAAGCCAGTAGTAGGAGTTTTGTTAACTTTATATTTTAAAGTGGCTTTCGGACCGACCACATCAGATTCTTAGATTACTCACGTACCTCTTTCTCAATTCTCTTCTATACATCTTTGTCAATTTCACATGAGTTGTCTTTTGACGAACTACTTATCAATAAGGGGGGACAGATTTTTGTTTTTTTTTTTTTTTTTTTTGGCCCCAAATAAATGAGTAACAATTCTATATACAAAGGACATAAAAAGTGAGACAAAAAAGATTTATAGTTTTATATAAGTGATGTTGTGCAAAATTGTCAATGTTAATAACATAATTGATTTTGTTCTAGCCTTAAATTTACTAGTTTAATTATTTCTACAACCAGTTTATGTTTTGAGATTTATTAAAAAAAATTGGAGTAAAATGAAATAAATAGGTTATAAAATAAATTTATAATTTTATTATTATAACCTTCACATTTTTATTATATATATGTTTTAATAGATAACAATAGAATTTCAATTTTATGACGTAAATTGTATGATGATTGTTCTTTATTATTAGACTAAAAACATCAATCGGTTTGTAGTGTAAATAAAGTTTGAATCTCATAATCTCTATTTCAACAATAAGAACCCACCATAATTTTTTATTATAAATATAGCCTTCACATTTTATTTCTTGCTTCTCAAGGATAAAATTGTCATTTTAATCTTATTTTTCAAAGAGATATACGTTTCTTTCATATTTAGAAGGAATATAGAGGAAAAAATGTAATGAAATAGAATAAGCATTCATTTTTAACCATATATTTCTTTCAGCTAAAATTTAATAAGTACACATTTATATAATAGTAAAGTAAAAATATAATAATTTTTCTATAAAATTTTTTTTTAATTTTTTTTTTTAGAGAGTTTCAACCTATGACGTCCGCTCCTGGTGATAACTATTTATCATCAGACCAAGACACCAATCAGTTTTTTGGTGTAGGCAGGGATTGAACCCCAGATCTTTTATACAATCATCAGAGACTTTACTAGTTGAGCCAACTGGAACTCACAAATTTATTTTTAATTTATATTTGAGATATGAAAACTTCTAACAAAAAATTTTTATTCTAAAAAGAATGAAGTTGAGATATGACAACATCTATTTTGCAACATCTCAAAAGCGAGAGAATTGGATGGCTTAAGAAATAAGATATAGGAGTATACTTTACTTTTTTTTTTCCTTTTTTTTTTCCTTTTTTTTTTTTTTTTCTAGTTATGCATTTAAGAAAATAGGATGGCTTACTAAAATATGTAAAAATAATACCCAACAAAAGGGAATAAATATAAAATTAAATAAAATGAATCAATTATAAAAGTTACTTTGGTTTTTGAGTAAAGTTTTTAGTGTAAATTTGTATTAGAACCCTATCACCTCTCTCCACACTTGCCATAACTTGAAATTCACTATAAGGAAAAAAAAAAAAACCTCTCTCTGCGCTTATGTTTGTTTTTTTTTTAAAAAAAATATGTAAATTATAATCATGCATTTGTATATTTAGCGGGGGCCAATTTATTATTTATGGGTATATTTATCTTACTTATTTATTACTCCATATTATAACAAAGTGCTTTTGATTTTTTTTTTGATAGGAAGTGCTTTTGATTTTGATTGACAATTACACGATAAAACAATCAGAATTAAATGCGAAAAGGTGGAGGAAATCTAGATAAAGTAAGACATGGAATCGACAAACAGACAACTCAAAAATATCACTAATCGGTTTTACCAGAACAGCAATGGTATATTTTCATGGGTTAATATATTTGCGTGCACCCAATAATATCTACTCCCAGATCCCAATTTTTTGGTGGGTATGATATCCATGCAAATCTTGACTATGGATTTTACTTGTTTTAATCTTGACTATTTATTTTTTCTAATTGAATACCTGTTACTAGTCAAGCCAGTTGAGTATAAAAGCAAAAACACAATATATAGATAAAATACATAGTCACGACTCACATACGATTTCTTCTTATCTCTGGCATTCCCTTCTCTCTTTCAATTTCTCATGATCAAAGCTCTCACTAGATTCCACATAAATCTGAATGAATATTTCGTCTATCTTATTGACATCCATCCACAAACAATAACTTCAACACAACCTCTGTAGTGAATTTCATTGCTTTTTTTATAGTGAGCAAGTTATTAGGTTTCAGTATAGAAACTTTGCATTTAAAATAGTCTCTTGGCATGCTTTGTTTCAATTCATCTTCTTGTTCTTCCCCTGATATTTTTATATTTAGTTTCGCGGTTTGATTTGTTATTTTAATCATGCCATTTGTGGGTATCAGTTGAAATTGAAATAACAGAATTTTCTTATTCTAGATGAACTTTTTTAACTTTTTTTTTTCTTCGTGTTCCGTCTTTTTTGTGATTTTTTTTCCCTTCGTGTTCCATTTTTTTGTGATTTTGTTTTTTGTTATTGTGTCTAGTTTTTTTCAATTGTAAGTGCATGTACTTGTAGAATAGAAAATTGAAGTTTGAGTTAGTCTAGAGTTCTGTAGTATATAAACTCCACTTTTGATTCCTTGTAACACAAGTGTTTAATGGACAAAAAAAAAAACTCTCTGCGCTTATGTTTTTTTTTTTTTTTTTTTTTAAATGTAAATTATAATCATGCATTTGTATATTTAGCGGGGGCCAATTTATTATTTATGGGTATATTTATCTTACTTATTTATTACTCCATATTATAACAAAGTGCTTTTGATTTTGATTAACAATTAATACACGATAAAAGAATCAGAATGAAATGCCAAAAGGTAGAGGAAATCTAGATAAAGTAAGAAATGGAATCGACAAACAGACAACTCAATAAGTGAAGCTTTCTTTTCTTTATTTATATATATGTATATATATATATATATATTTATATAAAACTGAAACTTTTGAAGCTCTCACAATTTTTCACGTCAGCACAATATTTATATAAAATTATAATTTTATTTAAATAAAATTATTTTTGTATAATCCAAACTTAACAAAGAGTGAAACTCTATCTCTTTAACAAGTCCAACTTAAACTTAAACTCAAACTCTGAAACTCATCATTATCATCTATATTTATATAAAACCGAAGTAAAAAAAAAAAAAAAAAAAAAAAGTAAGAATTAAGCAAAAAAGAGAGAAAGACTCCTGTTAGGAGTCTCTCCTCCCTCCACAATAAATAAAACAAAAGAAAACCCTAAACATGCACCTCTACCCTTCTCAAACCCTGCTTGAACCACACTACAAGCGGCTCAAAGTAAACGCAATATTGATACAATTTGTCTCCAATGAAAGTTTGCCATGTGAAGAAGCAATGAATCACATGGCAAACAGCAAAATAATAAAATTACTGTGATGAAATTTGAGACACGTTCTCAGTGCTTTATTGCAGCCATGTGATATAATGAGGACAATGACAATCCTTAAACAAAGTTTTAGATGAAAGTTTGTCTTGGCTAGCAATTTAGTATCACATGGCACAATACCATGACAAGCTCACGGTAAATTTAGCATCTATATTGTAATGTGGGTTTGAAGGTTTTGCAATGCTAATCCTTATCTATTTAGACAAATTGTATTTGTTTTTATTGTGTTTTGTTCTTTTCTTTCTTTTTTTCCCCTAATCAGAAGGCAGTAGCAGTGCAATTCTTAAGTCCCCAGGAATGTGTAGCCCGACTTCAACATCTCCATATCATCGGTACTACGTGTTAATAAGTCCTTTAAGTTCTTGCATTCAGTTATAGCTTTTTTATGTTCACAATTCAAGATGTGATTGTGTGAGCCTTTGTTTTGTTTCTTTGAAAGTAGGTTATGTTTTGTGTAAGCCTTTGTTTACTTCTTGGGAATGTTTAAATTAGTTTTTTTTCCTCACAGTTTTCTCACCAATCAACTTGATCACAATTGAATCTCTTTTGCTATCTTTGATGTTAGGGTCTCAAATTTCATCACTATAACTTTCAGGTATAGAGTCAAAAACCTCCCATCCTATAGAATAGAGTATATTTATGTACATAATGTGACACCAGCCAGTAACATAATTTAGAGGCATTAATTTTGACAGTAAGAATGATACAAAGCTAAAGATGCACAAGAGTTAATTTGGTTGATTGAGTTTGTTTGGTATTTTCAGGTACACAGCGGTTACTTAGGCTATATATTCTAGAATCGGCCTCAACCTCGAATTCATGGTTTGAGATTTTGACAAAGATAGTACTCAGTGAAGGCGTTAACGATATTTGACTTTCCTTGGTGAGTGCAAAAGTTTAAGTTTGAGTTTTAAAATGTTTTAATTTTTTTCACACAGTTATTATCCTTCTAATTATTTGTTATTATTTAAAAAAAATTTGATAAAATTATTTTAATGATTTAATTTAAAAGAGATTACATTAAACAATTTCATTTTAAGAAATTGGATATTTTTGGTGTTTTAGAAGGTGCAAAAGTGGTGTAGAAAGTAGAGCCTTAAGTTGCACATTGTTACGGTAGATATCAAACTATCATCCTAATTAGTTTATGTAGTTTGATGATACGTTCCTTATGCTCTAAAGAGTGAAAGGAAGTTGTGTATGGGCTTGCAAAAAATATGATGGGGATGTGCAAAGTGATATCTTAGCCTAAGGTTTGTGTCGATATGGGAATAATATGTGCTTGACAAATCATTCTTTGTAACTTTTGCTACTTTTGTTGTAAGTGAATGCATAGGTGTTTAAGGTCGTATTTTAAAGTTTTATTATTATTTTCGCTACTTTTGGGATATTAATGTTATTCAAAATTTAAGTTAATTATTTTTTAAATTTGCACTTAATTTGGCTAGATGGTCCATACTCCTAAATTTTAGGTGCTTTTTTTTCCCTTTGCTTGGTTAGTGTGGAAGCTCAAGAAGGTTAAGGAATTAAGGAATAGGATTTTGGCAATATTCTTTTGCTCAGTTATTGGGATTTGACGAATAGATGTTAATGTTGAATTTTGCAAAATTAATTTTATTTCGAATTAGCATAAGGTACCATCATTTGATTGGAATAATTTTCAACTTATAGTAACATCTTAAAGGACAATTGAAAAATGCATTTAATTAACAGAAGAAGAAAAAGAAATCAAGTTAATTTTGCATATGTTATATATGTATCACATTTATATGAAACCTTTCCACGCATAGCGCGGGTTAGCGACTAATTTAATATTAATTTTGTTGGCTTTGGGAAATTTGTTTGATCACTAATCGGTTTTACCAGAACAGCAATGGTATATTTTCATGGGTTAATATTGTATACCACAAACATCACTGCCACATATATTTGTGTGCACCCAATAATATCTAGCCAAGTTTTATGCAGATACCTTCGGCAGCATTAATTTTTCTCATACTCGTAAACAACGTAATTTTGTAGCTTACAATCTAACTAGACACGCAAGTATGGGTGTGCATGAGTTAGGCGAGGGGTTTTTCAACCCAACCCACATGGATCGGATTGGAACTATGAATTGAACATCTTATGACTCTGTTGAAAAGAAGCTTCACGTTTGATAGCTCTGACAAATCCTGACATGCTATTTTGTTCCTCTTATATTTTTATTTAATGTTTTTGGCATAACCTCTTGCAAGTAGTTGGCATGGGTTTTCTTCTCCGTATCCTCTTTGTCATAAACTTGCTTTATGTGGCTCCTCTCTTGTTAAATCCAGGTCTATTTTACAATACTCCCAGACCCCAATTTTTTGGTGGGTATGATATCCATGCAAATCTTGACTATGGATTTTACTTGTTTTAATCTTGACTATTTATTTTTTCTAATTGAATACCTATTACTGGTCATGCCAGTTGAGTATAAAAGCAAAAACACAATATATAGATAAAATACAGAGTCACGACTCACATACGGTTTCTTCTTATCTCTGGCATTCCCTTCTCTCTTTCAATTTCTCATGATGAAAGCTCTCACTAGATTCCAAATAAATCTGAATGAATATTTCATCTATCTTATTGACATCCATCCATAAACCCTAACTTCAACACAACCTCTGTAGTGAATTTCATTGCTTTTTTTTATAGTGGGCAAGTTACTAGGTTTCAGTATAGAAACTTTGCATTTAAAATAGTCTCTTGGCATGCTTTGTTTCAATTCATCTTCTTGTTCTTCCCCTGATATATTTATACTTAGTTTCGCGGTTTGATTTGTTATTTTAATCATGCCATTTATGGGTATCAGTTGAAATTGAAATAACAAAATTTTCTTATTCTAGATGAACTTTTTTAACATTTTTTTTCTTCACGTTCCGTCTTTTTTGTGATTTTTTTTTCTTCGTGTTCCATTTTTTTGTGATTTTGTTTTTTGTTATTGTGTCTAGTCTTTTTCAATTGTAGGTGCATGTACTTGTAGAATAGAAAATTGAAGTTTGAGTTAGTATAGAGTTCTGTAGTATATAAACTCCACTTTTGATTCATTGTAACACAAGTGTTTAATGGACAATTTGTAGACACCATAAGCTTTTCACCATGAGCTTGGGCTATCTCGCTGAACCACATAAGTCTTCGTGTTTGTCTCTCTTCCTTACTTCCGCTCGTCATTCAATCACCCAATAACATCAACATAAGTTCTGCAAGGTAAAGTTCATGGAGAGAAACCTTCTTTTTTTTTTTCTTTTTTTTTTTTTTAGGAATGAAAGATTTTCAAAAGTAAGACAAAATTCAACTATTGATGGAAATTAATCGGTTGAAAACCTCAAAATTTTGTGTAGGTGGGTCGATGTATAATGTCAATTGTCAAGCACCAGAGAGAAGCAGACCAACTACTCCCTTAAGAAAAAAAAAATTAATATGGGAAAACCCTAGACGTTAATTAAACTATTTTCACTCAATTTATGATCAAAATTAAGATTATCCGTAGACTTTATTTGCTTTACTTTTACCTAGTGAAAAGGGAAAGAGAGACCTTGGGAAGTGAGGTGTTTCCAAATTCCAATCAAGACTTATCATTACAATGGTTAGCGATTCCTTATTTTCCAATTTCATATTCTAAGATAAATTCTTTCACATTATTTATTGTTACATACTGAACCTTACTTCCACAGCTGATTTTGTCTATATACTATAAGAAAAATATATGCACTTGAATTGACCTTTTATTTATTTATTTATTTATTTATAATAACTGCACTCTTTTTTCTTTTTTTTTTAGGGGATAATAACTGCACTTGAATTGACACTACAAAACACACGAGCTATAGTATGTTTTCTATTGACCTATAGTCGTGTTTTTAAACGTGGCTATAGGTTAAGTCTATAGTCGCGTTTATATGTGTTTAGCCGCGTTTTTTGAATAGACCCTATTGCCACGTTTAGAAAACGTGGCTATAGAACTAGCCAAATACATATATATATATATATAAATATATATTTATTTATTTATTTATTTTAAAGATGACCTACGGACACGTTTTTAAAATGCAGCTATATCTTACCTAAACGCAGCTATAGGTTAAGTTTATAGCGACGTTTATAGGGGTTTTTAACCACGTTTTTTGGATAGGCCCTATTGCCGCATTTAGAAAACGTGGCTATAGAACCAGCCGTATAAATTTTTTTTTTTTAAAGATAACCTATAGTCGCGTTTTTAAAACGCATCTATAGCTTACCTATAGTCGTGTTTTTAAACAGCGGCTATAAGTTAAGTCTATAGCTGCATTTATAGCTGTTTAGAAGTGCGGCTATAGGTTCATTTGATTTTTTTTTTTTTTTTTTTAACAGACTACCTATAGTAGCGGTTGGAGCCGCCACAATAGGTGTTTTTTCTTTTTTTTTTCTTTCTTAAAACATGGTTGTAGACAAATAAAAAACAAAAACAAAAACTCTATAGCCGAGTTTTTAAAATGTGGCTATAGGTTAAGGATCTATAGCCGCGTTTTAAAATGCGGCTAATGTACACCCTATAGTCGCGTTTTAAAATTGCGACTAAAATATGTCCTATAGCCATGTTTAAATGTGTTTAGCCGCATTTTTTGAATAGACCCTATTGCCACGTTTAGAAAACGTGGCTATAGGACCAGCCATATATATATATATATATATATATATATATTTTTAAGATGACCTATAGACACGTTTTTAAAATGCAACTATAGCTTACCTAAACGCAAATATAGGTTAAGTCTATAGCAACGTTTATAGGGGTTTTTAGCCGCGTTTTTTGGATAGGCCTTATTGCCGCATTTAGAAAACGTGGCTATAGGACCAGCCGAATAATTTTATTTTTTTTTAAGATGACCTATAGTCGTGTTTTTAAAATGCATCTATAGCTTACCTATAGTCATGTTTTTAAACAGCAGTTATAAGTGAAGTCTATAGTTGCGTTTATATGTGTTTAGAAGTGTGGCTATAGGTTGATTTGATTTTTTTTTTTTTTTTAAAGACTACCTATAGCAGCGGTTGGAGCTGCCACACTAAGCATTTTTATTTCTTTAAAACGTGGCTATAGACAATTTTATTTAAAAAAAATGAAAAAACAAAACAAAACATAAACCCTATAGCCAAGTTTTTAAAATGCGGCTGTAGGCTGAGGATCTATAGTCGCGTTTTAAAAATGCGACTAATGTACACACTATAGTCGCGTTTTAAAATCGTGACTAAAATATGTCCTATAGCCACATTTAATAAATATGGCTAATTAGCACCCTATAGCTGTGTTTGAAAAAACACGGTTATAGGTTTATAGCCTATAGCCGCGTTTGAAAAAATGCGGCTATAGACTTGTCGGACCAATAGTGACAGCTTTTAGGCCACGTCTAAAAACACGGCTATAGAAAATGTGTTTATAGACCAAATTGACCTATAGAATTAATAAAACAACCTGCATATATTAAATACATAAATAACCCTACGAAATCATTAAAAAATTAAAAATTGCAGTATAATAACAATCAAGCACTACAACAAAAAATGTTTATTACAATGAAAAAAATCATTGTAATAAGATCAGAGTCATTGCAATAGTTTATGCTAAGCGTTGCAATAAAATTTGAGATAATAGGTTTGTGTTACAAAAAAATTTTGTTGCAATAAATTTTAAATATTTTAATAAAAATTTTGATGTAACAATATATTTATTGTTGCAATAAACAATTTACTACTTTGAATATCTTGTGGCAATAGGCTATTATTTCACGAATTTTATTTCAATAGATTGCAAAGAATTGACAAAAATAATTTGGATCAAATTATTGTAACGGTATCTTAATTTTAATAGATAATTGTTGGACACACCCCACTCGAAAAGATCCCATAGCCTGCAGAAAGCAAAGATTAATGAAGAAAATGGCAAATTACAGCCCACTTGAAGATTTGGAAGAGCAAGAAAACAAGACCAAAGAAGAAGAGAAGAAAAAGTGAGGAGAAAGAATAAAAACTAAAGGGGCAGCAAGGCGTTGGGTGTGAACCCCGAAAAGTGGTTCCCAAACACTTTAGTAAAAATTGTAAGTAGAATGCAAAGTGAAAATCCTCAGATTTGGAGATTCTCATTTTTTCTTTAGAAAACGAGAAATAGAAAATACATTTCATGGATCCTGAAACTGCTAACCAAACAACCAATAGTTTTTTGCAAAATGCATTTTATGCATAGAAGCTATGAAATGAATTCTCAATAGAGATGCCAAACACAACATTATTATTCAGTTTTAGTATAGGTCATTTTGTTCCTATTCCAAAAATTATCAAACCTATCTCTAGAGTGCCAGGAGATCCTCTTCAAACATTTTTGGGAAACCTTGAAGAACTGTAGAAACATTAAGTTTGGATTTTTTTTTGGACATATTCAGAACTAAGACTTGAATATACATTTTCTTGTTAAGCAAAAGTGAACTAAGCTTTGCCCAAAATGTATAGTTCAATAGTTCAAGCTTGTACATGGAAGGAAAGGAAGCATATCTACATAAGATAGTCAATAGGCCGAGTCATATCATGCAATGATTGGCTTCTTGAATAATATGCTAAATAGGTGCTAGTATAGATGATGAACAACAGTGATTGCAATTATATTCCACCTTAGCAACAATCAAAAGTTTGCAGTTCATAGGACATTGCAACTAGACTATAGACCAACAAGTTTGAAAAGCTAAACCATTATAAATATTTAAAAAAAAAAAAAAACCGGCATGGACAATTTGTCATTATGTTTCGAATGATAGATTAATTAGATCCAACAACGTATGTAGCCAACCCCGTAATCTAATTCCTAGATATAAATCCATAGTTGCAAACCTACCATGAGCAAGAGAATGAACATCGAATTATCATATATAAAAAGGTATAATGCATGAACCTCAAAGCTTGGCTTTGCAAATCAATGCTTCTCATTTATCAGAGCAGCATACAATGCAAAGTGAAATAGTAAGTAGAATGCAAAGTGAAAATCCTCTTAATAGGAAGAAATGGTATAAATAGTAAGTTATTTATAATTCTACTACATCCCTATTATGATCTCTGATAAGTGTAAAGATAAAAGTTTAAATCTCAAAGCAGGGTCTTACCACAGCAGCATTACTCTTATTTTGGAGGAGGATTTCTCAAACAAGGTAAGTACGTCTTGAAATTTTCGATGAAAGCTGTCACTTCTGTGGTGATATCATCTATCTTATCATAGGCCTTGCAGCTCCTACAAGATCATTGTAGTCCAAAGTGTATCCAATACCACAAGTTTTGAGTGCAATATCGATAAGACATTGGAACACCGCAAACTGTGTTATCAAACGCAGTGCCCGACTGCCAGCCGCGAATCAGGAAGCATAAACGCAGTTCGGATCGTCACTATACCACCAGTTGATACATACTTTCCTGAGGTTATTTCGCTCTACATACACAACAACAACAACAACAAAAAACACACAACAACAAAAAAAACACATTAGAAAAGGAAACTAACACACACAACAACAAAAAATGCTAAAAGTAATAGTGAAGTTTTGTAAATTGCTTGATCGTATCAATCCAAATCCTCCTCATCTTGTACTTCCATGAGTTTGTATTGAGGAAGCGCTCCTCAAATAGCCTTTTTTTTATTCTGACTTCCTCCGCCTCAATACCTCAAAAGAAGGTTTCTATCGCGTATAGGGTGGAGGGGCTGGATTTACGTAGCTGGCTTTTATCTTCGTGATCTCCGTACATGTGAGTTGGGGTTTAGGTGAGAATGAGTTCCGATTGTGTCGTAAGTGTGGGTTAGGGGTTCGTGCCCAGCGAGCCGTGAAGTGGTGAGTTAGAGTTTGGGTTCTCACTCTTCATCTTCCAAGAGTCACTTTCCGTGAGTTTTTGTCTAAATATTTCTTATTTTGAGGGAAATTGGAGGTTTTCGCTTGGGAGACAAAGCATTTCCCTCAAGAGACAATAGTACACTAAGTTTAGGTATTACTTAGTGTACCTATACTAAGTATGGGTGTAATTAGTGCTAAGTATATCAACAATAATATTTTGATTCATGTGAAGTTTAAATACACTAAGTATAGGTATATTTCAAATGAAAGAATTTTTGACATGTCAATTTTTTACCATACTTCACATGCAAATGTATATAGTATACGATTTCTTTTATATACATTAGCATATGAAGTATATGTAAGGATAAAAGAATATTATGATCACCGATAAGTGTAAATATAAAGTTTAAATCTCAAAGTGTCTTACCACAACAAAGATTACTTTTATTTTGGAGGAGGATTTCTCAAACCGTATAAGTACATCTTGAAATTTTTCGGCGAAAGTCATTGCCACTTTTTGTGGTGATATTATCTATCTTATCATAGGCTCGCATTGTCAACTCCCGACCGCCTTGATCACATCTATTGCGCTCTACAAGATCATCAGAGTCTGTAGCAGTATCCACAACACAAGTTTTGAGTGCAACATCGATGAGACCTTGAACACCGCAAATCAGAAAGACAAACGCAAAGGCTCGACTACCAAACTATACCACCAAAGGATAATACATACTTTCGAGGCTATTTCAGCCTCTACATACACAACAACAACAACAAAAAGTACACCAAAAAAAAAAAAAAAAAAAAAAAAACATTAGAAAAGGAAACTAACAAAACACAACAACAAAAATGCTAAGAGAATAGTGAAGTTATAATTGCTTGATCACAATCCTGCATCCTCCCATCTTGTACTTCCACGAACTTTGTAATGAGCAAGCTCCTCGGCCAGCCTTTGTCGACTTCCTCCGCCGCACCAAGAAGGCTTCGCTCTGAGCGATAGGTGGAGGTGGTACTTATGAGCCGGGCTTTATCTTCCGATCTCCGTACATGTGAGTCTGGGTTTGGGTGAGAATGAGTTTCAATTGTGTCATAAGTGAGTGGTTGGGGTTTGGCAACTGGCGCTGTGCAGTGAGGGATGAGTTTGGCTCAGTTCTCACTTTTCTGCCTTCCAAGAGTCGCTTCCGATGAGTTTATGTCTAAATATTTCTTATTTTGGTGGGAAATTGAGGGTTTTGCCTTGGGAGACAAGCATTTCCCGCGCACACAGGTACACTATATAGGTACACTTAGTGTACCTGGCTACTAAAGTGTACCTATCCTAGTATAGGCACACTAAGTGTACCCTATACTAATACTAAGTGTACTATACTAAGTATAGTACACCTGTAGCATGTGCACACTATGTGCCTATACTTTGTATAGGTATACTGAGCATGTGTACTTAGTATAAATATACTAACAATTAACATTTGATTAATGTGAAGTTTAAATACACTACATAGAAATACTTCACAAAGAATATTTGGACAGTCAATTTTACCTACTTCACATGCAAATGTAGGCCAAATGGGCAAATGCCCGTAAGTAAAAAGAGACGCTTTTGCCCTTCCAAACTAATTAAGGAAATAATTGCTTTTGAAAACTCAATTCTTTCAAAATCAAGTTTCAATGTAAAACTCGATTTGTAGAAAATAGAGTACTTCGGGGCGATCAAACTTTAAAAAAAAACTTGCATGGAACTCCGAAAGTCTACAGCCCGAGTTCCATTTAAAACGTCACTATAGGGCCTTGAACGCAGCCAGGATCAAAACTTTAAAAAAGAAAAAAAAAAAAAAAAAAAAATCCTGTATGGAACTTGATTCATGGAGCTCGAGTTCCATTTAAAACGCCACTATAGGGCTTTAAAACGTTACTATAGGCTCCCCGAACGCAAAACTATAGGATCAAACTAAAAACCTTTGCATGGAACTCGAGTTCATGGAGCTTGTTCCATTTAAACGCCACTATAGGGCTTCACAAGGAACACAACTATAGGATCAAACTTAAAAATAAAAATAAAAATAAAATAAAAACCTTGCATGGAACTCGAGTTCATGGAGCTCGAGTCCCATTTAAAACGCTCACCATGTGGCCCCTAAACGCAACTATAGGATCAAACTTAAAAAAAAAAAAAATTGTATGGAACTCGAGTTCTAAAAAAAATAAAAATAAAAAATTTCTCTTCAAGTCCACGTCGCTTATAATCTATGTTCCAAAATCTGAAAGATACATTTGAAACTCCGATTTTAGAAAATCAAGTTTCAGGTATCAGAGCATTTCTCTAATTAGTTTGAGAAATGGGCAAAATGTCGAATTTTTTGTGTGAAAGGAGCAGCGCTTAATTTTTTCCCGGTAAATGTATATATAGTATGCGTATTTCTATATACATTAGCATGTGAAGTATATGTATGATAAAAGAATATTTCTACAAAGTAAAGAAATAACTCAAGTTGTTCGTCTAACCAAACTTTGTTGTGAAATTAACGTTGAATCATGTGAAGTTTAAAATACACTAAGTATAGTTGTATTGAATCATGTGAAGTTTAAATACACTTAAGTATAGTTGTATACGTACTTTTATTTTTGTTTTTGATTTGATTAAAAATATTATTTTATTTATAGGCTAAATTTGGACTTGATTAATATTATTACAATGAAAGAAATAATCATGTTTTGTTTAAAATTTGGGAGCCTTTTTCTACTTAGGAATCTTAATAATTACATTGTTTTACTAAGGAATCTATTTCATCTATTTGGTCATATGCCTCATAGTCATCAATCCCTATTATCGCCTTGATCACCTCTCATTTTGGCAGCAGATTCGCCTTATATATAATACTCATGTAACCGACTCGCAAGTTTTGAGTACAAGGTTCATGAAACCTTGAAAACTACAAACCTGTGGTTAGCAGCAAAGTGGTTCCACTACCAAATTCAACAACTCCAGAGGAGGAGAAACCTTACTTTTCTAAGGCTATTTTAGCCTCTAACATACACACAAAAATAAATAAATAAATAAAGAAGGAAACTAACATACAAAACAACAACAAAAACACATTAAAGAAGGAAGCCAACAAACATGGAAAAACAGGGAACAAAGAAGTTTTGTACTCCATTTGGTTAGAGCCAATCCTCCCCATCTTGTACTTCCATGAAGCTTTGTACTTAGCAAGTTCCTCAAGTTGCCTTTTTTGGTTGATTTCCTCCCTCAATATGGCTGGAAGTAGGTGGTTTCGCCGCAGCGTATACAGGAGGCTAGGATTTGAAGAGTCGTTTCATCCTTCACCGATCGTGTCAACGTGGGCTGGGCTCAGGCTCCATGTGAGTTGAGCTTGTCTCTGTTGTAAAGAGGGAGTGATAGCACAATTATATTTCAACACGAAATGAAATGGAGTAAGGGATCGTAGCGTGAAATGAAATGAAGTGAGGGACTAAGCGTGTCTGTGAGTTTTGCCTGAGTGTGTTTGAGGGAGAGTGACAGTGGACACTATATTTCGCAATGAAATGAAATGGAGTGAGCGAGAGTTATTCCATGCATGGGAGGAGTCGACTTTATTATGATGTGAGTACATACATTTTTAAGGAAAAAAATCTAGATTAACATCAATGAGTGTATAAATGAAAATGGGTAAAATTTATGCTTTTTTTTTTTTGGAAAACACCCACATCTATTTGTTTAATTCTATAATTAGTTTGCTACTTTACATGAAATTATTTATTTTACAATTTTTTTAACGACATGAGAATAAAAGAATAATGAATGATGATTGTTGCTGTGAAGAAAAAAGAATTAAAAATACGGAAATTTTTATCCTTACATTTAGGAGTCACAATCAATTTGGTCCTAATATTTTGGTATTAGTCAATTTAGTCTATACTATTTTTAGCTTGCACTCAATTAATATCTACCAACTCATTAATGTAGTATTCACGTGGACAAAATGGTTTGTATATTTGTACACTAATAATAAAATATTTAATTAGATGTCGATGTGTCTAAATTTTAGGGTCATATGGCCACATCGTTGCTTAAATGAAAAATAAATAAATAAATAAAATACTACATCAACTTTTAAAAAATATATTTCTTATTTGTTCCAATTTCTTTTCCTTTTCTTATTTCTTCTTTTTAATATTCTTACAATCTTTTTATCCAAATGTAATTTCTTTTTCTTTTTCTTGAAATTTTTGTTAACCAAATAGAATTTCATTCCAATTCCTTTTCTTGCAATTTCTTGATAAATCAAACACTAATCTATTCTGCTTACTAGGAATGAGATGGCGTATTACACGAGAAGAGTAGAGAGAAAGAGAGCGCAGAGATTGGAGAAGTAAATGAAGTTTTAAACTTTGATTTTGTATCTATTCGTAAATAAAGTCATTTTTAATAGGTATAAAATACACTTTGGTCCCTACATTTTGGCCTTATTTCTATTTTAGTTCCTACTTTCAATTTTACCGATTTTAATCCTCAAAATGAAAAAAACGTTTATTATTTTGGTCCTTACTGCACCCACTAACAAGAATTGCCACAAAGTGAGTGCACTACTAGCACATTAAATACGTGGTCATTAAAAATAATTTTACATTTTCTAAATACATGTCAGCATTTTTTAAATTTTTTAAATCTAAAAAATTTTGACAAAAAAAATAAAAACGTGAAAATCTAATTAAATTTAAAAAAATTATTAAGTTTACGAAGAACATGACTCATCTTGTTCATCATGTTCATCTTATAAATTTTTTTTTTAGCTTTTCATTATTTTTTCGGAGAGAACGTAAGAACCCAAATCCTAAACATCAACAATGTACCTCTCACTCTCTCATGTTCAAACACATTAAAACTCATATAAATAGATAACATTTTACTAAACATTTTCTTGGCAACCAAACACAACACCACCACTGCGAACCTAAAACCCAACCAACACCACCGATCTCGACTCAAACACCACGATCTCCACCTCCATCGATCTAGCGCAGCCATCAAACCCAACCAACCCAACGCTCTCTCTCCACCTTCGGCCGCCAATCTCCACGATATGAGCCCTTCTCTCTCCACTTCCACCACCTTCACCATCGATCTAAGCCCTTCAACCAACTCCACCACCAAAACACCAAAACCCAAAGCCAATTCCCATTAATAAATATACCAAAAACACAACTCAATCCTCATCCATTTATCCGGGTCACCAAATCACTGACCCACCCAAACCACTATCGATCTTGGTTTAGAGAGAGAGGATATGTTAAGAAGCCATGGGTTTCACCATGGGTCTTGGTCTTGCCATGGAAAAGATAGAGACTTGTATTTTAAAGCATGAGTCAATGATGATTTGGGTTTTGTGTTTTGGTGCGTTGAAGGATTTGAAAAAGAAAAAAATTGAGTGGTTTGATGTGCTACGTTTCGTGTGTTAAAAAGAGTGAGCCGATGGCTTAATAATTCCAAAATCACCTTTGAAACTACAACCACCCACGTGCGAAGCCAGGCTGGTGGAGGGCCCCACATGGACCACCATTACCTCCACCATCCACAACTCGCCACATGGGCGAGCTAGGGCAAAGTTGTGGTTTTTGGGTGGCACCAAAAAATTTTCAAAGAAAAAGAAAAAGAAACACCGATTTGTGTTATGCGCTTTGTGCGTTGAAAGGAATCTTGATGATTCGCTGGCCTGCTGGAATGACTTTTCGCCTTTTACCGTTGAAGAACTCGATGAAGAGCATGACCAAAAACATAATGAAAGAAAAGAATATTTTATTTAATTATTTTATTTTTTAAAATCATAAGTTTAGAAATTTGTTTTAATTGTTTTTAATGTGGCTTTTTTAATATTTAAAATGCCGATGTGGCATTATTTTAAATACTAAATAATTTTTTATATTATTTTAATAATACGCGTATTGCATCGCGCCAACGCACTCCGCTTGCCACATCAACAATTTCTCGTTAGTGAGACAACGGTAAAGACCAAATGGAACGTGTTTCTTTCATTTGCGACTAAAAGCTAAATAAAGTAGAGACCAAAATAGAAATTGACCCCAAATATAGGGACCAAAAATGCATTTACGCCTCTTTATTATGAAACTAAAATGCTGCTAACACTAGGTTGGACATTTACTTTATATAATATTTAATTATTAATAAACATTTACTCATGGACTCTCTTACTACGTTCTGAAAATCCTTAATAAGCTAAGTCAAGTCTTTTGATGTGATATTATATATATAGAGGGGATTAGTTAAAGTTATATCTAGTGTAACTTCAAAACACCCACCACTCAAAAACTTGTTATAGAATTCATATTTTGAAAATTCCACATTTGAATTACACGATCTATATGTTTTTAACATTCATGCCAATTTTCATGTCAATTTTCATCTTATTTACCATTTGATTCATAAACTCATCTTTTATGCATTATTTTAAACTTCAAAACTTGAATTTTAAATAATCGATTGACGCATATAACTATTAATCTTCGACCACCCTTCAAAATATCAGATGATAGAATATACGAAAAATAATGTAACCCTAAGACCACTTTAGTATGATAGCTTATAAGCATTTATCACTATAAAATGAACGAAGACAGGATTGTTAGACTTTTATGACAAATTTAATGGCCTTGCAAGTGTCTACATTACTTTAGTCTCATTGTCACAGGAGTCTATACATTGGGATTTTTTCTCATATTTAATCCGCCAACCATCATTTCTCTATCGTAATCCCTCACATATTGTGGAATTTGTGTGATATCGATGCGCTTTCCAACAAAACAAGGGACAGATCCATTTTTGATGTCCTCACATTCTGCATCACCATTACAAAATCAAATTATAACCAATAACAAGTGGTACTAGACATCCACTCAGTAACATACTCACCGCTATCATCCCTCAAATAACTACGAAAGTGTGAATAACCATTTGCAACAACATCGAGATCATTGACACTGAAGTTGTAGCGCTTTTCCAATGCCAAGTATAACACCTAAGAAACATAGGAAGGTTAATTAATGTCAACATATAGGAACTCAAAGTGGTTCTATTTAAAAATAAATAAGACATGTCAATGATTGTTAATTTTTTTTTTTAAATATTAAAATTGGTCTGTAACAAAAGGACTCAATGGGTTTTGAATCCATAATCTTATCCTCCTCCACCCATTCTTGTGAGTGAGGAAATGCCAATTGAGTCAGAGCTCATTACGATGTCAACAACCGTAAAAGAGGAACTTAACCACATGGGAAAACTATACATTTCAAATAACATTCGAAAAGGCCACTTAGCTTAGTCCAAAACCTTGAACATATCTTAAAGTTTCAGTCGAAAAGAGACAGATTCTAACTGTTCTGTCATGAGGGAGATATTAGCTGTTTGCTATTGCGCCTGTTCTTACCATTTTGACTCTGTACTCTTCTGAACCTAGGGACATAAATTTCTCTCCCAAAACATTGAAAATGCACTAGTCAAGTCATCGCTGTAAATTACGCTGGGGCAGTCATTAGCAAAGAAGCTCCTGGACTCTTCAACTTCAGAAGAGGTCCAGCAATTGAATGACAACTAAACAAAATGATTTAGGCTCCCAAGTACTGAAAGTGAAATTTTATTGACCAACCATCTTGCAGTTGTCTTATTTCTTCTTTACTATCAACTAAAAAAATTTCACCTTTATGCAGAGGAGACTCTCCTGGTCCTACTCACTCTAGGGGGCCACGGACCATCCATTCGAGTTCAGCAATATTAAACCGCTGCTTGACAGTTGAACAGTCCAGAATTAAGGTCACTTATTCTCAGCACAGTTGTTAAGGATTTCATCACCATGGTCTGTCAACAATTAGAGTGGCTTTAGAAATACCCATTTCAATACTGGAGTAACAAAATGAAGTAGAAAGAACTGAAAGAGCATACTGGGATGTGTGTACCTCCAATAAAAATCATGCATAATCAACTTTGGTCAGAAACCTACTTTTCTCATTAACTACTACATGTTAATGTGATACAAATTTTTATCCTTTGAAGATCAGAAAGCATGTCTAACTACAAAAGGTAAGGGGAAGAAAACATTACACCATCTCAGACTAGAGGTTCATGATGATCATCAGCTCAATCAAGTTCAAATCTTTTAATTGCCAGTTTTGCTTATATAAATTAGGGTGCATGAATATTTGCAATTTAATTAGACTGTAGACTATTCAATACAACTTATCAGGAAACCATTAGCCAGTTGTAAACTTCAAATAACCTACTCATCAACGGCAGAGGATTTATATTGTGGTGTTAAAAGTAAAAACTTTTACTATAAATGAAGGATTTCTGAATTAATATAATAAGACGGAAAGTGAGGTTAGGCCTTGTGCAATGGCAAGTGCCTTCCAATTCAAATGGCAAATTAAGGGTTCTAGTATGGGAACCAGCCCTCCTCTCTCAAAAAAATTGGGGGACAAGGCTGTCTATCGGACAATTTTCAGACCTCGCAGTGGGAACTTTGTGCATTAGGTAGGACTCTTTTAATTATGATACAGAAAACAGTTAAAATGCTCACAATTAATATAGTTTTCTCACTTTTAAAAATATTACTGGGTATGTAATAACCTGGTGGGACTGATTTTCTTCCCTTATAATATAGTCTTCTAATAAGACAACAGAATTCCCACCTCTATTTAGCATTGCCTTCTATAATTTCAACTTCTCTCTTAATTAACAATAGTCTCTGTGTGTGTCTCTACATGTGTGTGTGAGAGAGAGTGTCGTGTGTCTTAGCTCTCTTAAGAAGGAGCTCCTTCCATCTCTTTCATAGTACCAACTTCAGTAGTGTATGTGGTTATAGTAAAAAATTCTGTGAAACTTAAGCATATCAGCCCTCCATTCCAGCCACATAAAAAGCACACGAAAATACAAGGGTAAACAGATTGAAGACTTTTAATAAAAATAAAAGAAAAGAAATGAAACCATGAATTTGATTTGATATGTCCACAGTTGCAGATAATCATATATCACAAACTGTACACCGACTCACGTTTTGCTGAATAACGGTATGAGACACACAATGATCAGGCATCCATCCATCCACTAGAAAAAGGTAAGGTACAATACCAGTTACAAAACCATTAAGGGATACTTGCAAAATGAATAAAGAATGATATCTGACAAAGGTGTGGGCATCATACCAGTTACAAATACCGTTTTGCAACACGTGCAAGTAATATACCCACTAACCTCTGTGAAAACAGTGATAAGACCTTGTCAGCCAAGATACACAAATGCCTGACAGGCAGTGGAGATGAAGCAAAATTTAGAATGATGTACAAATCTTAAAATGATTCTGAAGCATTACACAAACTTATAAATTCCAGATGGTATTTGATAAGACAAATGTGACATTAAAGAAACTAAAAAGGAAAAGAAAATATTTCAAACATTTTTCATTCCCAAAACAGCAGTTCTGTCAAAAATTACAACTCATTTTCCCATATAGTTGTCTAATGACCTGTATTTTCACAATTGCTAATTAATTGATTCTTTGGTTCAGCAAGAATATAATTCTGATATGATATACAATCTACGAACTAAGCATATTCTTGTTATTAACCATAAACCTATCAATATAGACATCAAAGTAAAAACCTCATATGTCATACGATGTAATCAAGCCCATGAGCAGGTTAATCCATGATGATATAGTTATGGTGTTATACTGTTATAGGCACAATGTGAGTAAGATATAATTTTATTTTTTCCAAACACTTTTTATAAATGACCAGAACTGTTAATGGATGTTCAAAATGGTATTGGCCAATATAAAACTATGACATAGGACCAGTGGTCAGGATTATCAAATTAACAGTTACAGTTCTTAACGAGGTTCAACAGGTTCATGTCATATTGGGCATATTCAATCTTGTTCGTAGGTTTAAAATTTACATTATTGAGTGGAAGTACCATGAAAATCAAGGTAGGTACTAATGGCTGATATACCTGTTCCAGCACCAAGTTCTAATGCTACAATTCCATCAAACTCAGCTGAAGTAAACATCTTATGCAGCACAAAATCAGATAACACTAGTTCTGCTCTCCACACCTGAAGGGTAAACAAAAAGAGATTAAATTACAGCACATAAATCTAAGAGCAACCATCATAAGACCTATAACAAACCAATAACTACCTGCAAGCCTGACATTTGGAATTGATGATGTGATATTATGCTGATGGTCACACGGTAAATACAGGAAGCTGGTTCTTTGTGTACAATATATACACATTCATATTTAAAATTGCTTGAAACTCACATATGTATAGACCAAATCAAATTCTCTGTACAACAACCCTAACATAACAAAAGAGATACATGCACAGGATATATAGTTATGGCTTGCATATTACACTTTGCAATCCAATCCCAATTTGATAACTTCCTCATATGAATTTTTTGTTGAATCCAATCGCTTGATTATGTGATGTCCACATGCTTATCATGCTTGTCAATTATTATGAAAATTGAAGATCAAGAAATATCTTATCAAAGAAATGATTAAAATCATAGTTTCTTTTTTTTAATAAAATACTTTGAGAATGTCAAGAAACAAACGGGTTTTGAAACTATAGTAAATATCAAATTCGATGCCATATCGACTTCACAAAATAATAATAATACTAACATTAAATACATGTATTGTAGACAAGTGAACTACTGTTATCGGCCTAGTTAGAACAAGATCACCATCTGTCCACGCTAAATGTTTGATTTGGTGAAGCCGTTTCACATTGGAATCTGCTAGGTTCAACTTCAAGTAATTAAATTAAAAGAAAGTAAGAAACTAAACTGCATCACTCCCATTACTTTAAATTAAATTATCAAAACACACAATGTATGGAAATTCCTAATCTTTTCCTCATAAAAACAAAACAAAAAGATAAAGTAAGTACTATTTTTCTATTTTCATTCCTAGTTAGTCACCATAGCAAAGCAAAAACTATATAACTGGTACAACATTGTTTTTCAGACAATAGAGATATTAATGTATTTTGTAGATACCATACCAGGTGGAGTTGGAAGAGAAATGATGAAGTGGGAAATGTGCCCAGAGATGCCAGGTGGGCATCCTCTAGGTGGACCTCGCTCATCACATGTTCCTCCTCCATTGCTGAATCTCTCCGCGTTCATTTCTTCCTCTTCCTCAGATGATAGGATATGGTGATTGTGCTGGAAGCTGAAGATTCGGTTCTTTCTTCCATAGAAGATCATGAAGAAAACAACCAAACCCCAATAATAATAAACCCCAATTTCAAAACACTGTTTTTGTTCATTTGTCAAATTGTTTCGTAAGGGTGGTGGATATATAAAAGACGGTGCAGCACTAGTACACGGCTCTTCGATTTCTGTTGTACTGTAAGCTACTTACGCCATGGTTGAAGGATTTTGCAAACCGTTTTAGATATCTTATGATATTAAAACGGTTTGAAATCAAATGACATTTCTTCTTTTGCACGCCATTATTATTTTTGCTACTTTCTTTCTACTTTTGAACCTTGTTGATGCCCATTTATGAATCCATATCTAAAAGCTCATGAGGAAGAAAGCCCAATAAAATTAAGGCCCAAAGACCTACCAAGAAGACTGAAGAGCAAGAAATGCCTAAAAGAAAGAAGTGCATGTGGAAAGAATCTACAGCAAAACACAGACTGCTGTAGACAGCAAATCTGCAAAGAAAACATGTATCTCGCCGTTGTATCACTTCTCAAAGAAATAGCTGCAGCAGATAAAGACAAATTGCTAAGACCTCTTTTTTATCCACTCAACATTATTTGACCCACAAAGGCCCAAATCTTTTTTGTATAAAAGGATAGGTGTAAAACTAATATGAAAGATGACTTAAAGTTAAATAGCGAACAACAGAAGCGCCAGCAGTTAGGAAATGCGTGAAGGAAAGAAAGTCAAACTAAAGGAAATGACAAACACATCGCAAACGCATAAGAACAAGATAAAAACACACAATAATCCAGAATAACTAATCACATAAATGGCGTGGGAAAACTAAAGAAGACAAAAACAAAGAATAAGGAGCAAGTTACGGGAAGGACAGCACCATCAACCCACTCACCAATACAAGGAAGGTGGGCCCTGGGCCAAGGATTCCAGAGGGTGTGGTCGTGACAGTAAAAGTGGCTTCATATTTTGCTTCTGAACTCGTAACTTCTTTTCAGGGAATATTTTCACAGGACTTGATCTTATCCAAAAGTTAAATAATAAACTATTTGTACCATCCGATACATGCCATAGAGTTAGGTAGTGAGTAGCACAATCCTTATTGGTTAGTCACCTGTAGGTAGAGGTATATAGCAAGAACAAACAAAAGAGAATTTTGTCGCGAAACGGAAGAATGTTACAAACTGACGATTCTCGAAAGCAACGGTACCTGGCCCAAACCACTGGGTTGGTGGCAGTGCTGTTAGGGATGCCCACAACAAACCAAAACAATTGGTAAAGCCCAGGGGTAAAATGGAGAAATCCTTACTGAATTAGTTCGCTATAAAAGGAAGAGGTAACTATGGCGTAAAGGGAGTGGGAAAAACATGGAAGAAAGAAAAAAACATCGAAGAAGGAGACCCAATGGGAAGCACCTATGGGGAAACCCACAGGGGCAGAAGATAGCATCAGAGAGAGTGGGACCTAGAAAGAGCACTAAAAGGGGAACAACCCACCAAGAAGAGTAGTAAGAAACTAAGAGTAAAAAGAACTAGAGAGAAAGAAAGAAAGAAAGTGGTAAAAAGAAGAGAGAGCCCATGGCAAGAATAGTGCATCAATAGACCATCTTTTCCATCTCTCTCTTAACAAACCCACTTTGAAGTCTTCAAAGCAATAGCTAGTGGCCATTTAGATCTATTCTCCAAAAATGCACAACTTTGATGTAAGCTTCATGACAAGGTTGTTTGTCAGTTTGAGTTCTTTCTTGGTTTACTTACTCTACGGGAAGATTCAATACTTGATTTCGATTGAAAGATATTTGATTTCATTATAACTATATCACCTGTATTATTTTGTTGTAGCACATTTTTTATCACGCTTACGACCGGGCTTGTCCCGTCGTGGTATCTTTACTTTTGTACTAGCGATTCATCAGAAGACATTTTCATTATATTTTACCATGCATATTATACTAGCTAAACATTTTCTCAATAAGCTTTCTTCTTTATTTGTTATTACATGTTTATTTTTGACATAAACTAATCATTATCCCGCCATAAATATATATATATATACATATATCTTGTTTCATGTTCGCAAAATATATTTTAGATGTATAGCGTGAATACATGTATATATATTTACGAATATGTGTATGTATATATTTGAGAATATGTTAACCTATGTAAGCTAACATTTGCTTAGATTTGTATTTTTCGGTTTTAGGATTTGTTTATGTGCAGGAGTAGAAAAGCATTTTCACAGCAAAAATGAAGAGCAGTCATTTACATTGCAAAGGCTTTACCGCACTTACGTAAGGCTTATAATGCACAAAGGTGACAATTCCCATCGCACACAGAAAGTTTTACCGTTACACAGACGGCTTTACCGCATGTAAAAGTTTTGCTACAGCAGCGTAAAAGTCACCCGTGGTAGAAATCGGAGAAAGTTCCTTCTCGTGCCGAAACTCGGAGAAAAGTTCCTCCTTTTATGCTAGAATAGAGATAAGCCCACTTCCTTGCACTGTCTTTCCCTTGGACTTGATTCAATGCTTATGACAAATCGGGCAAAGCCGCAAATGGTACTTTGAGCCCATTTTCCTTGCGTAGCCGCACTCCAACTTCCTTCTTAGAAAAAGCTCTAGATTCAAGCATTGTCTAATAACATCAAGGCGCCGTGTCTAAGGTGTACAAGAAACGTAGTGAACCCTATACAAACCTTTAGATATTAGTCATAAAATTGGTGCTATCTAGTAGGAGTGTGTGCCACCCACCGATCCATCATAACCACCCCAACTCAATGGATTGAATTGGTATTTAGGGACTGATGGGTTAGGTTAGGTTAGGTGGCTTTTTTTTTTTTTTGGGCTATGGGTTGGGTTGGGCTCAGTCAAAAGATTCACAAATTCTGCCCAAATTCTAACTCTAATCTAATTTATTTTTAATATATATTATATCTTTTATTAATAGAACTATTTGATATCTTACAACTAAGTAGGGATAGAATTGTTTCTCAAAAAAAAAAAAAAATTGGGATAGAATTCTTTCTCCAAAAAAAAAAAAAAAAAAAAAAAAAAAAAAAGGATAGAATTATTTGGGCCTCATTTGGTAGAGCATCTTAAACATACATTTTCAGTTTTTAAACAACATTACACGCATTTTCACACACTTTTTCACCTACACGTATTTCAAAAAATTACAAAACATTATTCAAACTCCTCTACCAAACGGGCCCTTGATATTTTACATTTTTACTACCTAAATATCTTTTGATTTGATAATTTGTGTATGGTGGTGTTACGATCGAGAATTCCTTTAAGACAAGAAAAATAGTTGAACATCATTTGACTTCACTTACTAAATTGAGTTGAGATAAAACTATTTGATATTTCAATATTTAAATATCATTTTAGTTTGATTATTTGTGTATGGTAATTATGCTTAGAATTTTAAAGATTTGTAGGCACTTTAATACTCGTTGGATGCGCTGCTTTAAAGCTTAGTAAATAATAATAAAAAACTATCTAACCCTGTGATGTGTTGAGTTTTTTTCAACTTGACCAAGATAGGTTAGATTGAAAAAAACCCTCTTATCTTGAATCCCAAACAAACCCATACACACCCCTAGTTCTTGTGCCCATTTTGTAATATGTACTCATACTTTTTACAATAAATTTTTAAAAATCTTCATTTTAAAAGGCTAAAAATAATTTGAACTTTATAGCAGGCTTTTAATCTCAGGGGGTTTATACCTCAACTCTTAATTGTAAATCGCTTATTATTACTCGAAAGTGCATATAATTTCTAATAGGCTACTTTATAGGTCTTAATTTAGGCAACTTCTTTGTTTTCATTGTTATCGGCGTGATTTATATGTACCTATTGTTAGCATCGAATTAATGTACTATGTACAAACCTCCGCTTCTTGGATTAATGTACAAACTCTACAATCAAACGAATTATAAGAAAACTCTAAATAATCTACAGCAGAGAATTTGGTAACTTAAGGGATAGTTTGAAGCCTCGTGAAAATTGGCATAAAAATATAATATGAATTCAACTCATGTGTTCAATTTGTACATATGCAGATCCAAAATATATTTACATATAATAACATGTAAAAAATAAGACCATTAAGTTACTTCATGTAAAATGACTACAATCAAACGAACAAAAGAAAGCTCCACTAAATATATATAGAGACACTGGAAACAACATACATTTTGCACAGTCCTCAAAAATAGACAAACCCTCAATGGATGTGTAAAATGTAACGAGGCTATAGCCTGTCTCTAGCCATAAGCTTAGTAAACGCCAATAAAACTATTAACCTATAGTCATGTTTGTATGTGTTTTTAGTCGTTTTGAATAGACCCTACACATTTAGAAAACGTGGGCTATAGGGACTAGCTAAATATATATAAATATAAATATAAATATATATATATATATATATAATTAAAGATGACCTATAGATATATTTTTAAAATGCAAATGAGAAGCATCTAAACGCAAATATAGGTAAGTCTATAGCAACGCTTATAGGGTTTTAGCTGCGTTTTGATATAAATTCTATTGCCGCATTTAGAAAAATGTGGCTATAGACCAGCCGAATAAATTTTTTTTTTTATTTAAAAGATGACCTATAACGCATTTTAAACGCATCTATAGCCACCTATATTTGTTTTTAAACAAATAATTATGTTAAATCTATAATGCTTATAAGTGTTTCTTAAAAGTGCGACTATAGGTTCATTTGATTCTTTAAACAAACTACCTATAGCAAATGGTTGGAGTCATCAAGAACAGGCCTTTTTTTTTTCCCCTTAAAACGTGGCTATAGACAAATTTAAAAAAAAAAAAACACAAACGAACGAACTAAACAAACAAAAACAAAACAAAACAAAAACCCTATAGCCGAATTTTTAAAATGCGGTCAGAACAGGATCTATAGCCACGTTTTAAAAATGTGATAGTGTACACCCCATAGTCGCGCTTAAAATTGCGACTAAAATATGTCCCACAGCCACATTTAATAAACGTGGGCTAATTAGCACCCTATAGTCGTGTTTGAAAAACGCAGCTTATAGCTCTGAGTAGCCTACAGCCGTGGTTAAAAACGCGCGAGTGACTTCATCGTACCTACAAATTTTTAAGCCACGTCTAAAACGCTGCCATAGAAAACGTGTTTATAGACCACAAATTGACCTATAGCCACGTTTTTAGAGCTATAGTCATGTTTTACATACTTGAATGACACTACTACATTTGAATATTGATGTGGAACCTTATGTTTGGAAACTACATAACATAAGAAAGATAGAGAGTAATAACATTGTCAAGTTTGTAATATAGAATTCAAAATATGATATTATATTTAGCTAATTGACACTTCCGTACTAAAGCCAAAATTAGATGTGTGTCGCTACTCATTCTCTACACAAAAACCTCCATTTCTTTGCACCTTTTTCAAACAAGACCTGTAAGTTAAAGGAATCCCTTGGGCTTCATGCTGTTACTACTCTTCGTACTGGCAAAGAGAATCTACATTCTGAAATTAAGAGCCTCAGAACTTTCAAAGAAAGTGCTATGTAAAACAAAAGATACATTCAAATTTATATTAATTCATAAACCCACCATGGAGCCTCGAATTTTCACATGAAGCATCAGGTTTTGGAAGATTAGTTTCCTGCTCCTATTAATATATCACCACATGAGTTTTTTTCTTTTTTTCTTTTTTTTTTTTTCTTCTAAAAGTAAAGTAAAAAAAAAAATACAACATAAGGAAAAACACTAACTCCTGGTGAAATATCATCTTTGATAAGTCCCAAAGTTTGTTTTTAAGGGTTAATCTTTCTTCAACACCATCAGTATATAACACCTGTGCATGACAGAAAACTTTACTACTTCGAAAGGAAGGTCGACACAAAAGTAGGAGAGGAGAAACGAATTTACTACTTCGAATATCTTGTGGCAATAGGCTATTATTTCACAAATTTTATTGTAATAGATTACAAAGAATTGACAAAATAATTTAAATTTAATTATTGCAAAGGTATCTTTATTATAATAGATAATTGTTTTATATTTAATATTACAATAGATTGTAAAATAATTGATATTCAGTTATTGCAATGTTATATTTGTTGCAATAAGTTGTCTCTTTGAAATTTCTATTGTAACATATTGCAAAATAATTGGTATCAAGTTATTACACAGTTTCTTAAATTTGCTATTGCAAAATTTTGGTTTTCTTCAATTTAAGTTATTGCAAACAATTTTCTAAATTCAATTTAGTATTAAAAGCCTCTATTGTAACTAAAAATTTTATAAATTACGCAACCGATTATTATTAATGTATTACCCACGCGAACTTGAACCTCAATAGTTTTATTTTGCAAGTTCTCTGCAAAATGGTTTTTCTCCATTATAGTCATCAATTTCAAACGAGAAACTATATGAGATCTTACCTTCCCGTTTCAAGAATACTTAAAGACATCAAATGTCCGGTATTGATTAGAGAGTACAGGAAACATACAAGTAGCTTAAAGAAACTTTTAATGAAAACTCAATACTTTGCAATCTACATCCTCTGCAGCGGATACTTGACTGAGGACAAGAACTAAGGCTTACATTGGTATATTCCGTAACTTTGGAGAAATGTCTCTTGGTTGCGATTGTGATCTTTTCCTTTTCGGCGGTGGGAATTACACCATGAATGGCTCGGATGGCTAGAGACTCGAGTCCAGAGGCTATGCAAAGTATGCAGGGTTGTCTTTCTTGTTGTTCCTTCGATTCGAAGAATTAATAAAACAACCTACATATATTAAATACATAAATAACCCTACGAAATCATTAAAAAATTACAAATTGTAGTATAATAACAATCAAGCACTACAACAAAAACGCTTATTACAATGAAAATCGCTGCAATAAGATCGAGTTATTGCAATAGTTTATCGATGCGTTGCAATAAAATTTGAGGTAATAGGTTTGTGTGAAAAAACCTTAAATATTTTAATAAAATTTTGATGTAATAATATATTTATTGTTGCAATAAACAATTTACTACCGTGAATATTCTAGGGCAATAGGCTATTATTTCAATGACTTTATTTCAATAAATTGCAAAGAATCACAAAATAATTGGTCAAATTATTATAACGGTATCTAATTTTAATGTAGATAATTGTTGACACACCCTAATTTTAAAAGATCCCATAGCTTGCAAAAAAGCAGAGATTGATGAAGAAATGGCAAATTACATCCCACTTGAAGATTTGGAAGAGCAAGAAAACAAGACCAAATAAGAAGGAGAGGAGAAAAAGAGAGAGAAAGAATAAAAACTAAAGGGGCAGTATGCTGGGTGCGAACCCCAAAAGTGGTTCCTGCCACTTTAGTAGAAATTAAGTAGAATGCAAAGTGAAAATCCTCGTATTTGGAGATTCTCATTTTTGCTTTAGAAACGAGAAATAGAAAAATACATTTCCTCTATGGATCCTAAACCGCAACCAAAACCCATTATTTTTTGCAAAATACATTTATGAAGCTTATGAAATGAATTCTCAATAAAGATGCCAAACATAACCTTTAGTCCTAGGATGTGTTCTACATAAACCATAAGAAAACTGATATCACAACAGTATAGGTCATTTTGTTCCTATTCCAAAATTATCAAACCTATCTCTAGATACTGTGGAGATCCTCTTCAAACATTTTTGAAAACCTTAAGAACTGTAGAAACATTAAGTTTGGATTTTTCAGATTATACACATTCAAAACTAAGACTTGAATATACTTTTTCTTGTTAGGCAAAAGTGAACTAGGCTTTGCCCAAAACGTATAGTTCAAGCTTGTATATGGAAGGAAATGAAGCATATCTACATAAGATAGTCAATAGTAAGTGCAGTCATATCATGCAATGATTGGCTTCTTGAATATTATGCTAAATAGGTGCTAGTATAGATGATGCACAACAGTGATTGCAAATTATATTCCAATCTTAGTAATAATCAAAAGCCTGGCTCATAGGACATTGCAATCTAGACTATAGACCAACAAGTTTGAAAAGCCATATCACTATAAATATTAAAAAAATTTGGCATAGACAATTTGTCATTATGTTTCGAATGATAGATTACCTTCATCCAACAATGTATGTAGCCAACCCTGTAATCTAATTCCTAGATATAAATCATAGTTGCAAACCTACCATGAGCAAAAGAATGAACATTGAATTATCATATAAAAAGGTATAATGCACGAACCTCAAAGTCAGTTTGCAAATCATCGTTCTCATTTCATAGTAACATACAATGCAAAGTGAAATAGTAAGTAGAATGCAAAGTGCAAATCCTCCAATTTGGGCAAAGTGAAAATCCTCTTAATAAGAAGAAGAGGTGGCAAATAGTGTTATTTATAATTTACTACATCCCTATTATGATCAATGAGCAAGTGTAAAGATGTGCCAAATCTCAAAGCAGTGGTCTTACCACAACAAAGATTACCTTTATTTTGGAGGTGGATTTCAAACCAGATAGCACGCGCCTTGAAATCTTCTGCAAAGCCGTCACTTCGCGGATGATATCATCTATCTTATCATAGGACTCACAAATCTATCAACTCCTCGTGGACCGCTCGACACATCTATCGCGACTCGCAAGATCATTGTAGTCCGTATGTATCCAGACACAACACAAGTTTTGAGTGCAACAAAGATTAAACCTTGAACACCGCAAACTCGTGTTATCAAACACGTTGCCCGACTCACAACCATACCACTAAAGGATAATACATACTTTCCCCGAGGTTATTCAAATTTCTTACATACACAACAACAACAACAAAACACACAACAACAACAACAACAAAACACATTAGAAAAGGAAACTAACAAACACAACAACAAAAATGCTAAAAATAATAGTGAAGTTTTGTACCGTTTTGATCGTAATAATCCAAATCCTCCCATCTTGTACTTCCATGAAGCTTTGTATCGAGCAAGCTCCTCAAGAGCCTTTTTTTGCCTGGACTTCCGCTCTCAATGCCTCGAAGGTTTCTATTGGAGCATATAGGTGAGGTAAGGATTTGCTGTATTGGCTTTATCTTAAGATCTCCGACGTGAGTCAGTTTGGAAGTGAGAATGAGTTCGAGCCAGGCCGTGTAAGTGTGGGGTTAGGGGTTCGTGTCCTGCGCATAGCAGGGTGAGTTGTGAGCTCTGTCTCTCACTCTTCATCTCCCAAGAGTCACTTCGTGAGTTTTTGTCTAAATATTATTTTTATTTTGAGGAAATTAGAGGGCTTTACTGGGAGAAAGCATCGCAGACAATAAAGTACACTAAGTTTAGGGTATTACTTAGTGTACCCATACTAAGTATAGGTGTAATTAGTATAAGCATACTTCAACAATTAACATTTGATTCATGTGAAGTTTAATACACTAAGTATAGGTATACTTCAGAGAAAGAATATTTGACATGTCAATTTTTACCTATACTTCACATGCAAATGTATATAGTATATGTACTTTTATATACATTAGCATGTGAAGTATATGTATGATAAAAGAATATTATGATCACTGATAAGTGTAAAGAGAAAATTTAAATCTCAAAGCAAGGTCTTACCACAGTAGCATTACTTTTATTTTGGAGGAGATTTCAAACCATGGCACGTCTGAAATCTTCGATGAAAGCCGGCCACTCGTGGTGATATTATCTATCTTATCATAGGCCTCGCAGCTGCCAACCCCTGTGGACCGCCTTGATCACATCTATTGGTGCTATTACAAGATCATTGTAGTCTGTGAGGTATCCACAACACAAGTTTTGAGTGCAACATCGAGTGAGACCCTTGGAACACCGCAAACCTGTTATTTCAAACGCAGTTGCCCGGGACTACCGCCATACCACCTCAAAGGATAATACATACTTCCCGAGGCGGCTTCAGCCCTACATACACAACAACAACAAAAAGTACCAAAAAAAAAAAAAAAAAAAAAAACACACATTAGAAAAGGAAAACTAACAAACACAACAACAAAAATGCAAGCAAGAGGAATAGTGAAGTTTTTAAAAATTTATGAGTTTCTAATAATTAAACCCTATGGCCTAAACCTTCAATTATGCACACTTTCATTTCACGTTTGCCCAACATGGATTTTTAAACCAAATATGCGTAGTCTGTGTATGAAAACAGATCATGGTTGGTTTGGAGATGTGCTTTTGAGTTCCCTTTTCATGGCGTGGGAGAAAAAAAATGAGACAAGGTTTTTTTTCAACAAGTTGAGGAGTTGGCCAAACCTCTAGTAGCTCAAGGGCACCTCTCAGTGTCTAATGGAAATTTCTAAAGTTCAAATTCTCATCGTTATTATCGATCACCCCAATATAAATGTTGAATTATTAAAAAGAAATTGTTGAGTATTGAACTCATGTTCTTTTTTATGGGAGAAGAGAATAGCATGAGTCACGAAATGTTTATTTTTATTTTTTATGTACATTTTATGGCCTAAATAATTGAGACCTTGCATTCATGTAATCCAACACCAAATTGAGGAGTGTAAAGTCCGAAGGTTCAAAAGGTTCTCTTCACATTAAGGCACAAAAAAATCTTGTTATGGTGTGTGCTAACAGCAGTTGGAGGACAGCACATGCGTCCTAGGCCATTCTACCAATACTGCCACATGCGTGACTAAAATTTTCTACTAAATTTTCTGCCAATGAATCATGCATATGCTTTAAAGTACATTCAATAATGATTTCTGAAGTAGTTTCCATATCAATAGTGTCCCCTTCTTCAAGAAACAAAAATTTTAGCCACATCATATTTACCCAAATTTACATTACTATAGTCTACCTCTACCATAAATTGAGGTTGCTTTGTTCTCAAAATCTCTCTTGAAAATTGCATATATTAACTCACTAACACTAATCCATCAATGGGTATGATTGCATAGAAAATATGGTCCAAACTGAAACAAATTGGGGTTAATATATTAGTAGCTAAGTACCTAACTTTTCTTAAAGTTTCTACCATAACAAAAACAAGATAACCATAGCCATAGGGGATAAGAATTTATGTGGGGGATAGAGCTACCAAAAACTCCTTATCATGTTGATGAGAAAATCTAACATATAGTATTCTCAATCAAGGAATTCAGTCCTAACCAATCGCTCCAAATTCAGGTTTCAAGGGAGGAGACAACTGTAGACAAGTAAGGTAGTGACAGAGGCTGCTGGTTGAAACATCAGTGGCATAATAGTCTGCAACAGAGCAAGAAAAGCATTAAAAGCCATTACAAAACCAACAACTCATTTGGTAAAGTCACGTACAAAAACTACTTGATATGGCATAATAGACACTACATTATTATAGACTGCAAAAGTAGAAGTAGCAGCATTAACACTAATAAACAGAGATCAAAGAAACACCCAGAAACACTTAAAACCCCTCAGACCTACTTTTTGATCTATTAGCAGTATTTTTTAAGTGACTGAAGCATCAATAACATAATGTGCTACAAATATGATATAGTTCATGTTCTACATATAACCCACCAAAAAAAAAAAAAACCTCAAGCATAGAAACACAATAGATATTAATTAAAACTCTTCCATGTATTGTTTAAGAATTGCCTTGATTACTAACACATAAAAGAATGCATGCATTCAATAATACTAACCACACACAAACAGAGAGATAAAGAACATACCATGGCTTTAACTTATGATTGAGAACGGGGAAAATTGGGTGGAACAATATAAGTACTAAAATATAAATTGTAAATCTCTTCTATTCAATGAATTTCATCCAAACTCTTATCTTCCATGCTTTCCAGTCAGCCAAAAAAAGTTGCAATTGGCAATTATGTAAATATAGATGCTAGCAATTATCAGTGCACATCAGATGCTGCTATCGACAAGGTTAGAGCATTAAAATATTGTTCTTATTTAGATTTATTTCATCACAAAATTTCCATATGCACTAAGAACTGGTGAGCATTTGAATTTGCAGCTGACAAATGACATAAATTTTGTACACATTTTGGAACCATATTGTATTAATCAATCCCAGAACCAAATGAAGTTGTAGAGTAGTCGGTTCGAAGAGATCTCTCAAAAGTGTCTAGTCCTACACATTGGTGTCGTGTAAACCTGTCTCTCACTCTCTCTCAAACAAATTGTGTTGTGTGTATGTGTATGTGTATGTGTCATTGTATCAACAAATATCTTAGATATTGGTTTAATTGCTTTCAGAGCTATAATCACATGCTCTGCTACGTCTAGGCGAATAAAAAAGGTGTCCAAGAAGCTCTTGGCATTCGACAGGTATGTGCACTCTTATCATATATCATAATAACTAGTCATAATGTAGAATCACTATAACTATTTTTGTGATTCTAAACAGGGGACGAAAACCTTTTGGCAATACTGTAATACCACCTTAGTTTACACCAAGGATGTCACTAATGTTGCTAGCTCATCAAAATCTCACCAATGCCGACCTATGATTTCTGATATACAGGTAAATCCAGCTGAATACTTTTGCTCTTCTGTTTTCATTGCTCATGATGACATACCAGGTTTATTGCTCAAATTCCTCACTTAAAAACTGCAAATAAACTTTCAACAATATTCAAAATTATCCAAATCTATTAGTAATTCAGCACATCTAATTGGCTTTGTCTCTTTATATGAGCTACAGTCAGAAATTTCTTGAACATGAAAACTCTGAAAAAATTATTGGCCCTAAAACCCTTCTTTCATCCATCAAGTAAAGTCTTTCTTCACAAATCTGTAGAGAGCCCATTCACATGAAGGACCTTCTCCTTTTTCCTTTCTCTTTTCTTACTCTTTTTTGGTCACAAAGCATCAAGGAGTTGGACTGCATAATCCAGCCTTTTCTTTTTCATCAATCAATTATTGAAATAAGGATAGATAGCTAATGCCTAAATTTTGGACTCTCAATATTAGTTCTATCTAGGCAACAAAAGTTCAACACACTGTTATTGTTATTAATTTTCTTTAATTGGGATTAAGACATACTTTTACTTCTCCCAGCATGTGTACAATAACAATAGTCCCAGCAAATCTCAATTAGCAAAACTACTGAAAATCTAAGTTAGCAATATGGACTGATCCTATTAGAACTCTGCAGCTAAGCGTACTTGGGCGATATTAGTACTAGGACTCTCAAGCCTTGTGTTGCATTCTCTAAATAACAAAAATAGTGCTGACTAATACAATCTTTTAATTCCAACAGTGGTGATCACGACATGTCAATTCCGCACATTGGCAGTTTGGCACACAAGAATGGATAAAGTCTCTAAGTTTGAGTAGAGATGAGAGCTTGGTAATCTCTTACAATTCCTCCCTCCCACTCCCCCCAAAAGAAAAACCTCTCATTTTCTATCAGGAGCCTAAAATATGTTCTCTTTCTCATGGACTTGTATTGTAAGTACACAAAGAAGTTGATCGATGATATTTTCACTTTGACATTCGTGACTGTAAAGGCAAGAATTATCCTTCACTAAACTACCCTCTAAATATTGTCTGCAACCAGAAAGCTAAAACAGAGTTTCATTTCTTTCTCACAGGGAGCAGGCCACATCAAGAGTTAGTGCAGAATAAAGAAACTTTGAAAAGTCTCTCTCAAATCACTTATTCCTATCTTCACTGGATCATAACCATGAAATACCGTTTCAAGTTTCATGCAAAGATATGGATCTAGTTTAGCACTAAAGCAACAATCCCAATGACTATATCCCTATTATGATCACTAATAAGTGTAAAGATAAAAGCTTAAATCTCAAAGCAGCACAAAGTATACCAAGAGTCCACAGCAGCATTACTCTTCTTTTGGTAGTCCAATGTGTAACCAATACCGCAAGCTTTGAGATTCTTGGTACACAATCGGATCTCACTCTCACCCAAACCCCAACCCACACGTACCACCCACTTCCGCCGTACTTATCTACAAAGCTTCGTGGAAGTACAAGATGAGGAGGATCTGGATTGGCCTTGACCAAATTCTCCACATCTTGTACTTCCATGAAGCTTTGTACTCAGCAAGTTCCTCAGCAGCTTTTTTGGCTGATTTCCTCCCCCTCAGTAAGGCGAAAGTAGGTGGTTTCTGCTAGAGTAGATAAGAAGAGGCTAGGATTTGAAGAGCTGGCTTTGTCCTTCAGACCGATTGTGTCTGTGTGGGTTGGGGTTTGGGTGTGTTTGTGTGAGTTGGGTTTGAGCGTGTCTGTGTGTAAGGGAGAGTGACACGGCACACTATATTTTAGCAATAAAATGAAATAGCGTAAGGGATTGAGCGTGAAATGAAATGGAGTGAGGCATTGAGCGTGTCTGTGTGTTTTGGATTTAAGCGCGTCTGAAGGAGAGTGACAATGGACACTATTATGATGTGAGCATTATTAACATCTTTAAGTATAAAAAATAAAATAAAATAAAAAACAAAAAAAAACTTGATTAACATCAATGAGTGTATAAATGAAAAATGTGTAAAATTTATGCATGTTTTTCTGAAAAATGACCTACGTCTATAATTATGTAAATTTATAATTAGTTTACTACTTTACATGATATTATTTATTTTACAAATTTTTTTAACGTATTATGTGGATAAAAGAAGATAGTGAATGATGATTTTTATGTGTGAAGAAAAAGAAATAGTTAAAAAAATACAAAAAATATCATTTTGGTTCATACATTTTGGAGTTACAGTCAATTTGGTCATAACATTTTAGTATCAATCAATTTAGTCTTAACATTTTGGTATCAGTCAATTTGGTTCCTATTATTTTTAGCTTGCACTTAATTTAATATCTATTATTAACTTATTAACGAAAAATGTTTACATAGCAAATGGTTTGTACGGTCTATACGTCTAATATTAAAATATTAAATTAGATGTTAATGTGTCTAAATTTTAGTGGTTGATATGGCCACATCAATGCTTAAATGAAAAAAAAAAAAATACTACATCAGCTTTTAAAAATATATTTCTTTTTTGTACCAATTTCTTTTTCCTTTTCTTTATTTCTTCTTTTAATATTCTTACAATCTTTTTATCCAGTCAGAATTTCTTTTTTTTTTTCTTTTTTTTTTCTTGCAATTTCTTGCTAACCAAATAGAATTTCATTCCAATTCCTTTCTTGCAATTTCCAGATAACCAAACACTAATCTATTCATGCTTACGAGGAATGAGATGGTATTAGAAGAGAAGAGAGAGAGAGAGAGAGAGAGAGTGTGTGTGTGAGATTGAAAAGTGAATGAAGTTTTAAAATTTTGATTTTGTATTTAATCAAAACAAAGTCATTCTTAATATGAAACTAAAACACATTAACACTGGGTTGGCCACTTACTTCATATAATATTTAATTATTAATAAATATTTACTCATGGCTCTCTGCTACACCTGGAAAAAATAAATCCTAAATAAGCTAAACTCCTCCAAGTCTTTTGGATGTGGCATAATATATATATAAATATATATATATATATATATATACATAGAGAGAGAGAGAGAGAGAGAGAGAGAGATATTCAAATTACGCCTAGTGTAACTCTAAACAATCTAACACCACCCAAAAACTTGTTATAAAATTCATATTTTGAAAATCCCACATTTGAATTGCATGTTCTATATGTTCTTAACATTCATGCCAATTTTCATGTCAATTAGATGTTATTTACCATTTGATCCATAAACTCATCTTTTATGCATTATTTTAAACTACAAAACCTTGAATTTAAATAATTAATTGCTCACATGATTATTAATCTTTGATCACCTTGAAATATTGCAAGTATAGAGAATATACAAAGATAATGTAATCCCAAGATCACTTTAATATGATAGCTTATAAGCATTTATCACTATAAAATGAACGAAGACAGGATTATTAGACTTATATGACAAATTTAATGGCCTTACAAGTATCTACATTACTTTAGTCTCATTGTCACAGGAGTCTCTACATTGGAATTTTTTTCTCATATTTAATCTGCCAAATCTCAACATCATTTCCTCTATCGTAATCCCTCACATATTGTGGAATTTGGGTGATATCGATGCGCTTTCCAACAAAACAAGGGACAGATCCATTTTTGATTCCCTCACATTCTGCATCACCATTACAAAACCAAATTATAAACAATATCAAGTGGTACTAGACATCCACACAGTAACATACTCACCGTTGTCATCCCTCAAGTAACTACGGAAGTGTGAATAACCATTTGCAACAACATCGATCATTGGACACCGAAGTTGTGTAGCGCTTTCCAATGCCAAGTATAACACCTAAGAAACATAGGAAGTTGCTAATTAACGTCAACATATAGGAACTCAAAGTGGTTCTATTTAAAAACAAACAAGACATGTCACTCCGATTATTAATTTTTAAAAAATATATTATAATTATCTGTAACAAAGGACTAGTGGGTTTTGAATCCATATCTTATCCTCCTCCACTCCATTCTTGTGGGAGGAGGAAATGCCAATTGAGTCAAAGCTCATTAGCGAGATGTCAACAACCGTAAGATAGGGAATTTAACCCACATGGGAAAACTATTGATTTCAAATAACATTCGAAAGGCCCATTTCAGCTTAGTCCAAAACCTTGAACATATCTTGTGTTTCAAGCCGAAAAGAGGACAGATTTCCAACTGTTCTGTCATGAGGAGATATTAGCTGTTTGGTTATTGCGCCTGTTCTACCATTTTGATCTGTACCTTCTGAACCTAGGGACATAAATTTCCAAAACATTGAAAATGCATCAGTCAAGTCATCACTGTAAATTACGTCAGCAGCTACAAGCAAAGAAGCCTTGACTCTTCAACTTCAGAAAAGGTCCATGAGCACTGAATGACACAACTAAACAAATTATTTAGGCTCCCAAGTAATTGAAAGAAATTCTTATTGGACCAAATCCATCTTGCAGTTGTCTTATTTCTTTCTTTTGCATTATCAACTGCATTTCACCTTTATGCAGAGGAGACTCTCCTGGTCCTACACTTAGGGGGCCACTTGACTCATCCATTCGACCGCGCACATAAACTGCTGCTTGACAGTTGAACAGTCCAGAATTAAGGTCAACATTCTCAGACAGTTGTTATGATTTCATCACCATGGTCTGTCAACAATTAGAGTGGCTTCTTTAGAAATACCATTTCAATACTGAGTAACGCAATGAAGTAGAAAGAACTGAAAGAGCATACTGGGATGTGTGTACCCTCCAATAAAAGTCATGCATAATCAACTTTGCCTTCAAAAACCTACTTTTCTCATTAACTACTACACATTAATGTGATACAAATTTCATCCTGGAAGATCAGAAAGCATGTCTAACTACAAAAGGTAAGAGGAAGAAAACATAGTACACCATCTGTGACTAGAGGTTCATGATGATCATCAGCTCAATCAAGTCCAAATCTTTAATTGCTGGTTTTGCTTATAAATTAGGCATGAATATTTGCAATTCTAATTAGATCAGACTATTCCAATACAACTTATCAGAAACCATTAGCCAGCTGTAAATCCTTAAATAACCTGCTCATCAATGGCTGAGGATTTATATTGTGGTGTTAAAGTAAAAATTTTACTATAAATAAAGGATTTCTGAATTAATATAATAAGATGGAAAGTAGAGGTTAGGCCTTGCAATGGCAAGTGCCTTCCACCCAAAATGGCAAATTACGGGTTCTAGTCTCGGGATCCAGCCTCTCAAAAAAATTGGGGATAAGGTCAGTTCATCGATCACCTCTTCTTACACCTCGCAGGGAACTCAGGCATTAGGTAGGACTCTTTAATTATGTGGAAAAACAGTTGAAAATGTTCACTAATATAGTTTTCACTTAAAAATTATTACTGGCATGTAATAACCTGGTGGACTGATTTTCCTTATAATATAGTCTTCTAATAAGACAGCTCTACTCATGCACTCTATTTGGCATTGCCTTCTATAATTTCAACTTCTCTAATTAACAATAGTCTCTGTGTGTGTCTGTATTGACGTGTGTGAGAGAGAGTGTCAGCGGTCAGCTCTCTTAAGAAGGAGCTCCTTCCATCTCTTTCAGTACCAACTTCAGTAGTGTATATGGTTATATTAAAATTCTGTGAAACTTAAGCATAACAGCCTCCATTCCAGCCACATAAAGCACACGTAAAATACAAGGGTAAAATAGATTGAGGATTTTTTTTTTACTAAAAATAAAATAAAAGAAAAGAGGGAAAATGAAACCATGAATTTGATTTGATATGTCCAGTTGCAGATAATCATATATCAGCAAACTGTACACTGACACACGCTTTGCTGAATAACGGTATGAGACACAATGATCAGGCATCCATCCATCCACTAGAAAAAGATTTCAAACAAATTAAGGACATATCAAATCAAATTCATGGTATCTAGTAAAGGTATACAATAGCGGTTACAAAAACCATTATGGAGACTTGCATTAAGAATAAAGAATGATATCTAATAAAGGTAGGGTACCATACCAGTTACAAACACCGCTGCATCACATGCAAGTAATATACCCACCAACCCTGGTGAAAACAGTAAGATAAGACCTTGTCAGCCAAGATACACAAATGCTTCTGATAGGCAGTGAGATGAAGCAAATTTAGAATGATGTACAAATCTTAAATGATTATGAAGACATAATTTAACTTATAAATTCCAGAGGGTATTTGATAAGACAATGTGACATTAAAGAAACCAAAAGGAAAAAGAAAACATTTCAAACATTTTTCATTCCCAAATCAGTAGTTCTGTCCAAAATTGCAAGTCATTTTCCCATATAGTTGCTCCAATGATCTGAATTTCTTCACAATTGCCACTAATTGAATTTAATTCAGCAAGAATCTAATTCTGATATGATATACAATCTACGAACTTAAGCATATTCTCGTTATTAACCATAAATCTATCAATATAGACATCAAAGAAACCTCATATGTCAGCAATGATGTAATCAAGCCCAAGGGAGCAGGTTAATCCATGATGATATAGTTATAGTGTTATACCATAGGCAATAATGAGTAAGATATAATTTTATGTTTCCAAAACACTTTATTAATGACCAGAACTGTTAATGGATGTTCAAAAATGGTAGCCACAATATAAACCATGACATAGGACCAGTGGTCAGGATTATCAAATTAACTGTTACAGTTCTTAACGAGGTTCAACAGGTTCATGTCATATTGGGCATATTCAATCTTGTTTGTAGGTTTAAAATTTAATTTATTGAGTGAAAGGACCATGAAAATCAAGGCAGGTACTAATGTTTGATATACCTGTTCCAGCAATTCAAGTCTAATGCTACAATTCATCAAACTCAGCTGAAGTAACATCTTATGCAGCACAAAATCGATAACACTAGTTCTGCTCTCCACACCTGAAGGTAAATAAAAAGAGATTACAATTACAGCATATAAATTCAAGAGCAACCATCATAAGATTCATAACAAACCAATAACTACCTGCAAACCGACATTGAATTGATGATGTGATATTATGCTGGATGGTCACACGGTAAATACAGGAAGCTGGTTCTGTACAATATATACACATTCATATTTAAAATTGCTTTTGAAACTTATATATGTATAGACCAAATCAAATTCCTCATACAAATAAATTCTTAACATAACAAAAAGAGATACATGCATATGCATATATAGTTATGGCTTGCATATTACACTTTACAATCCAATCCCACTTGATAACTTCTCATATGAATTTTCTTTTGTTGAATCCAATTCCGTTTGATTATGTGATGTCCACATGCTTATCATGTTGTCAATTATTATGAAAATTGAAGATCAGGAAATATCTTATCAAAGAAATGCTTAAAATCATAGTTTCTTTTTAATAATAAAATACTTGAGAATGTCAGAAACAAACGGGTTTTGAATTGTATAGTAAATAATATCAAATTTGATATGTTACATTGACACAAATAATAATAATAATACTAACATTAAATAATGTATTGTAGACAAGAACTTACTGTTACGCCTAGGTTAGAACAAGATCACCATTCAACTACACGCTTAAATGTTTGATTTGGTGAAGCCGCTTCACATTGGAATCTGCTAGGTTCAACTTCTAAGCAATTAAATTAAAAGAAAGTAAGAAACTAAACTGCATCACCCCATTACTTTTTAAATTAAATTATCAAAACACAATGTATTTGAAATTCCTAATCTTTTTTCATAAAAACAAAACAAAAGATAAAGTAAGTACTATTTTTCTATTTTCATTCCTAGTTAGTCACCATAGCAAAAGCAAAAACTATATAACTGGTACAACATTGTTTTCAGACAATAGAGATATTAATGTATTTTGTAGATACCATACCAGGTGGAGTTGGAAGAGAAATGGTGAAGTGGGAAATGTGGGGCCCAGAGATGCCAGGTGGGCATCCTAGGTGGACCTCGCTCATCACATGTTCCTCCTCCATTGTTGAATCTCCGCCGTTCATTTCTTCCTCTTCCTCAGATGATATAGGTGGATATGGTGATTGTGCTGAAGCTGAAGATTCGGTTCTTTCTTCCATAGAAGAAGATCATGAAGAAAACAACCAAACCCTAATAATAATAAAATCCCCAATTCTCAAAACACTGCGTTTTGCTCATTTGTCAAATTGTCACTGTAAGGTGGTGGATATATAAAAAGACGGTGCGTTTTTACCAGTGCCAGCGGCTCTTCGGATTTCGTAAGCGTTGTACTGTGTTACTACTTACTACTGATGGTTAGGATTTGGCAAACCGTTTTGATATCTTATGATAGACAAAACGGTTTGAAACCAAAACGACATTTCTTTCTTTTGCACGCCATGATTATTTTTGCTACTTTCTTTCTACTATGAACCTTGTTGATGCCTATTTTTGCGAATCCATATCCAAAAGTTCGAGGAAAAAGCCCAATAAAATTAATAGCTCCAAAACACTCCACTAAGAAGATCAAGAGCAAGAAAATGCCCAAAGAAAGAAGGTGCTGAAAAGAATCTACAAAGAATACGTGATCTCGCTAGACATAAATCATAGTTGTATCATTGTGATCTACCGCAGACATAAGCCAAAGAAATAGCTTCGCAGATAAAGACAATTGGCGCACTGATGGGGGGGGGGTGGCCAACATTATTCGACCCACAGCCCAAATCCTTTTGTATAAATGGATAAGTGTGAAAACTACTTAAAAAGTACGATTAAAGAAATAAGGAACAAGAGGAAGTGCTCACAAAGAAACGCAAGTGGGAAGAAAGAAAAGTCAAAACTAAAGGAAATGACAAACACATCAAGAAACGCTATGGAAGAAATAAGACAAAACACGCAGCTGGTAACGGAACAACCAATTGCTACAAGGTAAATGGCTTTTTAACGAAAGAAGACAAAAACAGCAGAGCAAGGGAGCAAGTACGTAAGGGCTGAGCACCATAGACTGCACTCGCCAATACAAGCGAAGGGCCCACACGCGATCTATGTGGTTTGGTGCTGGGAAAAGAGGGTCTATATTTGTTTAAATGTGACTTTCTTTTCGTGAATATAATTTTGTCGGGATGATATCTTATCCAAAAGAAGTAATAAAATTTCATGGTGACCATCTCATACATGCCATGTAGCCTAGGTATTTAGGGTAGCACAATCCTTATTGGTTAGTCACCAAAGGTAGAGGTATACAAAGAACAAATAAAAGAGAATTTTGTCATGAAATGAGTAATGGTGCACCGGGACGATTCTCGAAAGCAATGGCAAAGGTCAGCAACCAATGGGCTACGGGTAGTCCTAAGTCCCAAAGTGGATGCCCACAACAAACCAAAAATAATTGGTGAAGCCCTAAGAAATGGAGAACTTACTGAATCGGGTCACATAAAAGGCAGAGGTAACCACACGTAAAGGGAGGGAAAACACTGAAGAAAGAAAACTGGCGAGTGGGAGACCCAACGGAGGGAAGCACCTGGGCAGGAAACCCATGGTAAAGAGAGTAGTAAGTACCTAGAGAGAGGGACCTAGGAAAAGGAAAGACCAAAAAGGGAACAACTCACTGCAGCAGAGTAGTAAGAAACTAAGAGTAAAGAATCGGGAGAGAAAGAAAGAAAGAAAGTAAAGAAGAGAGAAAACATGGCAGAATGTGCATGCATCAATAGACCATCTTTTCCTCTCTTAACAAACCCACTCTTTGAAGTCTCCAAAAGTAATAGCTAGTAGCCATTTAGGCCTATTCAAAAATGCACAACTTTGATGCATGTGAGCCCATGACAAGATTGTTTGCTAGTTTGAGTTCTTCTGGTTTACTTACTTTACGTAAGATCTAATACTTGATTTCGATTGAAAATATATTTGATTTCTCTCATTATAACTTATATCGTACCTATATTTAGTTATTTTGTTGTAGCACGTTTTTTTACTCACGCTTGTCGGTGATCTTGTCCCATTGCGGTATCTTTACTTTTTTTGTACTAGTTATTCTACCTGTGAAATACCTTTTCATTATATTTACCGTGTTAGCTATTATAATTAGCTAAACCTTTTCAACAAGCTTTCTTCATTTGTTATTACGTGTTTTATTTTTGACATAAACTAATCATTATCCTGCCATAAGTATATATATATATATATATATTTATATATATATATCTTGTTTCTATGTTCGCAAAATATATTTTATAGATGTATATGTGAATATGTATAAGCATATTTACGAATATGTGTATGTATATATTTGAGAATATAACCTATGTAAGCTAACATTTGCTTGATTTGTATTTTCTTTAGTTTTAGATTTGTTTATGTGCAGAAGTAGAAAAGTATTTCGTAGTAAAAATGAAGAGTAGTCATTCACATTATAAAAGGCTTAATGCACAAATAGACAGCCTTTTTATCAGACAAACAAAGTTTTATCGCACAGCTGACAGCGACGCACAAAGAAAGTTTTGTCAGATAGCAAAGTCTCTACCCTATGAAACGGAGAAAGTTCCTTCGCGTTTAAACTGGAGAAAAGTTCCTTTTATGCGTAAATGGGAGGATAAGCCTACTTGCGCCAAGGCCTTCCGGGATCTGATTCAATGTCATAAGACAAATCAAGAAAGAAATGGTACTTTCTGAGCCCATTTCTCATGAGCCTGCACTCCAACTTCCTTCTTAGAAAAAGCCTAGACTAAGCTTGTCCAATAACATCAAGGCGTGTTTAAGGTACAAGAACATAAAAGAACCCTATACAAACCTTTTAGATATTATCATAAAATCAGGTTGCTCTAGTAGGAGTGTGTAGCCAACCCACTGTCCATCATCATAACCACCCTAACTCAATGGATTGAATTGGTATTTAGGACTGATGGGTTAGGTTAGGTTAGGCTGTTTTTTTTTTTTTTTTTTTTTGGCTATGGGTTGGGCTGGGCTTGGGTCAAAAGATTCCACAAATTTGCTCTAGGCCTAACTCGGACCCACTTATTTTTAATATATATTATATCTTTTATTAATAGAACTATTTGATATCGTACAACTAAGTAGGATAGAATTGTTTCTCAAAAAAAAAAATTTTGGGATAGAATTCTTTCTCCAAAAAAAAAAAAAAAGGGGGATAGAATAATTTGGGCCTCGTTTGGTAGAGCATCTTAAACATACATTTTCAGTTTTTAAACAACATTACACGCATTTCCACACACTTTTTCACCTACACGTATTTCAAAAAATTACAAAATATTATTTAAACTCTTCTACCAAACGGGCCCTTGATATTTTATATTTTTACTACCTAAATATCTTTTGGTTTGATAATTTGTGTATGGTGGTGTTACAACTGAGAATTTTCAGAAGATGGCAGGGGGCAAAAAATAGTTGAAATACTGCTTCTATTCTACTTTGTATTTCAATTGAGTTGAGATAAAACTATTTGATATTTTACTATTTAAATGTCATTTGGTTTGATTATTTGTGTATGGTACTATGCTTAGAATTTTTGGAAGATTGTAGGGGCACTTTTAATAATCGTTGACGCTACTTCTTAAAGCTTAGTTCAAAATAATAATAAAAAACTATCTAACCTCAGGATAGGCTTGAAGTTTTTTTCAATATGACCAAGATAGGTTAGATTGAAAAACCCTCTAGCTTGACCTAAACAAAACCCATACACACCCCTAGTCTCTTGTGCCCATTTTGTAATATGTACTCATACTTTTTTAAGCACAAATTTGTTAATAATCTCATTTTAAAAAGGCTAAAAAATAATTTGAACTTTATAGTAGGCTTAATCCTTGTAAGTTTATACCTCAACTCTTAATTGTAAATCGTTTATTATTACTTCGAGTGCATATAATTTCGAATAGGCTTCTTTATAGTCTTGTTAATTTAGGCAACTTCTTTGTTTTCATTGTTGATTTGCGCATTTTACATAAAAATTCTATTAAGTTAGGCATTACCGAATTAATGTACTATGTACAAACCTCTGCTCTCCTTGGATTAATGTACAAACCTCTACAATCAAACGACCATAAGAAAACTCTAAATAATCTTACATAGAGAATTTGCAAACTTAAGGATATGTTTGAAGCCTCGTGAAAATTGGCATAAAAATAGCAATATGAATCTTAACTCATGTGTTGAATTTGTACATATGCAGATCCAAAATATATTTTACATATAATAACATGTAAAAAATGTTAACTCTTTAAGTTACTTCATGTAAAAATGACTACAACTGTTCAACAAGAAAGCTCCCTAAGCAAATATATATAGAGACACTCGAAACAACATACATTTCTACAGGTCCTCAAAAATAGACAAACCCCTCAATGGATGTGTAAAATGTAACGAGGCTATAGCCTGTCTCTAGCCACGTTTTTAGTAAATGCTACTTAAACTATTAACCTATAGTCATGTTTGTATGTGTTTTTAGTCGTTGAATAGACCCTATTGCCACATTTAGAAAACGTGGCTATAGGACTAGCTAAATATATATATATATATATATAATTAAAGATGACCTATAGACACGTTTAAATACCTATAGCTTACCTAAACACTATAGTAAGTCTATAGCAACATTTATAGGGGTTTTTATTGCGTTTTTTGGATAGGCCCTATTGCCAGATGAAAAACGTACTATAGGGACCAGCCGAATAAATTTTTTTTTATTTAAAAAAGATGACCTTATAGTCGCATTTTTTAAAATGCATCTATAGTTTACCTATAGTCGTGTTTTTAAACAAATGACTATAAGTTGCTCTATAGCTGCGCTATAGGTGTTTATATTGTAGTCATTTTGATTCTTTTAAACAAACTACCTATGGGCCATGTTGGAGCTATCGTGAATGCTCTTTTTTTTTTTCCTAAATGTGGCTATAGAAAATTATTAAAAAAAAAAAAAAAAAAAAAAACAAACAAACAAACAAACAAACAAACAAAACAAAAACTCCATAGCCGACTTTAAAAATGCTACTGTAGGGTTGAGGATCTATAGTCACGTTTTTAAAATGTGTGGAGAGTGAGACACCCTATAGTCGCATTTTAAAATTAAGACTAAAATATGTCCTATAGCCACATTTAATAAACGTGGCCAATTAGCACCCTATACTGTTTGAAAAAACGCGGTTATACTCTATAGCTCATGCCACTGTTTGAAAACGCGACTATAGACTTGTCGCACTCCACACTTTTTAGCTTCGCCTTGAATGCGGCTAGTTATAGAAAAACGTGTTTATAGACCAAATTGACCTATAGCCACGTTTTTAGGAGCTATAGTCATGTTTTTTTTATATACTTGAATGACACTACTACATTTGAATATCGATGTGGAAACCTTATGTTTGGAAACTATATAACATAAGAAAGACAGAGAGTAATAAATACTGTCAAGTTTGTAATATAGACCAAAATATGATATTATATTTAGCTGATTGACACTTCTCCGTACTAAAGCCAAAATTAGATGTGTCGCTACTCATTCTCTACACAAAAACCTCCATTTCTTTGCACCTTTTTCAAACAAGACCTGTAAGTTAAAGGAATCCCTTGGGCTTCATGTCAAGCATTACTTTTCAGACTCTGGCAGTAGAATCTACATTCTAGCTGAAATTTAGAGCCTTTGTAACTTTCAGCAAAGTGCTAAAACAAAAGATAAGACCAAATTTATATGTTAATTCATAAACCCACCATGAGCCTAAGAATTTTCATGAAGCATCGTGTTTTAAGATAAGTTTCGCTTCCTATTAATATATCACCATGAGTTTTTTTTTTTTTTTTTTCCTTCTAGTGCAAAGTAAAAGAAAAATACAATATAAGGAAAAACACTAACTCACATATCATCTTTGATAAGTCCCAAAAGTTTGTTTTTAAGCGGTTAATCTTTCTTCAACACCATCGCGATATGGAACACTGTGCATGACGTAAAAATTTACTACTTCGAAAGGAAGGCCGATTAATAAAAGTAGGAGAGAGAAACGCAATTTACTACTAATATCCTGCGGGCAATAGGCTATTATTTCACAAATTTTATTGTAATAGATTACAAAGAATTGACAAAAATAATTTCAATAAATTATTGCAAAGGTATCCAGAGAGTAGGAAAATCTCACCTATCACAAGCCGACACGCCACATTACCAAGTCCACAAAATACACCACTACAAAGCGCCACATATTGTCAGCTAGGTTTTACTATCACTACTAAAACCAAATGTAAGTTTGCCAAGTTGTCATGCAAAAACCAATCACACATCGCACGTGTAAGCGTATGACACAAGCAGCCGCACGTGTGTTTATGACTTAATCAATCTAGCACATGTAAGCCATGATACAGGCGAACCAATCAGCCAGACATGTCACCAATCGACTCCGCCACGTGTCGCCTACTCACCCACCAAATCAGATAAATGTAGTTTCCTAATGCATTAAGATCCGAGGTGACCAAGCCATCTGCAGCACAAGCAAAGATCAAAGAAGATTCGTAAGACAGTTTCCCATTGAATCAAGCCCCAAAGTTCTCCAAGAATTTCAAGAACTTCGACTTCAAATACGAAGAACATTCAAAGGTAAGCATCCAAATCCATCTCGCCTAGACTCAAAGTTCACTCGGATCAAGCTCGAAAGCCTCCGTAAACCTCAACAAACCACAAATCAACGAAGTTTCACGGATTCAAGCCTCCAAAGCCCCGAAGAACTTCCACCACAAACCTCAAATACGTAAGAACATTCAAAACAAGAATCATCCAAACTATCTCGCCTGATCCAAAAGTTTGCAGTGAACTGCCAAAAGCGCTCCGAAAAATATCAACAAATCACAAATCGTTGAAGCTCTACCGATCCAAGCTTCTAAAGTCCCGAAGAACTTCACCACAACCTTCGAAGACGAAGAATATAATGAAGAACACGAAGAACGGAAGAACAAAGATTTCTAACAAGCTCAGCCGAGATTCATTGTAATTCCATTTCAAAGGTCTTCGATCCATTCCTCACCAAATTGAAGGATATTTTGTGTTCAAGTCAAAATCACATTACTACAAATCCAATCAACAAGTCTTAAGGAGATCGAATCGAGGATAACTCTTTGTAATTACAAGAGAATTGTACCAATAATAATCATCAATACAAATTCGTGATTTGTGAAACTATTTTACTTTGTTTGATTTATTTCAACTAGAAATTTAGTCGTCCACAAGATCTTTATTATAATAGATAATTGTTTTATATTTAATATTACAATAGATTGTAAAATAATTGATATTCAGTTATTGCAATGTTATATTTGTTGCAATAAGTTGTCTCTTTGAAATTTCTATTGTAACATATTGCAAAATAATTGGTATCAAGTTATTACAATAGTTTCTTAAATTTAAGTTATTGCAAAAAATTTTGGTATTCTTCAATTTAAGTTATTGCAAACAATTTTCTAAATTCAATTTAGTATTAAAGCCTCTATTGCAACTATAAATTATAAATTATTGCAACTAATTATTATTAATGTAATAATTAATGCTAACTGAACCTCGATAGTTTTATTTTGGTAAGTTCTCTTCAGTAAAATGGTTTTTTCTCCATTATAGTCTTCAATTTCAAACGAGAAACTATATGAGATCTTACCTTCCTGTTTCAGTAACATTTAAAAGACATCAAATGTCTGGTATTGATTAGAGAGTACATAGAAACATACAAGTAGCGAAAGAAACTTTTAATAAAACTCACGACTTTGGCAATCTACATCCGGCAAGTGGATATCAGACTCCGAGGATACAACTAAGGCTAACATTGGTATATTCCATAACTTTGAGAAAATGTCTCTGCTGCACCAGACCTTTTCCTTCTCGGCGGTGGGAATTGAGGCACCATGAATGGCCCTGGAAGTGGCTGGGGAGACCTCGGGAGTCCAGAGGTTATGCAGCTATGTGGTTGTCTTTCTTGTCGCTCCTTCCGACCAAGAATTAATAAAACAACCTACATATATTAAATACATAAATAACTTACGAAATCATTAAAAATTACAAATTGTAGTATAATAACAATCAAGCACTACAACAAAAACGCTTATTACAATGAAAAAATCGCTGCAATAAGATCGTAGTTATTGCAATAGTTTATCAAGCTGCTAAAATAAAATTCCGAGGTAATAGGTTTGTGTGAAAAACCTAAACATTTTAATAAAAATTTTGATGTAATAATACGTGGCGTGCCCAAGAGGCGCTGGGCAGGCCCAACCTGCGGCTCACAACCCATTTTGTAATCCGGGTATAGGATTTCTACTGGTGGTCTCAGCACGTAGACTCCGCTGAAGCCGATCTTTCAATTCCTCACCTTTCTCTCCTTTTCTCCCTTCTCGATCCTCTCGTCGTACCAACTTGTCAGATGACAGCATCAGTTAAGGGAAGGGTCATGATTGCCGCAATCTAGTGCACCGAGGGTCCAATATTGATTGTAAGTGGGCTTAGGTGGGAGTGGCTCTGAAATGGTTCCCACTTCGTGATGTATCCTCGCAGCTGACGCTTCCCCGACCAGCCTGACAAGCCGAGCATAATTATACTCAAGACGGCTGGGTGGGACTACGGCTTGTCCGACACCTCTTCTGAGTACTCTAAGCATGGTCAGCGCACCTTTCACGAATGGGGCCGGGTATTCCGGGCCCGCAAAGTCGAGGCGTCGGCCCATATCTTCGCTTACGCCCCAAGTGCCCAAATGGTCCCGAGTACCAGTATGCCGCACATTAGCCCCCTTGATTCGTGTTCGCCCACGGATCGAATCAAGGATCTTTCTGGATCGGTTACCCTCGAGCAACTCGATGGGCATTTCTGACGGTTCCAAAGGATCCATTAATGCATTTCTCAAAAGGCGCGGCCGTGTCTCGACCTTTCACTTCGGCCGCCATCATCAGCTCGTCGGGACCGCGTGTCGCCCGCCTTGGTATCCGAACGCCATGTCATCCCACCGCACTAATCCTCATTGCTCATTAGCCGTTGCTCGGCTCCTTCCCTGGCCTCTATAAATAGCCTCATTTTGATTCTTCTTTTCCACTTTTTCACTCTTCTTCCCCGAAATTCCTCTCTCACGAGCATATCTCACGACACCGCCCGTCATCCCGTAACTCTCTCCTCCCTGTGAGCCAAAAGTGTCCGCTTCCCTTTCCTTATTTTAATTCCATCTGAATTCTCTTCTATTCTAGTCCTCTAGGATGGGTTATGCTCACCTCCCTAATGCCGGTTCCCTCCTGGCCGCTTTCTACGAAAGTACGGGCCCCGACGACGTGGAGGTGGCATCGCCATGAAAGTGAAACCATCCTCCACGTAGGGGCGGCACCGCTTTTTCCCTTTGATGTCTATTTTAGAGGGCGGGGTCAGTTTCCTATAGATCCTCCTTTCGTGACACTCCTAAGATACTACGGCCGAAACCCAGCACCCCCCACCCACGGTGGCGAGTCATAGTAGCCAAAACCAGACGTCTGGTCTGCAATCAGATCAACACGATATAAACCACATGTACACGCATGGAAAAGAAATCCAACTACTATTTAAAGGTTGTGGACATGGTGGCACGCACATTTCATGCCCTGATTCCACAGAATTGCCGGACTCCGTCCGGTGCGCAAATGGTTTTGTCAAGCGACACCCTCCCCCACCACACGCGTGAAGTTGGTTCGTTCGATCTGCGCCATGCTGTTCCTTTTTACAATTGTCAGACTGCGCATACTAACCCGTTTCTCCCCTCTTGCGCATCTGCTTCCTGTTTACCCCGACATTAGGACCGTTTCCACGCACGGGACTTAAATTTCATTCTTAGGTCCCAAATCTTCTGCACATCGGGACGGGCAGCCCGGCGCCTCACCTCATACTGGCGTGGAACTCCGTACTGACGGCGCCGTTCTACCAAAGCCTCTCCCGGTGGACAGCCCTTGCTTTACATAGATCGCTCTAAGAACCGAACTTCCTTCCCGCCGGTTCACGGTGGTGGCAAGCCTCTGATACGTACCGCTACACATGCCCTGACGAGCTAGCCTCATAAGAGACGAGTCGGTCGGGCGGCCTCGCCGAACTTGCCCATCAGCCGTGCAAAGAAGAGGAGCCCGTCGAAGCCGAATCCACCTGCTCAAGAGCCTATCAGTCGAACCACCGCTCAAGAGCCCCGTACCGCGGCCGACCCACACTTCGGCAGACCCTCCGCCTGTGTGGCGAGAAATGGTGACCAGCCTAACTTTATCTGCTAGTTCGCTTATACCGGGCGCCCTACTGCCGCGCCGCAACAACCCCCTCAAGGGCGCGGCCCGCCCCCACCTCGCTCCTCCTCCCCAAAGTTAGAAGACACGGGCTCAGAAGAGATCATGGATCGCGAGCCGCGGTCAGCAGCCTCGCGTGCTTCAGCCTGCATTCCCTTCCTCGCCGAGGGGTGTGACCATCCCGGAGCCCCCGTTCTGGGACACTCGCTGCGGCCCTCATCCCCCGTCAAGACCGCGTGGCAGCCTAGCTTCGAATCTGACGGTAAGCGCCGATGCGCGCTCGGGTACGACAAGTGGGAAGGAGGTCGTGGCCGCCCGCAGCCTAGTTCACGGTCTTCTTCTTCCCGAGACGGACGCCTCGCAGACGGATGCATTTATCTCCATGGCGGAGGCCGCAGAAGTGGGCATACGCATAGCTTAGCTCTTTAAACTTTTTGCTTTTAAATATCCCCTTATTTTCTATGGTTTCTGTCGTTTCTATAATTTTGCTCACCGACTGTGTCGTTTCAATTGTCTCACGTCTGACCGAGCGCAAGCAAAGACGCTCTGGTGGCAGTTGTTCGGGAAAAGACTAGAGGATGCCGCCGCCAGCCGCGAAAGAGAAAACAAATTTGCACGCGGCCGGTACAGAGCAGCCGCGGAGGTGCGCCAGGGAGCCGCTGAGAAAAAGGTCGGGAGGGAACTTCGCGACCGAACGCCAATGCAAGGGACCTGCCGGGCCGAGGCGCGAGTCCGACTGCCGCCCGACCGAGAAGGTGACCGACCGCAAAACCGCTTTGGGGCTTGTGAAAACAAGTGGCACAATGGAAGTATTCGACGCCGAGGATTTTACAGGTTCTACATCGAGAAAGCAGACTCGCCATCTTCCAGAGGTGGATGGTCGCCCGCATGCTTCAGTGGCACCGAAGGCTCCTGATCCGAGAGACCCCGGCCCGATCCCCTTCCTGACTCCCAACTCCGCGCGCCGAACCCCGCGATACCAATCGACGGCGAGGGAGACTGACAGCCTGAAAGAGCCCGAAGGTGCATCGATGCCCACGCAGGTACTGGGATCTGGGTTACGCTGAACCTCCTCCTACTCCGAACAACCGCCTCCCGAGGTTCAAGCCGAGACGCAATCCCGCGTATCACATCGTATGACAACCGAAGCGAAGTTCTCAAGGCTAAGTTTATCCGCCCATGTCACCTGGATGCAGGACCGAACACTTTCACTTGATTTCAAGTTTAATTTCTGAAGTCCGATTTACTTCACAAGTTTGGGAGATGGACAAATATTTTTCCTTATATTCTATTGACTTGCCTATGTGGCGTTTTTATGATTGCTAGGACATTGTGTTTGCCTTTTATGGTCGCCATCATCATATTTGCTTAATGGTCAGCTAACGGTATGTTTGCTTTAATGCCTATCTATAGTCCTCACCGAGGATATTTTCGTGTCCTTCTGACCTCCCTTTGAACAAGTCAGTCTCTGCTCTTTCTTGGGGTTATTGGGTTCTCGCCGGAGGCATGCCTTTCGTCTTAGTATGGACCTCTAGGACTAAAGTTTACGCCCTGGATGGGGACTTAACCGAGAAGCATGCTTCGTCCCAAGTGGGAATGCTTTAGGTTAAGGTTTCACCGCTCTGATGGTAATCGAACCGAGAAGGTGCTTCGTCCTTAGACCCATTAGATCAAGGTTTCACCGCTTTCGCGATGGTAATCGCAACCGGAGAACCAGGCCTCGCCCGGGCGGGAATGCTTAGGTTATTTCAATTTTGCCTTGACGGGAATCGAACCGGAACCGCATCTGGCCCTATGGGAATGCTTTAGGTTAAGGTTTCACCGCTCGTGATGGGAATTGAACCAGAAGCAAAGCCCGGCCCCAGGGACCCTTTAGATCGAGGTTTCCACCGCCGCTGATGGTAATCGTAACCGGAACCAGGCTTCGCCCTTGGCGGAATGCTTCTGCTAAGGTTTCACCGCTTCTGACGGAATCGTAACCGAGAAGCGCTTCCGCCCCAGGGACCCGTTAGATCAAGGTTTCCACCGCCTATGATGATAATCGAACCGAGAATCAAAGCCCGGCCCTTATCGGCTCGATGGACTGATGAAGTATGGTAAGACAATGTGACCGAGGAACAAGTAATAATATAGTGGCAAAATGCTTCCACGTTGTAACCGATCCAAGCTTTAAATTACAATTGATTGATAAACCTTTAAATTATATAATGCCCAGGTCGAGGGAGCCGGCCTCGTCTCCAGCTCCGATAATACGACTCCCGCCCGCGATGCTAGCTGGGACTGCAGTGGTCCCTCCTGTGTCTGGGCCGCCTTCCCAAAGATTCGCCCCCGGCATTTTTCCCACTCCGTCTGTGAGCACCGTGTCCCCTACGAACTCCCCTCGCTTTTACTACCGCCGCTATGCATTGCTGATACTCCTGGCCAGTCGCACTGGCTGCTTCTCCGACCCGTCCAACGTATCCAAATTCTCCGTCATCCGCGAGTCGCTTAGCTGGATTGAATTTCGCCACGCACCGCATGTGCTTACTCTGCATCACGCCTAATTGTGACGCCATGGAAAATGGGGTTTCTCCCGTGGAGCGCCCGGGGGTCGTCTCGCACGCCCATAACACATTATACGTACCTCTTCGGCCCATCTTCCTTTCACTCGTCTAACCTTTTTTCAAAATTTCGCTTAAAATCGCCTTGTTAATGTACTTTCTTCCACCCCACGCTCGAGGATAGGTCAGGTGGAGTACCTATTCTTGATGCCGAGATTGAGCAGCACTCCGCGCAAGGCCTTGCTATCGAACTGCAAGCCATTATCCGAACAAAGAGAGTCCAAGAGACTCCAAACCTAGTGACTATGTTTTTCCATTACCTAATTTTTTGACGCCTGCCCCGTGAGAGGTTAGCCGCTCCGCTTCGCGCCCATTTAAGAAGCAATCGACCGCCACTAACGTACCTCCCTGCTTCCGTGGCACGGGGAATCCGGCCTGTGTCCAAATTTCCATCGCGCAAAAAGGGCCGTGGACTGCTGACCTGCCTGTGTGTCCCGGCTGGCCGGGTATCATGGGGCGTGCTCGTACCTTCACACTTCCGCACGTATTCCGGCGGCATCCTCGTTGCATCTTTCGCCACCAAAATCCCCGCGTGTCATCGCTGCAAGGAAGTAACGTCCCCCACGTGGCCGCCAATAATAATCCCTCCATGTAGTTCTGCTAGCGCTCGTTTACCTTCGACGCAGTACAACAGTACGGCTCTCGAAGGATCTTCGATGAGCTTTATCCGCCGACAACACCAATAGCGGCGGTCAGCCTGTTTGATTTTACCGCCTCCTTCGTCATCCCGTAAGATGATCTTTGGACAAGAAGCTCATTAACGGTCCATATCCAAAGACGGTCACGCCAATAAATTGTTGTAACACTGATTCGTCGACATCGGGCGTTGGCCACGGCCCCCGACATCGGGCCCGTTACGAGCCTCTACCTTTAATCATTCGGGAGGGAGGCCGGCTCTTGTTGGGCGAGGCTAACGAGCTACGACCGCATGCCTGTTCTCGCCTCCTGGTGACGTGGATCACCTCGCCATAGCAAACTTGCCCATGACCTGTCAGATACCCGTAGATACTCCTTCATTCGTGGGTCGCGAGCTCAAGCCGCCTTGACTTGGTTGACAACCGACATGATCCGAGTGCTTCCACCCTCCCGAGCACCTGCATTCTAAGACGACATTCAGCCCGCTGGACAAAGCTCATATTCTACTGTTCGAGGCCTTAAACCCTAACCTGAGCGAGTGTTCCAATCGTATCTTCTCCGGGCGGATAATCACCATCCTGCCCACCCTGTGGAGCGCTCGAGGTCTGGCCCACGAACATTCTCTACTCTGGGACATTCTACGGAAGGTAATCACCTCCCCTTCGCCTCCGGGGGAGAATTACCATTTAAATCGGCCACAGCCTGTCCCTTCACCGGTTCGGCCCGTACCGTATCGAAGGCCCCGAGCCGAGCCTCCCCATTTGGGCCTATCCGCCCGTGAAAGCCCCGACTCTTAACAAGGATCACAAAGGATACCCCGTCAATACGTACACGGTACGAGCCCTCGAAATAGTGGGGGTAACTTCCGTGGTACGAACTGTGGCTAGCATCGCCTTCTGCGGCGTGATCCGATCAAGCATCGACTGTGGTTTTACGATATAATACACCGCGTCGGACTCTTTATCCTTCAAAAGCACGGCGACTTACCGCGCGATCGGAAACTCCGGATGCATACATGAATAGGTCCTCTCCGGTCCGGTCAGCAAGACGGTGCCCGGGTTAAGTACGCCTGAGTAGTCCCGGAAAGCTCCTTCACACTCCTCATCCCATCGAAAACCCCTCCATTCTTCTCGTAAGCTCAGAATGGCCTGCAACGGCCGGCGACTGGAAATAAACCGATTGGGCATGCTAACATCCCTGGCCAATATCTCACTCCTTAGGTTACTCTGGGCCTAAGGCGATTGACTCGCTCTATTTGTCTCTGGTTGACCTCAATCCCCCGCGCTATCAAGTATCCTAGAAATTTACCTAGCCGCACCCCAAAGTACATTTCTCGGCATCGAGGCGTAGCCATGCTGTCGTAGTACTCGAAGACCTCCCGGGCTCCGGGCGTGCCGACTTCCTCGTTTACTCTTCACCACCATGTCGTCGATGTACACTTCGACCGCAGCACCCAATCTTATCTCGAAACATTCGCCATATCATTCGCCGATAAAAGTGGCACCGGCATTCTTTAACCCAGCGGCATCACTTCTGTAGTGGTAGTTGGCATCCTAGCCGATGAATGCAGTCTTTTCTCGATCCTCTGGGCGCTAGTGCACTGGGTGGTACTGGAAGGCGCTCAAGGAAACTCATCCTCTGGGTGGCTACACGAGTCCACCAACCTGGTCAATCTTCTGCATCGAACGGATCTGACATGCCTGTTTAAGTCCGTGAAATCCACACACACCCTCCACTACGCTCTTCTTCTTTACGACGACTGGTATTCGCAACCACTCCGGAAATACCCCTTTATTGCCCCCGCCTCCTTCGCCTCAGGACTTCCTCGACTTAACTGCTTCGATGTGTTTCTAGCCGACTCCCTCGGCCCTCTCGCTTCTTAGAGGAAATGATGGGTCTACGCCAGCCCATATTACCAAATCTCTGGTCAACTCCCGGCATTTCATACTGGGACCGTGCAAATAAGACCGCATTCCGCACTGCCAGCACAGTGGTTCCCATCTATCCTCGCCTCCCTGGCTGCTCGCCTTACCAAAGTACCTCCCGATGTCCGGCAATATTTGACTCGATCAACTCCTCGGTACAACTAGCCCCATTTTCCCTCAAAGCCCTGTGAATTGCTATAATGGTGCGCTTCCGCGGTCCGTTCCACCCTCATGGATCCTTCCACCGACTCGGTGACTGTGCATTGTCTCGGCAACCCTCTTCCCGACTTCCTGACTCGCTGCCACTCCATGCCCGGTAGAAACTCTGATTTTCACATGTAACGTGGACTCGCATGCCCACGACGTGGATCCACCGGGCTCTCTCCCAAGATGGCCGTGTACCTGAGAAAATGAATTGACTACGATGAAGGTCACCATCACCTCCTTCCCTCCATGCCGACGGGGAGGACCGCCAACCACGGCCTCCATCAAATGAGACGAAATGGGCGTGGCTACTTCACGATCCCGGCTCTTCAACCCGAGCCCCTTAAACAAGTCCGGTACATCACGCCGGGCCCCGCTTCCTTGATCTATCATCACCTTCTTGACCAGAAGCCTCTATCCGTGCCGTGACTACTAGTGCGTCGTCGTAAGCACAACTGCCCTCCAAGTCCTTTCATCAAACGCTAAGGCTTCCCGAGCAAGTTTTGCCCTTCTCGGTAAAGGTCCTGTCCGGGACTCCTTTGCGGGCACAACTGTCATTACCTCTCTTCTCGGCCGTAGGCGCACTCCTTTTCGGGCCGCGTGTATTACCTCAATCACTCCCAACGGCAAGTGCAGGGATTCTTGCTCTGAGCGCCGTGACCAGCGCCCCGATTTTCTGGATTCGCCACCAACCCCTTGTCCCGCTTCTCACCAACTGCTCCAAATGGTCTTTCAACACGCTAAGACTGCTTCTAAGGGCGTGCCCCTGGCTCAGGATAAAAAGTGAGAGGTTTTGGTTCCTTCTCAGAGTGGGTCACCCTTCATCTTGTTCGGCCATCCCTGCGAAGGCCTACTGATCCGATCTACATTCTATGCACTGCTCTTAATGTCACGCATTACCACTGCCACCCTTGCCTGCCCTAAATCTTCCGAGGCTCATTGAAACCGGCTCTGCCTGACGGCTTATCAACGGGCCTTACCTTTGCTTTGCATCCTATCGTCCCTCCGTGCGCTCACTCCTCGATTCGGCCTACGACCGCCCTCATATCCTGGGCCTCGTTAATGACTCAGCCTCTAATCCTGCAGCCCCATCCTCGAAGGCGCCGGCAGCAATCTTCCTGCTCCCCACCGATCTCATTATAAAGCTCCCAAGACCGACCGGGCGTAGCAAGGCGGTTGTCTCCCGACCTTCATTTTCATGTGACGCAGGCATCCACGGGCCGGGCACCCGACCGCATGTCATGAACCCGACGCCGACTCTTGGATTAGTTCGCAAAACCGTGATGTAGCCCCTTCCTCAACCCATCAACCATCTCGTACGGGTCGAACCGAGGCTCGAGGAAACATCTTTGCACACATCAACGCATCGTTGTGCGAACGTAGAGACATCATATGGATGTAATGGTCGACGTGCTCCACCGGTCCGTTCTCCCCGTCATATATGTCGAAGGCGGGCGTGAATCCGTTCCGGCATCGTGGCGCGTTCAATATCTTCCGCAGTATGTGACCGGGCGCCTCTTCGTAGAGCCCTACTCATCGCTGGGCCCACGAGGCGTTGGCACGCCGTCGGGAGTCCGAACCCCTGGCCCGCATATTCCTCGTAGCTGTGAGCGATTCCTTTGGACGTCGATTCCTACGAGTGTGAGCGCCTACTGATGACGGGACTTCGCGAGAGCGAACGGCCCCTCCGTCTGGGCTGGGAGTCGGGATTGACCGGACCCGGTCGTGTCGGTTTTCCCCGTAGCCGACCTTCTATCTTGCTCTCTGTCCCTCCTTTCTGGGCGCCCGTCTCCGCCCGCAACCTGTGATCCCTTACTAACCTCGCTGCGAATCGCTCGAGCTCTTTCATATCTCCGTCGCCACGTTGTCGGCGCCCCGAGGCTTCGACGCCGTTTGTCGAGTCTGCATGACCCTCCCCGGCACTGACCGCTCTTCCTCACGCCCTATCTTCTCGCCCCTTTGCCTCCGTTCCAGCACCCCGAGAACTTCTGAGCCGGGTCGCGTGTTCCCCGAGCGCTCCGACATTCTCGAGGTCAGCCCTTCAGAACCACATCGTTGTAGGAGATTCCCACAGACGGGCTAATCGTGGCGCGTCGGGCAGGCTGTGGCAGCCCAACCTCCGCCTCACCCATTTGTAATCCGGGCATAGATTCTTACTGGTGGTTCTCGGCAATGTAGACTCGTCGAGCTGATCTTCACTCCTCACCTTTCTCTCCTCTTTCTCCCTTCCCGATCCTCTCGCTTCGTACTCCAACTTGGCCGTATTTATGCATCGTGTTAAGGGTGGTCAGCGATTGCCGCAACGGTTGCAATCGAGGGTCCAATATGGTTGGATTGTAAAGGCTTGTGTGGGGAGTGGCCTGAAATGGTTCCCACTTCGATGGGATTCCTGCATCGACGCCTGATCACTGGACAAGCTGAGCATAATTATACGCAAGACGGTTAGCTGACCGCCGGCTTCTCCGACACCTTTCTGAGTATCTAAGCATGGCCAAGACCTTCACGACCTGGGTCGGGTATTCGGGTCCGCAAAGTCACGAGGCGCTGCCCATATCTTTCTGGCTTATGTCCTAAGGGGCTCAAATGGTCCTTGAAATACTGTGGTGCCGCACATAATATATTTATTATTGCAATAAACAATTTACTACCGTGGAATATCTTATATGGCAATAGGCTATTATTTCACGAATTTTATTTCAATAAATTGCAAAGAATTGACAAAAATAATTGGGGTCAAATTATTATAATCTGCAGATTCAATTTTAATAGATAATCACAGACACACCCCACTAAAAGATCCTATAGCTTCTGCGTAAAAGCGAGATCGATGAAGAAAATGGCAAAATTACATCCCACTAAGATTTGGAAGAGCAAGAAAACAAGACCAAATAAGAAGAAGAGGAGAAAAGAGAGGAGAAAGAATAAAACTAGGCGCAGCGCTGGGTGTGAACCCTAAAAGTGGTTCCCAACCACTTTAGTAGAAATTGTAAATAGAATGCAAAAGTGAAAATCCTCGATTTGAAGATTCTCATTTTTGCTTTAGAAAACGAACAGAAAATACATTTCATGGATCCTCAAACTACAACCAAAACCCATTATTTTTAAAAATGCATTTTATAATGGTTAAGAAATGAATTCTCAATAAAGATGCCAAACATAACCTTTAGTCATAGGATGCGTTCTACATAAACCATAAGAAAACCGATATCACAACAAGATAGAAGTCATTTTGTTCCTATTCCAAAATTATCAACCTATCTCTAGGATACTGTGAGATCCTCTTCAAACATTTTTGGAAAACTCAAGAACTGTAGAAACATTAAGTTTGGATTTTTTTTTTTTTTTTTGGGGACATATTCAAAACTAAGACTTGAATATACTTTTTCTTGTTAGGGCAAAGTGAACTAGGCTTTTGGCCCAAAACGATATAGTTCAAGCTTTGTGGATATGGAAGGAAAATGAAGCATATCTACATAAGATAGTCAATGTGCAAAGTCATATCATGCAATGATTGGCTTTTGAATAATATGCTAAATAGGTGCTAGTATAGATGATGCACAATTGCTGATTGCAATTATATTCCACCTTAGTAATAATCAAAAGTTTCCGGGCTCATAGGACAACTAGACTATAGACCAACAAGTTTGGAAAAGCTATACCATTATAAATATTTAAAAAAAAAAATTGGCATAGACAATTTGTCATTATGTTTCGAATGATAGATTAATTAGATCCAACAACAAAGGTAACTAACCCCGTAATCTAATTCCTAGATATAAATCCATAGTTGCAAACCTACCACGAAAGCAAAAGAATGAACTTGAATTATCATATAAAAGGTATAATGCACGAACCTCAAAGCTTGGGTTTGCAAATCAATGCTTCATTTCTCATATAGCAAATACATAAATGCAAAGTGAAATAGTAAGTAGAATGCAAAGAAAATCCTCTTATCAGTAGCAGATATATACAGAAGTTATTTATAATTTACTAAGATCCCTATTATGATCACTACAAGGGAAAAGATAAAAGTTTAACTTCAAAGCAAGGTCTTACTTGACAAAGAAAGATTACATTTTATTTTGGAGGGAGGATTTCTCAAACCAGATAAGTATCGCCTTGAAATATTCTATGAAAGTCACACTTCGTGATGATATCATCTATCTTATCATAGATCTCGCAGCTATCAACCCCTCGTGGACCACCTTGATCACATCTATTGCGGCCCTCGGTAAGATCATTGTAGTCCGTAGGTATCCAATAACACAAGTTTTGAGTGCAACATCGATTAAACCTGGAACACCTAACCGGTGGTTATCAAACGCGCTGCCCGATCGCCACCATACCACCAAAGGATAATTACATACTTTTCTCGAGGGGTTATTTCAGCCACTACATACACAACAACAACAACAACAAAAACACACAACAACAACAAAAAAAACACATTAGAAAAGGAAACTAACAAACACAACAACAAAAAATGCTAAAAATAATAGTGAAGTTTTGTACCTATTTGATCAGGTCAATCCAAATCCTCCCTCATCTCAGATCACGAAGCTTTTATATTGAGCAAGCTCCTCGCCATCTTTTTGTCGACTTCCTCCTCAATACTGTAAGAAGGCGTTTCTATCGGGCGATATATGGAGGTAAGGATTTACAGAGTCAGGCTTTATCTTCGATCTCCATACGTGTGAGTCAGGTTCTGGGGGCGTAGAATGAGTTCATTTTCAGGCCGTAAGTGTGGGCCGTGGCCTGGGTGTCCGGCACATGAGGTGAGTTAGAGTTTGGGTTCTCACTCTTTCATCTTCCAAGAGTCATTTTTGGTGAGTTTTTGTCTAAATATTTTTATTTTTAGAGGGAAATTGGAGGGTTTTCGCTGGGGAGACAAGCATTTCTGCACAATAGTACACTAAGTTTAGGTATACTTAGTGTACTCCATACTAAGTATAGGTGTAATTTATGTGATAGTTTCAAATAACAATTGATTCATGTGGAAGTTTAAATACACTAAGTATAGGTATACTTCAAATAAGAAGAATATTTGATATGTCAATTTTTACCTATACTTCACATGCAAATGTATAGTATACGTACTCTTTATATACATTAAGATGTGAAGTATATGTATGATAAAGAATATTATGATCAATGATAAGTGTAAATATAAAAGCTTAAAATCTCAAAGAAGGTCTTACCACAAAGAAGATTACTTTTATTTTGGAGGAGGATTTCAAAACCGTATACACGCCTTGAAATCTTCGAAGGAAAGTCATTACTGTGGTGATATTATCTATCTTATCATAGGCCTCAAGAAATTGCCAACCCCTCGTGATCGCCGATCACATCTATTGCAAACCCTACAAGATCATTGTAGTCTAGAGGTATCCAATAACACAAGTTTTGAGTGCAACATCGATGAGACCTTGAACACCGCAAATCAGAAAGACAAACGCAAAGGTTCGACTTACCGCCATACCACCAAAGGATAATATTATACTTTCCGAAAGATTTCAAATTTCACATACACAACAACAACAAAATGTACTCAACAAAAAAAAAAAAACACATTAGAAAAGGAAACTAACAAACACAACAACAAAAAAATGCTAAGAGGAATAGTGAAGTTTTGTACTGTTTGATCAGGCCAATCCATCATCCCTCATCTTGTACTTCCACGAAACTTTGTAAATGAGCAAGCTCCTCGCCAGCCTTTTGTTGGACTTCCTCCGCCTCGCACTCATAGTTTCGCCGGAGCGCATATAGGTGGAGGTAAGGATTTGCGCAGCTGGCTTTATCTTCGGGGATCTCCGTACGTGTGAGCTGGGGTTTGCGTGAGAATGAGTTTCCACCAGGTCATGCTTTGTGGTTGTGGCCTGGGTGTCCTGGCGCGTGCAGGGATGAGTCGGGGTTTGCCTCCTACTTCGTCTTCCAAGAGTCGCTCCCGATGAGTTTATGTCTAAATATTTCTATTTTTGAGGCAAATTGATGGTTTTCGCCTCGAGACAAGCATTTCTCAGATAATAGTAATACTAAGTATAGTGGTATACTTAGTGTACTTATACTAAGTATATGTGTACTTGTGATAAAGATACTTCAACAAATTAACATTTGATTCATGTGAAGTTTAAATAGACTAAGTATAGGTATACTTCAGCGAAAGAATATTTGACAGTCAATTTTTACCTATACTTCACATGCAAATGTAGGCCAAATGGGCAAATGCCCTTTCAAAAAGAAGAGCCGCTTTGCCCCTTTTTCCAAACTAATTAAGGAAATAATTCCTCAGTGAAACTCACTCTTTCTCAAAATCAAGTTTCAATGTAAAACTCGATTTGTAGAAAATAGAGTATTGGCGATCAAACTTTTTAAAAAAAAAAAAAAAAAAATCTTCTGTATGGAACTCGAAGTTCATGGAGCTCGAAGTTCGTTTTAAACGCCACTATAGGGCTCCCGAACGCAAACAGGATCAAACTTAAAAAAAAAAAAAAAAAAAAATACTTGCATGGAACTTGATTCATGGAGCTCAAGTTCCATTTAAACGCCAATTATAGGGCTTAAAACATTACTATAGGGCCCCCGAACGTAGCCTATGTGATCAAACTTAAAAAAACCTTGCATGGGAACTCGAGTTCATGGAGCTTAAGTTCCACTTAAAACGCCTACTATAGGGCCTCCATGAACACAACTATAGGATCAAACTTAAAAAAAAACTTGTATGGAACTCGAGTTCATGGAGCCTCGAGTCCCATTTAAAACGCCAATATAGGGCTCCCCGAATCCAACTATAGGATCAAACTAAAAAAAAAAATTGTATTGAACCCGAGTTCTAAAATAAAAATGAAAATATCTAAGTCCACGTTTCGCTATAACTCGATGTTTCAAAATCTGAGTTATGACACTTGAAACTCGATTTAGAAATCGAAAGCCTGTATCAAGAGCATTTCTCTAATTAGTTTGGAAAATGGGCAAAATGCTGAATTTGTGTGAAAGGGGGCAAAGGCCAATTTTCTCCAGCAAATGTATAGTATGTGTACTTTTATATACATTAGCATACAGAAGTATATGTATGATAAAAGAATATTTCTACAAAGTAAAGAAAGGCTAAATCTGGGTTGTTCGTCTAATCAAACTTTGTCAGGAAATTAACGCTTGAATCATGTGAAGTTTAAATACCTGGCATAGTTGTATACGTATTTCTATTTGTTTTTGATTGATTAAAATATTATTTATTTATAGGCTAATATTTGACTTGGATTAATATTATTACAATGAAAGAAATAATCATAGTGTTTAAAATTTGGGAGCCTTTTTCTACTTAGGAATCTTAATAATCACATTGTTTTACTAAGGAATCTATTTCATCTATTTGGTCATATGCCTCATAGTCATCAATCCCTATTATCGTCTTGATCACCTCATTTGCAGCATCTGCCGTCTTATATATAATAGTTCAAGGTGTAACTGATTCTGCAAGTTTTGAGTACAAGGTTAATGAAACCTTGGAAAACTACAAACTGTGTTAGCAAAAGCAGTGTCTGACCACCAGTCCAACAACGAGAGGAGGAGAAACCTTACTTTTCTAAGGCTATTTTAGCCTAACATACACACAAAAATAAAGAATAAATAAAGAAGGAAATCCACATACAAAACAACAACAAAAACACATTAAAGAAGGAAGCTAACAAACACAAAAACAAGGGAACAAAGAAGTTTTGTACCCATTTGGTTAGAGCCAATCCTCCTCATCTTGTACTTCCATGAAGCTTTGTACTTACCAAGTTCCTCGCCAGCCTTGGTTGATTTCTCCTCAATATGGCGGAAGTAGGTGGCTTCTGGCCGGAGTGCATAAGAGGAGGCTTGGATTTGAAGAGTCGGGCTTCATCCTTCGACCGATTGTGTCAACGCGGGGCTGGGTTTGGGTGTGTCTACGTGAGTCGGGCTTGAGCTTGTCTGCTTGTAAGAGGGAGTGATAGTGCACACTATATTTCAACAATGAAATGAAATGGAGTAAGGGATCGAGCGTGAAATGAAATGAAGCGACTGAGCGTGTCCGTGAGTTTGGGTCTGGTGTGTCTGGAGGGAGAAAGTGACAAGTGACACTATACTTCGCAATGAAATGAAATGGAGTGAGCGTAGAGTTATTCCATGCATGGGAGGAGCCGACTATTATGATGCGAGGCATTATTAACATTTTTAAGGAAAAAAAAAAAAATCTAGATTAACATCAATGAGTGTATAAATGAAAAATGGGTAAAATTTATGCTTTTTTTTTTTTTTGTTGGAAAAATGACAAACATCTATTTGTTTAAATTTATAATTAGTTTGCTACTTTACATGAAATTATTTATTTTACAATTTTTTTAACGTATTATGAGAATAAAAGAAGCGAATGAATGATGATTGTTGTATGTGAAGAAAAAGAAAGAATTAAAAAAATACGAAAATTTTGGTCCTTACATTTAGAGTCACACTCACTATTCCCAATATTTTGCATACCACCCTACTTCATACTATTTTTAGCTTGCACTCAATTTAATATCTACCATTAACTCATTAATGTAAAATACTACGTTGACAAATGGTTTTGAGACGGCTCAGACACCTAATAAAATATTTAATTACGCTAATGTTTCTAAATTGTGGGTCGATATGGCCACATCAAGCTTAAATGAAAAAAAAAAAAAATACCACATTAGTTTAAAATATATTTCTTATTTGTTCCAATTTCTTTTTCCTTTTCTTTACTTCTTCTTTCAATATTCTTACAATCTTTTTTATCCAAATAATTTCTTTTCTTTTTCTTTTCTTGAAATTTTTGTTAACTAAATAGAATTTCATTCCAATTTTCTTGCAATTTCTTGATAACCAAACACTAATCTATTCTTGCTTACTAGGAATGAGATGGTATTAGACAGAAGAGAGAGAGAGGAGCGCAGAGATTGAGAAGTGAATGAAGTTTTAAACTTTTGATTTTGTATCTATTCAAAATAAAGTCATTTTTAATAGGTATAAATACACTTTTGGTCCTTACATTTTGGCCTTATTTCTATTTTAGTCCTTACTTTTCAATTTTACCGATTTTAATCCTCAAAATGAAAAACGTTAATTATTTTGGTCCTTACGTTAGCCCACTAACAAGAATTGCCACAAAGTGAGTGCACTACTAGCACATTAAACGCCGACGTGGTCATTAAAAATATTTTAAAAATAATTTACATTTTCTAAATACATGTCGCATTTTAATTTTTTTTTTTAAATCTCAAAAATTCGACCAAAAAATAAAACATGAAAATCTAATTAAATTAAAAAAAAATCATTAGTTTTACGGTAAATATGACTCAATCTTGTTCACTGTCCATCTATAAATTTTTTTTAGCTTTTCATTATTTTTCTGAGAGAACATAAGAACCCAACTTAAACATCAACAATGTACTTCTACTCTTCATGTTCAAACACATTAAAACTCATATAAATAGATAACATTTTACTAAACATTTTCTGGCAACCAAACACAACACCACCACCGCGAACCCAAAACCCAACTAACACCGGGATTGACCACCACCACGATCTCCTAATTCTCCATCGATTCGGGCGCGTACCCATCAAACCCAACCAACCCAACGCTTCTCTCCACCTTCGCCAATCTCCACCGGGAGATATGAACCCTTCTCTCTCCACTTCCACCTCCACCTTCTCACCATCGATCTAAGCCCTTCAACCAATCATCAGCCACCAAAAACACCAAACCCAAAGCCACTCTCATTAATAAAATATACCAAAACACAACTCAATCCTCATCCATTTCAGATTTGGTCGATCAAATCACTTGACCCACCCACCACTATTGATCTTGGCTTTAGAGAGAGAGAGAGAGAGAGAGAGAGAGAGAGAGCAGAGAGAGGATAAGGGGTTAGCCATAAGCCACCCAGCGGGCCCTGGGTCTTAAGCCATGGAAAAGATAGAGACTTGTATTCAAGATGAGTCAATGATGATTTGGGTTTTGTGTTTTGTGCGTTGAAGGATTTGAAAAAGAAAAATTTGAGTGGTTTGATAGGTTATGGTTTCAAAGAAAAGAGTATTTCGGTGTCACACTTCCAAATCATTGGTCTTTATGTCCATACACCACTTCATGTGGCGAGTTGTGGCTGGTGAGGCAGTCCTTACATGGACCTACCCATTTCCCTTCCACCAACCACAACTCGCCACATGGGTGAGTTGTGGGCAAAGCTAGGTTTTTGGGTGTGGCACCAAAAAATTTTCAAAGAAAGAAACACTCGATTTGTGTTATGGGTTTTCAGGCATTGGAAGGGAATTGATGATTTGGGTTGGCCTGCTGGAAATGACTTTTTCGCCTTTTAATGCTTAAGAACTCGATGAAGAACATGACCAAAAACATAATGAAAAGAAAGTTAATATTTTATTTAATTATTTTATTTTTTAAATTACAAGCTTAGAAATTTGTTTTAATTTTTTCAATGTGGCTTTTAATATTTAATATGCTAATGTGGCATTATTTTAAATACTAAATAATTTGTTTATATTATTTTAATAAGCCACGGCCAAAAGATTATCATGCTTCAACACGTAATTGGCTTGCCACATCAACAATTTTTGTCAAGGAGATAACGGTAAAAGACCAAAATGGAATGTGTTTTTCTATTTTAGGGACTAAAACCTGTAAAATAAAAAGAGGACCAAAGAAATTGACCCAAAATATAAGGACCAAAAATGCATTTACGCCTTTATTATGAAATCAAACATGCTAACACTAGGTTGACATTTACTTTATATAATATTTAATTATTAATAAACATTTACTCATGGCTCTCTACTACGCTGGAAAAAAAAATCCTTAATAAGCTAAGCTCCTCCAAGTCTTTGATGCGATATTATATATATTTATATATATATATATATATATATATATATATATATAAAGATAGATAGATGTATGTGACAGTGCTTAAGCTATATCTAAAGAGAATCCTAAACAATCTAACACTAAAAACTCATATAATTCATATTTCTCAAAATCCCACATTTGAATCACACGATCTATATGTTTTGCCATTCATGCCAATTTTCATGTCAATTTTCATGTTATTTACCATTTGATTCATAAACTCATCTTTTATGCATTATTTTAAACTTCAAAAACTTGAATTTAAATAATTGATTGATGACATAACTATTAATCTTTTGACCACCTCAAAATATTGCATGTATAGAATATAGGAAAATAATGTAACCCTAAGACCACTTTAGTATGATAGCTTATAAGCATTTATCACTATAAAATGAACGAAGACAGGATTGCTAGACTTTATGGACAAATTTAATGGCCTTGCAAGTGTCTACATTACTTTAGTCTCATTGTCACAGGTGTCTATACATTGGGATTTTTTTCTCATATTTAATCCGCCAAATCTCAACATCATTTCCTCTATCGTAATCCCTCACATATTGTGGAATTTGTGTGATATCGATGCGCTTCCAACAAAACAAGGGACAGATCCATTTTTTGATGCCCTCACATTCTGCATCACCATTACAAAATCAAATTATAACCAATAACAAGTGGTACTAGACATCCACTCAGTAACATACTCACCGCTATCATCCCTCACCACGAGTGTGAATAACTATTTGCAACAACATCGAGATCATTGACACTGAAGTTGTAGCGCTTTTCCAATGCCAAGTATAACACCTAAGAAACATAGGAAGGTTAATGTCAACATATAGGAACCTTCAGTTCTATTTAAAAATAAATAAGACATGTCAACTAATGTTAATTTTTTTTTTTAAATATTAAAATTGGTCTGGTAAATAAAGGACTCAATGGGTTTGAACTAAAATTTATCCTCCTCCACCCATTCTTGTGGAGGGGAAATGCCAATTGAGTCAGAGCTCATTGGCGAGATGTCAACAACCGTAAAAGAGGAATTTAACCCACATGGGAAAACTATACATTTCAAATAACATTCGAAAGGGCCACTTAGGCTTAGTCCAAAACCTTGAACATATCTTGTGTTTCGTCGGAAAGAGGACAGATTCTAACTGTTCTGTCATGAGGAGATATTAGCTGTTTGCATTGCACCCTTATTCTACTCATTTTGATCTGTACCTTCTCTGAACCTAGGGACATAAATTTCTCCAAACATTGAAAACGATCAGTCAAGCTTCATCGCTGTAATTACGCTAGCAGCTACAAGCAAAGAAGCTCCTTGACTTCTTCAACTTCAGAAAGGTCCATGAGTACCTGAATGACAACTAAACAAAATGATTTAGGGCTCCTGGCAATTGAAAGTGAAATTTTATTGGACCAACCATCTTGCAGTTGTCTTATTTCTTTCTTTGCATTATCAACTAAAAATTTCACCTTATGCAGAGGAGACTCTCCTGTCCTACTACTCTAGGGGGCCACGGACTCATCCATTCGAGTTCGTGGCACATAAACTGCCAGTTTGACAGTTGAACAGTCCAGAATTAAGGTCAACATTCTCAGCACAGTTGTTATGATTTAATACCATGGTCTGTCAACAATTAGAGTGGCTCTTTAGGAAATACCATTTCAATACTGAGTAAACAAAATGAAGTAGAAAGAACTGAAAGAGCATACTGGGATGTGTGTACTCCAATAAAAATCATGCATAATCAACTTTGCCTTCAGAAACCTACTTTTCATTAACTACTACATGTTAATGTGATACAAATTTCATCCTGGAAGATCAGAAAGCATGTCTAACTACAAAAGGTAAGGGAAGAAATTGTACACCATCTGTGACTAGAGGTTCATGATGATCATCAGCTCAATCAAGTTCAAATCTTTAATTGCTAGTTTTGCTTATAAATTAGGCATGAATATTTGCAATTCTAATTAGATCAGACTATTCCAATACAACTTATCAGAAACCATTAGCCAGTTGTAAACTTCAAATAACCTACTCATCAACGGCAGAGGATTTATATTGTGGTGTTAAAAAGTAAAAAAACTTTACTATAAATGAAGGATTTCTGAATTAATATAATAAGACGGAAAGTAGAGGTTAGGGCCTTGGTAAATGGCAAGTGCTCTTCCACCCAAAATGGCAAATTAAGGGTTCTAGTATGGAACCAGCCTCTCAAAAAATTGGGGGACAAGGTTGTTCATCGATCACCTCTTCTAGACCTCGTAAAGTGGGAACTTTGTGAATTAGGTAGGACCTTAATTATGACAGAAAACAGTTAAAAATGTTCACACCAATATATAGTTTTCTCACTTAAAAAATATTACTGGCATGTAATAACCTGGTGGACTGATTTTCCCTTATAATAGTAGTCTTCTAATAAGACAGCTCTAATTTCATGCACTCTATTTGGCATTGCCTTCTATAATTTCAACTTAATTAACAATAGTCTCTGTGTGTCTCTGACGTGTGTGAGAGAGAGTGTCATGTGTCTTAGCTCTCTTAAGAAGGAGCTCCTTCCATCTCTTTTCATAGTACCAACTTCAGTAGTGTATGTGGTTATAGTAAAAATCTTGTGAAACTTAAGCATATCAGCCCTCCATTCCAGCCACATAAAAAGCACATAAAATACAAGGGTAAAACAGATTGGAAGACTTTTAATAAAAATAAAAGAAAAGAAAATGAAACCATGAATTTGATTTGATATGTCCACAGTTGCAGATAATCATATATCAGCAAACTGTACACTGACTCATGTTTTGGCTGAATAACGGTATGAGACACAATGATCAGGCATCCATCCATCCACTAGAAAAAAAGGTAAGGTACACATCAGTTACAAACCATTAAGGGATACTTGCAAATGAAGTTAAATGATATCTAATAAAGGTAGGGTGTATCATACCAGTTACAAACACCGCTTTTTTTGCAACACGCAAGTAATATACCCACAACCCTGGTGAAAACAGTAAGATAAGACCTGTCAGCCAAGATACAACAGTCCGGAAGAGGGTGAGGGTGGAGATGAAGCAAAATTTAGAATGATGTACAAATCTTAAATGATTCTCAAGCATTACACAAACTATAAATTCAGATGGTATTTGATAAGACAAATGTGACATTAAAGAAACTAAAAGGAAAAAGAAAAAATATTTCAAACATTTTTCATTCCCCAAAACAGCAGTTCTATCAAAATTACAACTCATTTTCCCATATAGTTGTCTAATGACCTGTATTTTCACAATTGCCACTAATTGATTCTTGGTTCAGCAAGAATATAATTTGATATGATATACAATCTACGAACTTAAGCATATTCTCAAGTATTAACCATAAACCTATCAATATAGACATCAAAGTAAAAACTTCATATGTCAGCAATGATGTAATCAAGCCTCATGAGCAGGTTAATCCATGATATAGTTATAGTGTTATACTGTTATAGGCAATAATGTGAGTAAGATATAATTTTATGTTTCCAAAACACTTTATTAATGACCAGAACTGTTAATGGATGTTCAAAAATGGTAGCCACAATATAAACTATGACATAGGACCAGTGGTCAGGATTATCAAATTAACTGTTACAGTTCTTAACGAGGTTCAACAGGTTCATGTCATATTGGGCATATTCAATCTTGTTTGTAGGTTTAAAATTTAATTTATTGAGTGAAAGGACTATGAAAATCAAGGTAGGTACTAATGGTTGTATACCTGTTCCAGCACCAAGTTCTAATGCCACAATTCCATCAAACTCAGCTGAAGTAAACATCTTATGGTTAACAAAATCAGATAACACTAGTTCTGCTCTCCACACCTGAAGGGTAAACAAAAGAGATTAAATTACAGCACATAAATCTAAGAGCAACTATCATAAGATTCATAACAAACTAATAATCACTCGTAAAACCAAGATTTGGAATTGATGATGTGATATTATGCTGGATGGTCACACGGTAAATACAGGAAGCTGGTTCTGGTACAACATATACACATTCATATTAGGGGCGGAGGATAGGAGAATTTGGGATGTTCGCTCTTTCGAGATCTTAATGAGGGAGATGGATGAAGGGCTTGATTTTCTTATATGTTAAAAGTTAATAATTCTCCTCCGGATGTTGGAGATCTGAGATGAGATGGAAGTTGAAACCTAATTGTGAGCTTGACACCCGGTCGTATTATAACAAATTATGGATCCTCCCTTCAATTGTCTTTCCTGGAAAGGTATTTGGAGAGTAAAGGCTCCTAGACTGGGTTTCTTTTATTTGGTGTGTAGCTTGGAATAAGATCCTTACGGTGATAACTTGAGATTGAGGAAATTGGTTTTGTAGACCGGTGCATTATGTGTCATTATTGTGGAGAGATCGTAGACCATTTACTTCTTCATTGTGAGATGGCTCATCTAGCAGGTGTTTTGCCTTAAATTCTTTGGTTTGTCTTGGGTTATCCCTAGATCGATCCCAGAGTTGCTTTTTTGGTTGGTGGAATTGGTTGGGGAAGCATTCGTCTCAGATGGAACTTAGTTCCTTTGTGCATCCTATGGTGTATCCGAAGGAACGGAATCTGGCTGACTTTTTGAGGATTTGGATAAGCATCATTGATCGATTCTGTTTTTTTAGTGTGGACTCTTTTTGATTGGTCTCGGCTTGGAGACTCACGACTAGTGACTCTCCCTTCTCTTTCTTTGTTCTCTTTCTTTGTAAATTTTTTTTTTTTTTTTTTTCTGTTTTATGCTGTTTTCTGGGTTTGCTCTGTGTTTTTCTTTGCAATGTAGAATGTACTGTCAGATTTATAATATTCTACTTATCAAAAAAAAAAATTCTTAACATAACAAAGAGATATGCATATGCCATATAGTTATGGCTTGCATATTGCACTTTTACAATCCAATCCTGTCTTGATAACTTCTCATGAATTTTCTTTTGTTGAATCCACCGTTTGGATTATGTGATGTCCACATGCTTATCATGCTTGTCAATTATTATGAAAAATTGAAGATCAGGAAATATCTTATCAAAGAAATGCTTAAATCATAGTTTCTTTTTTAATAAAATACTTTGAGAATGTCGTAAACAAACGGGTTTTGAATTACAAGAATATCAAATTTGATGTTACATTGACTTCACAAAATAATAATAATAATACTAACATTAAATAAATGTATTGTAGACAAGAACTTACTGTTACGCCTAGTTAGAACAAGATCACCATCTGGGTCCACGCTAAATGCTTGATTTGGTGAAGCCGCTTCACATTGGAATCTGCTAGGTTCAACTTCTAAGTAATTAAATTAAAAGAAAGTAAGAAACTAAACTGCATCACTCCCATTACTTTAAATTAAATTATCAAACACAATGCATTTGAAATTCTAATCTTTTCTCATAAAACAAAACAAAAAGATAAAGTAAGTACTATTTTTCATTTTCATTTCTAGTTAGTCACCATAGCAAAAGCAAAAACTATATAACTGGTACAACATTGTTTTTTCAGACAATAGAGATATTAATGTATTTTTGTAGATACCATACCAGGTGGATGAAGAGAAATGGTGAAGTGGGAAATGGGGCCCAGAGATGCCAGGTGGGCATCCTAGGTGGACCCTGCTCATCACATGTTCCTCCTCCATTGTTGAATCTCCGCCGTTCATTTCTTCCTCTTCCTCAGATGATATAGGTGGATATGGTGATTGTGCTGAAGCTGAAGATTCGGTTCTTTCTTCCATAGAAGATCATGAAGAAAACAACCAAACCCTAATAATAATAAAATCCCCAATTCTCAAAACACTGCGTTTTGTTCATTTGTCAAATTGTCACTGTAAGGTGGTGGATATATAAAAAGACAGTGCGTTTTTACCAGTGCCAGCGGCTCTTCGGATTTCTGAGTGTTGTACTGTGTTACTACTTACTACTACGGCTACGAACGGCAAACCGTTTTGAATTCTTATGGTAGACAAAACGGTTTGAAACTAAAACGACATTTCTTTCTTTTGCACGCCATGATTATTTTTGCTAGTTTCTTTCTACTATGAACCTTTAGATATTAGTTATAAAAATTGGTCTAGTCTCTAGTAGGGGTGTGTAGCCAATCCACCGATCCATCAAAACCATCCTAACTCAATGGATTGAATTGGTTTTTAGAGACTGATGGGTTAGGTTAGGTTAGGTTGCTTTTTTTTTTTTTTGGCTATGGGTTGGTTTGGATTTGAGTCAAAAAATTCACAAATTTTCCTAACCTAACTCGATCCACCTATTTTTAATATATATTATATCTCTTTATTAATTATTCTTTTGCCATTCTCCTTGATATAAAATAGAACTATTTGATATCTTACAACTAAGTTGGGATAGAATTTTTTCTCAAAAAAAAAAAAAAAGGATATAATTATTTGATATCTTACATTCTTACCACCTAAATATCGTTTGGTTTGATAATTTGTGTATGGTGGTGTTACAACCGAATTTTCGTAAGATGGCGGTTAAAAATAAGAAATATCGTTTCTATTCTACTTTGTATTTCAATTGAGTTGTGATAAAACTATTTGATATTTTACTATTTAAATGTCATTTGGTTTGATTATTTGTGTATGGTACTATGCTTAGAATTTTTGGAAGATTGTAGGAGCACTTTTAATATTTGTTGGATGTAGTTGTTTTAAAGGTCTGTTTAAAATAATAATAAAAAAACTATCCAACCCTGTTATGGGTTGAGTTTTTTTCAACTTGACCAAGGTAGGTTAGATTGAAAAAAACCCTCTCAACTTGACCCAAACGAACCCATACACACCCCTAGTCTCTTGTGCCCATTTTGTAATATGTACTCATACTTTTTTAAAGCACAAATTTTTTAATAATCTCATTTTAAAAAGGCTAAAAAATAATTTGAACTTTATAGTAGGCTTAATCCTTGTAAGTTTATACCTCAATTTAATTGTAAATCGTTTATTATTACTTCAAGTGCATATAATTTCAAATAGGCTTCTTTATAGTCTTGTTAATTTAGGCAACTTCTTTGTTTTCATTGTTGATTTGCGCATTTTACATAAAAATTCTATTAAGTTAGGCGTTACCGAATTTATGTACTATGTACAAACCTCTGCTCTCCTTGGATTAATGTACAAACCTCTACAATCAAACGACCAGAAGAAAACTCTAAATAATCTACATAGAGAATTTGCAACTTGAGGGATATGTTTGAAGCCTCGTGAAAATTGGCATAAAAATAGCAATATGAATCTTAACTCATGTGTTGAATTTGTACATATGCAAATCCAAAATATAATTTACATATAATAACATGTAAAAAATGTTAACTCTTTAAGTTACTTCATGTAAAAATGACTACAATCAAACGAACATAAGAAAGCTCCCAAGCAACATATATAGAGACACTGGAAACAACATACATTTCTCTGGTCCTCAAAAATAGACAAACCCCTCAATGGATGTGTAAAATGTAACCAATTCTCTGTGAGAATAGGCTCTAATCTATGCAAAAAATAATAAAGAAAAAGAATGGCATGGGAACTGCTTTTAGTTTTTAATGCAGACCAAGCCAAATACTCATTACAAATTTAGTAGCATGCCCTTTCGTTGGTTGAATTTTTTTTAACTTGACCAAGATAGGTTAGATTGAAAAAAACCCTCTTAGCTTGACCCAAACGAACCCATACACACCCCTAGTCTCTTGTGCCCATTTTGTAATATGTACTCATACTTTTTTTAAGCACAATTTTTTTTAATAATCTCATTTTAAAAAGGCTAAAAAATAATTTGAATTTTATAGTAGGCTTAATCCTTGTAAGTTTATATCTCAATTTTTAATTGTAAACCGTTTATTATTACTTCGAGTGCATATAATTTCGAATAGGCTTACTACCGCACACTTTTGGTGCGACGGTCACTCCACAAGTATAAGTACTTATGGGGTGTAGGGGGCAAGGGTCAAGTTTCAAGTATCCAGAATGGAGCTTTCACACACATATACACTTATATTAGGCTAGAGTGAATATTTATCTTATATCAACAACATACATTGCAGACCAAGCCGCATACTCATTACAAATTTAGTAGCATGCCCTTTCGTTGGTTGTAACAGAAGACAGAAACAACTTTGCTATAGATTCCTGAGTAGTATACAATTGAAGAAACCCATATAATGAACACTTCCAAGATGGACATGTAGCATGTTAAGAATTTAAGTAGAAAAAAAAAAAAGATAGAAAGAATCTAAACCTTTTTTTTTCTTTTTTTGTTTTTTAAATTTTTATCTAATATTTGCAAGCCGAGCAGCTAATTCTTCATAGTCGGGCAGATTAGGATGAACATGCTCACCCACGCTCAGCATCTCCGGTTGTAAGGAAGTGGCTCGAACATGCCTTTTTGTTGCCCCAGTTGAAGTTGTTGGTTCCACTCTTGCAGGTCCAATATCCAAATCAGATTTCATTCTGTTCCACTTATATTCACCATGATCAACATCACTTTGTCGGGAAGGAGGAGGTTTCAGATATATCTTTTTCTTGCCTGATTCATCAGGTGACTTCTTTTTACTGAAATGCATCAAAAGATCATCCACATTCGTATCGTCCTCATCCCTTGGAGCACTATCATCTGAATGAATGGTTCGCAAGCTTCTTCTAGCATCTTCTTGTTTTGTTCCCCTTGAATCCATCTTTGTAACACCATCATTTTCTGAACTTCCAACAATACTGCGACCTGGTGGTGGTTTCAAGTTTCTGCTCCTAACTGATCTTGGTTTTGGTTTATCTTCAACCACTGGATGATCAATATGTTGAGCTGCTTCCTTATCAATATGACCCTTTAATTTTGTAGGTTCCTCTGAGCTGCTTTCATCTTTTTCATATTTTGTTTTGAGGTAAGGTGGAGTGGTATATTTGTAGTAAAATGGCCTCTTATCGTCTACTTCATCTTTAGAGACACTTCCAACTAAACTTGAAGACTTTTTTAGGCCACCTTGGGATAACTCAGTAGTTATCTTATCTTCACTAATTGTAGGCATCCCATGTCTATCACCAGTGACATCCTTTATTCCACGAAAATTAAGGTCTCTGTCATTCCTTTTTGTAATAGAACCCCTCCCATTGCTCAGTCTGTTTGTAGAATCCTGATTGTTTTTTTCTGGGACTGCATCATCCTTGTTTTTCTGCCATTTGTCATCATCAGTGACATCCTTTCTTCCACGAAAATTAAGGTCTTTGTCATTTCTTTTTGTAATAGAACCCCTCCCATTGCTCAGTCTGTTTGCAGAATCCTGATTGTTTTTTTCTGTGACTGATTCATCCTTGTTTTTCTGCCATTTTTCATCATCAGTATTGCTTAAAGAACCATGTCTGCGATGCTCCTGCAAAAAGTCATACAAGGTAAAAATAGTAATCAGCACTATAAGGAGAGCTCAACATGCAACCACAATTACCTAATTGTTATGAGTAGGGACTAAATAGGCAGGATCCAGGGGAAGTTTTGAAATCTTAGTGGATCCAAGCTTGCATTGCATATCAAAAGGAAAAGCATTAAGGGCCTGAACTTCAGCACCCTAAGGTTATATTGTTATACAAAAATTCTAACGTAAAGTAGGGCCTGATGCAGAGATTGGAGGAGCGTGCTTACTTCATAGATAGTATAGTAGGCTTTTATTTTGTCCAAGACCTCTCCTATCCTGCCTTTTAAAAGGTAAAAATATTTCATTTTGTACCCCCAATATCCAAATTGTTTTCATTTCCCTACCGGTATGTTTGATAAATAAATTTGGAGGCAATTATAGCAATAGAGAGTGAAACTTACTTGTTTTGGTATAGAAGTATACAGTTTCGGTTCCAAAGCCTTGATATCCCAATTTATAGAGAATTCTTGTGCTAGGTCTTGCAGCAACTGAAGCTTCATCTCTTTTGTAGGAGCCTTTGCCTTTAACCTCTCAACAAACTGATTAAGCAAAAACATTAGTTGGGTCCGTGCCACATACTAAGATATTCCCCAAACTGAGAATGTATATTCGTATTAGGACTCTAAGCTATGATAATATAGATGAGCAATTAAAGTGAACCTATAAACTTACCTCTTTATTTGTATAAGATTCAAGTGAACTTCCATATCTCTCAGTAAAAATAGTTCTGAGTTCACGGAGTTCTGGCAAATCAGAGAATCTTGCTGCAGCATAGATCAAAGATGGTATAGCTTCCTTGCATTCCTCAGGACACTCGCTATATAAAGGATAAAATAAAATAAAAAGTTATGGGCAAAGATATGTGAATTTCATAGTCATAGTTGAAAACAGTTAAATTTAATAAGAAGGTAAAAGTTTTTTTTAAGTCTCATTTAAGTCCAAACTGATATGTAAACACAAATCAACACATATTGAAGACTAAAGCCTTAAATTAGCTCTAAAGCATTGATATCTAGCTCTCAAAGATTAGTTCTTAACCTCCTATGACTATATCCAAAAGGCCAACTGAGTCTCTATCCTCTCAAATCTGAAATTTATTACCTATATGACAGATATTACGACTCTTCTTTAGGCCTCAAAGAAATAAGGTGAGATGTATGAGTAGCATACAAACACCAAATGAAAGATCTTAATCTGTGGACTTCATTAATTAGGAGGTAGCTCAATCCATATTAAGATTTTTATTTATGATTTCAGTGCAGCAAGCTTAAGTGAACAAGAAACAAAACCCAAATAAGATGTTCTGGTAAATCTATTAGTTGAGAGAGAGAGAGAGAGGGAGAGAGAGAGAACAGGATGCAGCTTATACAAGTAGAAGCTTGGATGAATTTGAGCAAAATTTAAAATAAAAAATATAAAATAATGAGCCTCCCGAATACATGATAACCTGGTATCTGGCTATCTGCATACTTATTTAAAATCAGAGACAAAATAAGTAAGATCAGTCCAAGTACTTATATTCTTAGATGGTAATTTTTCTTATATACAGGATAGGCAGTTATTTTCTTTTTTGTTTAGCTCTGAATTTACTTCTCTAGTTTTTTTTTTCAATTGGGTTAAATATATTTCCTTCAAATATTTCAGTAAGATCAAAAGAAATTCCATGGCATTTTTGTTGAAGTCTAAATCCTCATATCCAGCAAGATAGAGAACTGGAGAGAAAAAGGGAGATTGCATAGCTACTTGATGCAAGCATGCCATTTGATAGAGCACATAATATCAGTATTGGTTGTGCAGCCACATGTACCTCTGTTTATTCATGGCAGAGACATGACTGTAGATGCACCCACGGAAATTTTCAATGAGTTCATAACAGGTTGACATGTTTTGCTCAACTAGAAGCCCTTCAGCCTGCACATCATTTACACAGAGTTAGAGGTGTGTCTGGGTGCGTGCATTTCCATATGTTATATATACAAAACTAGGATTTTTAGCCATGTTATTGCTCTAGTTTTGAGTTCAAGTATGTTTAATCTCTTTTCATTATTATACACAGACATATAATCATTTATCAGTCATATTATAGAATGAAGAAACTAAACTGCATTGGGGTGAAGCCAAAATTTTATGTCTTAGTGTGCAAGCACTAAAACATATAATTTTGGCTTCACTCCGATGGTCCGAACCATAGGAATCATTTAGTTCAAAGACAACATATTCATGCATATCCGTATGATGTGAAAAGCAAAGCAAGTGCTCCCAATTCAGTCTCCACTTCCACCCTTCGTTTTTTCCACCAGCGAGGAAAGAGAGCAAACAACTAGAAATAAAGAAAGGCACAAAGAAGAAATATACAAAACACTGTTTTTGTAGGCCTGCTGCCTTGCAACTGTTCCTACTAAAATGATTATAGCTCTCCTAAAAGCTCTGAAGATTTATCAACTTTTAAGAACTCTATCTGGAGCAAATTCTCTGTGTCTCATTTAAAAAAAAAAAATTATTGAGAAAGCAATTTCTTCCTAACACTTCAATTTGGTCACATGCACTAGAGAACTTGACCAAGCAATACAGTTCATAAAGCTCAAATAGTGAAGGATTTCATGCTTAAGACATGGGATATATGGGCAGGAGGGAACACATGCATGATCTATCAAGTGCAATGGGAAGAATTTGTGGTGCCATTGTGGAAATGACAAAAATTGGGTCCCACAAAAAGAAAATTATAAAGAACAATGCCCATGAAAATATATTTATGTAGAATTTGATGTCACGCATTTTCATACATATGTACTCTGAGCTGGACACAGGAAATCATAAAAGAATTTCCCAGAACCGTGAGGCTATTAAAATCAATAGATAAAAAATGCAACTTTATCCCAAATCCCAATAGAAGCAAACAATTTCAAGATTCCAACACCGAAAGAAATATGAAAAACTCAAAACAAAACAAAAAAAGACAAAAATTGATCATAAATTAATAACAATAACATGGTATCCATAATCTATCACCTCCTGATTATCATATCCATCTAGCAGAAATGCTGCAACAGATACATTAGGCAAGTAAACAGAACCTCCTTAACCCAAAATTATGAAAAGGACTTCAAAAAAAAAAAAAAAAAAACCAATCAAGGCCACAAGATCATTGAAAATGATGGAAAAAACAAATCCTGGATTTCATACAGGGAAAAACAAATAATGCTGAAACTTACCCTACCATAGGCATTGATGTCAAGGCTATTCCTAAGAAGGTCAACTATATCACTCTTCAAATATTTCTGCACAGCATTTTTCTTCTTCTTTATCCCCTCTAGCCGAACCTTCAAAAGCTTCAAATTTGATTTGCTATACGAAAAAGAAAAAAAAAAAAAAATCAGAAATGGAAATAAAAAATAGCTTAAATTAAAACATACCCAACAATCTAAAAATATAAAAAATGAAACAAATGTCCAAAATTTACATAAACAACAAGAAAACAAAGCAAACAATATTGGGTTTTTGTCGAACCATTTGTTGTAGAATTTTGGCTTTAATAATCCGTCTAGCATGTTGGTATTCTCTCCAAGAAAACCAAAGTGGGCAGAAAAGGAAAGGAGGAGATGGGGTTTATATAGAAAAGAGAAAGGCTGTGAAAGTGGTTTATACCAAATGCAAAAGTTAAGGTAAAGAACCAACTAAGAAAATGGGTTTTAGCCTTTCATGTCAAATGGCAAGAATCTGCATTATTCAAGAAACCCAGAAGAAAAGCAATGGATTGGAAGTGCTTCACAAAGGAAGAGAGAGAAAAAGAAAATGAGAGACAAAGGGTCACCGAATTTGAGGGACAGAAACCTATGTATCTACTTATTTCTATATATGTAACATTGTCTATGTAAGAGAGAGAGAGAGAGAGAGAGAGAAAGAGAAAGAGAGGAGAGGAATGGTCAAGCAGAAACTTTAATAATTGGTGTAACTGGAAGCTCTAAAGTGAATGAAAGCTGGGCATAGAGAGAGAGAGAGATGCCACGTCGGACACTGGGCGTGTTCTCTGACTCTCCCGCTAAAATTAGTTTGGCACGGTTTTTTCCAACTATACTGGGGTCGTTAATAGTAAATGAAATTACCATAATATCCTCCACCCCAGCACTTTCTTTGAATTCAAAATAGGAATTATCACTTTCTTTCTTTTTTTTGAGATAAGAATTATCACTTTCTTTACTCTGTTTTTGAAAGCAAGATAGGACTTCATGAAATCAATTGCTGTGTGCGAATCAGTGAGGGGATGGATATATTTTAAGTTTTTAACCAAACAAATGCGATAGACTGAGGTGAGGACAATTTATAGAAGAGAAAAGCTAATAGATAAGAGCATTAGTTTAGGAAACATTTTTAGAAAATTTTAATGAAAAAAAAAATTAGTCTTTTAATAATTTTTATATATCTTATAAAAGTGATATTAAAACTTTACTAAAATAAGTTATTAACAAATGTTTTAAGAATGTCTGTTAACCAAATTCTTTATATGTGAAGCCTTATTGCCCTTGTAGTTTTGTGTATTGACGAAGCCAAAAATTATCTTCATTTTCTACAACTTTCTTTGCTTGGATTTTAAAATTTATGAAAGGGTATCGGGGGGTTATTGATTTTGCTTTGAATAAAATCAATCACATTTTAAGTAATTAAAATCAATAAATTCTGTAATGAACAAAAAAAAAAAAGAACAAAAAAAGAAGGAAAATTGTATTTATTAAAACCTACCTTTTTTTTATTAAATTTTTTTAGACATGCCTTCTATTTTTGTTTTTTGATGCATTCATAGAAGATAGAACAACCAATATTTAGATTTTATTTCATCAAAAAAAAAAAATTTTAACTTTAGGGTTGAAAACTTAGGGAGGGGTGATGTAGTAGAATATATTTTGGGGTAGGAAATTGATAACTTGTTGAGACATTGAACCCATCCGTGCACTTTAATTACATATTTAAGCATTAGAGTTGGATTTGTGCTGGAAGAATAATCAAATTGCATGAAATTGGAGGATTCTAGGCTAAGCTTTCTTAGCACTAATAACACGTATTGACAATCCTAGAATAGTTGAGCTCATCTAAGAATATATAGCTATTGAATCGTCTTTGCCGACTGTTTGATGTAAACATTAAGCATTCATTTATTTAAATAATAGATTTTGTTATTTTTTTAATAAAATAATTTCAAAGATGCGAACAATTGGCTCAATTAAAAAATATATCCCACATATTGCGTCCTCTAACAGTTAAGACAGTTAGACTTAATGGTTTGAAATTAGTTATATTTGTATAGAAATTATTCAACTGATATGACCTTTGAATATATCTACTAATATATTCAGCTAATATGACCTTTAATAATATCTAGAAATCCAGCTCAATAAAAAAAAAAAAAAATTAGAAATTAATTTGCTAAAAATATTATTCAAAAAACCCTAATGATTTTTTTTTCTTTGCCAACCGATGGGTCATGGGTGCAAAATATTTAGAAAGAAGGTAAAAAGAGAGAGAGAGAGAGAGAGAGAGAGAGAAATTGCTTTTTATTTTTCTTTGCACATTTAATGGTAATAACATAATTTACCTGAATGAGAAAATTAAGAGAAATAAAAGGATAATTGAAAAAAAAAAAGAAAAAAAAGAGAGAGAGAGAGATAATAAGAATTTATCTAGAAAATTATCCAATTAATTTCCTTAATGTTTGAGATAAGAAGACAAAACGTGTAGCTTCCCGGTAATAGCTGGCCTGGCTTCACGGGCCTGTATGGAAATTTTCAATTACGTCAAGAATATCTTGCCACAGATGTAAAAGTACTTTGGACTTTATAATTGTGTTTTTTACGTGCTAAATCAATTCGGTGCAAACTTGTCAAGTGGAAAAATATTAGTTCCATCCAAGTAATAAACCTTGACTGAGAGTCAAGGGACAAGGCAGTCTTAATATATTTATATATGTTAAAGAGAAGTGTTAGAAGTCCACGAATTTTAAATTTATTATTAAAATTACTTTTTATTCTACTAATAATAACCATAATAATTTGTCACTTAATATTTGCTGTAAAATGTTATAAAAATATTATGAATACTAGCATTTCTCTCTAATAAATGCTAACAAAGGTGAATTCAGGTGAAATATATGATTTTTTTTTTATTAATAAGTTAAATTCTCTTAAGAGTTACAAAATTACAATCCTTAATATCTACGCTAAGTAAAATTTGCTTTCGTTTCTCAAAAAACTAAAGTAAAATTTGCTTTCTGAAGTAAATGACAATTTTTTTTTGCTACAATAAGTGGGGACAGCTTTTGAATATTGACAGGGTTTTAGTCTCCTTTTAGAAAGGATATAGATAGAAAGTGTTCAACAAAGGTGAAGGATTGGAATGGAATCCATTAACATGAGGAAAGGGATCTGTAAATTTGACAATTTCACCTCTAGGTTCTAGCCTTATTGAGTGTGAATAATTACATACATGAGGGGTATGTTTGTTTCATTAACATTGAATGTACTATTTATGGGAAATACGAAGAAACATATTTCAGAAAATGAGTTCAACATTACTACTAAAAAAAATTAGAATTAAAAAAACAAGTTAAAAAGTATTTTTTTTTTTAGAATGAAGTTAAAAAGTATTGATTTAATATGTGGTTCAAATTTCACATTTTCCCAATTATTTGTGTAATAAAAAAAGATATATATTTTTTATATATAATAATAAGATTCAAGCGATAGTTTAGTAGTAATGCTCATATACTGTATTGTTTAAAAAGCTTGCAATTGAAATCCTACTATTTGCCCATCTCAAAAAATAAATAAATAGCAATTCTTTTTGTTGATGCCGTGGATGACAAATGATTTGATTAATAGAATCATACATTAAAAAAAAATTGCAATAATACAATCTCTCATTTTTTTTTTTTTTTGGTTAATTCTTCTTTGGAATGTTTAGAGGGACACAAAAATTATTTAGAATCGTGAGGGTGTATAAGTAATTTCAGGGTGAGCTACCTGGTACGAGGATAAAGAATATGTCCAGAAGTTTTTCCTTTCCATTATCTTTGCGTCTATTCTAGGCAGGAAGACATCATTATATCTCTTATCAAAAAAAAAAAAAAAAGACATCATCATATCCATGTGTCTATCACCATAAAGGTTGCGTGAGTTAAGAGAAAGCGAGTCAAGCAGCCTTGTGACTCGGTTGAAACATGGCTTACTAGAACACAGCTGTGAGAATATATTTTATACACACTGTTCCTATTATATAACCCAAACCCATTTTTGTTTGACATATGATTTATTTTATTCTACAACTACACTGTTTGCCGCAAGTTACAACTTAAGCGAAATATCTTATAGCTGAATTGATATCTTTCCATACACAAAATACTTAGGGATTGAGAGAAAAAAAATATTCGAGTTGCGGAATTAATAGTATCTTGTGTAACTATCTCAATAAAATAAAAAAATAAAAAAATAAAAAATCTATTTTTCACTTTGATCCATTATTCATAATTAAATAGTTGTGGGTTCTAATTAGATCAACTGGTAAAGTCTCTAATAGTTGAATAAGAATTTTGGGGTTCAATTTTCGGCTACATCAAAAATTGATTAGTGTCTTGGTCTGATGATAAAGAGCTATCATCAAGAGCGGACATCATAGGTTGAAACTCTAAAAAAAAAAAAAAAAAAAAAAATTAACTAGCTGATATTATGGTATTTTTAAATTCTACTTTTCTTTCTTGCTTTTTTTTTTGAGAATGTTTTCTTTCTTACTTGGTTGCCAAGTTTTATGGTTTTTTTTTTTTTTTTTTGGGATCATTATCTTTTTTTTTTTTATATAAAATATAAAGAAAATGCCAGTTGTTCTAGTAGAGGAAAATGTACTTTTGGAGTAATTCTTAGGTACTCCCGGAGCACGGAGAATGGTGCTCCCTCCTCTCACATTCATGGTGGGGTCCGCTCATTAAATTCATGGTGGGGTCCACCATGAATGTGAGAGGAGGGAGCACCAATTCACTGTACTCCGGGACTACCTAAGAATTTTCCGTACTTTTGGGCTTGAAGGTTCGTTAGGTCGCCATAAAATAAGGCCATTTCACAAGAATCATGGAAAGAAAATAATGTGTGGATTACTTTAAGGGTTACAAAAAGTCAATTCCTTTTGGTGCTCATTCTTTTTAGAATGGAGACATTTTCATTGTTTTGTAAATTGTAATCATAGCACAGATTTTGTACAGTAAGTTCTATATGGTTATATCATGCGTTAACTGATGCTTTAATTGATTATATGACTGATGAAGTAATGCACATTTACAAAAATATAATTAAGTTGTAACTACGGAAACATTCAACACAGACTATATAGTGAGTGATGATTGTGTGGTTCAACTTATGTGAGTGGGGTGGTCATCTTAACTTTCGTACTAAGTATTATAAAAAATTATCATCAGAAGCAGATGCTATATTTTTACAATGACCACGGACTGTCCATTCAGTTTTAATTTGGTCAATTTTTAGAGTTGCATTTTTAATGTAAGTACATATCCATGGTCGTTAGCAGAATATTATACGTGTCCACGTTCTCTTCTTTTTGTTTTTCGATCTAAATAAAATATTCTTTATAGTTGAATTTCTATATCAAGTGTAGCGCATGTGTATAGGGAGGCTAATAGATATACTGATAAACTAGCTAGGATGGGAGCTGATTTTCAATCAGACCACCTTATTTTGTATAACCCACCGCATGTGATGGAAGCCCTGCTGGCTAGTGATAAAGCCAGCCATGTTTGTAACAGACTTGTGGTTCCTTAGTTTGAATATATGCTTGGTTAACCAAAAAAGAAAAAAAATTATATTAAGGGTCTGTTTGGAATTCGCTTATTTTGCTAAAACTGAAATTTTTTTGCTATAAGTATTGTAGATAAAGGTAAAAGTTAATTGAAATAGTATAGTGGGACCCATGAATAGTACCAAAAAGTGCAATGGAATCCATGAATAGTAGCAAAAATAAGCTGAATAGTAAAATAAGTTGGCAAAATTAATCATGCCAAACGGACACTAAAGGTCTATTTAGGATCCGCTTATTTTGCTGAAAGCATTGTAGATAAAAGTAAAAGTTAGCTGAAATAATACAGTAGGACCCATGAATAGTACCAAAAAGTGTAGTAGGACCCATGAAATAGTAAAATAAGTTGGCAAAATTAATTTTTGTCAAACAGACACTAAGAAAAAGAATTACTGTATGCAGAGTTGAAGCTGGATGAAATTCTTATGTGTATTTGATGTCGTAGAAGTTACAAGAAAAAATTACGGCTCTAGGAATTTTGTTTAAGGGGTCATTAAGAAATTTAAATTAAAAAAATTTTAATAAAAATAAAACTTTGAATATATTGAGTTATCGACAAAAAAAAAAAAATTTACATGAATTTTTACAATTTCCTTTTACAAGTTTTCAAATTTTTTAATTGTTACATAATAGTTCATTACGAGTATTTATTGCCAATGTGGGTAGCTATGACCATTTTATTTTATTAAGTTTGTCTTACATTTTTATTTTTATGCAATTATTAATTATTTTCTATTTCTCATTGTTTTTATAAATATATTTTAAACTAAATAACTCAACTCAACTCATTGGATTTATATTAATTATTGACGCACACAACCACACTCATTCATACATAAAATAATATACTACATGTCTACTTAACCAATCAAATGCTTGAATAATTACTAACTTTACAATTTTTTTTCTTGAATTTTTCTAACTTTATGACAAAAAAGTTATTATAACATGATAACAATACACACTCATGTAACAAACCCACTCTATTTCCTAATTATTAAATTATATAAAGTTATATTATATTTATACTATACACACAAACATCCACACACACCATTATTCACACCATTATAACAAAAAGTAATGCACACAATCAATATTAGACACACTCATACACGTATAATATAAATTTATAATAAAAAATAACAATTACAAATCACAAACACTTACTCTTACTCTTAGAGTCAGGAATACTTGTAATAAGGGTGTATAAGATTTAAATTAAGGTGTGCAAAAATATTTTTAAGAATAAATTAAAGTATTAAACTAACAAAAAATATTATATATATATATATATATTGAAGTTTGGGGGTTCATTTGAACCCCCCAAACAAAGTGTAGCGTTGCCCCTCGAAAACAAACACGTTGCTTTCTAAATAGGAAAGAAACTAAACACGTTAACTTCTGAATGAAAATCTCGAATCCAAAAATTGATAGGGTTTCGGAATCCACTAGAGAGAAATAGAGAAAGTCTATATTTTTTTATAAATCTGAAAACGGAACTACCCTAAAGGCTACAATATGTTTAAATAATTAAAAAAAAAAAAAACCCTAGGGTGGCTAGGAAAACGCCCAGAAACCCTAATTCGCGCTAATCATGTGATTAGGTGGCAAAATAGTAATTTTTTCCAAAAATAGAAAAATCAAAATAATTGCAAAAAATAAAAATACTATCTCTAAGAGATGTCTTAAAACAAACGGAGCATTATTCTAACTTTTAAACTAAAAGTTATTAAAGAAAAAAATTACTATAAATAGAGAAACATTGTTTTCGGAGCCTTAATGAAGGAATTTGCCTAAATTTAGACGATGCTCGAGATATCTCAAGTCTGGATCAGAATGCCGTTTTCCTTCAACCTGCCAAATTTCATGCAATTCTGACATTGTCGCCCTGATGGCCTCTAATAGCACTACCCTTGATCTTGCATCGTGACTTCTAGTGCCCTTGCTACTTTAGTTTGACTTGTGTTATCTGTTCTACATCAGTATTATGATCTGGATTGACAGCTATATATGTTTTTGTTGCTATTAACTGGTAGTGTCACATTGTCATATCGTACCGTACGATACGCGGTACATATTGTATGATATGTATCGTATCGTATCGTATACAAAAAGTTTTCATATTGTAAGTGCTCATGAATCATCCAATACATAGGTGCTTATTGTATGAATCGTATCATATCTTTGAATTATACGTATCGTACAATACATAAACAAATAGTTTTAAAATGAGTTTTTATTTATTACAATTTGTGATTTTGTTTTATTTAAACAAGTTGTTAGACATTTTTTAACACAATATTATTGGGATACTTAATTGAGTCCAATAAAATAACATGTCTATGAGTTTTGTTTCCCCCTTTTTTTTTCTTTTATCTCTTACTTCATTTTCATATTTACAAATTTCTATTTTATGCAATGAATAATGTATTAAATGAATGTATAATTTTTTTTTATTGTTATCGGTCTAAGAAGCTAGAATGTTAAGAAGAAATTAAAAAAAAAATTAGAATAAAAGAACATGAAAAGAGATAATAAATGTTGAAGATGATAAAGAAATAATTTTGCTAGTTGATGAACATAATGATAATATTGACTAGATGAAATTAGGCAAGATGATGAAAATAAATTCTCATATATTATATATTATCAATTCTGAGTTTAATCAATTTGAATTTGTATGTTATAAACATATGTTAATTTGATTTATTTAATTAGCTTTGTCAAATATTATTGCATAAATAATGACTAAATTGGTCACTAGTTGAATATTTTCCAAATTTATAATAAATATACTTATATATATATTTATATGTTTTTTTAAGTTTTTTATAATCTTATAAGATGTTTGTCTATCTTGATACTTTACACAAAATCAAAATCAAAATCAAAAATCAAATCACAATTGAATTCACGTTTTTGACAATTACGCTATGTCTAGCTAGAAGATACAGATATTACAACCATAGAATAGTCTGCTCAATGAAAATTTTCCTGTTTGTATATTCAGCATGATGTCTTTCCACGCAGTAGGGTTTGGGACTTCTAGTCGGTGAATGTTCTTCCAAGAAGAATGGTTGGTTTGTGATTTTTCTTTTCAAACAATGGGGTTTGACGTATCCGTGCTGTAATACTCGGAGTACGTAATACTTTTTATTTTATGGGAAATATGTAACACTTTGATTTCACATGATTGGTATAGGAATTTTTTTTCTTATATTACATTATATATGTCAAGGCAAAGTAACATTTATTATTCAATTTTTCTAAAATTAATTGATTTATATATTTTAAATTTCCAAAAATTATTATTACAGGTAATATATATATATATATAATCTTTAATTTATTTAATAAGAAAACATTGATATAAAATTTAAATTAATTCAAATTGACTCAAGTGAAATTTCAAACAATCAAAGCTCAACAATTTATTTTTTGTTTGCCTACAAATAAAGCAACCCTGATTATACGACATGACCCAATTTCATCCGTAAATTATATGTCAGTGGCTTAGTCTAACTCCAACTCAATTCCAAACTTGCTGAAAGTTTTATGTCAGTGACTTAGTCTAACTCCAACTCAATTCCAAACTTGATGAAAATTATATGTCAGTGACTTATTCTAACTCCAACTCATTCCAATCTTTCTTTCATTCTCATCAGCTTCCACTATAGAAAGGGAGAGATTCCAAACCCAATTGCCCGTGCATGGTTTCACTTTCATCTCACCACAACTCATGATTGTATAGTTGTATGCTAATAGTTTGGATTAATATACGTGCGATGCATGAGTTTGGATGACTTTATATATATATAAGAAATTAATAATAGGATATGCATAAGAAATTATATATATCAATATCATAGGGACCAAATTAAATTATAAAAAAATTAGTTTCCGTTAATGTGGCAATAAACCAGGGGCGGTGCCACCTTAAGGCCAGGGTGGTCTTGGGACCACCCTGACCTGAAAATTTTTATTTATTTATTTTTATATATAAAAATTTAAAAATTTTTATTTGTCTACCCTTCAAAAAAAATTTGGGAACACTTTCAGTTTTTTTTTATGCCAATAAAATTAAATTTTGCTCAATAATTTATTCTACATTCAGTAGATGAATAATTGCTTGGTTGTGTATATTGAAAGAAATGTAGTTTGTAGCATTGATAATGAGACTATCATGCACCAATTTCAAAATATGAAAACTCGTAGAAGACAATTATAAACTTTATGTATTTGCGTATTTTTTTTATTGTTGTTATTGTCAATATATGAATTTCTCTTTTTATTAGATTGTATAATTTATGTTTCTTTAGGAACACTCTAAGAAAAATTTCTAGAGCCGTCACTGCAATAAACTTTTTTTTTTTTGATCGTTAACCACGTCAGTAATTTTTATCTAAGATATAACAACAGAGACTAAATTGACAAAGCACTAAAAAGTTAGGGACTAAATTGACATAATTGAAAAATTAAGGACTAAATTGAAATATGATGTAAAAAATAGATACCAAATATGTAGTTTATCCTATTTTAAATATATAGTTAATAAAATCAAATATACACATCTTCAAATGGGACAAGACGGGTAAAATGAATAAAACCTGCTCTCATCTCTCGTCATCTTGTCACCCCTAATATTTTTTAAATATTTATTTATTTCAATAAGGAGACATAAATTAATATTTATATCACGTCTAATCTTAGAAGAAACAAAAACCATTTACGTCAAATATAATTACTTTTTTTAGAGAAAATATCCAATATTATTTAAACCACATAAAAACCTAAATAAATATCCCTTTCGAGATTTATGTATCCATTTTCAAATAAAATAAAATTGTCAAATATTACAATTATACATCAACAAATAGAATGCAAAAAATATTCCATCAACTTAAGAGAATTTACATCAATTTATGCAAAAAGTTTTATTTATTTTAGTATAAAAACTTACTTTTTCTATCTTACCTAACCACTTTTCAAAAGACTCACATCAAATCATTTATTCTAAACTTTATTTTATTAAAATATCAATTTTTATTTTATTTTTTTAATTATTTCTCTCTCGTACTAGAACTACCATTTACTCTCTTCCTTCATCCATGAGAAATGCAAAGAAATTATTAAAAAATTGAAATACACAATAGCAGTTCTTATGTATATTTGCACAAGTACTATAGCAAAAATTCATTTTGTCCAATAAATGCATAAGCGAATGCTCTAAGATCACGTTTTTAAGAAGTTTTGTTGATATACAAAGATAGCATGTGCAATTCTTTGACACGTATGAGTGCTTAGTTATCAAGTCGTTAACCTGACACTTAATGGTTAATTAATAGTCAAATTCCTAACGAAGAATAATGATAAGATCAATATAAAAATGGAATCAAATATAAAGCAAAAAATTAAGGTTATGTTTGGTAACAGTTTTTGTTTTCTATTTTTAAAAACTTGTTTTTGGGAATATAAATAAAAAACAATTTCCTTGTGTTTTTGAAATAAAAAAAAATGTTTGGTTAGTTGAAATTAAAAAATAGTTTTTGAAGAAAAAAAAATAGAGAATACTAAAATATGTTGTTACTAGGATTTAAACTCTAATACTAACTCATTAAATGAGACAAATTCATTAAATTAAAATGTGTATTTTCATTGACTTTTGAAAATTAGAAATTAAAAACAGTATGTGGGTGCTCAAGGATCGAGGATGGATCTGAAGAGTTGCAGTATAATTGTGGGGATGTCATAGTCCACAGGCCCAAGGAGGAAAGCCGCTCGAGGAAAGGAAGAGATGAGTCAAGGTCAAGGTACTCTAAGGCATTCCAAGTGAGAGTGAGAACCTGAAGAGAGAGAGAGAGAGAGAGTCAGTAGTCATAGGGGAAATTTCTAGTTTGGAGTAGTCTGTCGCCTCCGCATTAAATGGTGGGCAACAGCTTTATCAGCTGCATTGATGAGGAAGTGACCTAAACAGTGTAGGTCACAACTAAGTAAACTCCTTCCACCACTTTCTTCAGAGGTAGAAAGAGACAAGTGTCATGAGAGAAAGCTAGTTAGGTAGGGATGAATGGTTGAGATGTGAAGAAAGGAGGAGTATATAAGAAAGGAGGGGTTTACAGAAAAAGGGATCCAGAGAAGTGTCAAAGAGAAACAAGAGGAGCATTGAGAGAAGAGAGTGAATAGTACAACTTTTTGTATAATCTTAGCCTCCTCAGGCAACCTAATGGAGGGATATATGCCTATCTAATCTATAACATCAGCTTTTCCTTCTTTATTTTTATCTTTGGGTAGAGTCCTCTCTTGTTGTTCGTTCCCCTCTCATACAAATTTTATTGATTTGGGCCAAGATTGAATTGTACAACTCAATGTTCTAAGTGGGCTTGGGCTGCCAGATATTTTGGTCCTTATACAGTCTTTTGCATGTTTTCAGTTTCCTTCACAAATTGAGTTTTGAGAACAGTTTTTGTTTTTTGTTCATTTTGGGTTGCCAAATAAGTTTTTTAGTCTCAAAAATAGAAAATTGTTTTTAGAAACAAAAAAAAAAAAAAAGGGAAAAAACAGTTACTAAATATACCCTAAATTTTTTGAAACATAAATGACCAGAATGAAAACAACCCTATACTTTAAAGATAAAAAAAAAATGTACTTATATATATATATAATTATAGTCATGTTAAACTCTAAAATTATGCTTTAAATATAAATCACACACACATATACCGTGTGTATGTGTATGTGAGTTTTATTTTTTGGATTTAAAAATTATTGATATATTTAGCTTGGCTCCCTTAAGAAAATTTCTTGCTCCATCGCTATCTATCCTTCAATTACATTGTTTCCTTTACCCACACTTACAAAATATTAAGATAAACAAGATCAAGAACAATTTTAATAACTTTTAATTTTCAAGTTCTTCTCACTTTAAAATTATACACAAAATATGAGCGCTTATAGATAAAATAACATATATCTAATTAATACAAAATTTGCTAAGCATATTAAAACCAAACAGAATGTGTAATTCAAATATGGGATTTTCAAAATGTTGATCTAATACAAAATTAATAATACGCGGATAAGAATGAATAGCGGTTCATGCTTTAAGCGTAACAGTGGATTGAAGGAACTTCATGAACTAAGAAAATTTCAACTCGCTTAGTTCATGAAGTTCCTTCAATCCACTGTTACGCTTAAAGCATGAATTGCTATTAATTCTTATCCAAATTACACATTTGAATAAGTATATAGTGAGTGATGATAGTGTGGTTCAACTTATATGAGTGGGGTGGTCATCTTAACTGTTGTACTAAGTATTATAAAAAACTATCATCAGGAACGGATGCTATAAGTTTAAAACTCTAAAAAAAAAAAAAAAAAATATTTGATACTAAAATTATATTAGACACGTAAAATAAAATTAAACAACAATTAAAATCAAGTAAAATTCAATCTGTATTCTGATTATACTTCAGCTTTAATATATATAATTAATCATATATATAGTTCCCATTTCCCAATTCTAAAGTCTGTACTGAATATCCTCTTACGATATGGAATATATTTTATTTTTGAAAAAGAAAGTAGTCTACATAAAATGCCTACTTTGATAATTGCAAGAAATTTCGTTATACTGAGAATACATTATGGCCTGGCGATCATTATCTTGAAAAGTTTTAAATTAAACATGATAATTATGGAAACAATGGTAACTATAGATGAAATTTTAGGGAGCATGTTTATTACTTACATGCATGCTTATTGTCAGGCCTTTGAGCTAAAGTCTTTATTTTTTTTCTTATAAAAAAAAAAAAAGTCTTTATTTTTGGATAGATTTGAGCTATAGTCTTATTCAGTCATTTCGAACTTGTCCAAATTAGGTTGATTCTAGAATATTGGTTTTACTAAACTTAATTGAGAACATGGATCCTGTTTTGATTATATCTGTATCATCAAATATGTGAAAATTTGGGTCCTGAGCTTTGAAATTAATAATTGATACTTTGATAGTTATTTAGAAATACTTTACGAAAACAAATATATATATATATATAAAAAAACACCTACCAAGTACAAATTGTACTAGATTTTGCAACCAAGTTTAGGAGGTGGTATCTGCAGTTTGAACAAAAGGGTCTTCCTTAAATAATGGCATAGATAGTAACACAATTTTATATAACGAATGTAGTAACATGTGGGTATTTATTAAACTACTTCTAAAATAAAAGATAAGCATATTTTGTTTATTGAAACTTTGAAATAAAATAAAGTCGTGTTGGTGGTCCTAATTTCTTATTATTATCTCCATTCTCCAGCATTGAGGTTGAGGTAAGTCACTAAATAAATTGTATATACGGCACATTCGAACATGGAATCCAATGGACTCATGAATTTGATAAGCTATAATTATCGAGGTTGCTGTGACTAATGATCGGTAATCACTGACCAACTATATTTGGTCATGTGCGGTTAGGTGGGCTCATTAGTTTGGACCCGCAAATCACGTTCCCTAACAGTATATTTACACCTAAACAATTATGTAGGATAAACAAACCTTATCAACAGAATGATTTACAATTTCTTTTTTTTTTAATAGAATTTTAACTTATAGCATTCGCTTTTGATGATTGCCCTCTTTATTATCATAATGATTTGCATTTTTTTTTTTTTTTTTTTTTTTTAAGTTTCAACGTATAACGTTTACTTCTGATGATTGTCCCTTTTATCATCAGATTAAGATACTAATCAGCTTTGGGTGTAGACAGGAATTAAACCCCAAGTCTCTTATTTAACCATTAGAGACTTTACTAATTGGAATCCACTAATTTGCAATTCTCTTTAAGTGATTAATTCTAATAAAAAAAATTTATAGCTTATTTTGTTTACTTTGTCAAAATATATAGCAAATGGTTGACTCCTAAGATTTATTGGTTTAAAAATGCTAAAGTAAATGAGCAATGCATGTGTAATAAAATGCAACAGTACAGACCAATTGACCAAGCAAATTCCATCTAAAAAGAAGTGGATTTTGGGTGTGTGATAAAGAGAGACAGAAATCAAGTTCTTTGCAAAATGGTAATCATATCATCAACTACCAATGCATATTGTGGGGGGTATATAGTGTTTTGAGAGATTGGAGAAAATTAATTATGTAGAGAGAGTAGAGTGACAAGTAAAGCAGAGATTATATTATACCTAATAAAAGTGGACTTTGTGGCAACATGTAAGAGAAATGAAATGTTGAAGTCAGGTAATAAGAGACCTAGTGCTTGGAAGTTTATACTTGAATTTATTAGAAAACGTAGACTTTCTTAATAGAAGCTGGCAGTGAGTTGGTCTTGAACTAAAGGGAAAACAATCTCTATCAGGAGCCGCTGGAAATGATTAAATTAATTAAATGAGTTCATCAAATGAGTTGCTAATGAATCATACTTATGTTTTGCTTTTGTACTTGGGTACCTATCAGACTCTGAAGGCAACTTGTGAATGAAGTAGTCGTATTGTTTTCTTCAAAAATGTTAAAACTATTATTAATTTTATTATAATAGTTTACAAATTGAAATGATAAACGTGAACGTGTAATCAATGTCACAATAAAAATTTAATAAATAAAAAATTTTGAAATATATAATTTTGTGCTTAAAATTAAGTTAACACATAGTATTCGTAAAAAAAAAAAAAAAAAACTAATAGTATTGCTAGAAATATTCTTATTTTTTAAAATTGTATTTTAGATTATAAAATAGGGAACTACCATGACAAATCAGTGAATCACACCAACCATTCCTCGATATAAATACTTGTGCTATATATTCATCATTAATCAGTGATGAAACTACAAACTTTTATTCTTTTTGAGGGCAAGATTAGATTGTAAAAAGGAAAATTACAATGAAATTTAACACGTTAAGAGAGATTGCGCGAGAAATCAAAAAACCAATTCATTGATTTGGTTTTAAATAAATTTTCAAAATAAATCAGCTCAATTTTGAAGTAGATTTATATTTCGTATTTAATTTATATATTTATTTGAAGTACATATATCTTAATAAGATTTTAACACCCATGAATTGCAACGAATAAAAATCACAGTATATTCTTAGTGTCCTACTTAGTTTATGTTTAATTAATTATGGTATGATATGTGTTTGATTTTTTTTTTTTTAAATTTTACATTTTTGATTATTTTATAAAGATATAATAAATTAATATGTCGTAAGTTATAATTAGTGAAATATAAAATTGAACACTTAAAAATGAGACAAAATATTTTTATTCGTATTACTATTATAAGATTTTTTTTAGAGAGAGTTTTAACCTATGATGTTTACTCCTGATAATAGTTCTTTATTATTTGATCAAGACACTAATCGATTTTCGGTGTAGATAGTAATTGAACTCTAAATATCTTATTCAATCATCAAAAACTTTACCAATTGAATAAATTAAAACCCACCTATTACAAGATGTTTAAATAAAGAAGAATAGTGTAGATTGTATTAGACTTTATATATGAAATATAAATTAAATTTACGTGAAGGTTATGGCTTGCATTTTGGAGATGGAGGCTGTGGACTTTGAGCTGGAGGATGAGGATGAGGCATGAATCATGAATGTCATTTGGCATTAATGCCTCTGTCTCGCTTGTCCCTCTAATTGAAGGGAAAATTATTTTACAAACTAGCTGTAGCCTGTATGCACTCCCTTCCTCGGAGAGTGTGGATCCCACATATCACCTCTCATTGATGCTCAAGTCTGCTATCATTTTCCATGTTCCATTGCCCCTTCATTAAATTATTTACATTTTATTTTTTTTCCCCGTAGGTAAGTGAAAAAGAAAGATGAGAGGATAAAGCTTATAAGAGCATCCAAAATAGTTTATGCCATCTTATCTTATTTTACCATTCTAAAAAGCTATTTTATCAATTATACAATACCATTTTATAATACATCTAACATCCCAATTTTTATTTTACCATACTACACATTAAAATAATATAAAATAATATAAAAATAATATAAATATTTTTCTCACTTCTCTCTCTGATCTCTATTTCTCTTTCTCTCTCAACCACCCACCACTACCACTGTCCAGCTTCTCAGTCACACCACCCACCTCCGCTGAGCAAAATCCATAGCAAAATTTAGCCAAAATCAAAATCCACCACCCTAAAGCAACGCCACCACCATCAAACCAAAACCAAACCAAACGATTAAACCCAAACCAAAAATAAACGATCAAACCAAAACCAAACGATCAAACCCATTAAAAAAAAATCACCATCAGAGCCACCACTCTAAAGCAACGCCACCACCATTAAACCAAAACCAAACAATCAAACCCAAACCAAAACCAAACGATCAAACCAAAACCAAAACCAAAACCAAAAGCAAACCCATTCAAAAAAAAAAAATCACCATCGAAGCCACCATTGGAGCTACCGACGATCAACCCAACCAATCCACCCATCGATCAACAGATCCACCAATTCAAACCCACCGATCAACCAATCCAAACCCACCATCAACTGATCCAAACCCAGCCCACCAATCCAAACCCAGCCCGCCGATCCAACCTCCAAAATCCAAAGCCCAGTACCAGTGCAAGCTTTGAATGACAGAGATGTGAGTGAGGGAGTGAGGAGGGAGGAGCTGTGACTTGTGAGAGACAGAGAGAGGAAGTGAGAGTCAGAATGTCTGAGTTGAGAGAATAAAATAATGTTTTTGGTTTTACAATTGAGCTACAATGCGATTTTACATTTAAAATCGATCTATAGCACAATTGTATTTTTTTTTACAATAGTTACATTATACAACATCTAATGGAGTGAGCATTTTGGGCTGAATGGTAAAATAAACTTAAATTTGGCATTTAGCCTTTCCGTTACTGATGCTCTAAGAATTAGTTAAGAGTCTTATAATTTACGGATATTGTCCAACTCTTTAATAGAAAATTAAGGTTCAAACCGATCTTTAGCAAAAAAGAAGAAAAGGGTTTGAATCGATCCTTTGCCACTTAAAATAATTTTTTTTAAAAATGTATAAATTATAATTTCACATAAAAAAGAGAGTACACTTTAGTCTTTACGCACCCATTTGATCAAATGTCTATTCTTTTTTTTATGGACTACTATATGTTCATTTTAAGTATTTTCCATCAAATATATTCTTTTAGTTCCACACAAAAAAAAGAAAAAAGAAAAAGAAAAAAAGGAGAGAGTAAAAAATTGATTTCCAATGCCCCATTGAATTTTTATTTTATATGATTGCCTTTTAGTATAATTACCCTAAAATGTTGTCTTTTTTGTTAGGAAAATGCTTTAAATACTTCTGACTTGTATATAACTTGTTATAATAAATTGTTGAAAGCGCATTTTTAAATTATGGAATAGTATAAATCATTTTAGTGACGTAACAATGGCCATTCTGATTTGAATGTAGAAGGCAAAATGATCAAGAACTCCATCATCATCTCTACCATTAATGCAGTGTGTTGAATTAGCAAAACTATCGGAGCATTCTTTTAGGATGTTCATAATTTGATCATAGGTTGCTACATTAAACATTTTGTTGTGGCCATGGTTTACAACACATTGGAACTTTGAAGTATTTAATCTAGATCAAAGAATATCTTTCACTCTTTTTTACATTATCAAAATGATCTTACAAACCATTGGCATTAGTGCTTATATTTAGGATTAAAGGGTGATAATATGTTATTTATGTCATACATTGGGACATCCTCTATGGTTTAATCCCTCTCATTTAACTACTGCCCTTTACCTCCAAAGACAACACAACTATTAAATTTAAAAGCCTAAATGGCCAAGTTTGAATAATATATATAAATATATATATATATATATATTTATATGCAGAAGCTTATCCAGAAGTAGCTAGCCTTGTTCTTACTACCATCAACACTTGTCAATCACAAGTCAGACCCCTACCATCTTGTGTAAAACAGATTGTAAATTGTATCTGAATTTGGTTTGAGTTCCGTTAACTCCCCCTACACTTGCTATTTGCTAAGAACTAAAAAGGGCAATTCGGATGGTCAGATTAAACTAGTAATTGGCTTCTATCAAAAAAAAAAAAAAAAATAGTAATGGGCAAGCATTCTCTAAAACTAGGCAAGTGACTACTTAGGCCCATTAGAAGGTTGATTTATTTTTGCGTTCTCAACACTAGGCCCATTAACGGAGTTCAGGTTCTGTTCCTCCCCACTCTCCAGCTTATTGATATCTTTTTGCGTTATCAATACTAGCGAAGTCACTTTTGGAGGTGGGTGTTAAGGAACTTTTTGCGTTCTCACTTCACCCGTGTAAAAGATTTAGGAAAAAAAAAAAAAAAAACTATTTTTACAAAGCACAGTTCATGTAAGTTATAAGAATTGTACATTTTCACCCAAAGTAGCAAATATTAGTCGCATTTTTTCCTACAATGTACATTTTACATGATACTATTCATATAAGCTAATCAATGCCCCACAATTATTCCAACGGCAATGTTGTCTTGTGATAAAGAATTTGGAAATAATTTAGAATCTCTAAAATACTAAGATTTAAATGTATGGGAATTTAATTTCCGCCATGTAAATTTTCGTTATATAGAATTTAGATTAAGTACACGTGTAACCCAATGGTCACTGCCATGTCAGCCCTCTCTTACATCAGTATGACCTGATCATGTCACCTCACCTGCCACGCCAGCAAAATCTACGATGTTAGTTGCATTTCTTTGGGCCTGAATCTAGCTTGACCCAATTCATCAACACAACCAGGATCTGACAATCTTTTGTGAACTGCTTTCCTTGATAGTTGACCAAATCTTCGTAAACTTATTTCAAACTCAAAGGCTCCAGTAATCTTCTAGCTTGAGTTTAAGGAGGCTATTAAAGATACTATCTATTGGTTTTTATTTTATTTTTGTTTTTATGTATGGCCCAGGAGGCCCAACTTGGTATAAAGCCCTTCTAGGGCTAACCCTAGACCTAGTAGCTCCTTTATATACTCTATTATTATAGTTATTAGCATTTGTACTTCACTAATAATATCAAAGATGCAACCATATAAGGCTTTACATTAAAGTTGCAAACCATCCGACCGAATCACGTAATTCTTCATAATCTTTCTCTCTTTCTCTATTCTCTTACTTCCATTCACCCTCTACAATATTGCTCTCCTTCAATTTATTTAACATTTAAAAAATAAAATATTATAGAAGTTAACAATAACAATAATAATGTTCGTAATGACTTGGTGACAATGGTAATATGATATTATGTGATGCTGGTAGTGATGGTGGTGGTAGACTTGATAGTGGGTACTGGTGGTGGACAAAGTAATGTTGGTAATGGTGATACCAATTGATGATGCCGAAAATCGTTAGTCAGTCACACAGTATTCACATGCTCGAGACAACACTTGTGAAACAAAAATAAAGAAAACCCTAGGAGAGTACTAGTGTGGTACCGGCCAAAAACCGTCCGAAGGTTAAGTTAGAGAACTTTCACAACTCTAGAGTGTCAGAGTTGAGAGAATTATGCGTACCTTGGTTTGTGAGGGTCTTGGGGTGTTTATAGTAGCATGGGGCTAACATTCGTTCCTTGGTTTAGAAGATCTTTCCTTGTGGGAGAGATCTTTAATTCGCGTATCTTACGAGATTCTTTCTTTATAGGACTCTCGTGATTAGAGTTAAACGTGGGGCACAAGATATTTCCTTATATGCTTATGCGTGGAGGCCAAGGGAGGCCATGTCAACCTCGTCAAAGGCTCGCTTATCCTCTTTAGCTTCCCTCCGTCAACTTCATATCCTATCTATATATTCTAGTTGTCTTGTTCAGGTGTTTGTTGTCCTCAAGGTGTAGCCGTCAGCTTTGAAGTGGAGCCGTCGACTTTATCCTATCGTTGTTGGGTCATGAACGTGCAAGTGAGGCTGACGAGTTCACTAGGATCGTCACTTTGGCCTAATATGGACGACTTTATTAAAACCACAAAATTACCCTCATCACCAATGATGTCAATAGGGCTTGAGCATAGAATTTAAATGCTTCAAAATTCTAAGTTCAACATAAATGATAACATTATATAAGCTTTTTGCGGCAATGAAAATGTTGCCGTGAAAAGATCTAGGAGGTCGAAGCTGGTCAAATCAATTGGTTTCCTTCTTCGCGATTGGAAAATTCTCGCTGAGATTTGGTTCTTTCCTCGTTGGAATCAAATTGGCTTATGAAGAATGCTCACATTTTTTTCATTCAAGGAATTGGGTTCTAAGGATTTTATTTAGTTAGTTAGTTTGGTTGTTTTATTTATATATATATATATATTTATATTATTTTTAAGAAATGGGTTTATATCACTTCAGAGCCAAATATGGGTGCATTTGTGATGAAGCGATGGTTGTTTTGTTATTGAGTCTTGAAAGTCTGTTTGAGGTGTGTTGTGTTTTGATGGGGTTTTAGGTTTGCTAAGATTCTGGATTGTGACAACAACTAGATAGAAAATGGGGAAAGAGAGCGGATAAAAAATTAAACAAAATCATAATTTGTTTTACTAAAATATAATTTAAAAAAAGGAGGAATTTTTTTTTCCTAATGCGATGCAATTTTAATATATAAAGTTAAAGATCTAAAATCCAAAATTTTAAATTTATGGGCTAAATTAAATGACCATAAATTTAAAAGGTGTAATTTGTAATTTAGTAAGATATTTTTAGTTAAGGAAGTAGTTTTACATGTGGCAGAGAGATTATAAGAAAAATGAGGATAAGAGAAGTAGGACTTGTACTACAATGGTATCGCTATTGGTAAAAAAAATTACAACCCCAGATAAGCTTTCAAATATTTCATCATAGAAATCAACAATACAGAAAATGTACACACACAAACACACAATAAAGGGGGAGGGTGAATTCGAAACCAGGTGTGAGGACATCAATTTTCTTTTGGTGTCTTTCTTTGCTCTTCATGTAAATCCATGGCTTCTTCTTTTGCAGAAGAAAGTTTTTTCTATCGCTATTGGTAAAAAACTTTCTCTTTCTCCATTATTTTTTACGGTTAAGCAAGTCATTCTTTTTTTCTTTTTTAATTTTTTAATTTTTAATTTTTTATATAAGATAAAAATTCTACTATAATATAATTTAAGTGTATAAATGTGTGAGTCTTCCTCTTCGAGACTTGAACCACGAGAAAATAGAGTTTTAATATAAATGGGTAATCCTAATAGGGTCTAATAGGACAAAAATTCTACGTGAAACCAAAAAAAAAAAAAGGCAAGTCTACAAGAGGAAATATAGTTTTAATATAAACGGGTAATCCTAGTAGAGTTCTAATGGGACAAAAATTTTATATGAAACGGAAAAAGTAGGACTGAGTGAGTTTTGATAGTCATACTCATAGTAGTACTTGGACTAGTAGGTCTACAAAATAAAAATAGTCACATTCGGCTGGGCTGTGAAGCCCAATTTGGATTTGGTTGCAGGTGGGCTGTTACTATCAAGGCCCAATTTGGTTTTGGTTTCGACTTGAAATCTGAATTAAAAGAAATTAAAATCAGTTTCTAATAATTAAACCCTATGGCCTAAACCTTCTTTCATTTCACGTTAGCCCAACATGGATTTTTAAACCAAATATGCGTAATCTGTGTATGAAAAAATAATTATGGTAGGTGGTATGTGCTTTTGTGTCCCTTTTCATACGGTGGGAAAAAAAATTGAGACAAGGTGTTCTTTTTTTTACAAGTTGAGAAGTTGGCCAAGCCTCTAGTAACTTAAGGACACCTCGTAATGTTTCTAATAGAAATAATAGAAATTTTTGAGGTTCAAATTCTTACTAATCACCCATTATAAATATTGAATTATTAAAAAAAAGATTGTTGGGATTGAACTCATGTTCTTTTTTAAGGGAGAAGAGAATAGCACGAGTCACAAAATGTTTATTTTTATTTTATGTACATTTTATGGTCTAAATAATTGAGACCTTGCATTCATGTAATGGAACACCAAATTGAGGAGTGGGGTCCAAAGGATCAAAATATTCTCATCACATTAAGGCACAAAAAAATGTTGCTATTGTGTGTGCAGCTAATGCCGGTTGAAGGATGGCACGTGTCCTTGGCCATTCTACTAATGCAGCCACATGCGTGACTAAAAAGTCTAAAATGTTCTACCAAATTTTCTACCAATGAATCATGCAAATGCTTTAAAGTACATTCGATAATGATTTCTGAAGGAGGTTCCATACCAATAGTGTCCCCTTCTTCAAGAAAACAAAAATTCTAGCCACATCATATTTAATTACTCAAATTTACAGTCTGCCTCTACCATAAATTGAGTTTGCTTTGTTCTCAAAATCTCTCTTGAAAATTGCATATATTAACTCACTAACACTAATCCATCAATGGGTATGATTGCATTAAAAATATGGTCCAATCTGAAACAAATTGGGGTTCATATACTAGTAGCCAAGTACCTAACTTTTCTTAAAGTTTCTACCATAACAAAAATAAGATTAACCATAGCCATAGGGGATAAGAATTTATGTGGGGGATGGTGCTCAGCTACCAGAAACACCTCATCATGTTGATGAGAAAATGGAACATATAGTTATCTCGATCAAGGAATTCAGTCCTAACCAATCGCTCCAAATTCAGGTTTCGAGGGAGGAGACCACTGTAGTAGAGTAAGGTAGTGACAGAGGCTGCTGGTTGAGACACTAGTGATGTGAGCAGTCCCACTATTGACCGAAACATCAGTGGCATAATAGTCTGCAACAGAGCATGAAAATGCATAAAAAGCCATTACAAAACCCAACAACTAATTTGGTAAAGTCATATACAAAAAACTACTTGAAATGGCATAATAGACTATATTATTATACTGTAAAAGTAGCAGTAGCAACATTAATACTAATAAACAGAGATCAAAGAAACACCCAGAAACACTTAAACCCCTCAAACCTACTTTTTGATCCATTGGCAGTGTTTTTTATGTGACTGAACTGAAGCATCAATAGCATAATGTGCTACAAATATGATATAGTTCAAGTTCAACATGAACATCTACATATAACCCACCAAATAAAAAAAAAAAAAAAAAAAAAAAAAACTAGCATAGAATCACAATAGGTATTAAATAACATTCTTCCGTATTTTGTTTAAGCAATTAAGCATGTCCTTGCTTACTAACAAGTAAAAGAATGCATGCATTCAATAATACTAATCACACACAAACAGAGAGAAAGAAAGAACATACCATGGCTCTGACTTATGATTAGGAACGAGGAAAATTGGGTGGAACAAATAGATTCACGTTGAAGATGCAGTGAATCTTGGCATTGAAATCATGGTAGTAAATAAGAAAAAAGTATTTGGTAGTAAGGTTTAGTTGCAGATTCAAGATGCTGTTAAGTGTGAATGTTCAGCTGTGTTCAGCTGTTATTCAATATTGACACCTAACCTTCAATATGTGTCAAACAAGAACTGTAAAAACTGAAAAAAGATGGGGAGAGTGAGAAGTGAGAAACCCAAGAGAGAAAGAAAGGGTTCTGAAACGAGTGTTAACAGCTGTTGGGCCTCGTTGATGTCAACATTGGGCCTATCGACACACCTCAACCACTGTGTACCCAACAAATTGCACTGTCGTGGCAAAAATAAAGCTTATGAGACATATGAGTTATGACCCTTTGTTGCTTTTTATTATTTTCTGGTACTTCTTGGGTTTTTGTTTTTGCCGAAGCTCACAGAAAACCTAGGAGAGATCTGTGAAGAAAATTGAAGCAAGCAAGTAAAAACGAGAGGCTGCGGAGTCTACAAGAGAGTTTGAGAAAATCTAAGCCAAGATTTTATTGGATGCTCTATTTATTCCATATATGTATGGAGATCTGTCTAATTATTTATTTGTTAGAAAATTTACTTTCTGGACAAGAAATTTCTGTAGAAGGGAATTGCTTTTCTAACAAGAAAAAAAAAAAAGGAAAAAAAAGTACCCAGGCTATGTTTCTCAAAATAAAATAAAAGGTAAAAAAAAAAAAAAAATTTGGCACTATGTTAAATTTGGTTTTTTAATTTTATAATTTTCATTTTGGTTCTCATATTTTTAAACTTGCTGTTAAAAATATATTTACTAAAATGAAAATTGTGAAAAACGGAAGACTAAATTAAAAATAGGCCTAAACCCTTTACCTTTCCTTTTCCTCTCTCTTGTGTGTGTTTGTTTTTCAAAATAATAATAATAATAATTGTCCTCCATTACTTAAGAGAGTGTGTTGTGTGTAGTATAACTTGTCCTATCATTCCTTAAAAGTTACCATGGCTTTTGAGCGGAATTTGTGGTGTGTTTTTGTGTTATAACTTATAACCCATTTTCCTCTCTCTTGGGTATGTTTGCTTCTCAAATAAAATAAAATAAAATAAAATAAAATTAAAAATTAAAAATAGGCCAAAAAATATAGGGACTAAAAATGTGTTTTTGTTTAAAATGAATAAATTGATAAATTATGTATAATTCCTTTTTGGGTGATGTAAATTAGGTTTTTTAACTAACTTAAACACACGCATTGAATTTAATTGTTATTAGAAAGTTTTTCTTAATCAAAACAACTATATTTAGACTTGGAAAGAAGTTTTATGTTTTTTAAAATCAATATTACAATGTGATAGGTTTATGATTACAGATCTTAGGAAAAAAAAAGCATTAACGAATTTTATTTTCGTTTCTATTAGCATAATTAATACTAATCAATAATGAGAATTCAGGAATAACTTATATTTAAATATTAAATTCATCAAAAAACAGAAAAACCTAAATCTTAAAACCATGTCCTAAAAACTGTTGACAAGGATAAAAGGTAAATAGGCCCACGGTAAGAGTTGAAAACCAAAGTCATCAATAGAATAGTAGAAAGTAGAAACCAGAGGCTGGAGGAGGAATGGTTAATTGTAATTTGGAAACCTACTTTTTTTCAAGTTTCAAGGTTTGAGAAATGATTGTCTTCATAAGATTGTGCCTTATGATTTACGGTCATACTTGTTGGTCTCGATGCAGCAATCTGCAAAATTTTATTGGGTGCTTTATATAATTCCATATATATGTATGGAGATCTTTCTCTTTAAATATTGGCTTTTATTTGTTAGAAGAGGAAAGTCACTTTCAGGACAAGAAATTTTGCTTTTTGAGCAAGGAATTACTTTTTTGACAAGAAAATAAAATATTACCCACAAATATTCTTAAATTGAAGGCCAAAATATATCAAAATAAAATCTAAAATACTTAAACAAAATAGCTAAATTTAGACTTGGAAAGAAGTTAAAAAAAAAAAAAAAAAGTTTCACCCACTAAGCGAAGTTTCAATGTACTGTGACCTAAAACCTGACCTAAAGAAAAAGAAAAAACATCTAAATCTTGAAACCATGACCTAAAAACTGTTGACTAGGATGATTGGTAATAACTAATTAATAATAAGCCCACGGGAAGATTTGAAAACAAGGTCACCAATAGTCAATAGAATAGGTGAAACCGGAGGCTGGCGGAGGAATGAATTGAAAAGTGAAAACTTAGCTTCTCGTTATAAGGCTCAAGAACCGATTGTCCTTATTCAAAAAGAAAAAGTAAAAATGCAAAATTGACCCTCTAACTTTCACATTTTTTCATTTCAGTCCTCTAAATTTCAGTTTTGTCAATTCAGTCCGTTATCTTTCAATTTTTGTTAATGTAGGGCTCCGTTACAACTTTGTTAGTAGCTGCCGTTAGACCCACTGAAATGACATCGTTTTGTATTTTTTTTTTAATTCGGAATTAAAAGAAAATAAGAAAAATTTGAAAAAAAAAAAAAAACCCACGCTACATCCACCACAGTCGTTTTAGCGTCAAAACTCCAAAACCCTGATTCCTCTTACACAGCACCTTTGCCACAATGGAAGAAGTATGTGAAGGCAAAGACTTCTCCTTCCCTAAACACGAGGAGGAAATCCTCCGCCTCTGGATGGAGATCAAGGCCTTCGAGGCTTAGCTCGAATGGACCAAAGACTCGCCAGAGTACGTTTTCTACGACGGTCTGCCATTCGCCACTGGACTCCCTCACTAAGGCCACATCCTCACCGGAACCATCAAGGACATCGTCACCCGCCGCTTCGGCTGGGACTACCATGGCTTGCCAGTCGAGAACGAGATCGATCGCCGGCTCAATATCAAGATACGCGACGACGTTTTGAAGCTCCAGCTCTGACCAAGTTTTGCTCTGCCTTGCCTTACCATAGTAGACCCATCACCGATTCAGTCAAGGCAGAGCAGCGAGGGTGGTGGTGGTTTACATGACGAGCAGAGTAGCGAGGGATGGCAAGGAGAGTAGCTGGTGATTTCGTTCCCCTTAATGTTTTTTTTTTTTTTTTTTTTTTTTTTCCAGATTTTTTTTAATTTTCTTTTAATTCCGAATTAAAAAAAAAAAAAAAACAAAACGGTGTCATTTCAGTGGGTCTAACGGCAGCCACTAACAGAGTTGTAACGGAGCCCTACATTGACAAAAATTGAAAGTTAGAAGACTGAATTGACAAAACTGAAAGTTAGAGGACTGAAATGAAAAAAATGTGAAAGTTAAAGGGTTAGTTTTGCATTTTTGCCAAAAGAAAAATATAAAAGAACCGATTGTCTTCCTAAGATTGTGCAACCTTATAATGTATGGTCCTTCAGGAAAGGAGCTAGCAGGATTTGTTGGGGTAATGAATTTTATTATTATTTATTATTCAAGAATAAGAAATGTACTAAAATTAAAAAGTAAATTATATATAAAAAATTAAAAGGCTAAAATACAAAACTCACCATTTAAGTTTCACCACTTTTCATTTCAGTACTCTAAATTTGTATTCGTTCATTTCAGTACTTTAAATTTCAAAACTCCTCAATTAAGTCATCGGTTTACATTCCATCCATTACACGTCATTTTGGCCTTATTTTAATATTTAATATTTAATATAATATTTATTTATTAATTTAAAAAACATTAATTAAAAAAAATTTAAAAAAAACTAGAAATTAAAACAACCAAACATGTCATCCCTAACCCCTAACTATAACCGAAGAACACACACAAAAAAAAAAAAAAAAAAAAAACCCCCACCCACAAAATCAAACCCCTAACCCGATAGTTTGAGAGAAAGAGAAAGAAAATGAGAGATTGAGAGATCGAGAGGGAGAAGGGTAGCGAGAGGGTTAGAGGGAGAGACAAATTGAGATAGAGAGAAAGAGAGATCGAGAGAGGAAAAGAGGAGATCGAGATCAGTGGCTCTAGGAGGTGTTTTTGGTGGCTTCGGCCAATACTCAACTGCTCTAGACCATGCCTTTGTTTAGATAGTTAAAATTCTTGAAAACAAAAAATCATGGGCCACAACTTGAATATTATAAGATGTTTTGAACAAAAAAAAAAAAAAAAAGAAGAAGAAGAAGAAGAAGAAGAAGAAGAAAACATGATTTAGATAGAGTTGCTTAGAGAAGACCGTGACTTTATTTGAACTAGAATTAGAGAATTTGATGTTGCAAAAGTCTCTCTTTGATGGGACAAAAACTAAACTGTTAGTTTCTGGAAGTAAACCTCAAATCCATGAGGAGTTTCTTAAATCTACAAGGTGATAAGTTTGGAATCCACCAGGGAAAAGGTGGTCTATTTAAGGGCCCCGTAAAACTTGACAGACAAGTAAATATATTTAAAAATAAATCCTAATTAATACCTAATTATAACACCATATTTGAGGTTGTCATCTTTGTTCCAATTTACCAACTTTTTTTTTTTTTTTTTTTTTTCTCTTTCCTTGCATACGGAGAAATTAATGGATTATAAGCCTTGGTGAGGAAAGTTTCAAAGGAACAAAAAGAAATTAATAGACTTGAGAAATATGAACAACACACTCATAAAATTATGGTTTTTTTTAAAAAAAAATTAAGAAATAAATAATAAATTAGATATTAAATATTAAAATTAATGGCAGCAATGGATGGAAGTTTAATGGACGATAAGAGTTTTGAAACTTAGAGGATTGAAATTAATGAATGCAAACTTAGAAGACTGAAATGAAAAGTGGTGAAACTTAGAGAATGAGTTTTGCTTTTTGGCCCAAATAAAAATAAAATTTATTCAGTATTAATTATAGATACATTTCCCTCGAAAATAAAAAATTATATATACATAAAACATTGTTTCTTAATTCATTTTCTTAATTATTTTTGATTTATTAAAATGGAATTGGATGTTCTTTTGAATCGCAAAAATCTTCTGTAGTTGATTTTATATACTAAATGTCAGAGAAATTCGCCTCTCAATATACAAAATCAAAGAATCCATAAGAAAATTATCTTTTATTCTTTTGCGAGGTCTAATTTTGACAATATTCATGATTGAAAATACATGTGTCGTATTTGCAACAGAATCTAGAAAAATAAATAAAAAGGGGTAATTACACATAACCCACCTGCGGTTTGGGCGAAAATCACTTTGCCTACCCGTGGTTTGAAAAATATCACTTAACCCACCTATGGTATGTTCCATTTCTTTTTTGTAACCCACCTCTGTTAAAATCAGGGGTGAATAGGTATTTTTGCTCAAATTTTATGTCTCTCTCCTCCCAAAACAAAAAATAGTACAAAAATGTAAGAGAAGCAAGATCAAAAGGGAGGGTTTTGTGAAAATTAATATTTGGATGACAAGAATGTGATGATCGCTGTGGCTTAAGGCGTGGTGCCTGTGTTGGTGAAATTGCTTGATTTGAGCTTGTTCGAGATGAAAGAGAAAGCTGTGAGTTTAATTTCGAGGATTTCATTGGTGGATTCGAGCAAGCACGTGGTAATTGCTGAGGGTCTTTTACTTTTGAACCATTTGTTGAGAGTTTTGGACTCTAGGAGTGCTTTTGCTAAAGAAAAAGCATGTGTGGCACTTCAAGTTCTGAACTTTAGCAAAGAAAACGCACGGGCTATTGGTTCTCGAGGTGGGATTTCATCGTTCCAATTTATTGGCATGTCATAAATAATTAAATTGTTTAATTATATGAGACTATCTATAAATGAACTAATGGGACATTATCTTAGTCCATGAGATGCATAGTATGTGATTTATGTGATTTAGTCACAGAAGATATAAATCACAAGTTCTTTGTAAATTCAGAATTTTAGTTCGTAGTCGGTGATGAAATTGGGCGTTTCATCTGCGAAGACTATAACATATCAACTACGATGATTTGTCTTAATCATGGAAGTGGAAACTTCTAGTTGGTATGTTGATATGTTTTAAGAGTTAAGACATATTGAACTGGACCGCTGTGAGATTTATTATTCTCCTAACGACTGTCAAATGAATGATAAATCTCACGACTTCTATTTACATCAACTCTAAATCCTAAGAGAATAATGGACTTGATCATGAAGTGTAGGTTGCTTTGATATATCAGGAGTGAGATCTATAAGTCACGGTCAAAACCTCAGTATGTTGGGCAGCCGCATTTAGTGTTGATGGAACATATATTCTCAAGATGAAATTCATAATCTCTTAACAAAGACATAAAATATTCCTTTGAGATAAGTTTAATGGATTTGGTTATTCAAGAAAGTTGGGCCCAACCACTTTAGTAAGTTGTTACTAAAGTATATATTTATGAAATTGGATTTCATAAATATATGATGAATAACGTAAAGGATTAAACCGGGTACTCAATGATTAAAATGTAGTAATCTTCAAAGTGGCAATCTACATTCATGACTTTGTATTACTACGAATATTTTAATGAAGGGGTTGCATGTACAATAAAGTCTTGGGATATAATTTATAGATAAGGCCTAGAGTGCAACTATATTTATATAATGGTATTAAATATAGTTAATAGTAACTTTGGACTTGTCAAGAGTTGACAGAAAAGCCCAAGGCCCATTGGAGCTAGTGTCTTATTGGTCCCTTTTGGTCCCACTCCAAGCCACATACTAGAGCCCAATTGGAATGGGCCAAAAGGCTAGCCCAATTAGATAATCAGTTGTCTATGAGGAGAGAAACATACAGAATTTCATTAAAGGGTTTTTCATAAGAGTCTTTCATAAGAATTCTCATACGCAATGAAATGGTTTATATGTGAGTGTTGGACACTCATTATTCTCTCCTTGGAAACTGATTGAGAGACCACACATCTTGGGTATTAAGTGGAATTGGAGTGAAGATTAAAAGTCTTCCCAAGAACTTCTGATCTTCGTTTTTGAATTTCACCACACCAAGGTACGCATTCTTTTTCTCAAATTTTGAAACTTACATAGTACATGTTATCAATTGCAAATGAAGTAAATCCATTAATTTTTCCGTTGCGTATGCTTTGTATGCGATACAAACATGTATTTTTTCCAACAAATGGTATCAAAGCGGTCTTCAATTTTGAATTGTATAACATGTTTTATGAGTTTTGGAATTAGAGATTATAGTTTCATATTGTTTGAAGATTATGCATTTAATTTTCTGCATGGTTATTGAAACTATGATTTGATAAAAACTGATATTGATGTTATGATATTGTTTAAATTTGAATTTAAGTATGTTAAATTGATCTTTAAGGCTATAGCATCAATGAATTTCAGTTTTGATATCATTCTCTGACTATCATGTTCGTATGTTAGTTGTTTGTTCAAGAAAAACCGTAGAAAACTGCCTTGGAAAATTTCTGGAAATTCAGTTTTCACGAGTTTCGATCGATCGAAAATTACTTTCGATCGATCGAGTGAAACAGTGATCAAACTTTCTTAAATAAATTGATTTTCGATTGCTAGTCGATCGATCGAATTTGTTTTTCGATCGATCGAGAGGCAATTTCGATCAATCGAAGAAGTCAGATGGTCAAGTTCGAATTTTTTTAATTTTTTTGATCGATCGAGGGGTACATTCGATCAATCGAAAGAAGGAAAATCAGAATTTTTCTAAGTGTTTTCACATAAAGAAAGTTTCTGTCTGAATTTTGTGTTTTCACTATTTTTCATTACACCTTTTTCGCGGGAAGAGCTTAGTCGCGAGATTCTCACGAAAATGCATTTGAAGGGAATTTTGAATATTTTCTAAATGTTTTCAAATGTATAAGGTGTAAGGCAATGTGTGATGTGATTACACATGGTTCTAACTAAAAGACCTAATGAGTTCAAAGATGGTAGTTAAATAGAACTCTTAGTCATAGATTGTTTTATGATTAAAAGTCCTTAATTTATTTTAATTAGAAGTTTTTAATGAGATTAAAATTCTAATTAAAGTTATATAGTTTCTAATGAGATTATAATCTTTTATTTAGTAAATTAAGGATAGAGTTCTTTTTAACTAGTTTTTGATCCATTAGTGTTTAAGGAATCCTAAATAGTTTAGGACTTCCATTTTAGTTAGTGATTCTAATAAGATTAGAGTCTACAACAAGTGCAAGGTTGTTAATTGTGATGGGATCAAAATTATTTAAAGAAAAACCCAAATAATGAGTGGGAGTTTTGAAATAGCCCTTTTGTTAAGTTTATTGTAATGTGAATAGATACCTTGTCTTGACTTCGAGTCTTGCATTCCATGCGGAGGGTATTTACTTCACGGATTACAAGGTCAAACTTCTTTGTGATTGCGCGAATGTTCGTTACGCTATAGTGACGTGACTTAGTTACATCACATTAAATTTAAACAATTAAACACATTTAATGTGTAGGGTTAAAATTGTGATTAGATCACAATGATTTCATGACAATCCACTTGTTTTAAAATTTCTAGTGGGAGAAAGATACAAGGGTTGGATCTCACGGCCTCCATTATCGGTTCATAGTAGTGTGGGTAAGCACCTCGTCTTGGCGTATATGTCTCGCAATCCCAAAGGAGGGTGTTTACTTCATAGTGCTACAAGATTGAACTTACCCGTTTAAAGTAGTGTGAACAAGCACCTCGTCTTGGCGTATATGCCTCGCGATCCCAAAGGAGGGTGTTTTGTTTCATGGTACTACAAGTTTAAACACTATAAAGGGAGATGAAATGTGGCTACACATGATTCTAGATAATGGTATACACTAGACTAAGTGTAATGTTAACCTCCCAAAGGAGCTATGTCATTATTACTTAGAGGCTAAAGGTAATTTGGCATATTATTAGTGTATGATGAGAGTTATCATGATAGCACTAATAATGAGAATAATTCTCAATCAATTAATGTGTTTATGATAAACTTACTACCAAGGAATTATAGACATGGATTGGGTTGTCGTTGCACCTAGTATAGTATGTTTTTCGGGTTCCATACTATATGGTTATGGATGCAAAATATAATGTCCCTGTATTTAAGTTCATAGTCTCAAAATAAAGTTGTCATAAATTTTGTTCTCTAGCTATTATTTTAATTGAATCACATTAACTAAGAAATAATTTTGGACATGGTGCTTAAAGGAGTTGAAGTACATATTTATGTTTTGATTCAGCATTGTCATAATTTCCTATACATGATGCATTTATGGAAGATAGCTTATGATGTGATCATAGTCTCCATTGAAATGCTTAAATGTTACTTTGGCTTTTATCTCAATTGTGCTACAGCATGAGATGCAAGAGTTAGTACTAGACTTAGACTTTATATTAAGTCTAAATGAGATGTTTTGGTATGAAATATCGTGCTACTAGACAATATTCAATATAAGTCATTTTGAGTGCCAAGAAAAGCTTAAGGAGTTCCATTTCCACATCATTTTATGAAAATATTTTTATTTTAAAATGAATTGGAATTCTTGGATGTAGAGATTAATTGTTAATCTCATATGGATATAATCCATAAGTCCTTGTTAGAATCATTTGATCAATTCAGATTGTTTTGAAAATAAATTATTTTTTTTATATTATCTGAATTGATGAGTGAGTTCTACGCAACGGAAGACATCCTAAAAGCTAAGGCTAGGATCAATATGATTTAATTCGAATTCTTAGCCTGAACCAAAAGGTAAGGGTGGTAAGAAGAAAAATTATATAATACCAAACAGTTAGGCAAGCAAGTTGCCCTAGTAGTTGCCAAAAGGAAATTAAACTCAAAAGTATGACCAAAGGAAAGTGTTTCTGTTTTGGTTAAATTAAGCTTTGTCCATGATTGTTTTCTAGATGAGAATTTACATGTTTTACTTTTTAAAGAGAAAGTTTCCATCATTTGGTATTGTATGTTTTGACACTTATGTCTAGATCTTATTAATCTAAATGGTATTCAAGATTAGTGAAAGATGGGCTTTTAGAACCATTATTTTTGTTATATTCCCAATCTATGAATTCTATTTAGAGGATAATATGATCTAGGACTCCTTTATTGTAAAGGAATATAGTATTAATGACTTCTTTAAGTCAATGCATACATGAAGGAAGAATAAGACTCTTTTAGAAATAGTAAAGTACATGATAAGTATTTTCATTTGCTTATTTCTTTTGGAGATATACTCTTATAATTATTATACATTTTCTAAAATTGATTTCAAAAGTTTGTTCCTATGACATTTGTAAAATTGTGGATTGGGTTAAAACCTAGTATATAATACTTACACTTTTGGAAATGTCTAGCACTTATGTTAGAAAGGAAGTTTGACAAATTGAAATCAAAAGGTAGAAAAATGTATGTTTATGTTGGGTATCCAAAAGAAATTGCAGAAGATTGTTTTGGTAGTTGTAAAGAAGACAAGATGTTTGTAAAGTACAAATACAAAGTTCTTGATGATGAATATGTGAATAATCTTAAAGAATTGTTCTAGAAGAAAAATGTCAGAATTTGTTGTGAGACAACTATAAAATACATTTAGAAATGAGATGGTTGTATTAGATACACCACAACGTATTATTCTATATATATATATATATATATAGCTATTACACCGGTACAATATCGTAGTGGGAGGATTGTAATATCATACTTTTGGGATAAACTTTTAAAGTCATTCCACAAGGATATGAATTTGATCTTCGGTCCTACGTAGAGGCAATAGATGATATGAATATGAATTATTGGATCAAGGTTATGTGAATAGAATTAGATTCTATTTAAAGTCTAGAACTTGTAGAGGCGCCTATTGGCATTGAGCCTATTGTTCTCAAATAGTTCTACAAGAAAATGAGATTGATAGATTTGAAGGTGCAAACCTTCAAAGTCAAGACTAGTGGCAAAAAGATTTATTCAGAAAGAAATGGTTCGATTATGAAAAGATTTTTTTCACTAATAGTCAAGTTTGACTCTATCTAGATTCTCTTATCCATTATATTTCATTTGGATGAAATATGGCAATGGATATCAAGAAAACTTCTTTTAGTAGCAATCTTGAAAAAGACATCTATATGATGTACCTAGACTTGTACATAGCAAAGAACCAATAGTGATTAGTATGTAAGTTGCTTAAATTCTATTTATGGAGTAAAGCAAGCATATGAATCATAAAATATCATCTTTGATCAAGCAATCAAATTGTTTGATTTTGATCAAGTATTAAAAGACCTTATGTGTGTAAAAGCTATATAGAATAATAAATCTCATAATGTATGTTGATGACATTCTAATCATTTAGAATGTTATAGAGTTATTGTCATCAATAGAGTTTTTGTTGTCTAGTCTAGTTTGATATAAAGTACTTAGGAAAGACTAGTCACATCCTAAGAATTAAACTTTGTTAAAATTCAAAAATTAGGATGTTGGGTCTATCTCAAACTGTTTAAATAGATTAGATTCTAGCCAAGTATAGCATGTAATACTTCAAGAAATGATTCTTTCCTTTTAAGTTTGAAGTTCCTTTATATAGGATTATAATCCTAAGACATATAAAAGAAAGAGCATATTAAGACGGTTCCTTATATCAAATCGATAAGAAGTCTTTATTCTATGCTAAATACTAGGCTAAATATCTATTTTGCGGTGGGCATAGTAAACAAATATCAATTGAATCAAAGATCACTTAATTTAGTGGGAGTAAAGCATATACTCATATATCTTAGGACAATGAGGGATTATATGCTTATCCACCAAAGTGAGGTTTTGATAGTCACTGGATGTACAAATACTGACCTATAGTTTGATTGTGATTCATGAAGTTGGACTTCAAGATATGTGTTCATCCTAGATGGTGAAGATACACGTGTGATTCATGAAGTTGAACTTCAAGATATGTGTTCATCCTAGGTGGTGATGATACACATTAAGCGTAAGTATTATCTCATTAGAGAGATATGAGTACTTAAGAAGTAGTAGTAGAAAATATAATTTATGCAATAAATCTGGCTGTAACTTGTTTCCAAGCCTTGCCTTAGAGTAACTATGAAATACTCTAAAGGGAGATAAGTGTTGGACATATGATAAATTGTCTTTGAGTGCAAGTAGGAGATTGTTGGGGTTTATGCCCTAAAATCCAATTTATTGGTATGTCATAAATAATTAAATTGTTTAATTATATGAGACTATTTATAAATGAACTAATGGGACATTATCTTAGTTCATGAGATGCATAGTATGTGATTTATGTGATTTAGTCAAAGAAGATATAAATCGCAAGTTCTTTATAAACTCAGAATTTTAGTTCGTAGTTGGTGATGAAATTGGGCGTTTCATCTGCGAAAACTATAACATATCAACTATGATGATTTGTCTTAATCATGGAAGTGGAGACTTCTAGTTGGTATGTTGATATGTTTTAAGAGTTAAGACATATTGAACTGGACCACTGTGAGATTTATTATTCTCCTAACGACTGTCAAATGAATGATAAATCTCACGACTTCTATTTACATCAACTCTAAATCCTAAGAGAATAATGGACCTGATCATGAAGTGTAGATTGCTTTGATATATCAGAAGTGAGATCTATAAGTCACGGTCAAAACCTCAATATGTTGGGCAACCGCATTTAGTGTTGATGGAACATATATTCTCAAGATGGAATTCATAATCTCTTAACAGAGACATAAAATATTCCCTTGAGATAAGTTTATGGGTTTGGTTATTCAAGAGAGTTGGGCCCAACCACTTTAGTAAGTTGTTACTAAAGTATATATTTATGAAATTGGATTTCATAAATATATGATGAATAACGTAAAGGATTAAACCGGGTACTCAAGGATTAAGATGTAGTAATCTTCAAAGTGGCAGTCTACATTCATGACTTTGTATTACTACGAATATTTTAATGAAGGGGTTGCATGTACAATAAAGTCTTGGGATATAATTTATAGATAAGTCCTAGAGTGCAACTATATTTATATAGTGGTATTAAATATAGTTAATGGTAACTTTGGACTTGTCAAGAGTTAACAGAAAAGCCCAGGCCCATTGGAGTTAGTGTCTTATTGGTCCCTTTTGGTCCCACTGCAAGCCACATATTAGAGCCCAATTGGAATGGGCCAAAAGGCTAGCCCAATTAGATAATCAGTTGTATATAAGGAGAGAAACATACAGAATTTCATTAAGGGGTTTTTCATAAAAGTCTTTCATAAGAATTCTCATAAGGAATGAAATGGTTTGTATGTGAGTGTTGGACACTCATTATTCTCTCCTTGGAAACTGATTGAGAGACCACACATCTTGGGTATTAAGTGGAATTGGAGTGAAGATTAAAAGTCTTCCCAAGAACTTCTGATCTTCAGTTTTGAATTTCACCACACCAAGGTACGCATTCTTTTTCTCAAATTTTGAAACTTACATAGTACATGTTATCAATTGCGAATGAAGTAGATCCGTTAATTTTTCCACTACGTATGCTTTGTATGCGATACAAACATGTATTTTTTCCAACAGTATGTTGTTAGATGGTGCATACTAATCATGACATCGATGTAAAAATGTGTTATGGACAAATTTTTTTTTCCTTTCTATGCATAGTACACTATGATGTAAGACTTGTTGTCAAAATGATATGGATATATAAAAGGGTAAAATATCATTTTCGTCCATAAACTATCACAAAAGTTCATTTTTCGACCCTAAAGTTTCAAAAGTTTTGTTTTCATCCCTAAACTTTTCCAAATGTACTGATTTTCGTCCCTCCATCTGTTTCCATTAACTTATGTCTTATGTGGCCTGACGGAGTGCTGATGTGGTATCTGACTTTAATTATAATTATTTTGTTTAAAAAAATATGAACACGTGGCAAATAATTATAGGTACATATGGGAAACATTTTTTAAAAGCCCAAAATTACCCCTCACTCCCTCAAATGGTCATGCCCATGTCAGGAAAGGCTCCCTTCTAGGTCAAATTTCTCCCATTTCCTCTGTTTTTATCCAGATGCAAGACACGTGTCAAAAAAAATATCCAACGGCACAAAACAAGCCACCTAAAAAAAACACAATTTATTATTCTCTCAGCAACCAACCTCTCTTGTCAAACTCACCGGACTGCTGGCCACTTCCCATAGCAGAGCCGCCACTGCCATGGCCATACACCAACACCATCACAGCGCTGCCAAGACTGCAAACATTTCGTAAATAAACTGGGTTTCAATAATTTTACGGTGGACAAACCCTTAAAACACACCCAGCATACAAACCCATTATTTTGTGTCTCTTGTCATTATTGTTTTCATTCATTAGTTTTTTCTTTTTTTCCAATTTCCATAAATTTCATAATTACAACCTAATTTAATCCCATACTCTTTCTAGGTGGCTTGTTTTGTGCTGTTGGATATTTTTTCTGACACGTGTCTTGCATCTGGATAAAAAAGAGGAAATGGGAGAAATTTGAACGGGAGGGGAGCCTGTCCCCACACACATAGGCATGACCATTTGAGGAGGTGAGGGGTAATTTTGGGCTTTTAAAAAATGGTTCTCACATGTACCTATAATTATTTGCCACGTGTTCATATTTTTTTAAACAAAATAATTTTAATCCAAGTCAGATACCACATTAGCACTCTGTAAGGCCACATAAGACATAAACTAACGGAAACAGACGAAGGGACGAAAATTAGTACGTTTGGAAAGTTTAGGGACGAAAATAGAACTTTTGAAACTTTAGAGACAAAATACGAACTTTTGTGATAGTTTAGGGACGAAAATGATATTTTACCCTATATAAAACTATTTAATTGTCCTGGTTGTGTAGTATGTGTTGTCTTCACTTTATGTCTTTGTGTTTGGTGTGTTGTTTTGAACGTAGTCATAAGCTTTATTTATTTTCTCTACCATAGAGTAGTCTAATATAAGAAAAATATGTTTTTTTACACGCCATGCCATTTAATATTTTACTCAAATGAGTATGGAAATATGCACAATACACTAACTTCAATAGTAGTTCGTGAATAGTAATAGAGCATATGATACTGATAATTTATGAATAATAATTCATGAATATATAGTTGACTACAAATAAACTACAACAAAATAATACTCATGTAACTGTTAAAAAAACGAACATAGTTCACAAAATACAAGTACTTAAAAAGTTTACAAAATACATGACTATAGTTATCCACAAATACTTGCTTCCTATGTTCAACCATGTTGGGTTCTATAATCTACCCACATTGCTTCAGTGATCTCATCATGATACAAAGTCACGGCTCGTTGTGCTTGTTGATTAAAGGCTTCTTCATTCCTGCCACTTCCAACTCTTGCATCACTTGAGTTATTTGTATCACATACTTCAACATCTTGTTCTTCCCATGCATGAAACAGATTATCTGACCGGTTATGCATGTGTATGAAGTTATGCAATGCACAACACGCTGTGACAACGAGCTGTTGTTTGGCTGGTGAATAAGAGTGCATGTCATTTAGAATAGGAAACCTTGCCTTTAGAACACCAAAACATCATTCAATAACCATTTGCAATGAGGAATGCCTATAATTAAATAATTCTTGGGGATTTGTAATTTGTCTGTTAGCACCTTGGTATCCTTGAGCATGGTATCTTTCTGACTTCTGTGGTGGGAGGAATGCAATACCTATTGCGTACCCCGAATCAACAAGATAATAGGATCCTGCAATAAATCGAAAATAAGTCTTAACATGAGTAAAGTAAGACAAGTTTAAAAACATTAAGTTAATATCTACGGCCATGAGGTAAGAAATTATAATTATTTTTGTAACCTCTAGCAGGACAAGGGAATTGGTACTTAGCATCTCCAAGAGCCTCTTGCATCACCCTAGAATTGTTTGCATTACCCTCCCATCTAGTATGAATGTATGTAAACCTTATATTGAAGTTGTATGCACGCATAACATTCTGTGTTATCTTACTTTTCCTGTCTCTAAATGCGATACTCTTACGGGATGGAGTTGATGTACTGATATGGGTACCATCAATAGCTCCTATAAATTTTTATGGCGAAACTACACTGTCGGTCCCTTAGGTTTATCCTGTGAGCACAATTAGTCCCTTAAGTTTCAAGTAAGTGCTATTAGTCCCTCAAGTTTCAAAGATAAGCACTGTTAGTCTTTTTATTAACTGTCGTTAGTGTAAGTGTCCATGTGGCTAACGGTATAGTGATGTGGCATCTTTTTAAGTGATGTGGTAATTTTTTTATTAAAATATTATAAAACACACTTAACACGTTAGAAGCTCATGAACCTGACCCATTTCCTAACTGGTATTACCCAAATCAAGGGCCATCCTCCCACTGCATAGCCATTGATACCCCACCGCTCATTCTTCCCACTCCGGCCAACTCTCTCAGTTATTGCTCTTTTCCTCCCCACTCATTGTCCCCTCTCCGGCCAACCCTCTCATCCTCCCCTCTTCGACCACTGATACCCCCACTCAACCTCCCTCTCAATTGTTGAATCTGCATAAATTTGCTCTCGCTCTCTTTGATTTCTCATTCTCTTTTAATTTATATGAGAAATATTGTCCAAAGGGCCAAGGGAAAGCTTCAAATAGTGCAAGTGCCAAACCCAGTAAGCAACAAGTCGATTTCAATATAAATGTGAGATTGTTGGGTTATCTAAATTGTTGGGTTATCTGAAAGCCCACCATGGTTTTTTAGATACGTTTATATCTTTTCATTTCTATCATAATCAGTGAGAATTTTTGTTTAATCACCTAGTCAAGTAGACGGTGTAAAATGCATTTGGACACAATTTGAGAATGTAATCTTGATTGTGGTTGTTTTCCTAATAATGGCGTCGATTGTGTGTTTGGTAAAGGGGAATACAGATAACAATATAAAACAATCTTTCACTTGCAACGCGAAGAGAGGAAAAGAGCAATAGCTGAGAGGATTGGCCGGAAAGGGGAGGATGAGCAGTGGGGTATCAGTGGCTGTGTGGAGGTAGGACGACCCTTGATTTGGCGTAATACCAATTAGGAAACAGGTCAAGTAACTGAGTTCATGTGTTTTTGACGTGCTAAGTGTGTTTTATAATATTTTAATAAAAAAATTACCACGTCACTTAAAAAGATGCCACATCACTATTTCGTTAGCCACATGGACAATTACACTAACAACAGTTAATAAAATGACTAATAGTGCTTATTTTTGAAAGTTGAAGGACTAATAGCATTCACTTGAAACTTGAGGGACTAATTATGCTCTTAGGGTAAACTTGAAGGACCAATAATGTAATTTCGCCAATTTTTATTAACAAACCATGAATTTTAACACAAGTTAACGTGACCTCAATATATAATAAGAAATTTTTTTATTTTTAATAAGTAATTTAAGTTTCATTGAAAATTTACCAAAAACAAACTCATGCAAGTATAACCTGAGTATACACTAGCATATTATGAAATATTTATTATTTATCTTTGATAAGTATGAAATATTTATTATAAATAGGAAAAAGTATCATACCTTAAACCATGGATAATACTTCCCATTTTCACAAAAATGACTAGGGTGCTCATTTGCATCATTATTTGGCCTAATTATCATGAATCTCAATGAATGAATTGCCCTTAATGCACGATAAAATCTCTGTTGAATGGTTTCAAGTGAATGTTGGAAGCGGTTTGCGGCCAACCTCATGTTTTTATTATGCCCAACAATATATAAAAGCATCCCAACCGCCTCCTCAACTGAGACAATTTCAATATCTTCCTCTAACAAGTATAGCATTTTCAAATCATTGCATAAATGCTGAAAGATGTGAACGTCCATGCGAAACATTTCATAAAATACTTAGGGATTTTCTTCAATTATTACATCCATGAAAGACCTCCCAGTCAAAATACTGTTGCATCTAGGACTTTTGAGATAATATTTTTGCACATACTGGATACACTCAAACACATAACTTGTTGCTATTTCAAGCTCTACATCACTTTCATCATAGTCTGAACCATAATTGGCCATGATTGAATCACACCTATGATTAATACAACAATGATAAATCATGAATATAGCTATAATAAAATATGTGTAATATCAAAGACAACATAAGTAGTATTAGCTAACATAACATCAATTGGTCCACAATATTATATATAAAAGTGCATGCCATATGTAAATCCCTAAAAGCACTTATTTCATAATAAAATAAAAATATAACTGCGCTTAGTTCATAATAACATAAAAATATAACTACTACCATTGTTCTGCCACTTAGTTCATATTCTACCACTAACATAAAAACATAACTACTAACATTATATGCAAAATATGCCAAACAAACCCAACACAACAACAAAACAAAGCAAACCCAACACAAGCAATCCTGCCTAATATCCATTCCCAACTAATTCCATCCAAGCTCTTCTCCTTTCCAACTTCATGGAAATATAAGCAGCCCTAACATTGGGATTAAGGAGTACCTTTAGAACCTTGTAGTGGGTGAAATCATATAAGTGATCATATGAGTTAAGCACCTCAACAGCTTTGTCAATGGAGAACCTATCACCCCTCACAAAAGACTCACCGGTTTGCTTTCTACTCTTATTAGCTATGAGCCTTACCTTTGACACTTCCGTGAAGCCCTTGATAGCCTCAGTCATCTCACTAAGTATCTCTCCTTTCTTCTTCTTCTACTTGGAATGCTCTGGTTGGGCTACATGCTCTTCAGTACACCTGCTTTGCTCTTCAATTGGTGTGGCCAGCTCCTCTATGGCATCTCCACTATCAGCTTCTAAATGCACATGTACTCTAGCTGATAGAAATCCCTCATCTAGCTCTCACTCTTCATCACTGTTTGGGGCTGGTTGGGCTGATGAAATTTGAAGGAATCCAGTGGCAGTGCTTTTGTTGAAAAGTTGTCCCAACAAGTCATAGTGATCAAGGCCCTTTTTCCGGAACTCCTTGCATTTAGGGTTGGGCTATCAACAAGCATATATAACGGGTTAAACACATGTAATATTTATTTATGTAAAACAATAATTCAACAAAATTAAAATTATTGTGTACACATAACACTTACCGCAATTGCGTTTGTCCAAACCTTCACTTCCTATCACTATGTTTGTATGGGAATCCCAACCCATCCCTGAATGTCCGATTAGCTCAGAAAATACACGATGTCTAACCTTCAGCCTTTGAAATTTCTACCTTACTTGGTCTTTATGGTAGTTTTTACTAGCATGTCGGTTAAACTCTTTTTGGATAAAACCCCAAAGACCTTTCTTAAACATACCTTGTGGCATGTTCCCTTTAAGTTCTTCTTCCACCAACACATCAATAAAATGCTTAGCAAAAGAGAGAGGCCACAATTTCCTATCTTCAGCGTCGCTTGATGCATGAGCCATCTAATGGCATAAAAGTTCCACATACTTAACCAATACCCAAATATCCAATAACATACGTCTAAAATATTCTCAATTTATTCAAATAGTTGAACACAAAATATTGTACAAGCATATATATCAATTTTTTTTAACACGTAGTATCCTATTAACACATAAAACATTCATTTAAAAAAAAAAAAAACCAAGTAAAATTGGTAAATAACAAAAGGGTAGAGTAAGGCTAATTTGAAGATATAAAATTCATATGTAACAAAAGAAAACAGAAACTTATAACTCTCTCTCCCCCAATACAAAACCTGATGTTGGAGTTCAAAACACTAGAAAAGAGCAAAAAAAAATTATTTGTGACTTCTGAACAGTAGAAAAAAGGCTCACAGAAGCAGTTCAGCTTTCTCTTTACACATTTCCTGTGACAAAACAATATTCTTGTGAATTGAAACCAAACTACCAATTTAACTACACAATAATACTTAATTCCACAAATAAGTGCCTTTCTAATTCTACAAAGAGGTGTCATTCTAAAGTCAACACTTCTCTAGGAAGAAAAAAAAACCAGGACAAAAGTGTCATGATGACCACGAGGAAACTTGGTATTTGATTGACAATTAGAAATCCTTATAAAAGTCAGTTATTTTCTGCACCAAATCTTCTTTAATTTATTTAATTTTTTCATCAAATTTAATAGTTGACCACATGGTTACCTTTATCCCCTCCCCAAGTCCATGGATTGTACCTAATGTTTTAATCATGTTATGTAGAAAGGTGGTTTGGGCATTTTTCAAGACCTTCGTTACATAAGATGGAATGGCTTCTCATATCAGTTTATTAGTTTCAAAAAATTAAAAGTTTTAATTTGCCATGGCATACTCTCAGCAATGCAAACGCAAATAACATGGTATTGAAATGGTCACTTGAGCATTTTACAATAAACAATCATATAGGTGCTTGCTTTGGCATTTCCAGAAATTTAACAAAAGCTAAACGGGAATTGAAAGTAAAGAAAAATGGACTCATTTGCAGCATATGCAACAGAATATGCTAATTATCCCCTAAAGCTTACCTACAGACCAAAAGAAAATATCTGACCCCTTTGAGATTTGAATGAGTTCTTGATGCCGATTTAATATGTTCTGTTTTAGTTTTCGCCATTTGCTTGTCTGTTTTAGTTTTTCTGTTAAACCACAACAAAAGTTTCCTTCCATGTGTTTTATAAATTAAAAAAAGAAATGATGACCATGTAATTTAGATAGTAACATGTTCCACAAAAACAAAAACGCTTTGGCTGGCCATATGTATGTCAAGTTAGTCACCCTGTTTATTGTACCACATGATTGAAGGTATTGCTGCGCTTCTTCAGATATGCATGCATAACTAACCTGCAAAACAACATTCAATCCAATAGTTTTGTAGGCAAGATTGAGTAAGATAGAGCACTAAATACTACAAGCAGACCCTAATTCAAAGTCCGTCTATTTGCTTTTTCAAATCAGTTCTTTACACGCATGTGTAGTCAACATCATCAATTTGACAATTTTACTTCCATACAACTCTAATATTATAAATTGCACCAGTTACAGAATACATCAAGTATAGACACATATAAATGTTGGTTTTTTCCGCACGCATGAGTCATCAATTTCCATCGATTTATGTATGAATAATTTCACACATTCCGTAATGGAAACTAGATAAATAGTAAAATATGTTCACTATTTATGTATGAATATAGTATATATACATGCATGCATGTTTAATAAGGCTATAGCCGTTTGGGACTAAACAAGCTTCTAGTAGTATGTTTAATGGTTTATTAGAATTTTTAATGAGTATACGCCTATACCTAATTGCATTTTCTTTCTTCTTGTTGAAAGCAATTAGAAGAATTATTGAAGCTTTTGTAATTTAATTAATTAATTTTGGGCAAAAGTGTCCTAGTTCATGTGTGATAGGTAAAGCCAACCATCAGGGTTCCAGTGGGTGCTACAAGGAATTAATTTACCACAGTGCTAACAAAGGCATATTTGATATGTGTAATTATTCAGTGGTTTATGTGGGTACTGTATTTTGTTAGCTTCGATTTGTATGTCAAAATACCAATTTAAGTTCTAAAAAGTCAAAAATGCATTTTTAATATAGAAAAAAAAAAAAGGAATTACTTGAAATAATTTAATTTGTCTTGATCAGACATTGGTAAATCATTTTGATGCTTTAAGAGCTCAAAATACCATTTTAGACCAAGTTTGATTGAGTCTGACCAAGTTGGTCGACAATCAAATTAGTCCAAAATTCATATGATACCTGAATTCCACCTTGTTTTAACCTAATCCACCTTTTAAAGTCAATTATCTAATTTTGACCAACCCTGATCAAGGCCTAATTAGGTTTTGACCAAAAGTCCAACCATCCCATTGTAATGAATTTGTGCTCATGTTAAAAATCATGAAATTTTCTTTAAAATGGTAGTTCACAATCCCAAATCGATGTTGAAATGAATAAGATATTATAAAATACTGAATCTTTGATAAAAAGAATTTCAGTTTTGCAAAGTTTGATTCTTGTTTAATCTTGATTAAATTATATTCAAACGGCCCCTAATTAGCCAAAAAGAGGAGTCTTTAGAAAGGCTCCATGATGAACTTCAATTTGGTGTAATTGACGACAAAAACTCCACTTGAATAAAAAGAATTTACCAAAAATATTAAAGTGGAAGCTTTATGCAGGATCATGACCCTTTTTCCAAACCTCCAACTCGAGAATCTGGACAATAGAGAAGCATATTTAGAAAATAGGAATCACAACCTTTACAACGACACCTTCCTTGGCCAAAACAGAGATCATCAAGAGGCAAGACCATAAAGTAAGTTCACAAAGTTGGAACAAATTGCACCAAATCCATTTTTCGAGTAAAAAGCTGTGTTTTTGGGGTGTCTTTGCACAAAACATTGTTTAGTTCCAACCATGAATGATGAAAAAAGTTGGAACTTTCATGAGTTATGATCAATTATCTATGTCATGAAAAAAAACGGCTTGACAATATCATCTCGGGATTCAAAGATATCACATGCAATATATAGGAAAAAGGTCATCCTTTCAAATTTCTGCACATAACCACCATTCTTCCTGCTAGAATATCTTCACGACCACTGTTTTGAATGGAATAAAGCATGTACCTCTGAAAAATAGACTACAAGACCATTCTGATGTCTATAAGAACGCAAAAATTCGAGTTCAGAAAGGCACTCAAATAGCCACTCAAAGATAGGACCAGAGAAAGGGAGAAAATAGGACCAGAATGAACTAGAAGCTTGTGGAAAATGAGCTAGCAAGTAGGCCCAGTCCTGCCATGCGGCTGGCTCATGCCTCATTAGGGCGAAGGCACACATAATGCCCCCCCTTTCCCCTCCACCCTCCCCCCCTCCCCAACACACACACACACACAAAGCTTTTGAAACTCCAATATAGTATGTTAGGGACATATTTGATGTAATCGGCTAATCCTTTGACAAAACGCACTTTACTTGTAATTGGGTAGATCTAGGATGAGTTTAGTACTTCAAGAAACAAGTGTTCAAGTAAGTATTGAAGCCATGCAAATCTGACCAAAAAACAAGTGAAGGAAGTGATGTTCATTAAAACTCGACATTAGTCTCGACAAAAGCTTGACACAAGCTATATTTGTTGAGAATTATGAAATCAGGATTTTTAGATCTGAGTACACGTATATCCTTAAGTATTTGTGTAGGGTTTCTTTTCTCACAACCCTAGACATATATAAGGATTATTTTAAGGGCCGTCACAAGGGTGATGCAAGAATAATACATGCAGATAGTGCCCTAGTTCATCATTCTCTCTGAAGAAGTTACTGCGTTTTTACGCCAAGAGTTTTGTGCCAAGGAGCTTCTTGATCTTCACTGTTGATGAACTGAAGAACTTTGCAGCCAACAATTTTCTTCAAGTTGGTGAGTTAATCACGTACTGGGATTCGTGCATTGAATGGAGAGATTGCTGCTACAATACAAGTCCAATTGGGTATTGGGGTAAGGGTTCAACTGTTGGTTGGTATTTCGGGATAGGCTAAAGGGTTTGGTAAGATTTCTTATACTTGTAAGCGCTTGTGATTGATAATAGTGGATTTTCGGGAGTGGTGACCTTAAATTCACCCGATGGGGTTTTGCCTCGGTAGTTTCCCTCATTCGTAAACAAATCACCTGTGTTAAATTTATTTTCCGCTGCATTTAGTTATTTGGTGATTTGTTTGTGCTATAACGCTATTGCATGTAATTTGACTAATTAATTAAATTGGGTAATTAATTAATTTGCAAATGGGTAAATTTATTTTAACCCAGCAAGTGGTATCAGAGCGGGCACACTTTGATTAGGTTTTAATCTTTGCTGTGTGATCCATTGACCCCTGTTTGTCATGGATAGAGAATAGTCTCTTATTATACCTCCTTTATTTGATGGTATTAACTATGCATATTGGAAAGTACGCATGAGAGCTTTCTTGCAATCTTTAGATGAGAAGGTGTGGCAAGCTGTGGAGATTGGCTAGACTAAGCCAAAGGAAGCGCCTGCTGATTGGGATGATGCAAAGATCAAAGCGACAAACTGCGACAGCAGAGCATTGAACGCCATTTTCAATGCGGTCACAAATGAGGAGTTTAAGAAAATATTCTCGACTGAAACTGCAAAGGAAGCATGAACCATTCTCCAGACGACCTATGAAGGAACTAAGGCCATTAAAGATTCCAAGCTTTAAAGGATTACTACAAACTTTGAGGAGATCAAGATGGAAGAGGATGAGTCATTCAATGAGTTCTATGCCAAACTCAAGGACATAGTCAACTTAGCCTTTAATTTTGAGGAAACTATTCCCGAACCCAAGGTTGTGAGAAATGTGCCCAGATCTCTACTTAAGAGATTTCAAGCCAAGATAACAGCGATTGAAGAATCGAAGGACATTGACTCCATTCCTTTAACGGAGTTGATTGGCAACTTGCAAACCTATGAATTGGGTTTGACTAGACTTGGGAAAGAAACCAAAGGTAAGAGTATGGTACTGAAGGCCAAGAGTAATGAGACTGGTGAGTCTTCAGATGATAAAGATTCCAAGATGTAGTCTTACATCATTAGGCAGTTCAAGAAGTTCATAAAGAATTCCAATGTGAAAGGTTTTGACAAGGATTGTAAGCAATCAAGTTCTTCTTAATTCAAAATTCAAGACAGAGGGAAGAAGGATGCTAAGGATAGCAGTCAGTACACTATTCCCTCCGGACCAAAGTGCTTCGGATGCCAAGGTTTTGGACACATGAAACAAGAATGTCCAACATATCTCAAGTCAATTGGGAAAAGTAAGGCTCTTGCTGCTATCTTGAGTGATACTGAGCCTGAGATTGAGTCAGATGACAGTGATGACGAGAGAATCTTGAGTGCTTTTACTGCCACAATGGATCCTACTGAGGTGATCATAGAAGAAGTGGATGAAGAAGACGACTTAGTGGAATCCAAATTTGAGAAAATGGACGATCAAGATGACATCCATATAGCCTATGCTAAGTTGTACAAGGTTTCCGAGAAGCATGAGAAACTGTATAGGCTGGCCACCAAGAAGTTGAGTGATGTGGAACTAGATCGAGAGGAGCTCTCTACCAAGGTTGATGAAACTAATCAAACCATTGGAGCATTGTGATTTGAGAACAATTTCTTGGCTGAAAGGACCAAGAAGCTTGAGGCAGAACTGTTCCAGGTTAGAGCTCCATTGGAGAGGACTTCCAGTGCAAAACTCAATGAGATGCTGAGTTTTTAGAAAGCTGCCTCTAACAAAACTGGTTTGGGGTATGATTTCTCTTCTCCTAATATTGCCTCCTCTAGTACAACTGTGTTTGTCTCACCTGCTAATAATGTTAATTCTGAGAATAATGAATCTAAAATTGAAATAGCTAATGAGAACATAGATAAAGGCAAATATATTCTAGGAGCACCCCCTAAGATTGAAAAGAAAGAGACTAGAAACCCTAGGACTAAGAAGGAAAACAACAAAAAGTCTCAACAAAAGAAGTCGCATTTCTGTCATCACTATGGAGCTTTGGGACACACTTGTCCAAATTGCTATAAGTGGTTAGCCACTCAATAGAGCAACAGTGTGTTATCATCTGGTGGTCAAGGTCAAATCTCACCATCTTTAGGTCCTCTTGGAGATCTTCTCAAGGCCCTCATATTCCTTTCGAACTTGAACGGTTTTAATTTTCCCCCTCTCCTTAGGATCAAAGGTTCGCACAAAGGAAGGGTCCTTCCAAGGTGTGGAAGGAAAAATGCTCAAAGTGATTTAGTCACTTTTTTTCTCTCCCCCTTTATGTTTATGTATTACTTGTTTGTTTTGCTTTCTAACTTTTGAGTCAGTCTAGTTTTATGCTTTGTGTGTTTCTTTATGTTTTTGTTTGGTTGCTTTTCAATTTTTGCTTTATTTGTTTTTCATAAAAAAAAAAAAATCAGAATAATACAAAAAATAGTGTGTGTTTGTGTATATTGGTACTTATGTATCTTGGATGGCTATTGAAACAAAGTTTTCTAAACTTTGTATCTCTTGTAGCTTTGATGAACATCTCAATGCACAACTAAGCAAGTGAGCTTTGTAGCTTGTGTTTGTGTTGAGTACGATTAAGATTGTCTCTTATATCTCATACTCATATCACTCTTTTTGACGGGAAAGATTAGAAAATCTTAAGAAAAAGGCATAGATAATCATCTCACCACTAAAACCTGCCAATCATGTATAACATCTGTGTGCTTTGGCATAGCAAAATTGTGATGTTTTGGCTTACATAATTGGGTATTTCTTCTCTCTCTTATATGCCCATGCATGATATGTTCAAAAAGAAAATATGCAAAGAAAAATAAAAGCAAAAAGAATCAAAATGCTTTTAAAAATGATTGCAAGCGTGTTTCTAGGAGATGTGAGAGTTATAGGATGTATCTCGAAGGTGATAGTCCTCATCAAGCAGTTATGATTGTGTGTGAGTGTATTTGATTATCTCTAGTCTCAAATCTTCATAGTATGAGACACTTATGCACTCTTGCTATGTTTTACACACAACACGCAAAACTCTTTGCTACATACATGTGCAAGTACAATGTGATTTGGCCATCACAAGGAATACATGTGTTAATATATGCTTACTAAATTGTCTTAACTTGTTTTTGAAATATAAAATTGGTTAGACTTGTTTAATGTGTGTGTGTGTGTTTTTGGATCTATGAATGCTATGCTTATATGTTGAGAGATGTTTTAAGAGCTTAACATGCTGATTGGATCTTTGTTTGAGTAGCTTGCTTGTTGCATTCATCTCTTTGTGTTTTTCCCTTCTTGAAAAAAACTTCTTTTCTTCAACCTCGACAACTTCTCGACAGATCCTCGACAAATTCCTTTTCTATCGAGCCTTCTTTCTCTTTTCTCGATAGATCTCGATAGATTCTCGATCGATCAAGATTTCTGGGTTTCTTCTTGATAGATTCTCGACAGCTTCTTCGATCCATCGAGCCAAATTTCTGAGCTTTCTGTCTGCCCGATAGCTTCTCAACAGTTTCTCGATCCATTGAGATGAGTTTTGCCGTCAACAGATCCTCGACAGCACCTCGACAAATCCTCGACAGCACAAAATCTCGACAGATTAAAGAAGTTACTGCGTCTTTACGCCAAGGGTTTTGTGACCAAGGAGCTTCCTGATCTTCACTGTTGATGAACTGAAGAACTTTGCAGCCAACAATCTTCTTCAAGTTGGTGAGTTAGTCACGTACTGGGATCCGTGCATCATTGGTTAGTCACGTACTGGGATTCGTGCATTGAATGGAGAGATTGCCGCTACAATACAAGTCCAATTGGGTATTGGAGTAAAGGTTCAACTGTAGGTTAGTATTTCAGGATAGGCCAAAGGGTTTGGTAAGATTCCTTCTACTTGTAACCGCTTGTGATTGATAATAGTAGATTTTTGGGAGTGGTGACCTTAAATTCACCAGATGAGTTTTTGCCTCGGTGGTTTTCCTCATTCGTAAACAAATCACCTGTGTCAAATTTATTTTCCGCTGCATTTAGTTATTTGGTGATTTGTTTATGCTACCACACTATTGCATGTAATTTGACTAATTAATTAATTTGCAAATGGGTAAAAATAAGCTGGGCCCCTACGAATAGGGGTGTGTAGGCAACCCACCAACCTGTCAAAACTGACCTGACCCAATCCAACCCACCCCACTAGGTTGGGTCGGTTTTTAGTGGTTGGTGGGTTGGGTTAGGTTATGAAAATTTCTTTAATAGCAGGTTGGGTTGGGTGCGGGTCGTAATAATCACAAACCCGCCTAACCCAACCCGACCCACCTATATATTTAAATTTTAAATTATATATTTTTAGAAATATATTATATAATTAATAATGTTTTCTCATATTCAACTTGTCCTATCTAAACCTCAATTACCTTACAAACCCTAACAATCTTATTTCTCTCTCTACCGCCTCCCACTCCCACTCTCCCAATCCACTCCTATTTGTTTATAACTGAGTTAGGATACTAGTTCATGTATATTTTGTTTATCAACTCAGTTGGATATGTTTTGTTTATAATTGAGTTAGAATACTAGTTTATGAATATTTTATTTATCAACTCAGGTGGCAGTGTGATATATATTTTTCGGCTCAAGTTAATAATAATAGTAATAAAAAAAAACTGTCCAACCCATGGGTTTAACCTGACCCAACCCGATCCATGTGAGTTGGGTTGGGTTTGGTTGTACCCCTGTGATGGGTTGGGTTGGATTTTTTTTAACCCACCTTGGTCGATTGTGTCAAAAAATCTCCTCAACCCGACCCAACCCGATCCATGCACACCCCTACCTACAAATCTATTAATTGGCCAATTCAAAATAATTCACATACCTAGTAGAATGTTAGTTTTAGTGGTTTCCCCTTTGAAATATGATTGTTGTTGTATGATCAATCAAAGGGCCAAGACAATTATCTCTCAAATCTACATAGAATGATACACTAGCACTTGTGATAAAAAATATTTGATACCATAATTATGTCTCAATTTTATTGGCTGATGATTGGATGTATCTAGAGCATGGAACTATTAGGATTAAAGAAGGTATATGGAAGTAATGGCAATAACTAGTTGGGGTTGTCTAGCAAATTATGGCATATAAAAGGACTAAAACAAATTTAAAGATATTAGTTACCCTTTAGTCATTAGCCTTTGGTTCAAGAAGCGACTAGAGCAATTATCATATGATTTCTTTTGTTATGGGTATTACAATGTTTTTTTTTTTTTTGGTAGCATTCCCTTTGAAATATAACCATTTTTACAATTAGGGACGAAGGCACAGTTGGACGTTAGGGGGTAATGACCCCTCCTAATTTCTTTTTTAAATATTAGTATTACATATGTACTAATTCTAGCAGTTTTGTTCTATAAAATTACACTTTGCCTCCCTTAATAATATCATTGATTCTTTTACGAGTAATGCTATAGTCACAAAATTTTCTACAACATTTTTACAAACTATTGAGGCAGTAAATTCTTTTTGGTTCACATCTAGGCCGACTGCTTACATCACATTTTAACTTACTAGTAAGCACTCACCACATCGATAATTTGTAAAAAAAAATTTGTATTTCTAGCATTTTCCTCCTTTTAAAGGCCATAAAAAATTTATAGATCTAAAATCTAAAAAAATATATAGAAGCCCAAAAAAATTAGCCCAACAACAAAATTACCTATAGTAAAGCTAACAACAATTAAGCTTAACTAGTCAATTTTACCACAACAAATAGCCTGACCCTTTAGAAAATTTTAAATGAAATAGTTTTGTCCTAAAATATTCAGGTACTAATCTTAAGGTGTACCACTAGTTAGGTTTGCACAATAAACCTATATAAATATTTATAACATACCCCTCAAATTTAAGATGAAATTTTGAGGTCAATTTTGTGAGAAAGTAGACACAAAGAGAGACATAAATCAAAGTTTTAATGTGATTTGGCCCACATGGCTAACTATATATAAACACCTTATTTTGTATCCCTAACGACTTAAGCCTCTAGTTGTCAATGAGAACATTAAAAAGTGTATCAACCGAAAAGGAAGAAAAATGTCGAAATATATATAATAAAAAAATTCTAATGTTACATACACAAGGTTCATTGTTGCATAGTGCATATGCAACATTAATGGTTTGTTTAGATTGAGGTGGAGGGAGGAGGAGTAGAGTACGTATAGTAGAGTAGAATTGATCCAATATTAGCATCTTTTTAGTCAACTCTACTTTACTCTCCTCAATTCCCCTTCACTTCCCCCCTCAATCCAAACAGGCCTTAAGTTACATATCGATAAGCTAGATTACGTAATTGATAGGGTTTCAGACCTGAAGCAAAGAAACATAAAAATAGATTATATATATATATATATATATATATATATATAGAGGTTCAAGTTACATTTGGTATAACTTCACAAGAGTTACATATTTTTTAAACTACCTTGAAACAACGCACACATCAAAAATACAAAATAATAATAATAATAATAATAATAATAATAATAATAATAATAATAATAATAATAAAGAAATGCTATGTCCACAACATTTTCACAATATTTTACAACAAATTTTGTGGCAAGTTGTTACTTGTTGACTTACTATTACTAGTGGACAAAAAAATAATTTCAGTAATGACTTTAAATTAAAAACCTGTAATAACCTGCTAACTTGGATTTGTTGTGAGAATGTTGTGGACGTAATACTTCTCTTTTAGTATAGAGTCGGAACGTCCATTTTTTGTTGTTGATGAAATTCAATCTTTATTGATGAAAAAATTAACAGAACTACAATCTACCTTGATGAAAAAAAACTAAAGTGAACTAAACAAAACATTTATTAGCTAGCATAGATGTTCATTTAATCAAATAAAAGTCAAAAAGGGATGGCACCGACTAGTAGGTTTCAATTAACTCAACTGGTAAAATTTTTAATAATTGAATAAGGGATATGGGGTTCAATTTTCCCCTACACCAAAATTTGATTAGTGTCTTGATCTAATGATAAAAACTATCATCAGGAGCGGATGTCATAAGTTAAAACTCTCTTCAAAAAAAAAAAAAAGAAAAAAAAAAGATGGCACTGAGTGTAAGATTTGGACCACAGTGCCAAGCTTTGAAATTGGCTTTGAATGCACGGAGAGTATACTTCCTTGAATACAAAGGTAAGACTACTTCATGTTGAACTTATCACATTAATTTGTTATTTATAATTGATGTAGTACAAATTATCAAAAAAGAAAAAAGAAAAAAATAAGACTTTGATCTGTACGATATATGCATAACTTTGATCTGTAGGTTTGATAATCTAGCTAATTAATTACTGAAAACCTTGGTAGAAAGTTATGGGGTTAATTTGTTGAGGACATGATACAAATAGATAATATCTATTCAGTTGATTATTATTTTTAACTAGTTTATAACTGCCCTAAGTTTTATCTTGAGATGGTTGAGAATCATCCAAATTTGTGAAATAAACTAGAACGAAAACATGAAATCAGAATGTGTTGTAATGATGTGGAATCATTTTATTAGATAAATAAAACATGTGTGTGGCAAGTTTATGTGGCACTAAACGGAAAGTATGGACAGGGGGCTACTAAAGAAATGGAATAGAACTTCATGGGGTAAAATCTAAATTCTAGAACTTTAGGAGATAAAATTCAAATTCTAAAACTTTAGGATAAAAAATCCAAATATTCCTAAATTTTAGGGTGTAAAATTTAAACTTAGAAACTTCAAAGTGTTAAATCCAAACACGCCTAAACTTTAGGAGATAAAATCCAAATTTTGAAATTTCAGAGTTTAAAATACAAACTCCCGAAACTTTAGGGATGTAATTTATAATTTAGCATTTATTTATTTATTTATTTTTTGAGAATATGCACCTTCTCTTATTTAAAACCTAGAAATGATATTGTTCAGAACTGAATATTATACTGCAGGATATGAGAGCATACTTGGGAGGATTGAGATGAGATACAATACTTGATGCAATAGTTGTAAATGACTAGGATTCAAAAGTTGAAAAAAAAAAAAAAAAAGGTAAAAGATGAAAGTTAAAAAGGGAAAATTAAAAAAAAAAAAAAAAAATTTGTGAAGAAGATGGGGGTAATTGTACTGATCCAAATCCTACTTGGGGAAAAGAAAAACCATGTAGTATCTGAAACATTCAAATAAGTATATTTGATTGCATAATTGAGGGTCCACCCCAAAGTCCAAATCATGGATGGGGTTCATGCTTTTCACTAGGGACAGAGAGAGAGACGACTCTGCGAACATTGATTCATTGAACATTCAAATGGCTTAAATGAACCACATGACTTTTGGCCCAAAACAAACGGCTCTTTGCATGCTTTTTGGAGTTAGAACTGACAAATGACTTAAAGCTCAAGACTAGAATATGTTGTATCTAGAATATGTTAAACATTTTAATTTTCTCTATAATATATCTAAAATTTTATTTCCATTTTATGAGTATTTTTATTTCTTGAAATTTTAAACAATTCGGTGCATCCTTTCACCCAAGAGTATTTGTATCAGTTAGTGCAAATTTTTTGTTTATTTGAGCATAAGTGTTGAGTTATAAATTGACTCTGGTTAATTAATTCAATTACCTAAGTTGATTACTTAGGTTAAATTATATGAAAATCATGGAAGCACCAACAAATCACCAAATAAATTAATATGCAGCGAAAATTAAATGATACGGTGATTTGTTGTTGAATGGGAAAAACCTCTCGCAAGGAAAAAATCCCACCAGGTGAATTTCAAGTCATCACTCTTAAGAATCTACTAATTAATAATCAAGTAGTTACAAGTATAAGGAATCTTATCACTACCTTAACCTATCCCAAAATACCAACCTACAGTTAAACCTTTACTCCAATCTCCAATTGGACTTGATCTTGTAGAGACTTCTTCCTTTGCACGGATCCTAGTAAGTGACTAACTCCAAGCAACTAATTGATTGTTGTTGGCTGCAAAATTATTCACTTCAAACACGTTGAAGGTCTGGAAGTACTTGGTTACAAAACCCTAAGGTGTACAAAATGCAATAACTTCTCACAGAGTATATGAGTTTTCTAATTGAGTTTATGTGTCTTTGATGACTTTAAAATAAGTCTTTTATATGGTCTAGGATTGTAGAGAGAGAAATCCTAATCATCCAAGTCATTATCGGCCGAATTTCAAATATGAGATTTCTGAAATCATAAGTCTCGATAAATCGAGCGTGTGTCAAGTTTCACCATTAATTCTCGATAGATGTTAGTGTCGAGCCTAATGTCGAGAATTACTTAAATTGATTTTCTTCACTTGTTTCTTAGATCAATCTTTATATCTTTAATAATATCACTTGTTATGTTTGAGCAACATACTTCTTTAGACATTAAACCCAACTTAGATCTTCTCAATTACAAGTAAAGTGCATTTTGTTAAAAGATAAGCCAATACATAGAAAATATGATCCTAACAATAAGAATCTACTTTTTCTATTTTTCATATTCATTTTTTAAAACACTCCATATCAAATTATCTATTTTACATTACATTTTCTTACAATATCATTTTTCTTGATTTTTTTTAAATTGTTTCTCTTTTTTCATACACAACAATCACTATTTACTTTCTTCCTTTATCCTCCAAATACATAAAGAAAGAATAACCATCATCCTCGATATACATCAATTTTTCTTGATTTTCTAAATTTTTTCTCTTTCTTTACAAATAACAACTACTACCCACTCTCTTCTTTCATCCTCGAGATGCATAAAGAATAATATATTTTTAAATTTATATGGTTACTACAACAAATTTGTAGATTTACACAATTATACACAGATTGATGTTGATCATTTTTAAATGAAAATATTTAAATTTAAATATATTTTTTTATTATACACAAATTGACGTGAATGCTTTAATTCCGCCTATCGCATTCTCTCATATTTAATGTTCAAGTTTTAATTTTCTCTATACAAACTGACTTTTCACTTTTAGTGATCGTTTGGATACTATTATAGTATTTGCATCTGCGTTTTTTATTTATTTATTTATTTATTTTTTTAAGCGTGTTTCTGTCTTTTCCAGTGGGTCCCGTGCACTGTTCACGAGATCCACAAACCTCTTTTTTTACCAAAATTTTCATTAAAAATGGGTCCCATGGCACTATTCACATATTTAAAAATTATTTTGCTACTGTGTTTTCAGTTTTTAGCAAAATAAACGGTATTCAAACACACCCTTAGTTGCATATAAACGAATCCGCATTTTTACCTTTTGCAGCATCCTCCCAAGTCCCAACCCAATCCCTACGCCACTTACAAGAGAACTTGTTTCGAATTTGTCAAAATCATGGATGTTTCGTATGGTTCTCATGCTTTTATTAGGGATAGAGATAGACGACTTTTGGAACGTTGAAGAATCAAATGGTTTAAATGGACCGCATGCCTTCTTCTTTTTTCTTGCTGAATGCAAGTGAAGTGGTGTTATGACTGACACCAGCCACTTCAAACGCTCTTTGCATGCTTTTATGAGTTAAGAATGACACAAGACTTATAGCACAAAGACCAGAATCTGTCCCAACCCCAAGGTTTCACAAAAGAGAGATAAAAGAAAATTAAGCAAAAAAAAAACAAAAAAAAATTTCTTATTTATTTTATTTTATCTTTACCCTTATTATTATTATTTTTTTTTTTTCATTTATGCCGCATTCTCTTATTTAAAACATATTTTTTGGTTAAATAAAAAATAGGGGTTTTCGTGTGCACTTAACTACCCATATACTTCAAAACTGAATATTATACAGTAGGACATGAGAATATACTTGGAAAAAAGAAAAGCCATGTACTTTCAAATAAGCACATTTTTGACGAGACGCTAGAAGGACGCAATTGGTTGTATAATTGAATTTGGCAGGGTCCAGTCCAAATCATGGATATGTTTCGCTGGGGTTTCATGCTTCTTTCAGGGACAAAGAGAGACAAGTCTTCGAACAATGTGTTATAAAAAGAAAAAGAAAAAAAGGTCTTCGAACAATGACTGGATTGACTCTTCGAACATTGAACATTCAAATGGTTTATATGAACCGCGCAACTTTTGGCCCAAAACAAACGGCTCTTTGCATGCTTATGGGTTTTGACTGACACACATGACTTAAAGCTCAAAGACCAGAATCTGTTTGTCTCCATCATCCAGGATTTTCAGTCTAGGATTTTTCTAATAAGAGAACTTTGAAGGTAATGCAATTACTTGTGGATATATATATATATTTATATATATATTTATATATATAAAGTACTATGTACGTTAGACACTTAATTTTCATTTTTAGTTTTCTCTATAATAATATATTTAAACCTTTATTTTCATTTTATGAGCATTTTGCTTTCTTGAACAATTTGGAGCCATATATCCTTCCACCTAATTTCGTACTTCACATACTCTCTACGAGGAAACTTTACACACATATATATTTAAATTAATCTAAAATAGAATTTTATCTTAGAGAATTTTTTTTTTTTCTAAAATGGGTAAAAATATAATAAACTCATTTATTGTGCAACACAAAGAGCGAGAAATAAGATTTGTATTTGGTCAAGAGACCTTGTTTGTCTTTATTTCTTTTGTTTATTTGTTTTTTTTGAGGAACATGTCTTTTTTTTTCTTTTTCTTTTTTTGATGGAATCAGTTACAACGATAACTGACAATGCAAAACAATGACCCAAACAATCCTAATTCAAAAGAAATAAGACATCCATAGCCCTAGGGAATCAAATTGCAAAACAAAGTTTTCAAGTTGAAAACGCCCCTTTCTTAGTTAGAGCATCTGTACAATCCCTTTTTGTTTTTTAAATATAGAGATGAGAGTAGAGTGTAAATGAACCGAGTAATTTATGACTAGCTTGGGCTTACTTTCGAGAAAATATTGTTTATGTTCGTTTGTTTAACAAATAAGGTAGCCAAATTCAAATATAACTAGTTGCTAACCGTGCGATGCACTGTTTATTTTGATAGAAGCTACAATGATTAGTATTCCAAGTAATATTGTGAAATTTGTGCTGAGACTTTGAATTATTTACTCTATGTATTTCATATAAATATGTGACACTAAATGAGGGATACCAAAAAAAAAAAAAAAATAAATAAATCTTTGCACCTAATACATAGAAAAGATAAATCTTTACAATATATCAATTGTCAATGCCTGCAACAATTATAAACATAGATTAGTCTGAATTGTTTTTCATATTATCTTTGTAATTGGATACCTTTGACTTCTTCAATGTGAAAAGGGATGGGGTGGGCTCTCAATAGAACCAGTTCACACGTAAATTTAAATTGCAGAATCAAATCACCATACAGTTGCTGTCCTGTTAGGATTATTTATGCAATTAAAATTCCTTCAACAATTCCATTCATATCCAGCCCATCAACAACCTGTAACATAAATATTGGGGATTTGGTATCAACAAACTTTAACTTAGCACATTGGCCAAGGATACTACAGCAAAATCAACATAGCATACAAGCAAAACACGAACTGATTAATTTGAATAATTTTATGTAATTTTCAAAATTTTAGGTTCAGCTGTTCAGGGTTATTATTTTTATGATTTTAAGTGCATTTAATGATTTTCTAGTTAAATTAAAGTCATGTTATGGTAGAGTATTAATTACGATCTCCTTTAGCATATTTTTCTCATCAATCATGTTTTTTGGGCTCCAAGTTTGTAAACGAAAATTAAATAACATATTTTAGTTTAATAAAAATTCAGAATCTTTCTTCTTTATTTTTTTGGTGGATTCTAGGAGCTCTCCTTGTGAATTCAAGGATTTGTTTTTTCTTGAGACAGATGTATTTTATTTCTTGCGACTTTCTTCTTGCAAAAAAAATTTATCTTCCATTTTTTTTTTATGTATGCTATTCTTGTAGTTTGCTGAAGCAATAGCAAAAAAAAAAAAAAAAAAAAAAAAAAAAAATAATAATAATAATAATAATAATATATATTTATATGTATTTGAATTCAAAGATTCTTATACCACACAATCATGGGTTCTAAATAAAACAAAAGTGCCTACCACCTAGTAGTTGTTTTGAAACACTAGCGTGGTATAGTAGGATTGGTTAATACATTTCGGAGTCTATTGACTTGACTTGAAACTCTTTCTAATTTTATTCCTTTATTTTCTCAATCATGTCATGAAAATGTTTTGGACTTTTACAAATTGTAATAATGTCTATCAACACATTGCAATTAACCCTTGAAGATTAGAGAATTACATATAATATATTCATTGACTTACAATTTCACATGTTTATCCTTCTACTACCATACTATATTCTCCATAAGCCACTAAGACAATTAAAATCATTGCCAAGTCCTTAGCTTATGTAACTTAATTTCTTGATTTCATTATACATATGAATTTTTTTTTTTTTTACTCATTATACATATAACTCAACATATAATATAACATATAAGGACACAACTTAACCTGAAAGCTCAAGCTTATGAGTTTAAGTTCAACTATGTTATAGTAATTACTTATTTTTCTCATTATTATTTCATGTGAGACTTCATTCCCATTTGTATTTTAATTATAATTTTTTTTTCGTGAGTTTTCTCTCAATTGGATAGCTCAAAGTTACATGCTTCAGGGATTGAGATCTAGGTATTGCACCTGATGCAATACTTTTCAATAACTAAGATTAAGACTTGAAAAGAGCAAATATTCAATCGAAGAAAAAAAGTTAAAAATAATTAAAAGAGTAAAGGTTAAAAAGTGAAAAGGGAAAAATATTTTGTGAGAGGGAAGAATGGTATTGTATCAGGTGATCTCAATCCCTGAGCTCTGCGCTGAAGACCTGTTATTCTTTGATGGTACTCTGTTCTAACTTCAGAGTCTTCACTTGGGGACATAGGATTGGAACTCCGCTGGTCCACTATCACTGTGTTTCCTCTTTCTTTCCTAAATGTGTCAAACGCTTCTACTTTATTTTTTGATAAGACAAAAGTTTCAACTTTATTGACTTCTAGTCACCCAAATAAATATCGAATCTTTTGGATCAAAGTTTCCACAAAATGTTTCTCAAAAAAAAAAAAAAAGTTTCCACAAAATCTTCAGCAAGATAAATTAGTCAAGGTCCCTCACCCGGACCCATACGGTGAGTCGGTGACCAAGTCCAATTTCTTATGGACGTAACATCTTTTCCATCCTGCTGCGTCATCTTATTTCCATATATTGAGAGCATGTGGCGAGACTCTTTTTTTTATTTATTTTTGAGTTAAGTGTTATAATTGTCCATTCGTCAAATTTTAGATTTTTTTACGTTTGTTTTATGCATTTGTAAAATACTGATACAGCCAGAAGTTTCATGAGCTAGCTCTAAAAATGAACACTAATAGCATTGAAATCATATGTTTGTTTATAGATTTATTCCTATTTTGGAACTAGCCTCATGAAACTCCTAATTGTATCAGCAGTTTACAAATGCATAAAATTTGTAGATAAACATGTAAACCTCAAATTTGGACAAATGGACAATTATAAAACTTAACTCAAAAAAATAAAAAAGAATCTCATTTATGATGAGGCGATTATTTTTTTAACAAAATATCACAACACCAAATATCATAAATAACTAAACCTAAATTTATGAAATTGGTCAGAATTAATGTTACTAAAACTATCTAATAGGCAACCACTTTAATTAAAAACGCCCACTGGCAACCATAATAATGAAAGTAAAATACAAATTCTAAGAATTCATTGATAAAAAAACACTCTTAGGGGGTGTTTGGTACCACAATTTAAATAACAATTTTCAGTTTTTAAACAACATTACACATATTTTCATACTTTTTCACCCACACGTATTTCCAAAAAATACAAACAATGTTACTAGAATAACATTACCAAACGGGCCCTTAATCTGTATATTAATTTTTTTTTGTTACTTTTTCCCAAAATAAAAAAAAAATTAACGTTATACAAAAAAAAATTAACATTGTGTAAATTATATTTTTTCAGTTTACATTAATTTTATATTAGTTTTTTTTTTTTTTTTTTTTTTTTGGCTACTTTTCCCAAAAAGAAAAAAAAATTAACGTTAAAAAAAAAAGCAATTGACGCCATAAATTAGACTATTTTAGCTTACAATAATACGAATTAGATATTTTTTGTTTATAAAAAAAAAAAAGAACAATTATAATATTATTATTATGAAAATGATGGTGTAGCCTCTAAAGGATTGAATACTTTAAGGTTCTTCTATTCTTTTTCTCTAAAGGACAAAACTTTTCATGTATAATAATAAGATAAAAATTATTGTTTTATTACATTCTAGTCTATAGCCTATCCTTGCAAGTTGCAGCTTAAAATCTAAAAAAGTGCAAACAACTTGATTACAACATGCAAGTAGATCTTTCATCTGCCTTTTTCATCTATTTTGTTATCCTCGTTAATTTATGCTTTTTTTTTTTGGAGAGAATATTTAAGAGAAGTGATATCATGATACGATGGTTAATACAAACATCAACCTAAAGAAATTTCCGTAACTTAAAGCAAGATAATCGTTTATGGAAATAAAGAAGGAAAATCCATCAACCTAAGTACAAAACTCTTATAACTAATACAAAACTCTCACACATTTTATTTTTAATTGAAAATTTCAACACTCTCATAACTTTATACAATAACTAATAAAACATCAACGATGTCAAGGTACATACATCATACATTTAAAAGTTTTTTTTTTTTTTTTTGAGTAAACAGTAATACTTATTAGAACACACACGAAAATAGTAATACTAGTATTTTTAAACCGGGTTTATAATATATTACATAACTAGAGTACAATCACAAAACAACCTATTTTTTGTGCAGTTGTAGACTGGGGTTATAAACACGAAAATAGTAATACTAGTGTTTTTAAACCGGTTTTATAATATATTACATAACTAGAGTACAATTACAAAATGACCTATCCTTTGTAGTTGTAGACTGAGACTATAAACAGCGTATATTAAACACACATAACCAATGTGAGATAAACATTCTTATTTTTTTCTTGAGTAAACAGTAATACTTATTATAACATACACAAAAATAGTAATACTAGTATTTTTAAAACCCCAAAAATGAGCACGTAGAACTCACAGTCGTTAACTAACATAAAAAGTATCTAATTTTTTTAAAGGTTTTTACTATAAACAATCTATATAAAAGAAATAGTGATATAATACTTTTGAGATTGCCTTCAATCCATTAATAAGCTCTTGACTTTTTTACATTTTGCTAGCTTTTCACCATGAACTTCGTGCTACCTTTGCCCCAAAGCTAACATCTGTGATATCAAGAAGATTTATTAAAAAAAAAACAGAACTTGTTATCAACCAAATATCTTTTTCCTAATCAATTAAATTCTTAAAGATATTTGTAAAGAGAAAGAAGGAAAACTCACCTATCATCACAATTGCTTCCCCTAAATACATTCGAATGATAGTAGAAAAAAGATGCTAAATCAATCTTACAAAATTCTATTTGAGATGAATGGAAAAAAAATCTTAAAAATCAAAAATTGAAATTTCAATAAATATAAAAATAAAAATAAGCTATGTGAAAAAAATGAAACAGAAAAAGAAAAAGGCACCTTGAAAGTCCTAACTAAGACAAAAGAAACAGTTTTTTAAATTAACAACTCTAAGGGTATATTTGGTAACTGTTTTTTCTCCTTATTTTCTGTTTTCAAAAATAATTTTCTATTTTTGATACTAAAAAACTTGATTGACAATTCAAAATGGACAGAAAACAAAAACTATTATCAAAACTCAATTTGTGAAGGAAATTGAAAACATGTAAAAGACTGTTTTTAGTTTTTAATTTTCAAAATTTAATGAAAATACGCATTTAATTTAATAAATTTGTTTCATTTAATGAGTTAACATAAGAGTTCAAATCCTAGTAACAACATATTTTAGTATTTTCTATTTTTTTCTTCAAAAAATTATTTTTTTAATTTCAACTAACCAAACATGTTTTTGATTTCAAAAATACAATAAAATTGTTTTTTCTTTATATTCTCAAAAACAAGTTTTTGAAAATAGAAAACAGAAATTGTTACCAAACATAACCTAAGATTCACCATAAAATCCAGCTAAACCAAGAATTTTGCTAATTTTTTTTTTTTATGTGCACTACCTTGCTTATTTATTTATTTATTTATTTATTTATTTATTTATTTATTTATTATTATTATACTTGTACAACGTTTTTTTTTAGACATGTAGTAATATAATTTAGATTAAAAAAAAGAGTTAGTTGAAGGTTTTGGATTGTAATCAAATTAATATTATTTATCAAATAAATTATAATAAGAAAAGTATTAGATAAAGAATTTAGATTATAATCAAATTAAGATTTTTATCAACTTAGAAATTATAAGAGAAGAAGGTAAAAAAAAAAAAAAAAATTATATCTATTTTTTTTAAAATCTAAAAAAATTCTGCAATTTGGTGAAGCCACTCTAGATTAGATGGAGAATTTGGATTGTAATCAAATTAAAATTTTTATCAACTTAAAAATTATAGTAGAAGAATATAAAAGTAAAAAATAAATTTATATCTAATTTTTTTTAAAATCTAAAAACTTTCTGCAATTTGGTGATGTCAATCGGCATAACCATGACTTTTAAGTTCAACTTTTATTGTATAGTATATGATATGATATAGATTATTATTTTAAAAATTGGACTGAACTAACCAGTCGAACTTGTTCCACCGGGAATGAGGATCTAATCCAATCAGGTAAAAATCCCTAAAATCGACTAAAATTAGTAAAAAACTGTTCAAAAACTGGAAACTGGGAACATAAGCATTTGATTGACCAGACTGGTTGTTAAAACCATGATATAAATGACATATTCGAAAACTTTTTTTTTTAGAATATTAAATATTTTTTAATACACACACACGGGAAGAGGGGAGAAGGTTTTTTAAAGAAATTTACAGTGGTGATATTCTGAAACATTTATATATATATATATATATATATATATTTGAATTTCAACATATTCGGAAACATAGTAGTGAGGGACTATATACATATATTATATTCTATATGTTTCTATGTATACGTATATAAAAATATACTTCTATATATGTTGGTATCAAAAGACTCCGGATTCAAATTTTGAGCCTTTTGCACGTTGAGTAGATTGCCACCAAATTTATTAGGGCCAATGATGACTTCATTCAATTTCCTTGAAATGATTCAATCATTTACGGTTCTGGAAATCTTACCATCGCGGGAATATGACAATTACAAACAATAGGGGTCCTCCTTTTGTACTATACTCCGGACATGTAGCTAAAAATTTAAGTGCTGTTCTACTTGATACTGGTAATTTTGTATTGAGCGAAATGAGTTCAGGAAGACAATTGTGGCAAAGCTTTGATCATCCTAGTCACGTACTTCTGCCAGGAATGAAACTTGAGTTAACCGGAAAACAGGACAAAAATGGTTTCTAACATCATGGAGAGGCGAGGATATATCTGAATTAGGCAACTCTACCTTTGGCCTCCACCCTAGCCTTACAAATCGATTGGTCATCTTGTTGAACGGGGACATCTATTGGACAAGTGGGTATTTGAACTCTTCTTCACCGCGCCTAACAAATTCCAAATACAGTTTTGACTACATATCAAATGAGAATGAAACATACTTCAACTGCTCTGTGGATACAAGGCAAATAATTTGGCCACAGTTAACGATAGATTACTTGGGAGTACTTTCTGATAATAACGGCACTCTAGGTAATTGTACTTCTGCTTCTGCTTATTTAAATGAAGGATGTGTGGCGCAGCTTCCTGAGTGCAGGAGTCCTAATGATACATTTTCTTCACTTACCATAGAGGGATTGAAGTTTAATGAAGGTGAGAACCTGACCCATAAGGATTGTGAGGCCAAGTGCTTGAAAAATTGTTCGTGTTGCCTATGCATCTACAAATGAAGAGAACCAAACTATCTGTGAGATTTGGAGTAAAGGGGGACTTGTTCTGACAGATGGTGGTAGTATTCCACGGACAATATACTTCCTCAGAAAATCTAATTAATTCATGCTCCATTTATCATATTTATGCATATAATCGATGTGTTACATACTTACACATAAAGAGTACGTAAGAACATACGATATGCTTGCCCTTCTATGTGTAGATTGATAAATACACATTGTTGAGTTCTTAACTAGTTGAATTATTTCCACAAGCTTTATTTTTAGTGGATGAATCATCCGAATCTGCATATATTTTATTCTTACGACCATCCAGCTATGTTTTATCGGTCTTAATTTCTTTTCTAAAGGATATAAAATGAAAAGAAAAAGATAAATGAAGATAGATTATACTATTACTAGTAGAATACCATGTAGCAAAAAATGTACTCCCTCCTCATTTAGTCAATTATTTTTAAAAATTCAACTTTTTAATGCATTATTTTCCAAAAAAAAAAAAAAAAATGTAACTAAAAAAATTATCATTAATCTAAATTTTAGGGAAAAAGAGTATTGTTAAGTTAGGAATAGTATCAATATTTTTCTTATATGATTTTTGAAATCATATCTATAATATTTATAAAACTGAAGCCATTTTTTTTTTTTTTTATTGCACGTAAGTTTTGAAAAGCCTATATTTTTTAAATTTGGTTTGTAGAATAGTTACAAATAATGCTAAACTATGTTATCTATAATCGTGCATAATATAAACAACTATATTTTGGTCTTAAAGTTATTTTTTTATGGTGTAAATATGCGTATTGTTGTATAGATATAATATTAATGAGACAATATTTTGGAAAATCCATTTATGGAATAGCCGGCCAACAAGTTACTTTTAAGGATAGCATGTTGGCAAACAAGTCAAGGGAAAATATTAGGTGGTGGATATGGCTCATCGTGGCAGTAGGGAGGATTATAATCATCACGCTGTTGTGCTTATTATGCTATGCAAAATTGAAAAATCACATAGCGAAAGGTAATTTATGGCCCTACTATATATAGATGTTTTATATATACTATTGATGATAAAGCAAAATCAAATTTTCAAGTCATGTTTTGCACGTATGTTTACTAGGGGAGAGTTCTAAGAAGCGACAAAAGTGTCTCTTACAAGAGCTTGAAGATGAAGCAATTCCTTCCACTGTACGGGACAAAGTGAAAGAAGAAAACAATGATAGGCATGCTGGCCATGAATTTCAAAATTTCAGCTTCGAAAGCATTTCTACTGCTACAAGTGATTTTTCAATTGAAAATAAATTAGGACAGGGTGGTTTTGGGCCAGTTTATAAGGTTCTCTCTCTCTCTTTGTTTGTGTGTGAGAGCGAGAGATAAAATTTGAACATATTAAAATAATAATCAAATGTTAAGAGTTTTGTAACTCAATTGACATGTCCCATAAATATTACAAACGAAGATATCCATGGCTCTCTTTCTCGGTGAAATCACAAGCACCATCCCTACCATAGGTACGTAATTTGTCCGAGAATGACTAGCAAAGCCCTCCTTGGATTTGAGAGATGAGAAAATGTGGAGAGGTTAAGAAATTTGGGTTGAGCGAAGACAAAGGATGGGCGAGAAGAAAGGAAAATAATTTTAATTAGTTTAGTTTCTCCTTTCTTTTTTATTTATTTAAAATTCATGCCATGTGGAAATCCATGTGGCAGCCTAAGTTGCATGAAAGTAATTTTATTATTTTTATTATCTATGTCAGCATTTTTCATATATCACATATGGATAAAGACTATTTTAATACAATATCAAAAAATAAAGAATCAAACTAATAATTTAAAACATTAGGATTATTTTGACGCATAAAAAATATGTTAGGAAACAAAATGATATTTACCCAAAAGAATAATAGTTACAAATTATATTCACTAACACTTGAGATTTTCAACTTTTAAATAAAAGTCATAGTAGATAGTGAAACATGTTTTGAACTCATGACCACATGTGCTAATACTGTCACAAAATACCAATAGTCCAAAAGTTTTAATCATTTAACTTTTATTCTAATAAAATCTACCACCTTAAAGCTATCCTCTCTCTTTTTTCTTTTTTTTTTCTTTTTTTTTTCTTTTACATAATGTGTACTTTAAGTCCTAGCCTAACTCGTTAATTCAATATGTAAAATCAATATATTATCACTTGAGTGCATCCCAAGAGTAGGTAGAATCTTCATAGAAAATTAAATAATGACTCATGCAATATGCTTTCAGGGTAAACTATCGAATGGGTAGGGAATAGCAGTAAAAAGACTCTCGAGAAGTTCTGAACAGGGATTGATAGAGTTCAAGAACGAAGTTATTTTCATTTCCAAACTCCAGCACACCAATCTCGTCAGGCTTTTAGGGATATGCATTCAACCAGAAGAAAAAATACTAATCTATGAATTCATGCCCAACAAAAGTTTAGACTTCTTCCTCTTTGGTAGGACATATGTTCATTACTAAGAAAAATTTCTTATATGATGACATATACACACACATATACATATTTTTATATGAAATCAATCAATACTAATCATTTGCTAGCAATGTTTTTTTACTCTATATCAGATTCTACTAAAAGACTTATATTAAATTGGAAAAAACGCTTCAACATCATTGAAGGCATTGCTCAAGGACTTGTTTATCTTCACAAATATTCAAGACTAAGAGTAATTCATCGAGATTTAAAAGCAAGCAACATTTTACTTGACAGGGAGATAAATCCAAAAATTTCGGATTTTGGAATGGCTAGAATATTTGGGTTGAAAGGATTAGAGGAAAACACAAATAGAATTGTCGGAACATAGTAAATTTTCATTACGTTTCAAGTAAGCACAATTTAATTCTATTTTTGAACACGTGTGCATTTGTATATGTGCTTGTTTATACACTAAAGTACATTTTTGAATTATTCCTTCAGTGGTTATATGCCTCCGGAGTATGCTAGGAATGGTGTTGTTTCAATGAAAAGTGATGTATTTAGCTATGGAGTCTTACTATTAGAAATCGTGAGCGACAAGAAAAATAAAAGTCACAATTGCTTTGATTATCAGCTCAACTTATAGGATATGTAAGTTCCTCTCACAACTCTAAATTTATAAACATAATTTTGAACTTACTAACATCTTGTTTACAACTGGACTTGTATTAGGCATGGCAATTATGGAATGAAGGTAAGGGTTTAGAGCTAATAGACCCAACAATACTAGATGGGTCATGCCTTCCATCTGACGTATTGAGATGCATTCATGTTGGTCTTTTATGCGTGCAAGACCAAGCAACAAATAGACCCACCATGATAGATGTTGTTTCTATGCTTTCAAAAGAAACTCTTCAACTCGTCCCTCCAAAACATCTTGCATTTTTTGTCAACACTAATCAAGATGGATCGTCAGGGGGTTCCGAAATTAAGCTAGAAAAATGTTCTATAAATAATGTCACACATTCACAAATGGAAGCTAGATAAATAGTAAAATACACTTTTTACGTATGAAAGTAGTATATATACATGTATGTTTGACAAGGCTATTCGCTGATGATTTATTAGGGTTTTCAATAATAGGTATACACTTATACATAACTAGTAAGTTCCACCTGCAATGCATAGATAATTTTATAATATTTCATATAAGATAGTTTTGGAGGATGTTGTACATATATATATTATAGCATAATTGTTATAGAACTTTGTTAGTAATGAGTTTGTTAGGTTCTAAGGAATTAGGAACTGATGTATTAGAACTTCATTTTGTAATGTTGGCAAACCATGATCAAAACGTTTTAGTCTTGTTTAGACTTGCTCAAAGTATATGTTTTTTTACGTAAAGTTGAAATCGAGTTGCTGCAGGATTTACTGTGTAAATCTGCCTGGCTCGATCGATCGAGAGAATTAGACTCGACCGATCGAAGCTCGTGCAGATTGTTTTTCTGCAAAATTTTCCAACTCAGCCCAAACCCATTTGACGTGTAGGGTTTTATGTTTTGCTCTAAGTATAAAAGGGAAAACCCTAGCCACGTTTTAGAGTTGCTCTTTATGCTGTGTGTGTGAATCTTCTCTGAGATCAAGATGTGGTTGCCTTCACACATACTTAGGGTTTCCAAACTCAAGATTGATGTCAAGAGGTTGGTGATCAATTTAGTTGCTGATTCAAGAGTTTAAAGATACACAAGCGGGAGTGCTTATACTTGCTGGGAATTCAAGAAAGAAGTAGTCCGTGGACTCGGAACTATCATGGGGTCGTGGTAGTAAGTTTCCTACTCGAGGTAGCAATAGGATGTTAATGGTCTAAGTCGCTATTGTGTAAACTTCAATTCTTTCATAGTAAATTCATTTTACCTTAAGGATAGCTAGGTTAAATCCTCCCTAAGTTTTTTACTGGTTTGGTTTTCCTGAATTATCATATTGTTATGTTCTTTATTTTCCGCACTTTACAATAATATGATATATTTGTGTTAACCTAGATTTGATAATTTGACTAAGTAATCACTTGGCTAATTAACTAGGTTAATCTGGTTGTGTTTTAAGCGGTCTAAAAATGTACAAGTGGTATCAGAGTGGGTAGCTCTCTTGTTGTAGATCTTTTGATCTAAGAGCTAATCCTTGACCCTTGTTGTCATGGAACACGGATACTCTCTTGTTATTCCACCTCACTTTGATGGGAATAACTATGCTTATTGGAAATTAAGGATGAAAGCATTCCTGAAATCTATTGATGAGAGAGCCTGGAACTTCGTTGAATACGGATGGGAGAAGCCCACTACTCATGTGAGTAAGTTGCAAACTTCTTAAAAAGAAGCAGCCGCCTTTAATAGCAAAGTTATGAATGCTATTTTTAATGCTGTTTCTATGGAGGAATTTAAGAGAATCTCTAATGTTGAGATTGCTCATACTACTTAGAATATCCTCCAGATTGTGCATGAAGGCACAAAGGCAGTTAAAATCAATAAGTTGCAGCAATTAACTACTAGATTTGAAAGCATTAGGATGTCTGATGATGAATCTTTTGATGAATTCTATGCGAAGCTTAATGATATTTTTAATTCTGCTTATAATCTGGGTGAAATCTATGATCAACCTAAAATTGTTAGGAAGATTCTTAGATCTTTGACTGAGGATTTTAGACCCAAAGTGACTGCCATCACTGAGAGCAAGGATGTGGATTCCATCCCTGTTGATGAACTTGTAGGATCTCTTCAGTCCTATGAGTTGGACCTACCTAAGACTAGCAAATCTAAATCAATGGCTCTTAAGTTTGTTGATGATGTTGATGTGAGTGGATTTGATGATGAGCTCTCTGCTACAGAGATTGCTTACCTTGCCAAGAACTTTATAAATTTTCTTAGAAACAATAATAGAAGGGCAAGAGGTAAAAACACTGCTGAACCTAGAAATTTTAGGAGGAATGATCCCACTAAGGTTAATAACACTGAAAAACCTAAAGAAAAAGTAGGTCAACATTCTAATAATTCTGTAGATCAACAATGTTTTGGATGTAAAGGGTATGGTCATATGAAATCAGAATGTCCTACATTCTTGAGGTCTAAGGTAAGGCTATGGCTGTAACCCTTAGTGATGATGAAGTTTCTGACAATGAGTCTGATAGTGATGAGGATGGAAATTTCATTGCTTTCACTGCTACTGCTGTAGTTGATGAGAGTGTTTCTGTCGAGGAGAACCCTTCTGATGGGGAACTCTCTGAGAATGCAGATTTACAAGAAGCCTACAATAAATTTTGCAAAGTTGCTGCAAAGGATGCTATGAGTGTTGATTTAGGCTTAAAGAAAATTGCATCTCTTGAACTTGAAAAGAAAATTTTGCTTGTGAAACTGTTTGATGCTAATGAATTGTTGAATAATGTGAAGACTAAGAACATGCTTTTGCTTGATAAAGTAAAGAATTTGGAACTTGAATTGTCTGTTGCTAGAGAACAAACTAATAGGTCTGCAAGCTCCAAACTTGATCACATGCTGAGTGTTCAAAAGTCTCCCTCTAACAAAACTGGCTTAGGTTTTGTAGAAAGTATCTTTGTGCCTGAACCCCATTCCACAAACTTTGTTCCTTCTTCTGACCCTGTGAGTGAGATTGTCAAACCCTTTGTGAGTGAGGCTGCTAAACCTGTAGATGTTTCACCTCCTAGGAAATTTAGGGTTGATCTTCAAGAATCTAAACCTAAGGCTCTTAACCCTCCTAAGGGTAAGTTGCATGATAAGCCTGCATGAGTTTGTCATTTTTGTAGGAAGTCTGGGCACATTCGTCCAAACTGTTTCAAGTTGCAAGCTGCTAAGCGAGCAAATAAACCAAAAGTACCTATGCCTCAAGCACAAGATCCTATGGTACTTATTGGTGAGTTGGTAAAGGCTTTAAACCTTTATTCCAATCCTAGAGTTGCTCAGAATTCTAATTTGAAGAAGAACTCCAATGCTAGAGTTGCATCTAAAAAGTTTTGGATGCAAAATACTCAATCTGATTGAGTCTTTCTGACATGGTCCTTGTGCTTCATTGCTCTACTCTTTGTGACCATTCTTTTTGTTGCTTTTGTTTTCTTTGTTTTTCTAGGATTTGCATTGCATAACATTCATGCATTTCATTCTAGGTTGTTTTTATTATTTAAAAAAAAAAAAAAAAAGGGAAGCAAAAATGTGTTTTGTATTATTTTTCTTGGATTTGAAATCTAGGTTGGCCAATTTATTTTTACATAGCATGTTTATGTACCTTGTTTAGCTTGGATTGGCTTATTTATTGCACTTTACTAGTTGAAGCCTTGTAGTTCATGTTGTGTGGGAAAGATGTTTATAGTTTTTGATCACATTGTCTTGATTTTGATGTCACATGCCTTTGATTGTCGGACTTGAACTTTTTGAAAAAGGCATAAATAACCATCTCACCACTGTTTACTAGCCAATCATGAACACCGTGCATATCGTAAAATTTTGTGCTCGAGAAAGTGTAGCACATGCACAAAAAGAACATAAGGTGTAGCCTCGGTTTAAATGCTAAAATTGGTGTGTACATTATTGGGCTTTAATAACTTCACAATCAAATAAAATTAGTGTGTACATTATCCTGGCTATTTTAATAAGTTTCTAATCAAATAAAATTTGTGTGTATATTATGAGGCAAATCAAGAAACTTACATGATTACAAGCTTGTTTTCTAGGAGATGTGGGAGTTATATGATGTAACTCTTTAGGTGATAGTCTCTTTCAAATTCTATGTGATGAATTTTGTAGACATTGTGCTTGATTTCTATTTACATATCACCTCACATGTATCTTAAGCTTTTGCTAGTTGCACACACTACACAAGTTACTCTTTGCTAAACTTTGTACATGTTATTGTGTTTGATTTTGTTTTGGCCAACCAAGTTTGAAAATTCCTTAAGTTTTATGCAAAACATGTTTGATGCTTGAGAATATAAGGTGAATTGATTGAAAATATTAATTTTGGGAAAACTGGGTTCAAAACAAGTGTTTTTGAAAAGCATTTCATCTCATACTCATGCATTTTATTCATAAAATTCAATGCTTTGAGGAGTTTCTGCATAAAATTACTCTGTTTTTTAAAAAGTTGTGTTTTTAGATTTTCGATCGATCGAACTTGTTTTTCGACCGATCGAAAATGCGATTAAAATTTTGGTTCGAACCTGACCTACTTGATCGCTGTTGGATTAATCGAAAGTGATTTTCGATTGATCGAATCTAATTTTCGATCAATCAAAAATCGTATAGAGAGTTTTTTAAAACCTGTGTTTCTCACGTGTTCATTCACTATTTCAAAAAGTTTCAAACTCTTTTCTCTCTCTCTTCGATCGGTCAAGGCTTCAAATCACTATTTTTGTCGTTTTCCCTCAAATTTCTTCAAGGGTTTTTGTCATCTAAGGCCGGTAAGACCTTTATACCCCTCCTTTTTCATTTATTTTCTGTTTTCATGCATTTTTGTCATGCATTTGGGGATATTTTTGAACCTAAGAAAATTTGGGTTTTTTGATGATTTTAATCTTTTCTTTGGAATTTGATCAATGGGTATTTGTTGTGAGATGTTATACAACTGTTCTATATGAATTAATTTGATCAATTTGGTGATTTGTGAAAAAATTTGAAATTTCTAGGGCTTGAAACTACCCGAATTGGGGATTTTGTTCAATTGAGTTTAATTGATGAAATTGGTTTGTTGGATTGATTCATATGATCATTATATTGTGTTATCTATCTTTTGTACTGATCAATTGGTCAATTTCTTGAAAATTGTACAAGTGGTTTTTCAAAATTTTGGGGTTTTTGATATAAACTCTATACTCAAGCCAATTTTGTGAATTTAAAGTTAAATTGAACTTATTCTCACTGCATTAGAGCATGCATCATTTGCTTATACTGTTCATGCATCATATAGGATTGTTATTTCTAGATTTTTGTGCTAACTTGCAATCTGCCATTGGTTTTTTCTTGTTTCCTTTTTGGTTCTTTTATGCTTGTCTTGTCCTTTCCTTAGCATCATGTCTAGGAAGACTAGAACCAATAGGAAATCCTTTTCTTCTTCTTCCCCCACCTTTGATAGTGAGAGGTTTCTGAGTGAGAAAAACCAAGAGACGTATGAGAAGCTTAACCTTAAAAGGAACATTTGGGCTGAGAGAAAGGTTCTGTTAGATGAGCTTGATCCTGAGATTAGGAGAAACTTTGACCGTAGGGGCTGGTTACCTCTGTTGGATGTTGATCATCCTCATCTGGCTACCTTGATCAGAGAGTTCTACCTTGAACCTCTCTGTCCACTCCTTTGATTCCAACACTCTTGTGAGAAGTTGGATACAGGGTGATAAGTACACCATTACTCCTTTAGTAGTGGCTGCTGCTCTTTGGGTACTAGTGGTCCAGCATCCTGTTTATCCTTACGATGAGTCTCCGCCCCTTGATGACATTATGTCATTTATTACTAGTACTTCTATCCAGTGGGGTTCTGATCCTCGGATCACTTCTGCTGAGCTCACTGAGATTCACTATCTTTTCTTTAGGATTGCTTGTCATTCCTTGTGGCCTATCTCTCACTTGCACACCATCCATATCGAGCGTTGTGTGTTTTTGTATGCCCTTGTTTCTGATGCTCCTATGAGCTTTCCTCATCTTTTTATTCGTTCTTTGATTGAGGTTCATCGGAGTAGTTCTACTGCTCATGCTCTTTTCTTCCCTGTTTTTATTCACCGGATTTTGTTACATCTAGGTTTAGATGAGTTTCCGGCGTCTGAGCTTGTTCATATTATCGCTCCTATAGGTGCCACCTTTCTTAGGCAGAGGGCTGCTCAGATGAGAGCAAGCTCTAAACGCCCTAAGGTTGAGACTTCTAGTGTTGCACCTCCTCCTCCCTCTTCTACAGGTGATACTATGGCTGAGGAGCTTGTTGATCCTGCTGTTGCTACTGTTCCTCCACCTTCTACCTCAGATGATTCAGACATTCGACATACGTTGGAGATTGTCATGACCATTCAGGCGGCTCATGGTCAGATTTTGGTGGACATGCTTGATGAGCTTCGTGCTTTGCGAGCGGATCTGGAGTATTTGCGACGGTCGCCTCCGCCACCTCCTTTTGATGATGGATTCTGATTGCCCTTTGGCATTCCGTCATAAAAGGGGGAGTATATTTGTAGAGGGTTTTTGTTGTTAGGGGGGAGATTTTAGTGTTTGTGGAGCTTGTGGAGCTATTAGATTGTATCTAGGTGCTTCATTATGTATTTACATTTTTGGCTCATGATGTATTTTTGTTTTTTGATTGGGTTGTCCATGATAGGGGGAGATACATTGATTTGTATATGTTTCTTGTTTCACATTGCTTATTGATTTATATTTATGAGGTTATTCATGATATATGTCTTTATTTTGTAATATGTGAAATCAAGAAGTTATTTTTGTTTTGCTTGTATTTTCCACACATGAGTTTATGCGTTTGTTGAGTGTTTCAGGAAATATATAGGTTGATTTAGTCATACTGCTGTCTACTCTTGCAACTGATAGATAGCGGTTAGGTTGAATTTGTTTTAATGGGCAATGTTTTTGTAATGGGCTGTTTATGTAAACTTTGAGCACTTTGTTTAGTTTATGTTTTGTCACAGATTGCCAAAGAGGGAGTTTGTTAGGTTCTAAGGAATTAGGAACTAATGTATTAGAACTTCATTTTGTAATGTTGGCAAACCATGATCAAAATGTTTTAGTCTTGTTTAGACTTGCTCAAAATATATGTATTTTTTTTTATGTAAAGTTGGAATCGAGTTGCTGCAGGATTTACTGTGTAAATCTGCCTGGCTCGATCGATCGAGAATTAGACTCAACCGATCGAAGCTCGTGCAGATTGTTTTTCTGCAGAATTTTCCAACTTAGCCCAAGTCCGTTTGACGTGTAGGGTTTTATGTTTTGCCCTAAGTATAAAAGGGAAAACCCTAGCCACATTTTAGAGTTGCTCTTTATGCTGTGTGTGTGAATCTTCTATGAGATCAAGAGGTGGTTGCCTTCACACATACTTAGGGTTTCCAATCTCAAGATTGATGTCAAGAGGTTGGTGATTAATTCAGTTGCTTATTCAAGAGCTTAAAGATACACAAGCAGGAGTGCTTGTACTTGCTGGGAATTCAAGAAAGAAGTAGTCCGTGGACTTGGAGCTATCATGGGGTCGTGATAGTAAATTTCCTACTCGAGGTAGCAATATGATGTTAGTGGTCTAAGTCGCTATTGTGTAAACTTCAATTCTTTCATAGTGAATTCGTTTTACCTTGAGGATAGCTAGGTTAAATCATTCCCAGGTTTTTTACCGGTTTGATTTTCTTGGGTTATCATATTGTTGTGTTCTTTATTTTCCGTACTTTACAATAATATGAGATATTTGTGTTAACCTAGATTTGATAATTTGACTAAGTAATCACTTGGCTAATTGACTAGGTTAATCTAGTTGTGTTTTAAGGGGTCTAAAAACGTATAGAGTTCATCATAAGAAGTAACCATTATAGATTGCACACATATGTCCATTATAATTATTCATTTCAGGTAATGAAAAAAAAAAAAAAAAAAAAAAAAATCTTTGGATGAATCTTGTAGAATGAAAGTTGATATAGAATGTGTCTTTTTCTTTCTCCTTAATTCTAAAATAAAATACATATCTTAAACACCCACAATCAATCACAGCTTTTACAAAACCTACAAGTCCACAACACCCGACTTTAACATCAAAATTGTAATTATCGATGTCACTCAATATAAAATGCAAGCCCCCTTTCTTTGTGTTAGCCAACTCATACGAGTTAGGATTAGATGAGACAATAATGTTAGAACTACGTAGGTGTTGTCAAAAGATTGAAGGTAAATGACATCGTTTTTTATCTGTGTGTATTTGACACGGGATTGTGTGAAGGGCTATGAATAATATATATATAAAGGAATAAAAGTGCAAGATGTGAAAATGGTGAATTGAAATGCAAAGAATTTTATGTGTATGTGTGATGGAGAAAAAGTCTTGAAACATTGAACCAAAGAAAACAATGAATAATTATTTTTTAATTACAAAAATCTTGAAATATTGAACCAAATGAAACCCAAAAAAAAAAAAAAAAGTTAAAATTTTTTTTCTTATCTTTGATGTGGTACTTGAGAATATTTTAATTCTATTTGCAAAGAATGTGCCATTTGACAATACCTCATATTTTTCCACATAAAATTTCTGCTTATATATATATATATTGATGATTACATTGATATTTTCTTGTTTTTCTTGTTGTAAGCTTTTTTTTTTTTTTTTTTTTTTTGGTTAACAGGCATAATATTTAACAAAAGATTACAAGCTGGCGGCCACAGAGGCTAAAGTATTGACAACCTGCCTATAACAGTACAAACCATCTATGTCAGATATAATAAGCCTACTTACTTAATTCATCCGAGGGGGAAGTATCAAAGATAACAAAACCCTCCCTCATACAACATCCTTTTTCAGCCAAAAAATCAGCACATTTATTCGCCTCTCTAAATACATGTGCTACCCGAACCTGTGTGAGATTTGCCATGAGAGATCTGCAGTCAAGGAGAAAAAAATTTATTAGAGTTGCTCTCTGGGGTTATGGGAAAAATGTGTTTCCAAGCCAAACCCAGCTCTTCCTCGAACCAACCCGGCGTTGGCGCTGCTCTTATCTGAGCTATTATCTCGTCTGGGATTACCACCACACGGTTCCTGTACCAGATGGCCCATCCGGTCATCGGCAGTGATGGTAGCCCAATGAACATCCTTTCCATTTTCCACAAGCTTACCACTCTCCAACTCTCTTGAACGCAAAATCAACTCTTTCTTCCCTTCGGCGCTGTGAGAAAGCTTTTTATGGCTTTTAGAATTTTTTGAGTTTCTAATCCCCAAACCTTCACTTCCTTTACTTTTGTTTTTGGCTAGAGCTTTCCTCTTATTCCCTGAAATGTGCTTTCGCTCCTGCTGACCTTCAGCTCTTGGGTTTTCAATGCAATCTTCCATCATACTATCCTTTCTCATCTCAAGATCGCTCTGCGTGATTTGGGCTGCCTCATCACGTGTTGTCTCACTCCCTGTGTCAGCCGAATCACTGTGATCTGATTTCCCAAGATTTTCACTTGCTTCCACTTGACCTGAAGTTTGTGAAAGGTCCGGATTGCCCTTAAATTTGACCTGGGAAGAGATGTTTGATTGAGCTGGCCCACTAGCCTTTCCCATCCTAGCCGACCCCTTTTTCCTTGTGACAACCATCCAAGGCCCATAGTTAGGCTCGGACTGAACTACATCACTGATTTCGTTGGCTTTCAACGATGTTTGTACCTCGTTATCTCTGTTTGGTTCCTTCACTTTCAGACCGCAATTGTCCTGTTTATGCCCCAGCTTGCCGCAACAGAAGCACAAGGATGAAATACCTTCATACAACACTTTTTGTACTAGTCTTCCCACTCGGATAGAGCTTATGAGTGGCTTATCTAAATCAATTTGTACACATAGCCTTGCATAGCCTCCTCTAGTTTCCGAGGCTGTGTATGAATCAATTCGTAAAACAGGACCAATAACACTCCCAATTTCTCTCAACACAGCAGCGTCATAAAATTCAATTGGTTCCCAAGGCTTGATTGCAAGAAAATGCTCCCCTATAAACCATGGGCCACCCCGAAGAACTTTGTCAAAATCATCACTGTCACTGAATCTGATCAGAAAAAAGCCTTTACCCAGTGTCACACAATCCATCTTTGCCGTCGGTTTCCATAAGGCATTGATCTTGAAAGTAAGGTAGTGGAATCCAACAGACCTACCATACACTTTCACTATCAAAGCTTTCGACCACGGCGATCTTATACGAGCTTTTGTTTCTTTGGAAAGCTTCACCTCAGCCATACCTTCTGTTAAAGGTTCCATGTCATCCTCCGACTCATACCCATCCTCCCAGTCTTTTTTAAACTTAAATGCCTGCTCATATGCTCCAGGAATGTCACCTACGAGGCTGTCTTTGTAGCTTACTAATTTCCTTGGTGGCAAGAAGCTTCTTGCACCATTGTTCTCTTTAAATTTTTTGACACTTCGTTGGAATTCATCCTCCTCTTCGGTTGTACGCTGTGCTGATGCAGAGAACTGTACTTCCATATTTCTCCTGTTGTAAGCATTTAGAAGAATTATTGACGCTTATTTTGTGAATAATATAATTTAATTTTAGGGTAAAAGTTTCCTAGTGAGGTTTGTATGATAGGTAAAACCAACCATCTGGACTCTAGTGGGTGCTTCAAAGAATCAATTACACTAATTGCATTAATAGAAATGTAAACTTAATCACTAGCTTATAATAATTTATTATAAGCTTGTTGGCTTTTCTATTTTTTGGGCAATGAGAGACAAGAACTTACTGTCGATCAGGTTATGGATGAAATTAGGAGTCGATCTATTTTATTTTCACATGCCAAAAAATTGAATAAAAAAAAATACTAAATGTCAAAAATAACTAAATACTAAAATTAAAAGTTATATAATATATAAAATTTTAAGTTTAGACAATTCAAAATTCACTAATAATATCATCACCCTAAAATTAGGAATAAATAAATGTCATGCAGCCACCATAGGCTTGAAAGCCAAGAAAAAGACCAGCTTGGGGCAGCTCATTAGAATGGTTCACATATTTTTCTTTGAAACCCTGGAGATTGGCTCGCCTACACCGTTTTGTTCTCCCATTTGAAAACCACCCCGAGAGAGAGAGAATTGTGAGGGGATAAATTTTTATTTAAGAGGCAAATGTTGATAATTTAATAATGGTTATCAGGAATATAGCCTTCAAGTCGTTTAACCGAAACTGTTACTAATTTATTCAAATAGACAATTTTCGTCAGGAGTTGGTTCATTTCCGCCATTTAAAGGTACTCTGGAGCTCAAACTGACAACGACATTGATATATATACTCCCTACGGGACCCAAATGTACAATAAGAAGTATTTGTCTTTCTGAAAAAATGAACAAACACATTCTACGCACCATGTGGAAATTAAGCAAAATGTAACAAAAACAGCAGCAGCTCAAATTGCTTACAAAAACATTTACCACTTAGCGTGAATATATTTAATAAGTATAAGCATAGTGAAAGATAAAATAGATATCAATTGAATAAAACAAATAACATTCCCCCTGAGAAATAAATTGCACTCCCACTTAGGAATTAACCCTGTTAAAAATGATACCAAATTTCTCGTCCTTTTTGTCAAAAATGACAAAAGGCTCAAAAATAGCTACATAACTTAACCGGGATAGCGAAATAAGACCTGTGGCCGTGGGGACAATTTAAGGCCATAAACAGAACATGAGTGCAAATATTGTAGACACTAGGAGGAAAAATGAGAGAGTGGTGGTACACGGGATGCCAAGACTTAAGAAATATATGAATAACCAATTGAAAGAAATGCAAGACAGCAAGCAAGGAATCACAAACTATTAATATAAAAATAAATAAATAGTAGTCGCTTATGCTATTTAGGAGATAAATTGGCAAAAAGATGACATTTGTAAGTAGTAGTTAATTATTTCCCTGCACATAAATTGTTGGGTCAAAAGATAGATTGGCCTCAGTTAATTAATTCAATTTTTTTCAAGTTGATTAATTAGATTAAATTACATGCAAATCGTGGAAATACCAACAAATCAACAAATAAACTAAATGCAACGAAAATTAAATTGACACGGTAATCTGTTGACAAATGGAGAAAACCTTTCACAAGACAAAAACCCTACCGAGTGAACTTAAGGTCACCATTCCCAAGAATCCACTAATCAATAATTAAGCGGTTATAAGAATGAGAAATCTTACCACTACCCTAGTCTATCCCAAAATACCAATCTACAGTTGAATTTTCACTTCAATACCCAATTGAACTTGATCTTATAGTAGTCTTCTTTCCTTTGTTGCAAAAATCTATAATCTGTGACTAACTCCTTTGCACGGATCCCAATATGTGACTAATCCAGCAACTTGAATGATCGTTGTTGGTTGCAAAGTTCTCCATTTCATAAACAACGAATATTAGGAAGTACTTGGTTACAAAACCCTATGGCGTACAAACACAGTAGCTTCTCATAGAGAGAATTAAACTCTTGGTCTTTGTATCCGTGTGTGACGGCTCTTAAAATAAGCCTTATATATGTCTAGGGTTGTGAGAAAAGAAACCCTAAACAAATATATCAACCTGGGCTGAATTTCAAATCTGGAATCGTAATTCTCGATATATTGAGCTTGTATCGGGCATGTGTCAAGCTTCTTCATCTAACCTCGATAGTAGTATCTATTGAGCTTCTGTCAAGACTTAATGAATAGGCTTTTGTTCACTTGTTTCTTGGATAAATTTTAATGACTTTAAAGATACCACTTGATATATTAAACCCACCTTAAATCTATCCAATTACAAGTATTAGTCAATTACATAGAAAATATGAACCTAACATAAACTACCCCTCTTTGATGTGTGGGGTGGGGGTAGTTATGGGCTGAATATAGCCTCCACCTATTGTCAATTAGTGAAAGATTGAAGTATACAAGCAAACTCTCTCTAACAACAATGTAATCTTCTATCAAGAATGACCATTTTCAATCAACTAAAGAATAACTTCATGTTTTCAAGTGTGCATCGCCTCACACGAATTATCTAGGAGTAGGCTTGTAACTTAACTATAAACAGGAGAATCTTGATCAATCAAGCAAGAGTCAAGGAATTAAAGCACAAGTTTTGATAAGTCGAAGAGCAGAGTTGATCAAAAATATAGAAATGTTTTTAAACAATTTTGATCAAATGAAGGTAAATTGAACAGTGCAAAAGGGCAATTTTTAAAAACACAAAATGCACCCAAAAAAAAAAAAAAAAAGAAAGAAAGCATGAAGACACATAAATCTCCATACTAACCTAAAGGCATGATGCAAATGACATGAAAAACACGTAGTAATGCAAGGTATCATGCAAGATGCTTCTCTTAAGCGAAAACACAATTAGCTTTGAGAGATTATAGTAAATATTCATTGCATTTCAAGCCAGAACAATTTAGCTCCATATATGAGTGCGCGTGTGTGTATATGTCGTTGTTCATAAACTAAAATTCATTAATCAATTATTACTTCTATGATTATATGTCTTCAAAGTATGACATGAATTATGTTGTTTCAATAAAAACTTATGTATTCAGCCATGAAGTCCAATTATTAGAAATCGTGAGTGAAAGAAAAATAATAGTAGTTGTTAGTTTTATCATCCGCTTAACCTTATAGGATATATAAGTTTCTCACTTGGATCTTTTTAAACTTAATAGTTAATTTTTTGTACATCTCAACTTGTATCAAGCATAGCAATTATGGACAAAGCCAAAGGTTTAGGCTAATAGACTCAACAATGCTGGAAGAGTCATGCACTCCATCTAAAGTATTGAGATGCATTCATGTTCATCTCTTATGCATACTAAACCAAGTAATCGGTAGACCAACCATGCTAGATGTTGTTTCTATCTTTTTAAATGAAACTCTTCAACTCGCCTCTCCAAAACAACCCATATATGTTATCAACACTGTTGTAGAAGAGTCATTAATTAGAGGTTTTTCAAATCAAGCTAGAAAATTGTTCCATAAATATTGTCACACATTTTGTGATGGGAGCTAGATAAATACTAAAATCCACAAGTAATGTATGAATTAAGTATGTGTGGAAAGAGAAGCTTTTATCGAGTGTAGGGAAGGAGATTCTATTTAAAACAGTGGCGCAAGCGGTTCCAACATACACTATGAGTGTATTTAAATTGCCAAATGCTCTTTGCAAGGCGATGACAATTATGGTCCAGAAATTTTGGTGGGGTCAGTCGAATGACAAGAATAAAATGGCATGGTTGAGTTGATAGAAGATGTACTTGCTTAAGGATAAGGGTGGTTTGGGTTTTCATAACTCAATTCTTGTAATTCAAAACTCTATTTCATATCCCATATTCTATTCTCTATTTTTATTTTTTTATTTTTTATCTTAACTCATTCCCAATTTTTTTGGCTACAAAATTTGGCTTCAATTTTCTCAACTTTAACCCAAAATGATGGAGCCCACACATCTGCTTGGGTCAGAACAGCCTTCCCTTACCCACGAAAATTCTCTCTCCAATTGAGAGTTGAGACAACCCTCTAGGAACTGAAGAGGCCAAACCTAGAGGCCATCAACCAACTTAAAGTTTCCTCACCTCCTACCACCACGGAAAACCTATAAATCCACCAATCAAAACCCTCAAAAACCCAACCTACCACCATTTTTTTTCCATCCACCACCTCACAAATCACAAAAAAATCAAACCCATCCAAACCCATCCACCATAGCAAATCCACTCACACTACCAACACCTTCAACACCACAACAAATTCCCCCATAAAACCCACAAACTCTAAATAAATAAAGAAAGAAAGAAAGAAAGAAATAAAACCCAAAAATGCAGATCACAACCCAAATTGGAGTGCTAAGAAAGAAAGAAAAAGCTGACAAAGGAAAGAGAAAAAGCTAAGAGCAAAGAAATCTAGGCTTAGGAGAAAGAAAGAAATTAAAGAGAAAAGAAGAAAGAAAGAAAAAATAAAAGAGAAGAAAGAAGTGTACAAACTGAAGAAAGAAAAGAAAGAAAAAAGAAAAGAAAAAAAAAAAAAGAAAAGAAAAGAAAAGAAAAGAAGAAAGAGAGTGTTGGCACTTGATTTTTGATGTGGACTTAACATTGAGTTGGGTCCCACACATTTGCCAAAATTTACAAGAATGCCACATAACTCATAACTCATGATTCAAAAACTTGTTTTCAATTTTCATCACCCAAACTTAGTTTTTTGAGTTTTAAGTGATGAAAACTGAGTTATGAGAACAAAACCAAACAAGCTTAATTGTAGTAAGGCCCACAAATTTTGAGAATTGAGTGATGGAAATTGAGTTTTGAGTGATGATTTTGCCTAAACCAAACACCCTCTTAATTTGACTCTATTAGAGAAACAACTAGCGACTTAAACTAATACAAATTCCCATGATTATAGGGTCTTAAAAGCTAAGTATTTTCCTAACAGTGATTTTCTACGCACTAAGTTGGGTAATAAGTCTTGATACACATGGAGAAGCATATTGAGTATAAAGAATATTGTCCAACATGGGCATAGATGGCAAGTGGGGGATGGTTCGGCTATTAGTATCCTGAATGATAAATGGCTTCCATGGCCATCTACTTTTCGGATAAAAAGCTTACCTACTAGAATGCCAACAAATGCTAGAGTTAGTTCATTAATAGATCCACAGCTTGGAGCCTGGAAGTTAGATTTGATCCATTATTATTTTAATCCGACAGATGCCTCAGCCATTCTAAGCATACCTATCAATTCGAGACTTCCTAGAGATCGGGTAATCTGGGCTTACGACTCTAAGAGCATTCACACCCGGACTTTCAAATGCCATATGTTGGCATGTTTAGCATCAAAGCCTCAAAAATACCCCATTTCCCAGACTTGTAAACCCAAAAAAATTTACAATTGTGCTACAGTACTGTTGCAAAATGGTACTGTAGCACAATTACAAACCAATTTAATATATTTTATTGCAAGCCTCTCTTCACACCCTCTGTATCTCTTCTCTCTCTTGACATTCCAAGCCTCTCTCTCACATATCTCTCTCACGATGGTGGTTTTTCCTGGCGTGGGTCGTGGGTCTGGCGTGGGTTTGGTGGTTGCAAGGTCTGGTGGTGGTGTGGCGTGGCGTGGATGTTGATCGGTGTGGAGTATCGTGATGGGTCTCTCACGGCGATCGGCATGGCGTGGAGGATCGTGACCGGTGGTTAATCTTTCCAACCCCAAACTCTCAGCCTCTCTCTTCGATCTCATGCCAAAATTCCTCTAGGCGGTGTGATGCTCATGGACCAGGTGGAGGTCGATCTCATCGTGGCTGTGGTGGTGAGTACTATATACTGTGTTTAGTGGTGTTAAATCTCGTGGTGTTGGTGGTGGGTCTTGCATTGGTGGGTATTTGTTTTGTTTATGGGTGAAGATCGAGTGGGGTTTGTGGTGGGTTAGTGGTGGAGATCGTAGCAGATCTGTGGTGGGTTTCTTTGGAGGCGTGGGTTATTTTGGTGGGTTTCTTTGGAGGCATGGTTCAGGTGGTGGGTTTTGTTTGGCATGGGTCAAGTGGGTTGTGGTGTGGAGATTGTTGTCCAGTGTGGTGGATGTGGAGCTGTGATTGGCTCCGATGGTGGCTCCGTTAATGGTTTTTTTTTTTCTTGGGTTTACTGGTATATGTGGGGTGTTTCGGTTTGGTTTGATGGTTTTTTTTAACATGGTTTTGCTATTGATTTGATGGTCCGGTGGTGGTGCTGGGATATATAAGGATGGTAGTGTGTTCACTGTGTTGTTATGGCTATTTGGCGGTTGTTTGGTGGTGAGAGAGAAATAGTAAAAAAAGAATAAAAACGAATATTTAAATAAAGTAGCAAAAAATATAGAGTTAGGGATGTTGGAAGTGTTGTAAAATGGTATGGTATAAATGATAAAGTAGGTTTTAAGATAGTAAAATAGAATAGTTTGAAGATTTCGGATGCGAATGATCTAAGGGCAGGTTCACTGTTCGCAATGCTTATAAATTGGTGCAAACTTTGTCTCCCAACCACGGTGAGACTTCGAATGACCAAGCTCAACGCAAATTTAGGAATGTTCTGAGTTTGAATGTGCCAAACAAAGTCAAATCTTTCGCATGGAGAGCAAGTAGAAATATATTACCCACAAAAGCCAACCTTTACCATCGAGGAGTCCTAGATGATCCAACTTGTGAGGCTTGTGGAGTAGCAGCTGAATCTGGGGGGCACTTGTTCTGGGACTGTGATAAGGCTAGTGAGATTTGGAGACTTTCGGGCATCCCTTTTGACACTTGTGGAGCACGTTTTCTGGAGTTTCAAGGCCTATTGTGGCATGTCATGTTCGCCCAACTGTTCAGTGAGAAGGTGATTTGTTTTATTATTACCATCGCTTGGAGTATGTGGTTCAATAGAAACCAAGGTAGACACAGTCAGCCTAGGTAAGCAGGATCAGTTGTGCTCTGTAAGGCAAGATATTTGGTGGATAAATTTCAAGATGCTAACTTTAAGTTACTAGTGGTTGCAGAGGGTGGTACTCAGTGCGTTCCTCCTAAACCTCCATGGTACAAGATAAATGTTGATGGTGTTGTTTTCCCTTCTTTTGGGTCCGCAGGAATGAGGGCAGTGATTTGCGACTCTAGGGAAGATTGGTCGCACTGCTTAGCAAGAAATATCTTAACCCTTTTGGTTATGTAGAGGTTGAAGCTAAGGCTATGGAAGATGGTATTCAGTTTGCTTGGGATGTTGGATTTCGAGACGTAATCTTTGTATGTGATTCGAAGATTGTGTTTGATGCTCTAAATGGGACCTCTAACCCTCCTGCCACAGCGGTGAACATTTTTTGGGGCGTAAAACAAAAGCTAAGAGAGTTTAGAACGGTCCAACTATGTCGTGTGAAGCAGAAAGGAAATCGACTAGCACGCATTTTGGCTCAATATGCCTAAGGAATTGATACTTATGTAACCTAAATGGAGGAAAATCCTAATATGCTTGAGTCTGCATTGGCTCAGGATGTTTTAAATTTATCTTCTTCTTAATGAAAGTTACACTATTCTTATTAAAAAAAAAGGGTAGGTGTACACATGCCTATTTGACAAGGGCTATACGTAATTGTGACTAGACTAGACATGCTTGTATCCTTGTGTTTTAAGATTTTTATTAGAATTGGTAATAACTAGTATACACCTATAAGCCTAATTTTCTTTATCTTTCTTCTTACTATAAGCAATGAGAGGCATTATTGTAAAAGTGTCCTAGCTTAGTTAACTAGACATATTCGATATAATAGATGTAGTAATAGATATGTAATCTTGATCATTAGTTACCAAGTCATAACTAAGGTTATAATTGAGTACTGACAAGTAGTGAATTGCTGAACTTGACTCAACAATAATAAAACATTTGTTCAAAATCAACTCAAACTCGATCAAGTCAAGCCTACACACAGCGTTTGAACTCAATCTTATCAAAAAACCCAAAAGCTTAAACTTGGCTTGACAAGATTTGAATCATTACTTAAGTTGAGCTCAAGTTCTATATTGAGCTTAAAAATCAAGATCTTGAGTTGGAACTCAAACACAATCTTGGTATCAAGCTCATGCACTCAAGTGTAAACTAAAGCACATAATCAAATGCTTAACATCTTGTTTGGATTGAGGGGGAAGGGAGAGGAAATGGAGGAGAGTAGAATAGAATTGGTTGAAAATAGGCTAATTTTAGGTCAATTCTACTCTACTCCTCCTCCTCCTTCCCCCTCAATCCAAACGGACCATAAATCAGAAAAAAAAAAAATATATATATATATATATATCAATTTGATGATAAAACACACAAATCACAATTAAATTATAATCATGATTTCCCAATCCATTGTTTATTACTCTATTTATTAACAATTGTTCAACTTACAATATTACCGAACTGACATTATTATTATATATTGTTAGTGCATATGCCTAAACTTATATCGTTATTTTTACATTAACTTTAAAATTTGGTACATAAATCAAATAAACTGAATAGATTAAAAAAATTTATAGAAAACAGTCTCTGGGATTATGTATGATAGAACACCCTAAAGAGAGCTTGCCAATATTCTTCATCAGCTCCGAGACTCAATCTAAAAAACCTAATAAATGATATTATAAAGATTATGAAGCATCTTTGAAAATATAACTGGATAAGGTAGTGGATAAAGGATCATATATTACGAAGCAGAATTGATATTTTGATGTTGATTGTAATTGTAGTCCTCCCTTGGAATTATTCTTATTTGTCAATTAGGGGCTATAGACTTGTCAGTCATTGATGAAATACTGTATTATTCTTATTTTTTATTTTTTAATTTCGTATTATTTCAAGAAGTATAATTCATTCCACTCTGAAATTCGAATAATTGGATCTAGGTTCCTTAAAATAGGTCAAGACCCCAGTTGAAAATAGGGAGCAACAAGCCCAATTGAACATTTTAAGCAAAGGATTGAAACCTAGGAAAAATAAAGCATTTAGGCTTCCAATAAGAAAGAAGAGAGGTCCAAACCCATTAAGGGTCCATAAAGAGGAACCTAAATCCATGAATGGGCAAGTCTCAGGCCCCATAAAATAAAGGAAGGAAAAAAGCCCAGCATAGCCCTTAAAGGTCAGAAAATCGCTGGGGAGCCCGGGAAAATAACTGGGCCAGGATACCTGGGGATTCCCAGGAGCCAGGGATCCTTGGGACATGCAGCAAAGCTAGGTTGGGATTAAGACAGTTTAGAGTGTGTACCAAGAAACACAAGGAAATAGAATAGATATGTCTCTATCAGCCACTCAATGATGCAGAAAGGGGGTCAGAAGGCTTAAGAACCAACAACCCATGAGTAAAGGCCTAGTACCTCGGGGAACCCAGGAAGAAGAACCATAAGGGAATGTGGCTGGGGATCTTTCAGCCTGGCAGGAAGGAATCAACTCACTTGGTAAAAATGATAAAGGGAAAAGCAACCAAAAGTTGGGTCTGAAAAGGTGGAATCTAGAAGCCTTAAAAGAAGAAAGACCAAAGGTCAGCCCTTTAAGACACCCCAGTACGGGAAGGTTAGCTGGGGTCTTTCGAAGATGAAATCTCAAAAAAGGGAAATAATAAAGAATAAGGAAGGGACCAGCCACTAATGTTGCTGACACAACATTGGTTCTGGTACCCAGAAGAACAAATAGAGGGAATCAGTGGTACCCCGGAAACCCTAGGATGGCACTATAAAAGGGGAAGCAACCAACAGTGAAAGACATTCAACAATAGTGAATTAGAGTAAAAATCATTAAGAAAACTCTGTTAGAATTCAAAAAAAAAAAAAAAAAAAAAAAAAAAAGAGAAAAAGGAGGGAAATATTGTTCGGTATCCTCAAATAGCCACTAGAGAACACACTTAGATTCAAAGAGATTCAAACTTTGCAAGTCTTAGAGGCCTGAAGAGCCATCTAAGTCTGTGATTTTGAACTTATTTGGACCTTGTAACCCGTCCTAGTGAGCATAGTGTATTACACAATCAAGAAAGTAATAAAATATTTTGCATTATTTTAAGATCCCTAATGCTTTATTTTATGTTCCTTCTTGATCAATTTCGTTCCTTTGCTATTCCTTGCTGTTCAGTGCATATATTTCTTGTCTGTTAGCATGTATGTGTTGTAGGATTCATGCTTTGTGCACTACTTGGTTCGAAATCAGCCCAATTTAGCTGCGGTGAACCAAGCCCAATCCCTTAAAACAATAAGTATTGGGTCCAGGATCCTTGTTTCTACTTGGGCCTGTGTGCTAAAAAAAAAAAGAACCCACACATTAGGGCGACTCCACTAGGGACTAGGTAAAGGAAAGGGAAGAAGCAGTCCCTTCGCAGAGCATGGCTCCAAGACCAAGGAACAGTAAAGGTACCAATGTACTACCTGCGACATTTGAGCTCGTAGGAGAAAATGAGGTAACTTCAAGGCAGAGGAATGAAGTACCTCTGGTGGAGCAGGAGGTCGTCTTAGGACAGAGGTGTGGGGTGTAGGAACTAGAGCCCATGGCTCAGATGGCAGAAATGATGAAAGACTTACAACAGGAGATCCGTATCCTCAAAGAGGGAAGGACTCAAGAAATCAGAGATAACGCTCCCCCTGTGGCCAACCAAGAAAGAGCCCAACCAAAAGGAGGGTCAGTAGTAGGAGGGGGAGTTAACCCCTAGTATCTCACACTAGCGGATGTCAACGCCCTTTTGGAACAAGAAAGGGAAAAGCTCTCGGGGATCCCCAAGCAATTCTCTCGGGATCCCTCATTCCCACCAAAACTCCTTGGCAAGCCCTATCCCAAGGGATATGAACCCCCAAAGTTTCACCCTTTTGATGGAAGGAACGGAAGTGCTGTGGAGCACGTGAGTAGGTTCATTCACACCATGGGTCTTTACGCAGGAGACAAGGAGCTGTGTCTAAGAGAGTTTGCTAAGTCCCTATTGGACAGAGCATACACATGGTACACTACCTTGAGGCCGGGGTCCATTAAGACCTGGAATGAGATGATGGAGAGGTTTTGCTCAAAGTATTATCCAGGTGAAGACAAGGCCACCTTCCAAAGCCTTCAGATGGTAAGGCAAAGGCTCGGAAAAGACCCTATCCAGTTCATCAAAAGATTTGAGGATGTTTCTTTGGACTGCTATGGGGATCACGAAGAAAGGGAGTGTTAGGACATATGTGTTTCACATGTTAAGAACATATATCATGATTTTATGTAATTGGCTAATCCTTTGACAAAATGCACTTTACTTGTATTTGGGTAGATTTAGGATGTGTTTAAATACTTCAAGAAATCATGTTTCAAGATCAAGTGTTGAAGCCTTCAAGTCTGTCCAAGAAAACAAGCTGAAAGTGCAGAGTTATTAAAACTTGACAGCTAGCATGTGTCGAGGTTTAAGAAGTTGTTTTAGCCCCGTGGCTCGACAGCTAGCTCGACAGATGCTTGACAGCTTCTATCTGTCGAGGTTTATGAAAACAGAATTTCTGTTCTATTTTTCTTGAGATCCATGGATGTGTCTTTGGGCTTTCTTTTCTCCTAACCCTAGACATATAAAAGGATTGTTTTAAGAGCTGTCAAAGTACACAAGTTGCACAAGCATTGAGCAAACTCTGTTCAAGCAATTTGTAACCAAAGACGAAGTTCTTGCCCTAGTTTATCTCTTTCTCTTGAAGAAGTTGCTGTGTATGTGCACCATAGGGTTTTGTAACCAAGCATCTTCTTGATCTTCATCATGTGGATGAATTAAAGAACTTTGCAGTCAATAACCTTCATAGTTGGTTATTGAAGTTGCGTACTGGGATTCGCGCATTGGTTAGTCACGTACTTGGGAGCCGTGCATCAAAAGGGGGAACTGTCATTACAGAACAAGTCCAATTGGGTATTGGGGTAAGGGTTCAACTGTAGGTTGGTAAGGTACTTGGGATTCCTTTACTTGTAACCGCTTGTTGTGATAATAGTGGAGTTTCAGGAGTGGTGACACTCGGTGGAGTTTTTGCCGTTAGGTTTTCTCCATTCGTAAACAAATTACCGTGTTATTTATTTTCCGCCTGCATAATTAGTTTATTGGTGATTTGTTTGTGCTACCACGTGTTTTGCATGATAAATTGATTAATTAATAATTTGGCTAATTAATTAATTAATTTCAATCACAAGGGGTCAATTTCTTTGTGGCCTATCAAGTGGTATCAGAGCCAAGGTCATAGGTTTGAGTCGTTGGAGCCGCATTGTGAGGGAGGGATTGTGAGGGATTTCACAATTTGCTCCAATACCAATGGGCTTGGTCTACGATCGAATGCTATAAAAGATTTGTGCCCCCTCATCCTTCACCAATTGGTGGTTGGATGGATTGGTGAGGCACACGGTTCGATAGGGAGCTCATGGAGACTTGCATATCTAACATGCTCTTTGATTACAGGCTTAATCTCGAAAATCTATGCATAACCCAATTTGCTGACCTGCTACAGAGAACTAGGAGGACAGTGTTGACCATGAGAACAAAGAGGGTGCCAGTACCTTAGGCCATGACAGCTTTGGTAGGAGAAAAGAGGAAGAGAATTAAAGGAGAAATGGCCGAGGAACCACCTGTGATCCCATGTACTGCGGAAGAATTGAATCATGTTCTGGATAAATGGATTGGAGACGGAATTGTTAGGTCATTCACTGTGTCCATTCCACCTATTGAGGAAGAAAGGAAGAATCCTTTGTTTTGCATGATTCATAACTATGTCAAGCACTCCACCAAGGATTGTTGGACCCTTCGGAGGCTTTTTCACAAAAAAGTTTAGGGAGAGGACCCTGGAGCTCACCCAAAAGGAGCCCGAGGTGTAGAGGAACCCTTTACCCAACCATAAAGGGAAAGGAGTGGTGGCTGTAGTAATCCATGGAAGCTCGGCAGAAGTAGAGGAACCTGAAGGATCCTTTCACCCTAGCACAGTCAAGACCCTTCAGAAGAGCCCTAAGTTCAGATCATTATTCAATCAATTGGGATTTGGGCTAGAAGTAAGAAGGATGGCCATAGAATCCCTCATGAGTATAGCAGCTGATTCAGGGGTGGAATGTTTCACAGTAGAATCCCATGCCAACCGAGCTTACTTGGAGACAACCAATGCAATAACCTTCACGGATGAAGACATGGAAGTTGAACATCCAGACCATTGCAGACCCTTTTATCTGATGGCCACCATAAACGGTGTCCAAATCAGGAGAGCACTGATAGACATAGGGGCATCATTCAACCTCATAGCCCTAAGTACCTTAGAGGCTGTGGGCTTGATTGGTAGGAGGATCCTGGGGGCTCCTATGGAGATAATAGGATTTGGAGGAGTAGCAGAATCGACTGAGGGATATGTGCAGCTGGCCTTAAAGGTGGGCCTAATAGTAGCCCTGACCATATTCCATTTGATTAACTCAGAAGTTTCTTACCATGTTCTGTTGGGACGCCCCTGGCTCCATAAGCATCGCCTCATTCCCTCCATGTACCATCAATGTGTTAAAGGAAGATTGAATGGGAAGCCCATAAGAATCCCTGCCAATCCAATCCCTTTCAGCCAAGAAGAAGTGAACTTTATAGAAACAATGTTTTATGAAGAATTGGAACTAGATGATGAGAGTCCCACACTAGGGACACTAGGAGCACTTGTCTTGGAAGAAGAAGAAAGAGGAGGTACCCACGACCTAAGGAACCTCTTGGACAGAAAAAGGCAAAAGAAGGAGACTAGCTCCTCAGGATCCTGGGAATGTGTAGTGGTGCGGGAGCCCGGAGGAAGGCTAATATATCGTTTATAAAGGTACGCGGGGCTTGAATGCATTATGCAGGAGGGTCCCGAACTGCCAGATTGTATGATGGTTCAAGAAGAAATCCTAGAGGATCTAGACAAGGAAGCTCAAATCCAGTCTGAAGAGGAATTGGAAGAAGTAAACTTGGGGGCTGGTCTAGGATCCCTGAAACCTGTCTTCATTAGCAGTCAGTTAACAACACAAGAAAAAGAACAATTAGTAGCATTACTCAGGAGGTATGTGGATGTATTCGCATGGACATACAATGCGATGCCTGGCTTGGACCTAGGACTAGTAGTCCATTCTCTCAACATGAACCCAGGAGTTAAGCCAGTAGTTCAACCAGCCAAGGTCTTTCACACTGACATAGAGGCTCAAATAACTCAGGAAGTCAAGAAGCTACTGGCAGCTGGGTTCATCAAGCCAATCCAGCATCCTAAATGGCTCTCCAACATAGTACCTATGAAGAAAAAGAATGGCCAAATCCGGTGTTGTGTGGATTTTCACAATCTGAACAAGGCATGTCCAAAAGATGAATTCCCCCTGCCTAATATTGATCTCCTTGTAGATTCAGCTGCGGGAAACTCTATGTTTTTATTTATAGATGGATATAGTGGGTATAACCAAATTCGCATGGCTGCTAGAGATGTAGATAAGACAGCATTCAGGACCCCGATCAGGAATTTCTATTACATTGTGATGCCCTTTGGCCTTAAGAATGCGGGAGCCATGTACCAACAAACCATGATAGCCATCTTCCATGATATGATGCTTAGGGAAATGGACGATTATGTGGATGACATCGTGGTAAAGTCTAAGACTAGGGCAGGACACTTCTAGGTGCTTGAACAAGTTTTTGAAAGGTACAGGAAGTACAAACTACGCATGAACCCCATGAAGTGTGCCTTTGGAGTGTCTGCTGGAAAATTTCTTGGGTTCCTAATACATCGCAAAGGCATAAGTGTGGATCCAGCCAAGGCCACAACAATTGCAACAATGAGGAGGCCAAAAACGGTTAAAGCTCAAAAGTTTCCTGGGGAGGGTCTCTTACATCAGGAGGTTTGTGCCAGGACTGGCTTCGGTCACAAGTGAATTATCCAAATAGCTGAAAAAGAGGGTTGAGTTCACTTGGGGAACTGAACAGCAGAAAGCCTTTTAGAGGATCTAGCAGATTATGAACCATCTGCCTACCTTACAAGCACCAGTACGTGGGCGACCCTTGTTACTATATTTAGCATCAAATTCCCAAGCTATAGGAGCCCTGCTAGCATAGGAAGATGATGATGGGAATGAGCAACCCATTTATTATGTGAGCAGGACACTAAAAGATACAAAGACCAGGTACCCCAGGATAGAAAGGGCATGTCTGGTGGTTATGTATGGATCCCAAAGGCTAAAACGGTACTTCTCAGCCCACCAGATCCTCCTAGTGACCAAGTCTCATCCCATAAAAGCACTCCTTCACCAGCCTCTCCTAAAGGGAAGAATAGCACAGTGGCTGGTTTTGCTCTCTCAATATGACATCGGTCTGAGGACCCCCAAGGCTGTCAAAAGCCAAGCCATAGCAAATCTGCTAGCCCAGTTCCTAGGGGAAGAAGAGTGATCACTAAGCAAGGAGATCCCCGGAGAGGTGGAAGTAGTAGAACTCTCAGGAAAAAAATGGACCATGAGATTTGACGGGTCAGCAACGACAACTTCAAATGGCTTGGGAATTGTGTTAAGTTGCGAAGATGGGGATACCATGCCATTATCCTTCAAGCTTGAGTTTCTCTGTTCAAATAATGCTGCTAAGTACGAGGCATACCTTGACTGGACTGGACATAGCACTCAGCATAGGGGTAAAACATATGAAGGTTTTGGGAGACTCCAACCTCGTAGTCTCCCAAGTAAAGGGTGACTTTGCACTAAGAGAACAAAGTTTGGCAGCCTACAGAACTTGGGCACAGAAGTTGGAGCAAAAAATTCCAAACCTTCAGTGTGGAATACACCCAAAGAAGCGAAAACAAGTTTGCTGATGCACTAGCCACCCTAGGATCCCAGATACCATTTAAAGGAAAAAGTACTTTGATAAAGGTAAGCAAGCAGGAACATTCCATCATAGGGATCCTCAAAAGGATGTTCCTTGAAGAATCAAAACAGAAAGATTGGAGAGATGAGGTAAAAGGAAAGATAGGAAAGTTGGGGCATGAAGGAAGTATCAAGGAACTAAAAGATTACCCTTTGATAGAAGGAGAGTTGTACAGGAGGCTGCCCGGAGGGATCCTGTCCAAATGTATCAATGAAAAAGAAGGGAAGCTGAGATTAGAAGAACTGTACAGCCAGGTTTGTGGGATTGCAGAAAAAATCAGCCTATACAAAAGGATGCAGCGCATGGGGTATTACTGGCCAAATATGAACAAAGAGGCTACAATTGTACAGGAGGAATGTCAAAAGTGTCGACTTTCAATGGACAAAGAAGAAAGTTATGCCGTATTCGTGACAGAAGATTGGAGGACCCCATTTATGGAATACTTGGCTCAAGGGATCCTACCAACTGACAGGACACTGGCTCACTAGCTCAAGAAACTTGCCTTTAGATACTTCTTGCAAAATGGAATCTTGTTTAAAAAGGGGTACGGCGGGGATCCCCTAAGATGCCTGGGGCCTTGGGAGGCCAGAGAAGCAGTCAGAGAAGTCCACTCCGGTGATTGTAGAAGTTACCCAGGGAAAAGAAGGCTTTACAGGCAGTTGTTGTAGTTGGGGCACTATTGGCCTACAATGAAAAAGAACTCCAAGAAGCTGGTTAAAATGTGTCATGCATGCCACTTTATGTAGGTGAAAGGTTGCTTGTTCAATGTAGTTTTCCTTCCCTTGCTTCAGATGATCAAGGATGTGTGAAGAAAAAGCTTCCGGAGTGCAGGAGCCATGATATTACATTTGCTGAACGTTCAGGTTACTTTGTGGATACTGATGGATACGAGTTTCATGCGGATGACAACCTGACCCATGTGGATTGTGAAGACAAATGCTTGTCAATTTGTTCTTGTGTTGCCTTTGAGCCTTCAAAGGAAGATGGCACCGGCTGTAAGGTTTGGACCACCATGCCAAATTTTGAAACGGCTTTGAATGCACCGAAAGTATACTTCCTCGAATACAAAGGTAAGACTAATTCATGCTGAATTAATTTATCATATTTCTTGCTTATAGTTGATGTAGAACATGTGTTAAGAACATGACTTTGATGTGTCGGCTTGATAATCTAGATGCTTACTAAAGACCTTTGTAGAAAACAGATAAAATCAACTCTATTGATTTTTTAACTAGTAGATCAATTGCCCTAAGTTTTGTCTTGAGAGGCTTGAGAATCATCCAAATTTACGAAATAAACTAAAACAATGAGATGAAAACAAAAGTTATCGTAATATAATAACTGAAAGCTCGAATATGTGTGATTACACAAGAGCTTGTTTAGTCGACTCTCAATTAAAAGTTACGGCTCGGTTGCTTTTACTCTAACTTAAACTAAGTGCGAAATAAGAGTAAATGCGTGTGAACAAACGATAAAACTACTCTAAGCCATATTTATTAAATATCAATAATAAAATGAAAACTAAAAGAGTAGGGAAGAAGGATGCAAACACAAGATAACACCGAGACATGTTATTGAAGAGGAAACCGAAGAACTCGGCAAAAAACCTCTCCGCCCCTCTCCAAGCGGTAAATCAATCCACTAGAGAATAAGTTGGAGTACACGAATAACAAAAAACCCTCCAAACCTAGTCTGCTCCATTTACTTAAGCCCTCTAAGCTCCTGCTACCAACTGGTTTGATGAAACCTTGTATTCTCTAGCTTTCCCGAATCACGCAATTCAGCCGGTTGCATCCGCCAACAATTGGCTTCTTCCAATGCTTCCCAGTAGCACGAAAACCTCACTTGACACTCAAATTAGGTGTGGTAAGTGTTTGAGCTATCAACCTTTCAAGAATTTAGAGATGGAGAGGTAAGAATAGAGGAAAACTACAAGGAAAAGTGTAGATGATTGTTGGTATAACAATCTTTAACTCTCAAGTGTGTATGCTAGGGTTTTCTCTCTGAAAAGTACTCCTTACAATATGAGAGTAATGAGGGTATATATAGTGTGGGTAAAGACTTGGTAGAGCAGAAATGACAAAATAGCAAAACAGAATGTTTCGCGAGTATTTCGCGGGAAGGCCTTACTCGTGAGACACTCGCGAAAACCAAGCTGTTATGACTCTTTGCATTACAATCATGTGCTCAACATGAGGCTACTTCGCAGGTTAGCTTCTCGCGAGCTTCTCGCGAAATCCACTTGATCTTCAATATAAGCTTGAGTTTTCACACTATCTCTCACACACAACCCTTATGATAAAAATCCCACATAAATACATGGAAAAAATGATTGAATAGAATTACAATCAAATTTGGCACGGAATTAAAGCCAACACAAAATAGTTGTAAAAAAAAACTTTACAATCTCCCCCCTTTGGCTATCCCGTGACAAAATCCCTAAAACAGACTCTAGACTTAAACATGAGTTTGGGAATAATGGCAAAACTCACTTACACCTAATTCTAGAAGCTGCGAAGCACTTGCATTGTATACACCTGTATCTTGAAATACTCTCACATAAACAAAACTATCATTAAGCTCATGACAAGTTGACACAAGGTACGTATAGGAACAAGTAAAATGCAATCAAGGTATTAACACAAGATATAATCTATGAATCGTAACTTGATCAAACATGAACAGTCATTAAAGAATGACTACAATGAACATTTATCTATTAAATGATCATCTGGACACGCAATACAAAAATCAATTGCATGTCCAACATACAACCAATGCAAAACACCAAGGTATTTGCATCAAGGATACAAGATCCAATAAGGGCACAAAAGAAGAGTACTAAAGATAATGTATACATAATCTAAAAGTATTAATAAGCTACAAAGCAAACAATACAAACAAAGTACTAAAGATAAACTAAAATTTAAACTAAAGTACTTTAAAGCTTTAAAAGAAAGCAATGTAAATAGCATAAAACAAAATATTAAATGTAGGCTTTTCTTGCTCTTACTCTTCATCTCCAATGCTCCCTCTTCAATCTAGCTCTTTCTCCCTTTATCATTACACTCCCCTTATTATGAACCATCTCCCCCTTTTTGTCATGGAATAGCTAGTCCTCATCTTCCTCTAGCTTCCTTTGAATTTGGTCCAATTGAGTTTGGAGAGACATGAACTTTGTGTCAAAACGGATGTGTTGGGAGTGCATGATAGATGCAAGTCCGAACAGCTTGTTACTGATGTCTTGGACGGATGACATAATGTTGTCTAACTTCTCATCATAGGGATGTGAGCTAGAGCGTGAACCACCATGAAGGGTATGACTCTCTTGTTTGACTCCCTTTCGGCTGTGACCGATGCTAGCATTGAGAATGCGAATGTTGATTGGAATTTGCTTTGGATAAGGGTAGTCATTTTCCAATGGATGAACGCCTTTGAGCTTCAAGATTTTTGAAGGCAGTTCCTTGAGGTAGTTCTCTCAGCAGTCTTGCTCAAGATGTGGAAGATATGAGAGCAAATATCGATTTCTTCATTAGTGATAAGGTCATGAAGGAATAAAGCCCGACCAAGATTCATGTACCATGTGCTTGAGAAAGGATATAGGTTGTAGAACATGATTGTTGTGAGCAACCTCAATTCGGGAGATAGTCATGCAACACTAATTGATTTCCCATTGGGAGATAACTCTAAGTTTTCTCCGAAAGTTTCTCGAAGCAAGTCCGCCTCCAGATCCAAGTCATCGTACACCGGTGGTTTTTTGAACACTGGCCTGTTGATTTGCAAAATGATGGCAAGATAGGAGGGTGTCACTGTGAAGTACTTTCCTCTAACCCAACATTTCAGTTCATCCTCATCATAAATGGCATTTGCATAGAATTTCTTCACCATTTCTTCGTACGTTTCGTCGAAGTTGGATAGCAGAAAATTCCAATCCTTAGTGGCGAACCATTTTGGAATGTTCGTATCAAGCATAGACGCTTCTCAACCACCCTTTCAACCAACAAGGGAGCATCCTTGAAGTAGTTCTCATAGGCTTGAGATGCGGCATATGATCTGAACTTATTGGCATCATAAAATCCTGTCGATGACTGAGTCTTCTTTGACTTTGGGGTGAGGTTATCAACATTAATCACCGGTTCTTTTCCTTTGCTACTACTTCCTTTCACAGCTGATTTCTTGAATGGAGACATCTTCAAGAACAATCATGTAACATCAAAGAACAAAATGAAACACAAAAGGATAACAAACTTGATTAGCAACAAGTTAGTTCCAAATTAAACAACCAGTCCTACAAAGAACATAAAACACTATCACAAGATCATGTTGTAAGTGCTAAACATGTAACAAAACTTATTTAGTATGAGTGAAATGCAAAACATGTCAAGTGAACAAGTGTGTGCATTAAGTGTGCATGTGGTGTGCATATGTGATGCATGATCAAGGCATGACTAAGCACATTTGGGTCAAAGTGTGTAAAACACACAGCTAATGATCAAAATATGATAAACATGCATAATCATGGTAATCACCAAAGTTTAGTACTCATCGGAGTCCAAAGCAACATCAAAATTCCATTTAGCCATTTTATCAAACACCTAGTATGCATATACACAACTAACATGTAAAACAATGCATGAACATGTCAAAATCTTGCCTAAATACATGTTAAAATGCCACTTGGGGCCAACACAAACACAATCAAAGAAAATGGGACAGAGCCCAATCAAGAAAATCAAGAAATTTTGCATAAAATTAAGTTTTCCCAACCCTTTAAAAAATATACCCAACCTAAGAAATCCTAGAATCTAAGACATAAACTAAGGAATCAAGGATTAAAGAATGATGAAACATATCTTAGTGAAGACTTAGAGTTGATTGAACTTGAGTTTTTGTTGGGTTTTTGAGAGAAAATAGGTTTTGGGTTGAGAGAGGCTCGAGAGAGGCAAAGGGGTTGTGTTTGAAAAACTTTCATAGTCTGCCCTTTAAAAACTGAAAACACACGATTTTCGAGGGGAAGCTTCTTGCGAAGTTACTCGTGAAAATGCCACTGAAGCATGTAAACTGTTTCGCGGGTAAATTTTTCTCGCAAGACAGTCGCAAAAGTTTCTGTTTGAATTTTAGTGTTTTCAATTTTTGCCATCCTCATTTTCGCGGGAAGAGCTAACTCGCGAAACTTCTCACAAAAATGCCTTTGAAAGAGTTTTTAGGTAAAACAAGAAATAGACAATATGTACAAAAACTCTAAACACTCGAAAGCATACTAAAACTTTAAAAAAACATATAAAATACTTAAAAATCTTTTTGAGTTTGATCGACAAGCAATTGAGTATACACATCGCATTTGAACACGTACAATCACACAAATGAAATAAGCATTCATTGAACATTAGACTTGTGTGTTGTGTGTGTGGATCAAGTATGAACTAGTCTATAGTCTAGTATGAAGCTTCTATGATCAATTCAATCAAGTCATACATGACTAGTACGAAGTCAAGTGACCTATCTCACTTGTAGAAATGAACATATATGACCCCTCACCAATGTGATTACACTTGATTGACAGCTTTTTGTTTTGCTTCCATTTACATACTTTTGATCAAAACAACACAAATTTTTTAGAAGTGATGCCATAAACATTTTAAGATAACTTTGACAATTTAGCCTTTGGCTTTTGGCACAATACATTTTAGTACAAATCACTTTGCCTTTTTCCTAGTCAAATACTAGTATGTGTGATGGCTTTTTCAGATCAAAATTCTCTTTTCGAGATTGACATTTGTAGAGCTCTTGAAAAAGAAAAAAAAATGTGAGTAGATATATAGGCACAAGTCTACGCATGTATCAAGATCAAGTAAATCTAATGACCAATCATTTATGACAAGCTTGAAGATCTATTTACAACAATCAAACGTAGATTTCTAAATGACGCTCACACTTGGAAAATGTGCATACATAACAAGCTAAACTCGTAAATGCACTACGCCATTAGTACGAAGGTACTAGGCCAAACTCTTATGTGATATACACAACACAAGCGATCAAACTTTTTGGAGATTTTTCAATTTTTATGGGTTTTTGAATTTTTCAACACACTCAAACATAGAACATGAAAAGTAAGATCAACAAAAACAACAAGTACAAAACAAACTTGAAAAAGAAACATCATCGAACCAAACAAGTGACACCTATATAGCAAGTATGCAACAATGAACAGCATAAGGTCACACAAGAGATAGAAGTCAATGGATGATACCGACACCAATGGTCTTACGGAGAGACTCAAACCGTGGACCATCAAGAGGTTTGGTAAATATGTCTGCCTTCTGGTTGTTGGTGTTGATAAACTCCTGGCACATAATCTTCTCCTCCACCAAGTCTCGAATGAAGTGGTACCGAATCTCGATATGCTTCGACTTTGAGTGTTGAACTGGATTTTTTGACAAGTTTATGGCACTCGTGTTATCACAGAACACATACATAGTGTCCTGAGTGATTCCATAATCATGTAAGAGCCTCTTCATCTACAATAGTTGTTCACAACAACTCCTTGCTGCGATGTACTCAGCTTCAGCCGTTGATAGAGAGACTGAATTTTGTTTTTTTCTCATCCACGACACCAAGTTATTTCCGAGGTAAAAAAACCACCCAAGGTGCTCTTCCTATCATCAATGCACCCGGCCTAGTCAGCATCCGAATATCTAGCTAAGCACTCATTCGAGTCTCTTGAATACCAAATTCCATAGTTAGATGTGCCATTGATATAACAGATAATTCGTTTGACCACTGTCAAGTGGGACTCTTTGGGTGCTTCCTGAAATCGTGCACATACCCCTACACTAAAGGCGATGTCCGGCCTACTCATAGTAAGGTAGAAAAGACTGCCGATCATGCTCCGATAGAGTGTTGGATCTACTTCCACACCGGCTGGATCGAGGCTTAGTTTTACTGAGGAACTCATAGGAGTGGATGCATGCTTCTTGGAGCCTAAGCCGAATCTCTTTACAAGATTTTTAGCATACTTCTCTTGAGATATAAATATCCCATCTTTCCGTTGTTTTACTTGAAGGCCTAGGAAGTAGTTTAGCTCCCCCACCATGCTCATTTCAAATTCCTTTTTCATTTCTTCCGAAAAATCTTGAGCAAGGTGATCAATTGTGGATTTGAATACAATGTCATCCACGTATACTTGAGCAACGAGAAGAGATTTCTCATCTCTTTTAACAAAAAGTGTTCGATCGGCTTGACCTCTCTTAAAACCATGATTTAAAATGTATGTGGTGAGATGATCATACCATGCGCTTGGTGCTTGCTTCAACCTATACAATGCTTTCTTCAATATTAGCACATGGTCCGGAAAGTGAGGGTTTTGAAATCCCTTTGGTTGCTCAACAAACACTTCTTCGTTCAAAAGTCCGTTCAAAAAGGCACTCTTCACATAGCTTGAAGTTCATAATACACGCTATGGAGAGAATAATTCGGATTGACTCTAGTATTGCTACCGGAGCAAATGACTCATCAAAGTCTACGCCTTCAACTTGAGTATATCCTTGAGCCACCAATCTAGACTTGTTTCGGACAACTTCACCATCTTCATCGGTCTTGTTCTTAAAGATCCACTTGGTACCGATTACATGTGTATCCTTAGGCCTTGGTACCAACTCCCTTGCATCATTTCTAACAAATTGATGTAACTCTTGGTGCATGGATTCTACCAAATTCTCATCTTTCAAGACGTTTTCCACTTTCTTGGGTTCAAATTGAGCAAGATAGCAGTTATACGTCACATGATTCACACTATAGCTCGGTCCTCTTCTCAAACAGAGACACTCATCTAAATCACCAATGATTTGCTTTTAGGATGATTGAGAGTTACTCTTGACGACGGTTTCTTGGAAGTGGAGGGTTCCCCATCACGAGAAATTGGAGGTCGAACTTCCGGAGGGGTGAGTGGGCTTAAAGACCTGTGTGTTGATCTAGTCTCCCTTCTTGATGTAGTAGGTGTAGACTCCTTTTTCGGTGATTCTATTTCACCATCATTACTTTGAGACATGTTATTATCACCCTCATTCTTCTTGAGGCTTGGTGCTTCGCCATCCTCATAAACATCCTTTTTCGGACTGGTGTCATCTATGACCACATTTATCGATTCCATCACCGTCTTAGTGCGCTTATTATACACTCTATGTGCTCGGCTATTTGTAGAGTATCCTAGGAAGATCCCTTCGTCACTCTTAGCATCAAACTTCCCAAGATTCTTCCTATCATTAAGAATGTAACATTTACTTCTAAATACTCAGAAGTATTTCACCTTCAGCTTCTTTTCTCTCCAAATCTCATATGATGTCTTCTTTGTTCCTGCTTGGAAGAAAATTCTATTCCCAATGTGGCACGACGTGTTCACCGCTTCAGCCCAAAACTTTTGTGGAATGTTTTTGTTGAGAAGCATTACTCTCGCCATCTATTGGATCACGCAATTCTTTCTTTCAACTACCTCATTCTGTTGTGGAGTCTTTGGAGCAGAGAATTCCTTTTTGATACCGTGCTCATTGCAAAATGCTTCAAATTTTGCATTTTCAAACTCCTTCCCATGATCACTCCTGATTTTGACTATGGGAACTCCCTTTTTCATTTTGAAGCCTCTTGCATAATCTTTCCATCTTGTCGCATGCCTTTGACTTCTCTCTAAGGAATTCCACCCAAGAGTACCTTGAGAAATCATCAACCACAACCATGATGTATCATTTTCCACCCATGCTTTTCGTTCTCGTTGGATCCATTAGATCCACATGAAGCAACTCCAAAGGATGAGATGTAGCAACTACATTTACTTTGGGATCGGTTGATTTAGTTTGTTTTCCCAATTGACATGGACCACAAACATTTTTCTCAATCTTTCCAAACTTCGATAAACCAATCACCGCTTCAAGCTTCAAGACTTTTGCCACTTGCTTGTAATTTGCATACCCAAAACATTGATGCCATAACTCCAAATGATTTACTCGAGCACCCCGACATGATATGCTTGGCTTGGGAATAACACCATAGCAATTTTCGGTGGTCTTAAGTCCCTTCAAGACTTGTACACCTTCTTCATTGAGAATTAGACACCCTTTCTTTAAGAATTGAACTAGAAAGTCTTCATTGCATATTTGGGTGATACTCAGCAAGTTCAGTTTCAACCCTTTGATGTAAAGAACATTGGTCAACAAATGAAGTCTCGGAATATCGACAGTTCCTTTTCCGAGAACTTGTGAGTGGCTACTATCTCCAAATGTCACAAAACCATCCTCCTTCTCCTTAAGAGTTTTGAAGAATGTTTTATCTCCGGTCATGTGCCTTGAACACCCACTGTCAAGATACCACAAACATGAATTAAACACTTTCAATGCGGTATGGACAAAAAGACAAGCATGAGATAAACATTCTTAACCATTAAAGCAAGACTCATCTTCCTTTATTTCATTCATAGATGAGTGAAGGTTTCTTTTCAAACCATCAATTTTATCACACAAATGTCTATTCATTCTCTTATATTTTGCAATTAAGGAATTCGACTCATATAAGCTATTATGAATATCATGATTCTTATGCTCTAAACATTTCAGTATGTGTACAAAAATTCTAGCATGTTTCTTAGATTTGAATAACTCTAAAAGCTCATTGCTAGGACAATCTCCAAAGATGTTCATAGAGTCATTATCACAAACACATGAACTATGCTTCATGTTGGCCTTTGCTATAGCACTATCCACAGTAAGCCAAGGGGTCTAGGATCACACTTAGGTAATGAAACCACAACAAGTGCACCTACTCTGATACCAATTGAAAGCTCGAATATGTGTGAATATACAAGAGCTTGTTTAGACCCCCAATTAAAAGTTACGGCTCAGTTGCTTTTACTCTAACTTAAACTAAGTGCGGAATAAGAGTAAATGCGTGCGAACAAACGATAAAACTACTCTAAGCCATATTCATCAAATATCAAAAATAAAATGAAAGCTAAAAGAGTAGGGAAGAAGGATACAAACACAAGAGAATACCGAGACGTGTTATCCAAGAGGAAACTAAAGAACTCGGCGAAAAACCTCTCCGCCGCCCTCCAAGCGATAAATCAATCCACTAGAGAATAAGTTGGAGTACACGAATAACGAAAGGCCCTCCAAGCCTAGTCTACCCCATGTACTTGAGCCCTCCAAGCTCCTGCTACCAACTGGTTTGACGAAACCTTGTCTTCTCTAACTTTCCCGGACCACGCAATTCAGCTAGTTGCATCCGCCAACGATTGGCTTCTTCCAATGCTTCCCAGCAGCACCAAAACCTCACTTGACACTCAAATTAGGTGTGGTAAGTGTTTGGGCTATCAACCTTTCAAGGATTTAGAGATGGAGAGGTAGGAATAGAGGAAAACCACAAAGAAAAGTGTAGATGAGTGTAGGTATACTAATCTCTAACTCTTAAGTGTGTATGCTAGGGTTTTCTCTCTGAAAAGCACTCCTTACAATATGTGGGTAATGAGGGTATATATAGTGTGGGTAAAAACTTGGTAGAGCAGAAATGACAAAATAGCAAAATAGAATGTTTCGCGAGTATTTCGTGGGAAGGCCTTTCCCACGAGACACTCGCGAAAACTAGGTTGTCATGACTCTTTGCATTACAGTCATGTGCTCAACACGTGGCTACTTCGTGGGTTAGCTTCTCGTGAGCTTCTCGTGAAATCCACTTGATCTTCAATATAAGCTTGAGTCTTCACACTCTCTCTCACACACAACCCTTACAATAAAAATCCCACATAAATACATGGAAAAAATGATTGAATAGAATTACAATCAAATTTGGCACGGAATTAAATCCAACACAAAATAGTTGTAAATAACAACTTTACAATAACTACCATAGAGTCCTAGTCCTAGCTTAAAAAATATATATAAATATATATAAATATATATATATATAAGAGATCCAAACATGTCTGGATCTATCTTTTTCGACCTGTTATGTGGCGATTAACAAGTCATTGACTTATTAGAAAAATCTTATCACTAAAACTACACATGAAATGTCTTTTTAGTTGCCACATAATGGGTTAGAGCAAGATAGTTTCAAATATGATTAAAGCATAACTTATTCCTCCAAGTTTTGAATTAATCATGTTTTTGAAAATTTCATTAGTTCGGTTAAAAGATTTTTTACTTATTTTAGTATAAAATACAATAATTTGTATTGAAAATGAAACTTTTAAAGAATTTCACACTAAAAATGAATTTTATTTTATAAAAGATCGTCATCAAACATAATTTTGATTTAAAATACTATGCAATTTTTTCTTTTCTTTTTTTCGTTGGGTGTGTGTATATTTATAATTTATCAAATAAAAAAGTATGTGTGTGGGGGGGGGGGGGGTTATCTTGATAAATATATTAGTACCGCAACTTGGCCTTCCAAACAAAAATTCCTAGCTCCGCCGCTGCATAGGAATAATCTTATAGTGGAGTTAGTTACCACCTGGGAAGCTGACTTGGAGTTTGTTATGCTACATTATATATAGTTGTTTCTAGTTTATTATTATTTTCCGTCTAACTCTGTTACTAACTTAGTATATAAACAAACAGAGCTTGTAATTCACTTTAAGCTTAATACATGTAACATATTCATTCAATCTTAATAAAGCACAAACAGTACATGCATCTTAATGATTAGAAGAAGAAAACCGAACAAAAATACTATTGCTAGTAGAATGGTAAAAATTTGTTTGTCAATGCAGCAAAGTTTGTCAATGCAGCAAAGCCAAACAGGTGGTGGATATGGCTCATTGTGGCAGTAGGAGGAGTCATTATCATCTTGTTCTTCTTCTTATGCTATGCAAAAAAAAATAAAAAATGCGTAGCGGAAGGTAATCAATGCTCTTGCCATAGATTTTGTTAGATATATTGCAGATGATCAAGTAGTAACAAACTTTCAATTAATACTTTGCATTTATGTTAATTAGGGGAGAGAAAAAGGAAACAAAATATGCTCATACAAGAACTTGGAGGTAATGCAATACCTTCCACTGTACATGACAACGCGAAGAATCAAAACAACGATGGGCAAACTAGCCATGAGTTGCATGTCTTTAGCTTTGAAAGCATTACTATTGCTACAAGTAATTTCTCAACCGAAAATAAATTAGGAGAGGGTGGTTTTGGACCAGTTTATAAGGTAAGGCCTGTCAGTTCTCTATCCATTTCTTTACAACATTACTAAAAAGTATAAATATAACAAATTTTACTGTTTGGTGAGGTGATAGATTTTGATTAGCACAACATCATTTTTATTATTGGGGTCTTTACCAACATTATTTTTATTGTACAACAATCACAACCGGCCATTTTTGCAGTTGTGACATAACCATTTGAATCTAAGACCTAACTTAACCTAATTCTCTCTCCTTTTCTTTTTGTTTTTGGGATAAAATTTGAACTCAAGACTTATTCTAGTTAATCCAATTAATCTGATCAATGAATTAGCACTTTGAGTAAGCCCTAGGGATAGCTAGAAACTTTCTAGAAAGTTAGAAAATGAAAGTACATATTGAATTAAGATAATGAGAGTAAAATATGACTAATGCAATATACTTTCAGGGAAAATTACCCGATGGACGAGAAATAGCAATAAAGAGACTTTCAAAAAGTTCCGGACAAGGATTGGTAGAATTCAAGAATGAAGTTATTCTCATTGCCAAACTCCAACACACTAATCTCGTAAGACTTTTAGGATTTTGCATTCAAGAAGAAGAAAATATATTAATCTATGAGTACATGCCCAACAAAAGCTTAGACATCTTCCTATTTGGTAAGACATATGTCCATTACTAGGAAAATTTGGTTATGCGATGATATATATTCCCTTTTATATTATATAGATTCAATCAATACTTATCATTTTCTTGCTTTTTTTGTTTTTGTTTTTGTTTTTGTTTTTGTTTTTTTTTTTTTTTTTTGTTTGTAAAATGAGTCAGATCCTACTAAAAAGTACATATTAAATTGGAAAACGCGCTTCAATATCATTGAAGGTATTGCTCAAGGACTTGTTTATCTCCACAAATATTCAAGACTAAGAATAATTCACCGAGACTTAAAAGCTAGCAACATTTTGCTCGATGAAGAGATGAATCCAAAAATATCTGATTTTGGGTTGGCTAGAATATTTGGATTGAAAGAATCAGAAGAAAACACAAATAGAGTTGTTGGAACATAGTAAGTATTCATTGCATTTCAAGCAAGTACAATCTAATTAACTCTATTTGTGAGCATGTATGTGCTTGTTTATACACTAAAGTTCATTGGTTAATTGTTATTTCAGTGGTTATATGTCCCCAGAGTATGCCATGAATGGTGTTGTTTCAATAAAAACTGATGTATTCAGCTTTGGAGTTCTACTATTAGAAATTGTGAGTGGCAAGAAAAATAATAGTCGTTATCATTCTGATCATCCACTCAACCTTATAGAATATGTAAGTTTTTCATTTGACCTTTCTTAATTTTTATACATGGAATTTTGAAATTAATAGTTAATAATGTTTGTATAACTGGACTTGTATCAGGCATGGAAATTATGGAATGAAGGTAAGGATTTGGAGCTAATTGACCCAACAATATTAGATGACTCATGCAGTCTATATGAAGTATCGAGATGCATTCACGTTGGTCTCTTATGCGTACAAGACCAAGCAACAGATAGACCGACCATGCTAAATGTTGTTTCTATGCTTTCAAATGAAACTCTTCAACTATCTCCTCCAAAGCAACCTATTTTTTTTATTAACACATTTGTGGAAGAGATTCTGGTTTCTGAAATTAAGCCAGAAAGTTATTCCGTAAATAATGTCACAGTTTCTACGATGAAACCTAGATAAATACCAGAATATAGTCTGTATATATATGCCATCTCAGCCAAAAAAAAAAAAAAAAAGTATGAATATATATGCCTTTGTGATAATTGATAAGGGCTATTGTTGATTATGACTAGTCAGGATGTATCCTTGTTTCTAATGTTTTTATTAGAAGTCTTGATAATTGCAAATATATATATTCTGATCACAATTATCTTTCTTCTTGTTATAAGGAATGAGAAGAATCATTGAATCACATGAGACTTATAGCTTGTTTGGATGGATGGGGAATAGAGGGGAGTAGAGTAGAGGGAGGGAGAGTAAGTTAAATTACTTTGTTTGGATGTTTTTTAAGGGAGAATGGGGAGGGAATTGGAGGGGTTCTAACTACTTCTAACCCCTCATTTTCAATTCCCCCAAATTGGAGAGATTTGGAGGGAGAGTAGAGTATGGAAATGCTTGACCAAATAAATTACCAAATTTACCCTTACCATATTAACAAAATTACAAACTATGAAGAAAGGCTAATTATTCCCCTTCCCCTTACTTAATTTTAAAAACATCCAAATAAGGTGGAGGATAACCATTCTCCTCTACTCTCCTCCCCACTACTCTCCACCCCTCTACTCTCCTCTCCCTCCAAACTTCCAAACATAGCATTAACTAATTTAATTTTTAGCCAAATTGTTCTAGCTCAGTTGTGATAGGTAAAGCTAACTATTTGGGTTCAACCAGGTGTTCCAATTGATTGAACTTATCTTAAAGTTAACTAACTAGACATATTTGATACAATAAATGCTATAATACAACAAACTCTACTTTCGATAGCATCTATTCTCTTCCATTTGGTGATTTTTTCCCATTCTTTGGGGAACCTATTATACACATGCCATTTCATGCATTGCGTTATAACTCAAGCCCCCTTATTCCTAATGACGACCCTTATATCACAATTTGCAAAGCAAGTGCTACTCATCTAATGCGTCTTGATACATTAAAAAAAAAAAAGAAAAAAAAAGAAAAAGAAAAAAAAGATGGATAGTGCAATGATGCTTTTGTTTCTTTGCTTGCGAGACCAGGGATGGAGCCACTGTTGGACTAGGGGGGCAATGGTCCCCCCTAATTTTTTTTAAAAAATATTATTATATATATGTCTAGTAATTTTATTTATTTTATTTTATAAAATTACATTTTACTCCCCTTAAACAATATCATTGATTATTTTCAGAGTAATGTTATACTCACAAACTTTTTTACAAACTGTTTTGGTAGCAAATTCTTATTAGTTCGCATATGGGCCCACTACTTACATCATTTTTTTACTTAGTAGTTACCATTTATTACCTCAGAAATTTATAAAAAAAAAGTTTGTAACTCTAGCATTTTCCTCATTTTAGTGACCATAACAAAAATTTATAGATCTAAAATCTAAAACAAAAATTAGCTCAACAACAAAAATTACCAATAGTAAAACTAAAAAAAAAATTAAGCCCAATCCACCAATTTTATCTAAAATAAACAACCATACCCTTTAAAACACTTCTAAACAAAAATAATTTTGTTCTTACCAAAAAAAAAAACTCTCAGCAGTTAAGTAGTAGTAGAGTCAGAGTTTGAAATTGTCGCACATAGCCAACGGCAAAACCACCCCTTAACTCAAAGTTCTGGCTCCATCTATGTGCGAGACAACGTACATGGTTAAGGATATTGCATACGCTATTCCTAGAACCATCGCTGGGAATTCAATATTGTAGGAGCGTGCATATTTTATACCCAATAATAATAATAATAATAATAACAACAAAAATAAAAAAATTTTGTATGAACAATAAATTTCATTATAAATTAAATTAGATGGATTTATTAATTGTTATTATGTAAGAGAATGTATTCTAGGGAAAATTATTAAATATTCTGGGAGTACCATAAATACGTACTCCTTCATCTCACTTGACTGTGGGTCCCACTAATTGGTGGGACCCACAGTTATGTGAGAGGGGAGTACGCATTTATGATACTCCGGGAGTACCCAATATTACCCATATATTATGTAGTTGTATTCTCTCTTTCTATTTCTATAAATAGGCAAAACACAGAGAAAGTCAAATTAGAATTCTAAATTAGAGTCTAATTTTGCGTCATGTGTTTACAATTATGTAGGGACCACACCATAATTATCCTTCTAGGTGTTCAATTAGAATTTGAAATTGAAGTCCAATTTTGTTACATGTATCTAAATTTATGTAGGGACTACACTATAAATATCATATTCAAATCTGGTATGGAATTAATTGTCTTGATCTGTAGGGACTACACCATAAATATCATATTTGATATGTACCATATATGCATAACTTTGATCTGTAGGTTTGATAATCTAGCTGATTACTGAAAACCTCGGTAGAAAGTTATGGGGTTATTTTGTTGAGGACGTGATACAAATAGATAAAATCTATTCAGTTGATTTATATATATATATATATATTTATATATATATAGAAGAGGATAAAATTTGAGAAGATGGGTTCATTCACTTAAGCTTGCCATAGGCAACGGAACTGAAATAATAAATAATAAAAAAGAGGTAAGACGACAAATCGATATACTGGACGGAGGATAAGTGAGAAGGGTGGAACCTCAATAGTGAACGGACTCTGAATGGATGGACACAAGAGGGTAGATATCGAGGCCACGTGGCATCTACATGGCTTAAGTAGTCTCCAAGAAACCTTAAATGGAAATGTCTTGTACCCCACGATTAACCTTGGTCAATGGAATCCCAAAATGGGAAGAATCCTGTAAAATACGTGCATTTATTAGGATCTTCCTCATAAGGAAACATCTTCCTAAGCAAGAAACGAAAGTCGGTTCTACACTACTATAAAAGTCTAAAGCCCTCAGAGACAAGGTATGCATAATTAACTCCAGCTCTGGCACTCTAGAGTTGTGAAAAAGTTATCTAACTTAACCTTTGGAGGGTATTTGGCCAGTACTAAACTAGTACTCTCTGTAAGGTCTTCTATTTTTGTGTTGTGTAGGTTTTGTCTAGAGCAAGTGAGGACTGTAAGGCTTACTGATGATTTTCAACATCATCAGTTGGCGCCGTCTGCGGGAAACGGTCGATTGGAAGTAAGCCATACTACTGTCTTCAGGACAAAAAGTTGCATGGTACTTACTCGCTCGATGGCAACCACCAATAACCATCAAGGGAACGAACCACGCACCATTGCCCTTGAGAAACAGGTTCAAACTCTCGCAGCAGCAGTGGAACGCCTCACCAAGCAGAATCATGACCTAGAGGAGCAGCTGCGCCAAAAGAACGCAGCACTTAACACCTAGGAGGAGGACCAGGAAGGTACCAGTGCTGAGAGGGGGAACATGGAGGGCCCGGAAGGTAGTAACGCCCCAAGCAGACTAGAGCGACAAGATTCAAGCCGTCCATCTGCCGCAGATACTATTCCGCCGCACATGGTCATGGAGATGCAGATGATGAAGGAGAGGATGGACTTCATGATGAATGCCCTCAGAGAACGGGTGTCAAGCGACCTCGACGAACTAGTCCATCGAACGGACTCGCCCTTTACTATGCCTGTCACTTCATTCCCCCTTCCATCGAAGTTCTGCATGCCATAGGTAGAGACCTACGATGGGTTAAAGGATCCCTTGGGTCATTTGGAATCGTTCAAAACCCTCATGCACTTACATGGCGTTGTGAACGAAATCATGTGCCAAGCTTTCCCAACTACGCTGAAGGGTCCTGCGAGGGTATGGTTCAGCAGGCTGGCGCCCAACTCTATCAGTACCTTCAAGGAACTGAGCACGCAATTTGCTTCGCATTTTATAGAGGGGCACAGGTATAAGAAGTCTACTGCGTGCCTAATGAGCATCAAGCAACGGGAGGAAGAAACACTGAGATCCTATATAACTCGTTTTAACAAGGAGGCCGTCTAGATTGATGAGGCTAACCACAAGATACTAGTGGTTGTGTTTACCAACGGGTTACGGAAGGGTAAGTTTCTATTTTCCTTATACAAAAATGACCCAAAAATCATGTCGGATGTACTTTACAAGGCTACTAAGTACATGAACGTAGAAGACGTGCTGCTGGCCCGAGAAGAGAAGCCCAAGAAGAGGGAGAGATAAGAGGATGTTTGGCAAGATAAAGGACAAAAGATGGCAAGAACCGGAGACCGACGAGAGGACAGGCACTCCAAACCCCCCACTAGAAGGTTCACAAGTTTCACCCCGCTAACTACCCCGATTAACCAAGTCCTGATGTAGATCAAGGACGAAGGAGCCTTAACATTTCTTGGTAAGCTGAAGGGAAATCCCAATAAAAGGCCTAGGAACAAGTACTGCCCTTTCCACCGTGATCATGGTCATGATACATCTAACTGCTACAACTTAAAATAGCAGATAGAGGCTCTTATTACATAAGGAAAGCTGCAAAGGTTTGTTAACAAGGAAAGGACGGACCCACTACCGGAGCAGGCTGCCTGGAATGAAAACGAGCGTCTCAGGCCCCCACTAGGAGACATAAGGATGATAGTAAGGGGAACCACAGCTTTCAGTTCATCCAAGAAGGCATGCAAAACCTACCTACGGATGGTGTAGAACGTCCAGCTGACGGGCTTCGTCCTAAAGATAGCACGGATCGACAACCCTGTGATTGGGTTCAAAGAGGAAGATGCCCGGTGTCTCCACCACCCGCACGATGATGCGCTCGTAGTTAGCATACGAGTGGGGGACTACAACACCTACCGGGTCCTTGTGGACAATAGGAGCTCTGCTGATATCCTCTACTACCTAGCGTTCTAGTAGATGAGGATTGAGAGAGAACGATTGGTTCCAACCAACGCACCACTTGTTGGATTTGGAGGAACGAAAGTATACCCCCTCGGCACGGTTACTTTGCCCGTGACAATCAATGATTACCCTCAACAGATCACCAAAGATGTCTCTTTCCTGGTTGTTGATTGTTCATTTGCTTACATTGTCATCTTGGGTCGGCCTACCCTTAACTCGTGAAAGGTCGTAATGTCCACTTACCACTTGATGATCAAATTCCCTACTGAGTACGAAGTGAGGGAGGTACGAGGAGACCAAGTAGCAGTGCGTGAGTGCTACATTGCTATGTTTGAGATGGATGATCATTTACAAACAATGTGTATAGAGGAGCAGCAGACGGTGGCAGAACCCATGGAAGGGATAAAGGAGGTCCTCCTTGACAATTCTAGGCCCGAGCAAACGACCAAGATCGACACTCTTGCCAGCCCACTGGTATGACAGGCGCTCACTGCATTTCTGAGAGAGAACTAGGACAACTTCACTTGGAGCAATGAAGACATGCCTGGAATTGATCCTTCGGTTATTGTCCATAAGTTAAATGTGTCTCCCTCTTTTCCCCCCACCCGTCAGAAGAAACGGGTATTCATGCAAGAGCGAGACAAGGCCATAGCAGAAGACGTTCATAAGTTACAAGAAGCAGGATTCATACGAGAAGTATACTACCCGGACTGGCTGGCCAACATAGTAATGGTCAAAAAGGCCAACGGGAAGTGGAGGATGTGCGTGGACTTCATGGACTTGAACAAGGCAAGCCCTAAGGACAGCTACCCACTTCCGCGAATTGACATCTTGGTGGACTCAACAGCGAGACACCAGCTGCTAAGCTTCATGGACGCATTTTCTGGTTACAACCAGATCAAGCTAGCTGAGGTTGATCAAGAGAAGACTTCATTCGTCACCAGCCAAGGTCTCTTCTGTTACAAAGTAATGTCGTTCGGACTCAAGAATGCGGGAGCCACGTATCAAAGGCTAATGAACAAGATATCCGCACGATAGATTGGGAGGAACGTTCAAGTCTACGTGGATGACATGTTGGTAAAGAGCATTCGGGAGGACGACCATCTGGACGACCTCAAGGAAACTTTTGATTCCCTTCGTTCTTATAACATGAAGCTGAATCCGAGCTAATGTGCATTTGGGGTGACGACTAGAAAATTCCTTGGATTCATGGTGTCCCAAAGAGGTATTAAGGTTAACCTAGATAAAATACCGACCATAATAGCTGACCCCGCCAAAGAACGTCAAGGAGGTACAAAGTCTAAACGGTAAGGTAGCCACACTGAACAGATTCGTCTCAAGAGCAACAGATAGGTGCCTACCGTTCTTCCGCATGTTCAAAAAGTCTTTTGAATAGATGACCGAGTGTCAGCGAGCATTCAAGGACTTGAAGGCATATCTTTCTTCCCCCGCCTTTGCTAAGCCCGTCTAAACCAGGTGAAAAATTGTTCCTTTACTTAGCTGTCTCCCCAGCCGCTGTCAGTGCAGCCTTAGTCAGAGAGGAGGATGGAGCTCAAAAGCCCGTATACTTCACGAGCCGAGTGCTCCAAGGCACAGAAGAGAAGTACCCACCAATGGAAAAGCTAGCTTTCGCCCTGGTAACAGCAGCCCGCAAACTCAAGCCTTACTTTCAAGCGTACACGGTGATTGGTCTAACGGGCAAGCCTCTGCGAAGAGCAATGAGCAGCCCAAAAGCGGCTGTACGGATGGAGTTATGGCAATTGAATTGAGTGAATTTGATGTACAGTATTGTCCACGCATGGCCATAAAGGGACAAGTTATCGCTGACTTTATCGCGGAATTCACGCACATAAAAGACCAAGGGGCAGGAGAAATTCCTCAATGGAGTATCAACACGGACGGATCGTCCACCAGGTAAGCAAGCGGAGCTGGTGTGGTACTCCGAAACCTAGAAGGGGACGAGGTTGAATGCATGGTCCAACTCGATTTCCCTACGACAAATAACGAGGCAGAGTATGAAGCCTTGATAGCAGGGCTAGATCTAGCAAAAGTAGTAGCCGCGGATGTGGTAGTGTATTGTGACTCTCAAGTAGTCATCAATCAGGTTAACAGCGACTATGAGTGCAAAGGCGAACGAATAAAGAAGTACCTTGAACAGGTGAAGAATCGAGTAAAGGACCTTCAAGAAAAGTTTGTTCAAATCCCAATGGAGGAGAACGAGCGTGCCGACCGTCTTGCCAAGGCTGCATCAGCAGAACATATGCTCATTCCTAATCAGGTACTGTCCTTCGTTCAGCTATCACCATTAATAGACAGTATCAATGTGCATAAGATAGGCTCCGAGAGCGATTGGATGACACCAATAACCTCCTATCTAAAGGATGGCATGCTACCTGACGACAAGGAGGCTACAAGGAAACTGAAGGTTCAAGTAGCACAGTTCGTGTTGATTAAAGACATACTTTACAAAAGGGGCTTCTCCCGCTTGTACCTAAGGTGTCTTATCCCTAAAGAGGTAGATTACGTCATGCGAGAGCTACACGAAGGAGTCTGTGGAAACCATTCTGGATCACGGTCATTAGTGCACAAACTGATCCGAGCAGGATACTATTGGCCTACCATGCAAAAAGATGTCATTGCATATGTCAAAGCTTGCGACAAGTGTCAGAGGTTTGGCAACCTCATTCGACAGCCAACAGAGGAACTCACTCCAACAGTAGCCCCATGGCCTTTCACTCAGTGGGGATTGGACATCATGGGTCCGTTCCCAATAGCAATTCGACAACTAAAATTCCTAGTAGTTGGTATAGACTACTTCACCAAGTGGGAAGAAGCCGAAGCTATGGCTACCATCACAGAGAAGAATGTGCGAAGCTTTGTATGGAGAAACATCATCTGCAGGTACGGTATACCTAGAGTACTGGTCTTAGACAACGGGAAGCAGTTTGACAACGACGCATTCAGAGACTTTTGTTCATAGCTAGGGATTAAGAATCACTACTCATCACCCGCCCACCCTCAGGCCAACGGACAAGTTAAGGTTACGAACTAATCTTTGCTCAAAATCATCAAGACTTGGCTCAAGGGGGCACAGGGTATATGGCCTGAAGAATTACCAAGCATTTTATGGGCTTACAGGATGATGGCAAGGACGCCTACAAGAGAGACACCGTTTCGTCTGGCGTATGGAAGCGAGGCAGTCTGTTAAGGACATATTTTGTGTAATTGGCTAATCCTTTGACAAAATGCACTTTACTTGTATTTGAGTAGATCTAGGATGAGTTTAATACTTCAAGGAACATGTTGTTCAAGTCTAGTATTAAAGTTATGAAGATTGGACCAAGAAACAAGTGAAGAAAAGGTGTTCATTAAAGCTGGACAGATAGCTCGACACTTGCGGACAAATAGCTCGACAGCTGATCGACACCTCCTCGACAGCTAGCTATCTATCGAGCCTCTTAAGGTGTTTCTTATCGCAATCTCGACACCTTCTCGATAGTTGGTGGATCGATCGAAAAAGCTCATGTTCCCTCGATAGCTTCTCAACACCTAGTGGATCGATCGAGCCTCATCTCTTGTGTCTGATGTTTTAAAGCTCGACACCTGCTCGACACCTGCTATCTATTGAGGTTACGGGAATTTAGATTTCCAGATTTGATTTGGGCCAGACTTTTGTATTTGTGTAGGGTTTCTTTTCTCACAACCCTAGACCTATATAAGGCTTATTTTAGAGGCCGTCACATAAGAGAATACAAAGAGAACATATGCAAAAGGTGACCGATGCCTTATTCTCTCTGAAAGAAGCTACTGCGTCTTTGCGCTTTACGGTTTTGTAACCAAGTGCTTCTTGATCTTCATTGTTGATGAAGTGAAGAACTTTGCAGCTAACAATCTTCTTCTAGTTGGTGATTAAGTCGCGTACTAGGATCCGCGCAATTGGTTAGTCACGTACTGGGATTCGTGCATCATCAAAGAGTTCAGAGGTTCTGAAGCAGTAGAAGGTTTCTGCTGTGAGTTCATCTACGGGGATTGTAGAGTCTAGGGACAAAAGTTTTGTACTAGATTTGAAACTTCTTTTCATTATAGTGGATTGCTTTTCGGAAGGTTTCGCCCTAGGTTTGTTACTGTGAAACTGGTTGGTTTCATTGGTTTTCCTAGGTCATTATATCTTGTCTTATTTATTTTTTCACTGCATGATTTTGACATGATATTGATGTTTGTTTGTTTGTTTGAACAAGTTTTATTCATAATAAATCTAATTAACAATTTGGATTTAAAACTTGTTAATTCTATCAACCGGGGTCTAAATTTCCTAACAAGTGGTATCAGAGCACTTGTCCAAACAAGTGGTATCAGAACGGGTACACTCTGATTGGATTAATTTCCTGAGTGTGTTCCTTGACCCCCGTTGTCATGGATTGTGGACAATCTCTTTTGATTCTTCCTTTATTTGATGGAACTAATTATGCGTACTGGAAAGTTCGTATGAAAGTTTTTTGCAGGCTCTTGGTGAACAGGTATGGCAAGCTGTTGAAGTTGGCTGGATTAAGCCAAAGGAAGCGTCGGTGGATTGGGATGATGCAACAATCATAGCGGCAAATTTCAACAGTAGGGCCTTGAATGCTTTGTTTTATGGGGTGACTAATGAAGAATTCAAGAAAATATCATCCACAGAAGTTGGCAAGGAAGCATGGACCATTCTTGAGACCACCTATGAAGGTACCAAAACAGTAAAGACTGTGAAGCTTCAAAGACTCACTAGTAGTTTTGAAGAAATAAGGATGGAGGAGGATGAGACCTTTGATGAGTTCTATGCTAAACTCAAGGATATTGTGAATTCTGCCTTCAACCTTGGAGAATGTATTGCAGAATCCAAAATTATTAGAAAAATCCTTAGGTCCTTACCTGAAAGATTCCATGCCAAGATCACTGCCATTAAAGAAGTCAAGGACATTGATCAAATTCCTTTGACTGAGCTTGTAAGGAATCTTCAAACCTATGAGATGGGATTAGGCTCCATGGGAAAAGGTGGAAAGAGTAAAAACTTGGCTCTTAAGGGTATAGAGGAAGAGATTGAGGACTCTGAAGATGAAGATGAAAGTGAAGATGAAGATGAAAATGATGATGAGGATGAGGATCTAACTTTCATAACTGATGAGATTATCAAGCTTCTTCAATTCAGGATAAAGGATAAAGGCAAACCTCCTAGGAAATCTAAATCCTATAGGAAGGGCAAGAATGAGAAACCTCTCATCCAATGCCATTAGTGCAAAGGTTTTGGTCATATGAGGATATAGTGCCCAAACTACCTCATGAAGGAAAAGACCAAGAAGCCAGAAGATAAAGGGTTGGTTGCTACTTGGAGTGACACTGAGGATGACTCTTCTGATGAGTTTGTGGATGAATGTCGTCACGTTATGGCCTTTGCTACCTCAACCGATAAGGTGATTGTGGAGAGTACTAGTGATAGTGAGGATTCTTTTGATGATGAAGTACCCAAAAAGATGACCATTCAGGAAGCCTATGATAAGCTATGCACTGAATTCATAAAATCTGAAAAGACTTCTCATCTTTGTAGAAAAGAGCTTAATGAGGTAAAGATTGAAAAAGCTGATTTGTTAGTCAAACTAGATGAGACTACAAGGTTAGTTAAGACTCTTGTTGTGGAGAACACCTCATTAGAAGAGAAGGTCAAGAATCTTGAAGTTGAGCTTAGTCAAGCTAGAACTCAAATAGAGAGGATGTCTAGTGCAAAGCTTGATGAGGTATTGAATGCTCAAAAGCCTAGTTCTGATAAGACTGGCTTAGGATATGCTATTTCCTCCAGCCCTTCCTCTTCCACGGCTTCTGGATCAATGACTGTCTTTGTGCCCCAATCTAAGAAAGGTAATAAAGGTATGAAATCTAAATCTTTTGTTAGACCTCATGTTTGTCACCATTGTGGTGCTTCTGGACACATTCGTCCTAATTGCTTTAAGTTGTATCCTCATAAGCAATTGTCCAAACGGTCACAGGTTTTCTCTCAAGGACCTACACCTTTGTTTGGAAAGTTATTAAAAGCCTTGAGCTTTTTAACTCAATTTCAAGAAAATCTTAATTCTTCTATGTCCTTTAGTAGACATACTAGGACACATGTCTTTTCATCTTCACGGCTAAAGACTCGTGTTGTGTGGGTGAGAAAGGAGCCTAAGACTTAATTGTCTTTTCTGTTTTTCCTCTGCTTTAATTCTTTCTATCTAAAGTAGGACTTTCTTGCTTGATTTCTTATCTGTTTTTGGAATCATGTTTTCATGCATCTGCATTTTTCTATCATGCCTTCATGCATATGCATCTTTCTTTCTACTTTCATGTTGATTGTCTGTTTTTGTTTGGTTGTTTAGTTTTATTTTGTTTTGTTTTCAAAATAAAAATAAAAAGGAAAAATCAGAAAAATACAAAAACAGTGTGTGTTATGTGTACATTGGTACTTGTGTACCTTGGATGGCCATTGAAACAAAGTTTTCTCAACTTTGTATCTCTTGTAGCTTAGATGAGCATCTCTATGCACAACTAAGCAAGTGAGTTTTGTGGCTCGTGTTTGTGATGAGTAAGATTAAGTTGTCTCTTGCGCTTAACACTCGTATCACTCTTTTTGATGGGAAGGATTAGAAAATCCTAAGAAAAAAGCATAAATAACTATCTCACCACTGTTGCCCGCCAATCATAATGACACCTGTATGCTTCGGCATAGCAAAAGTGCAGTGTCAATGACATTTGTGTGCTTAGGCATAGCAAAATTGGAATGTCAAATGCTTAACATAATTGGGTATTTCTTTTCTATCTCTTATATGCCCATGCATGATATGCTTAATAGAAAAATATGCAAAGAAAAATCAAAAGCAAAAAGATAAAAAATGCTTTTAAATATGATTGCAAGCGTGTTTTCTAGGAGATGTGGGAGTTATAGGATGTACCTCAAAGATGATAATCCCCATCAAACAGTTATAATTGTGTGTGAGTTAAAGTGATTTTCTCATATCTCAAATCGTCATAACATGTATACACTTATGTAATCTTGCGATGTTCTTCACACACGACACGCAATATTCTTTGCTACTCTTGATACATGTGCAGGTACAATGTGATTTGGCTATCACAAGGTTTTACATGTGTTAATGTATGCTCACTAAACTGTCTTGACTTATGTTTGAAATATAAAATTGGTTAGACTTGTTTAGTGTGTGTGTGTGTGTGTGTTTTGGGATCTATGTGCATAACATTTTTCTTGTTGAGAGATTTGTTTTTCACATGTTTTGCATCCTTCTATTATCTTGTCATTCATAGCATCTTGTTTCATTACATTCATGCATTTATATGAATTTCTTTGTACCCCCTTGATCATCCTTGATCATCTTTATGTTTCTCGGGTGAAGCTTTCTAGCTTCTTGTACCCTTTGTCAATCATGACAAAAAGGGGGAGAGATTGTGGAGAATATGTGGTTTCTTTTTAAGATTCTACATGTTAGGGGGAGAAATACATGCCTTTGTAAGGGGGAGATGTGTTTCATCTTGTTAAGGGGAGTGCTTACTTCCTTCTTCTTGTACACCGGTCTTGTGACCATGTTTACATACATTGTGCTTATCTTTGATGATGTATGTCTTCTTCACCTATTCTTACATGTGTTGGTTCTTTTTTATCTTTATACACATTTTTCTTATTACTTGTATGCAATCTATTATTTCTATTTCACACTAAGATGCCTTGATGAGTTTTGTTTAAAGTGTTTCAGAAATATAGGTTGTCAAAGTCTACTTGCCATGAACTCTCTTCTTGCAAAGTTTTTCAAGAGTTTGTGTTAGGATAGATTTTATTGTATTCAACAAGTGAATATGAGTTGAGTGATTTATGACTTCTCTCATATGTTCATTTATTTGTTGTGGTTTTGTCACGGATTGCCAAAGGGGGGAGATTGTTAAGGACATATTTGTGTGTAATTGGCTAATCCTTTGACAAAACACACTTTACTTGTATTTGGGTAGATCTAGGATGAGTTTAATACTTTAAGGAACATATTGTTCAAGTCTAGTATTAAAGCCATGAAGATTGGATCAAGAAACAAGTGAAGAAAATGTGTTCATTAAAGCTGGATAGATAGCTCGACACCTGCGGACAGATAGTTCGACAGCTGATCGACACCTCCTCGACAGCTAGCTATTTATCGAGCCTCTTAAAGTGTTTCTAATCGCAATCTCGACCCTTTCTCGATAGCTGGTGGATCGATTGAGAAAGCTCATGTTCCCTCGATAGCTTCTCGACACCTGGTGGATCGATCGAGCCTCATCTCTTGTGTCTGATGTTTTAAAGCTCGACACCTGCTCGACACCTGCTATCTATCGAGGTTACGGGAATTTAGATTTCTAGATTTGATTTTTGGGCCAGGCTTTTGTATTTCTGTAGGGTTTCTTTTCTCACAACCCTAGACCTATATAAGGCTTATTTTAGAGGCCGTCACATAAGAGAATACAAGGAGAACATATGCAAAAGGTGACCGACGCCTTATTCTCTCTGAAAGAAGCTACTGCGTCTTTGCGCCTTAGGGTTTTGTAACCAAGTGCTTCTTGATCTTCATTGTTGATAAAGTGAAGAACTTTGCAGCCAACAATCTTCTTCTAGTTGGTGATTAAGTCGCGTACTGGGATCTGCGCAATTGGTTAGTCACGTACTAGGATTCGTGCATCATCAAAGGGTGGCGTTCATATATTGAAGAGTTCAGAGGTTCTGAAGCGGTAGAAGGTTTCTGTTGTAAGTTCATCTACGGGGATTGTAGAATCTAGGAACAAAAGTTTTATATTAGATCTGAAACTTCTTTTCATTATAGTGGATTGTTTTTCGGGAAGGTTTCCCCCCAGGTTTTTTACTGTGAAACTGGTTAGTTTCATTGGTTTTCTTGGGTCATCATATCTTGTCTTATTTATTTTTCCGCTGCGTGATTTTGACATGATATTGATGTTTGTTTGTTTGTTTTAACAAGTTTTATTCATAATAAATCTAATTAACAATTTGGATTTAAAACTTATTAATTCTATCAACCGGAGTCTAAATTTCCTAACAAGTAGTATCAGAGCACTTGTCCAAACACAGTCATCCCGGCCGAGGTGGGACTTACAAGCTACAGAGTGGAAAACTATTATGAAAGTAGGAATGATGAAGCTATGCACCTGTAACTTGATTTGGTGGATGAGGTCAAAGCAACTACTGAGCAAAGATTTGCACGGTACCAAAACCTCATGGCCAAGCACTATAACTCCAAAGTCAGACACAGGGACTTCCAAGTTGGAGATCTTGTCTTAAGAAAGATGATGGGTGCCACAAAAGACACCTCCCAGGGGAAGCTAGGACCTAACTAGGAAGGACCATACGGAATTGCATCATAGCATAGGAAGGGAACCTACCACCTGGAGACACTAGATGGGCAGAGGTTGCATCACCCATGGAACACAAAGCACCTAAAGAAGTACTACCAGTAGACAGTGGCAAGGACGACGACATTCCTCATTTCCAATTTATTTCCTTTTAGTTAATTTTTGCTATTTACAGTACTTTTAAGCCCGAACGGCATTTTTTTTTTAATCTTTTAGAACAATATCCACGCATATTTATCACATAATAAAAAGAGTTTATTCAGAAATATCATGAGCACATGTGCATCTCTCTACAAAACCATGTCTACAACCAATTTCTTACGTGAACAGGATGACTTGCAGCTTGTTAAAATCCCTAAGTGGACGGGTTCACCAAGGAGTGAGCTGAAAATAATTAGGTCCACAAGTGGATGGATTCATCCCAAAAGGAGATCAAAAATCAAGTCCACAAGTGGACGGGTTCATCCCAAGGGGTGAGTTAAAATTATTAGGTCCGCAAGTGGACGAATTCATCCCCAAAAGGAGATCAAAAATCAAGTCCACAAGTGGACAGGTTCATCCCAAGGGGTGACCTATAATTATCAACTCCATAAATGGACAGATTCATCCCAAGGGGTGATCAAAAAATTGTCAAGTCCATAAGTGGACGGGTTTATCCCAAGGGATGAGTGATGCTTCTTGGTGGCCAGCTTATATAGTTTTTCATGCTTCTTAGAAACCTTGTACAATTTTCATAGGCTGTATGGATATCATCTTGATCGTCTATTTTCTCAAACTTAGAATCCACCAAGTCCTTATCATCTACTGTTTTTGAACCCCCATCAGTAGGATCAACTGTAGTAGTGAAGGCATTCAAGATTCCCTCGTCATTATTATCATCTGAATCATCCTCAGGCTCAGTGTCACTCAAGGTAGCAACAAGGTTCTTGCTTTTCCCAATGGTTTTGAGATAAGTTGGACATTCTTGTTTCTTATGTCCGAAATCTTGACATCCGAAGCACTTTGGTCCGAAGGGAACAGTGTACTGACCGCCATCCCTAGCATCCTTCTTCCCTCTATCTTGGCTCTTGAATTATGAAAAACTGGATTGCTTACGGTCTTTGTCAAATCCTTTCGCATTGGCATTCTTTATGATCCTTTTGAACTACCTTGTGATATAGGATTTCATCTTAGAATCTTCATCATCAGAAGACTCATCGGTGTCACTGCTTTTGGCCTTCAATGCCATGTTCTTGCTTTTGCTCGATTTCCCAATTCTAGTCAAACCCAATTCATAGGTCTGCAAGTTGCCAACCAGCTCTGTCAAAGAAATTTTATCAATGTCCTTTGATTCTTTAATGGAGGTGATCTTGGCATGAAATCTCTCCGGAAAAGATCTGAGCACCTTTCTAATAACCTTGAGTTCAGGAATAGTTTTCCCAAGATTAAAGGCAGAGTTTACTATGTCCTTAAGCTTGGCATAGAACTCGTCGAACGACTCATCCTCCTCTATCTTAATCTCTTCAAAGCTCGTGGTAAGCCTCTAAAGTTTTGAATCCTTGACAGCTTTGGTTCATTCATAGGTTGTTTGGAGGATGGTCCATGCTTCCTTTGCAGTTTCAGTGGAGGATATCTTCTTGAATTCCTCATTCGTGACCGCACTGAATAAACCATTCAATACCTAGCTGTTGAAGTTTGCCGCTTTGATCTTAGCATCATCCCAATCAGCTGGCGATTCCTTTGACTTGGTCTAGCCTATCTTCATAGCTTGCCACACTTTTTCATCTAATGACTACAAGAAAACTCTCATGCGTACTTTCCAGTATGCATAGTTAATGCCATCAAATAAAGGAGGTATAATTAAAGAACGTCCTCTATCCATGACAACAGGGGTCAATAGATCACACAGCAAAGATTAACCCTAATCAAAATGTGCCCGCTCTGATACCACTTGATAGGCCAAGAATGTAAATTAATCAATTAATTAGTCAAGTTAATTAATTAAATTCAATTACATGTAATAAGCGTGGTAGCACAAACAAATCACCAAAAAAACTAAATGCAGTAGAAATTAAATTTGACACGAGTGATTTGTTTATGAATGAAGAAAACCACCAAGGCAAAACCCCACCGGGTGAATTTAAGGTCACCACTTCTAAGAATCTACTATTATCAAAATAAGTGATTAAAAATAAAGGAAGTCTAGTACCTTATACCAACCTACAGTTGAACCCTTACCCCAATATACAATTGGACTTGTAATGTAGTGACAATCTCTTATTTTCAATGCACGGTTCCCAGTACGTGACTAACCAATCGATGCATGGATCCAAGTACATGACTAACACACCAACTTGAGAATGATGTTGTCTGCAAAGTTATTCAGTTCATCCACACGATAAAGATCAAGAAGCTCATTGGTTACAAAACCCTACGGTGTACAAACGCAGCAGCTTCTTTAGGAGAAAGATGAATTAGGGCATATGTCTTCGGTCACAATATGCTTGCATAAAACCTTTGCATCAAGTTTCATCAAGTGAGACGGCCCTTAAAATAATCCTTATATATGTCTAGGGTTGTGAGAAAAGAAACCCTATACAAATACACATGGATATGCGTGAAATCAGATTTGAAAAACTGATTTTCGTAATTCTCAATAGATACAGCTGTCGAGTTTCACATTTTAAATTTCAATAGATACATCTGTCGAGATATCTGTCAAGCTTTAAAGAACAACACTTCTTTACTTGATTCTTGGACAGATTTGCATGACTTCAATATTTGAACTTGAACTCTTGTTCCTTGAAGTATTAAACACATCCTAAATCTACCCAATTACAAGTAAAGTGCGTTTTGTCAAAGTATTAGCCAAAAATACCCAAAAAATCAAGCCAAGCTTAAATTTAGATGGAAATATCACAAATGAGCAAGAAATTCACCAAAAAGAGTTAGAAAATAATGAAATGATACAATTGCAAGATAACAATGTTGTTCAATTTTGCAATACAACAAATCTTGATAATGAACTTCAAAATAATTTAGAAGAAAATGAAAATAATGATGAAAATGTCACAAATGAACAAGTTCACCATAATGATGTTCAACTAGAAGAAAATGAAAATAATAATGACATGTTGAAATATATTCCTTCAAATATTTATGATCCAGGTAATTGGAAAAATATTGACACAAAATTAAGAGATTTATTAGTAGAAAGAGGTCCAATTAGAGACAATGATATAATTTTTCCTAGTGATGACACTAAAATTAATAAAATCATATCTAAAATTGACAATGTCCCAAGAAAGATTAAGTGGATTAGCTATATTATCGATTGAAAATGAGATGTTAGAAGAACTTGAATACAAAAATTTAATTAGTCAATTTGCATCTCAAAAGGCAAGAAAAATAGATTTTAAATGAAATATATTATAATATAAAAATATTAAATAAACATTAATTTAACATACAAGTATAAAAAAGGTCTCATTTTTAGTTCTCGCCTTAGACCCCAAAATGTTTAGGGCCGGCCCTGGTTGTTTGTAACAGCATGTTTTGTTAATTTATTCAAATTTCTTAAAAAATTACATTTTACAAGAGTTCCATGGCAGTTAGGAAACTTTGCTTTCTTCAATTTTTAAGTGAGGACCTTCCAGCCTAGCCTTATCATAAGCATGTTTTTTCATGATTATTTTTATTCTCTTTGTTGTCATCAAGTTTGAATTGTAAGCAGGAAGCAACTGTATATCATATGTTCTTTTTGTTAAATTTAAGCTGATAATTTTTGGTACTATATATGTTCATCCATCTGTGCATTACTTTCTTACACAGGTTTTGTGTAAGAAAGTAATGCACAGGGATGAAACTTTTGTGCCTCTCTGTACATTTTAGATTTGTTACTTGGTAACACCTACATTTTTATTCTTTCCAAAAACATGCAACACTGCCTAGTGGCAAGATAGGGGTTTCAGCCAATATAGTTGATACATTCGATGAGCTACTAGTTGGTAGAAGAGGCTTTTGCACATTCCCAATCTTGAATCGCATTTCCCAGTAAAAGCAGTTGGTTTACTCAAATTTTATATTAGCCAATTAATTATTTAAGGAATCAATATTTCTAGATGTTCTAGCTTGACTCTGAATTTGTTAGTCTTCAAATAGATACTTTCTCTAATGACACACTATCATAGTGTTATACATAATGTACTGAGCCATTAACACTATGAGTGAGATGAACTGAGCCAAATTTTAGGAGAATAATTTGAGTTAATTATGTGATAAAGTGAGTGAGATGCACTGAGCCATTTCCATTTATCTTGCTTACACAATGAAAAGAGCCACTAGTTTATCTCTCTATCAAATCAAATTGGCCATATGTATGTTATGATTTACTTATTTAAATTAAAAACAGGGATTTCATTTGATTTAATTTGGCTTTTAAGGTGATATTTATTTTTGTTGTAGAATTTTTAAGTCCTATATATACCCCTTTCGTTTATAAGTTATTGTAGGCAATAAGCATAATTTAAAAAAATTCTACTTTTAGTTGTTTATGCAGAAGAATCGCGAGTTTCATTCCTATGTATAGGCATCATCATTGCAACAATAGGAGGACTATGTATGCTGGCATTATTATACTGTTTTGTATGGAGAAAACATCGAGCAAAAGGTAATACTTTGGTTTGAATGTGATACTTTGTTTCTATCTTTATTAATCATTCCATATATAAGCTTCTTTCTTCATTTTCTGTATTTGGTGATTCTAATTTGTAATTTTTCATCTTTTTCCATTTTTAATGCTGCTAAATCACTGATACGGATCATCATTACAAAAATAGGTGGTCTCATTGTACTCATGTTTAGGTCCATACGCTATATGATACAGAAAAATCTTAGATATTGCGGTAATGCCTCAGCTGTTGGGAAATTTAGACCCCGGTTGATAGAATTAACAAGTTTTAAACCCAAGTTGTTAATTAGATTTATTATGAATAAAACTTGTTAAAACACACAAACATCAATATCATGTCAATAATGAATGCAGCCGAAAAGTAAATAAGACAAGATATGATGACCCAGGAAAACCAATGAAACAAACTAGTTTCATAGTAAAAAACCTGGGGGGAAACCTTCCCGAAAAGTAATTCACTATAGTAAAGAGAAGTTTCAGATCTAGTATAAAACCTTTGTCCCTAGACTCTACAATCCCCGTAGATGAACTTACAGCAGAAACCTTTTACCGCTTCAGAACCTCTAAACTCTTTAATATATGAACGCCACCCTTTGATGCACGAATCCCAAGTATGTGACTAACCAATTGCGCGGATTCCAGTATGTGACTTCAATCACCAACTATAGAAGGTTGTTGGCTACAAAGTTCTTCACTTCATTAACAATGAAGATCAAGAAGCACTTAGTTACAAAACCCTAAGGCGCAAAAATGCAGTAACTTCTTTCAGAGAGAATAAGGCTTCGGTCACCTTTCGCATATGTTCTCCTTGTATTCTCTTATGTGACGACCTCTAAAATAAGTCTTATATAGGTCTAGGGTTGTGAGAAAAGAAACCCTACACAAATACATAAGCATGGGCCGAAAATCAAATCTGGAAATTTGAATTTCGTAAAGCTCGATCAATCGAGGAGGTGTCGAGCAAGTGTCAAGATTTAATGAATTGCACTTTTCAGCTTGAATCTTGGACAGACTTGCATGACTTCAATACTAGACTTGAAACAAAGTTTCTTGAAGTATTAAACACATCCTAGATCTACCCAAATACAAGTAAAGTGCGTTTTGTCAAAGGATTAGTCAATTACATAAAATATGTCCTTAACATCAGTAATAAATTAAATGCATATAAATAAGAATTAAATTAATGAGTGATCTCTTACCTTGTCTTACCTTAATTAGTAGGGAAGAGAAACAGAGAGAAAGATATATTATTACATGAGCTAGAAAGAAGAGATGGTAAGAAGAGCCATGAATTGCAATTTTTCAGCTTTGAAATCGTAGCATCAGCCACAAACGATTTTACCACTACAAGCAAGCTTGGAGAAGGTGGGTTCGGATCTATTTACAAGGTATACTTCATAAAACTTTAAAAAAAAATGACAAAATAATTTAAAGAGAAGTTGTCAGATTTGGACTAATTAGTTATTATTTCAGGGACAACTGCCTTTTTTTTTTTTTTTTTTTTGAGAAAGAAGTTGACTTATTTTATTTAACTTGAAACAATTACATCCAAATCTAGAATCGAAGTAATATGCAATGGGACATCTTCCATCCATACTTGTAAATCTGGTATGTGTAATGCATTTTTCACCAGACTATGAGCAACCCTATTGCCGTTTCTCTTAACATGAGAATACACCAATCGTTCAAAACTACTAGCAACTCGTTTCACATCGTCTACCAGCAGACCTATAAGAGAAAGGCTATCCTCTGTTGATTTCAATGCTTTGATCAGACCAAGAGAATCACCTTCAAGAATCGCTTTTCGAAAGCCCAAATCACGCGCAAGAGTGACTGCCTTCAAAGCAGCCAGCGCCTCAGGGACAACTGCCTGATGGGCAAGAAGTCGCAATAAAAAGGCTCTCAAGGAATTCTGGACAAGGATTTTTGGAGTTCAAGAATGAAGCAATACTAATTGCCAAACTGCAGCACACTAATCTTGTTAGGCTTGTTGGATGTTGCATTCATAAAGAAGAGAGGATGCTCATCTATGAATACATGCCTAATAAAAGCCTTGACTTTTTTTCTCTTTGGTTAGAAAATTTTGACAATTTAGTTAATTATCTTTCTTTTGGTTTTTGTCAATTGCTCACACATATGTTCTACTACAGATCCAAAGAAGAATATTCTAGATTGGAAGAAACGTTTCAACATCATTCAAGGGATCCTTCAAGGGCTTCTATACCTTCATAACTGCTCAAGATTAAGAATAATTCACAGAGATCTAAAGGCCAGTAACATTTTACTTGATGATGAGATGAATCCAAAAATTTTGAATTTTGGTATGGCTAGAATATTTGGGTCAAATGATTTTGAAGTAAACACAAACAGAGTTGTTGGGACATAGTGAGTGATTAAACCACTTTGCTACAAAGTGCATGGATATGAATGTGCTTACATGAATGTGTTTCTTCCTTCACATACTAACAAAGTTTGTTCAATTGTTCAGTGGTTATATGCCTCCGGAGTATGTGATGGAGGGAGTTTTCTCAACAAAATCAGATGTTTTTAACTTTGGAGTCTTATTGTTGGAGATTGTTAGCGGTCAAAAGAATTATAGTAGTTACCATTCGGAACGGCCTCTCAATCTCCTAATGACACTAAACTTATTTTGTCTAAACACCATGTTATATAGTTCATGACCGTAAGAGTCTTGGAATTGTTTCAGGCATGGGAGTTGTGGGGAGAAGGTAGAGGCTTGGAGTTAATTGATACAGCTTTAGGTGATTTAGATCACATTGATCAAGTGTTGAGGTGCATTCATGTAGGTCTCCTGTGCGTCCAAGAAAGCCCAGTTGATAGACCTACCATGTTAGATGTGATATTTATGATATATAATGAGGCTAATAAGCTACCTGCACCAAAGCAACCGGCATTTTTCCTCGGTAGGAATATGCCAGAGGCAGGAATTGTAGAATGCAGACCAGAAATTGTTCATCAAATGATATATCAATTTCAGAGGTGGTACCAAGGTGAAGGGACCTGAGTCTTTCAACCTATATCGCCGTAAAGCAAATTTTACCATAGAAAGCAATAACAGTAATATCCCATGTTAACATGGTGGTTGTGTGTCACATTTTCATTCTGGGAGAATCACAGGATATATATGTCTGTGTATATGGCTCTATGCGCACTGTAGTTTAAAATTTATTTGATTATCTTTTTCCGAATGTTATTAATTTACACATGTTAGCATATGCTCTACAAAAAATGATCCTCACTAAGCAAAATAATCATACCTATAACCGCTTCCATACCCTAAAACCATCAGATGTGAATTGTAATTCCAAATTTTCCTTCCACCGCAAAAATAGACCTTTTTGAGCACAACTGCTACATCTTTTTATTATCTCTTTCTTGTTTATTTTTAGAGCTCCTGCCAGATTAATTTTATGAATATCAGTTAAATTAATCTTTTAGGTAAGGTTAGTGGTAGAGAACTTTACATGATCAACATTTCTTCTCTTGGTCAGCTCCTGATGATTATTCCCTCAAAACAAATGGAACCTAAAGATTCAGGTTAATGAATGTACAAATAAGGTTAGAAAAGTAAGAACACAAAAATGCTGAGATTTTGTAACAAAGAATTATGAATGTTGGAACAAAGATCCGAATTTGCTTTGACATAAGACCTAAGTGGGTCCACGTGTGGTGTCATAAACATATGGCAAACAATTCTGTAATCAAGTCAAAAAAGAAAGTTCAATAATCTGACCAAAAGGGAAAAGGTCAAAAAAGCTAGCAGTCTGGCTCTAGTGATTGACAATCAACGAGTTAGACTACCTTCATGATCTCGTCTTAAAATTTTCCATTGATATGCATGGCTAGCAAAGGAAGGAAGCTTGTTCTGGGACAGATGTATTGGTACAAGGCCAAAAGCTTAGAGACAAGAAGAGCCTAGTCTTAGCCAATTGGACATTCTGGTTGGCACTTTAAGAAATACGTATGTTAGATTTTTATTCAACATTGATAGCAGATGATTATAGAATTTAATCTCTTCTGTTTTTAAGGGGCCTAGCTGATCAATTAATTTTTAAGGAGGGTTAGCTTTTCTTTTTTAGGATACCAATTCTTAGTACCAAATATTTAAAAATGTTGTAATACTATATTTTAATGGTGGATTTTAGTTAGTTCAACTGAAAAGTCTATGATGGTTGAATAAGAGATTTAGTGTTCAATCCCTGACTGTGAGAATTTTATTTGTGGAAGTCTAATAATTGAAAATTGAGTGTGACAAGATTGGGGTGTGGATTAAAGGCAAGGCTCTTTGAATTCTTCTCATCAGAGATTTTGTGGAAGTCTAATAATTGAAAATCGAGTGTGACAAGACTAGGGTGTAGATTAAATGCAATGACTTTGAATTCTTCTCATCAAAGATTTTTTCTATAAACACACAGTACATACATTTTGACACAAATATAGATTCATTACTTACCACTAACTGTTATAAAAATTAATCTAATCTCCCATAATATATGTGTATGTCTGTAAACTAACAAAACTTCCAAAAAAAACATAAAAATTAATTACGATACAACTCAAGGTTAAGATTAAGGAGAAAAAAAAAATCTAATATCACAAATTATTATCTAACTTTTTTGCCACAACTATGATGCAGCAGAGTGTAACCTAGGAAAAAAAAATGAATTTATATGTAAGCGATGAGCAATCACTCACAATTTACTAAGGATGAACTTGGTTCAGCTTTTTGATACTGTGCTTTTTGAAAAAGTTGGGGTTTCAAAAAGTACGGTATGAAACTGGGCTTTTTGAGAAAGATGAGTATTTGGTAAAATCTGTTAAAAAGTGTTTTTTTGAAAAAATTGAGTGTTTGGCTAGCACTTATAAAAGTAACGGTTTGAGTGGTAAATTACCAAAAAAAGACAATGTATATATAAGGGAGTTTATTTCATACTTAAATCAACTACTTCATAATACTTACTAAAAAAAAAAAAAAAACTACTTATTAATAATAATAATAATAATTATTATTATTATATTATTGGTATTATTTTAATAATATTATTTTGCAAGCATGAAGGATATAAGAAGAATATATAATCCAATAGTAGATTTGTTTAAATTCACCTCTAATTAAAAGATATTGAACAAGGTTGTAGCCTTAAGCTACAACTAATTTTGTAGCTAAACTTTTTTTTATATAAATATATATATATATATTATAATACGGTGAATGGTATAAAATTTTAATTAAAAAAAAAAAGCATTGATTTGAATTATGAATTTAATATAGACTTTAAATAAAATTCCAAATAAAATTATTAGCTTTGTTTAAAAAAAAGTAAATAAAATAAAACTCAATTATGGTTCTTTTGTAAATAAACCATATTGTAGAGATGTTTGCAAACTAGGAAGCTTCAAGGAAGCTTCCCTTTTCACTCTTTAACCCCCCACCACATAGCTCGTTTGGTAATGTTGTTCTAGTAACGTTGTTTAAGTGTTGTGAAAATATGTGTAGGTGAAAAAGTGTTGTGGAAATACGTGTTGTATTGTTTAAACAACGAAAATTATTGTTTAAACAACACTAACAAATAGGCATAATATCTGACCACTCCATCTTTTTATTTTTTATTTTCCTTTTTAATCTCACAAAATTACATTCTCTTTTTTCAATCTCCTCTCATCGTGGTCTTTTCTCTTCATCTTCTTTTTTTTTTTTTTTTTTAAATCTTTTCCCTTGCCGCGTTGCTAGAACTCTCAAGTTCTTGTTTCTCCCTCTTCATCTTCAGATCTTCTTCATTGTTTGTTTCATTCACCTCCTCAGTTTATCAATTTTCACTGAGGAGAGGAACTTGGGGCTGCATCGTTGATCAAGCTTGTTTGTGAATTTGTGATATGTTCCGTAGATCTGCTCTGGTTCTCTAGGGCTGCTGCTGCAATCTTTGATTTGTGGTGCTCACTTTTACTATGTAAAATTGTGTTATAAACAAAGGGATAAAATTGGGTTTTAAAATATAACTAGTGGGCAATTTGGGAATTTTGCGCAACTTCCAGTGGTAACATGAAACACGTTTCAGTGCTTTTTTGCAATTTGAGCTCCTTGCTGCCCATACAATTTGACTTCCTCAATGTTTTGGAACAATGGACTTTTTATTAAAACGCGTTTCTAAAACTACACCAAACACGCGGTTTGGATTTTCGGTAGCAAAAAGCGCATTTTAGGCTTCTAAAAGCAGAAACAAACGCACACTAAGTCAAAGTTGTGGCAAAGAGTTACGAAATAATTTGTATTTCTAAAACCGCACTAGATTAAGTCCCAAAAGTCCAAGTTGGGAGCCGTAGCTTAACAGCCTCCCGCAAACAGTATCTTGTAAGGCAGGCGCATGAGCCCATTGTCTCACTGACATGTAGGTTCCACGCGTGTGGGACCCATATGTTAGTGAGAAAATGGGCACATGCATATCTCACACAAGATTTTTTCCCTCCCGCAATAGTTTACCCACTGTGCACTTCTTTTACCTGTCTCTTCTATTCATCTCTATCTTCACACATCAGCCTCACAATTGAATTGCATATCCATTTGGTAATAGCAATCGGAACATGAAGAAATATGATTTATACCCCATTTGCTCCGTTTTGTTGTTGGTCGTGTTCCTGAAACAACATCCATCAAAAGCCCAACAACCTTACGTGAATGACAAACAGTTCAACTGCGGCCAAGACCTAAACATCACGAATGGGTTTAAATGCAACGGCGCCGAAACCAGTTGCCAATCCTACCTCACGTTCCGATCCACTCCTTCTTACGATTCTCCACTGTCCATCGGCCTCCTCTTGCACGCTGATTTTTCCTTCATCGCCGAAATCAACAACATCACAATCTCCCAGGAAATCCCCACCGACACCAAGACCATCATCCCTATCGATTGTTCATGTCTGGGTCAGTACTACCAGCACAACAGCTCCTACCAGGTGCGGCCGTCCGACAGCTATTTCAGCATGGCCAACGACACCTACCAGGGTCTCACCACTTGCCAGGCCATGAAGCGTGAGAACCCTTATACAGTTGAGACTCTGAGCGTGGGCGTGAAAGTAAGAGTCCCACTCAGGTGTGCTTGTCCCACGTCCAACCAGACAGCAAGTGGCTTCAAGTACTTGCTCGCTTATATCACTACCTCGGGAGATAACATCTCTACAATTGCCGATTTATTCGGTGCGGACAAGCAGAGCATACTTGATGCAAACGAGCTATCCGAGGATAGCATTATATATCCATTCACAGCCCTTGTCGTTCCCCTGAAGAGCAAGCCCACCGGTATAGTTAAAAGCGTAATTTTAGGTAACCATTCTTGCCAATTCCAATCCCCCTTCTCCTATTACTAATTTAATATCATACTAATTTTTTTTAAGTATCCTATTAGTCGGTAGCCAGGGCAGAAAATTTTAATATAATATGAAATTTAATAATTATGAACAGAAATTTATGATGATTTAATTATTTATCAAATTATATTTTCAATCATTTAAACAATTATGATATGCCACAATTCTAATGAATAGTTTATATATAGAATAGAGTTTAAATTCATTTACAAGAGTGATGTGTAAAATTATAAGATCTCAAAAACTTATATGACACAATATTATGAGATCAAACAATAATTAAACAGTTTCCGATACTTTGCCAAATTTTCACCGGTTGGTCCTAAAGTTACACTTGCTCTGGCTTACTAAATATCCTTGTTGCAGTTCCTTTCATTCTTGAATCACCCAACTACAAAGTATCTAAATAAGAGTTTCAATTATTAAAGTTATGTGTTGTTTAAATTATGTATAAAGAGTCCTTACTTTAAAAAATATATAAAAACAAAGAGAAGAATCTTAAAAGATTTGAAGCCCCTATAGGTGAAGGACGAGAAAATGAATTTTATCAATCTTATTATTTTGTTTTCTAAAGAACAATTAGTCCCAGCATCTTAGAGCATAGTAAATGATAAGAAAATGCTATTGCTAGTAGAACATTAAAATTTTGGTTGTCCAAATGCAGGTAATTCAAAAAACAGGTCGGCTAATAGGTGGTGGATATGGCTCATCGTGACAGTTGGGGGAATTATTATTGCCTTGTTGTGCTTCTTATGTCATTCAAAATGGAAAAAACAGAAAGCCGAAGGTAATTGATGCTCCTACCACAGATTTTCTTTTATATAATTAGCAACATATTTTTTAAGTTATATTTTGCTTAATTTCGTGTTAATTAGGGGAGAGAAAAAAGAAACAAAAGATGCTCCTAATGGAACTTGGAGGTAATGAAATAACTTGCAATGTACATGACAAAATGAAGAAACAAAGCAAAGATGGGCAAGATGGATTGCAAACATTCAGCTTCAAAAGCATTTATGATGCTACAAGCAATTTCTCAACTGAAAATAAATTAGGAGTGGGTGGTTTTGGACCAGTTTATAAGGTTAATTCTTCACACCTTTTAGTCTCATAATTTTTTTTTATAGAGTTTCAACCTATAGCGTCCACCAAAGGTTTTGAGAGATTGAGAACTAGACTCATTATAGCAAGAATCTTTAAGCAAAAACTTGAGAAAAAAGTGAAGAAACTTTCCTCTTTTTGCTGCTGGAACCATGTGTGTAGAGAGGGAGAGAGCTTAAGCTTTCTAGCTCTTTCTAGTTCTATGTGAGAAATGAGAGCAAAAGGAGGTAGGAATTTTGGTTTGTTTGGCCAGCTAGGGAAGTTTCTCACTTGAATTTGTGGCTTGCTACATGTCACACATGCATGGTAAGGAAAACAAGTGTCCTCTCAAGGATTGGGCAAAGTGTCTTAAGCTTATTGGTTCATGTCTCTAGGAAGTTACTAAAATACCCTTTCCCTTAAGTAGCTAATTACAAGATTAATATAAATATATATATATATATATATATAAAGTATCAAACTTAGTTGAATGGTCCATGGTAATTAAGATTTAACCCTCCATTCCTAATTAGCTAGTGCAGGGCGACATACAATATATACAACTCTAAAAATAAAATTTTAACATTTTATGTAAATAAAAAAATCGATAATTAAAAAGATGTGTGCAGAAATTTATATATATATATATATATATATATATTTATATATAACTCAATGAGGTAATAGATCTAACACTAATAACATTTATTTGATAATTGCTGGTCAAGTTGGCGAGTAATAATGTTAGTGTTTTTTTTTCATCACAATACATAAAATTTATTATATTGTTAATATACGATGATATATTGAAAATGAGTCAATAATAAATTTAAGTTTAAAAGTTTACAATAAGGTCATAATAAAATGGTCAGGTTAGTTTGGTACTAGTCAGAAACTAATCAGACTCAAATGGGTTACAATTTCTATTACACCTATCCTATTTTTTCGTTCCGGTTTGGATGGGTTATTGGATCCTAGTCCAATTTAATTTGCTAGATCTATCTACAACCTTAAATTAACCTATTCCATCTCTTTATTTTTTGTTAGGTTCAACATTTAAACTTAAGACCTAATCAAGCTAGCTAATCCAATTTGACCAATTAATTTGCACTTGAACCTCATCCCAAGTGCTAGATAGAAGTTTGATAGAAAATTAAATAATGTAAGTGGAGATTGATTTAAGGTAATTTGAGTAAAATATGACTAACACAATATATTTTCAGGGTAAATTACCTGATGGGAAAGAAATAGCAATTAAGAGACTCTCGAGAAGTTCTGGACAAGGATTGCTAGAGTTCAAGAATGAAGTTGTTCTCATTGCCAAACTCCAACACATTAATCTTGTCCGACTTTTAGGATTTTGTATTCAAGAAGAAGAAAATATACTAATATATGAGTACATGCCCAACAAAAGTTTAGATTTCTTCCTCTTCGGTAGGCTATATGTTCATTACTACGAAAATTTGCTTATATGATGATATTTTTGTTTTCTTTTATTCTAAGTCAATTAATATATATACTCATCATTTTTCTTGCTATTATTTTCTACTATGAGTCAGATTATACTAAAAGGTATTTATTAAATTGGAAAAAACGCTTCAACATCATTGAAGGCATTGCTCAAGGGCTCATTTATCTCCACAAATATTCAAGGCTAACAATAATTCACCGGGATTTAAAAGCAAGCAACATTTTGCTTGATAAGGAGATGAATCCGAAAATATCTGATTTTGGCATGGCAAAAATATTTGGGTTAAAAGGATCAGAAGAAAACACAAATAGGGTTGTTGGAACATAGTAAGTATGCATTTCCTTTCAAGCATGCATAATTGAATTCTATTTGTGAGTGTGTGTGAGTGAATATATGTGCTTATTCATACACTAATTAAATTTTATTGTCAATTATTATTTTAGTGGTTATATGTCCCCAGAGTACGCAATGAATGGTGTTGTTTCAATAAAAATTGATGTATTCAGCTTTGGAGTTCTACTGTTAGAAATCATCAGTGGCAAGAAAAACAATAGTCGCTATGACTCTGAGTATCCACTCAACGTTATAGGATATGTAAGTTTCCCTCTTGATCCTTCTTATCATGTGCATGGAAATTTTGAACTTAATAGCTAACATTTATGAATAATTGGGCTTGTATCAGGCATGGCAGTTATGGAATGAAGGTAAAGGTATAGAGCTTACAGACCCAACAATACTAGATGAGTCATTCATTCCATCTGAAGTATTGAGATGCATTCATGTTGGTCTCTTATGCGTACAAGATCAGGCAACGGATAGACCCACCATGCTAGATGTTGTTTCTTTTCTTGCAAATGAAACTATTCAACTATCTACTCCGAAACAACCTGCATTTTTTATCAACACAATCACAAAAGAGTTAGATGTTTCTAAAAATAAGTCAAAAAATTATTCAGTAAATAATGTCACAATTTCAAAATTGGATGCCAGATAAATACTAAAATACTCGAGTTAGGTTTCTAAAAATAAGCCAAAAAATTATTCAATAAATAATGTCATAGTTTTATAATTGGATGCCAAATAAATACTAAAATACTCGAGTTATGTATGAAAATCTAGTATGTATATACATGCCTTTGTGATAGGGGCTATACTTGATTATGACTTTACAAGCTTGTATGGTTCAATGATTTATTACAATTTTTAATTAGGGTTATATACTTATATGCCTATATCTGATTACATTTATTTTTAATTCTTATTGTTAAAAGTAATGAGAAGAATTAATAATGCTTGTGTGAGTTAACTGATGTAACTGGATTAGATTATTATAATATGTTACTACTGTATCTTATTTTGCAGTAATAATTGTTGAGCCCAAAGGATTTTTCTCTTCCACAAGGGGAATCTGGACAGGGTGACCTACTGTCTCCAAATATTCTTATTGTTTGCAGAGAGAGAGAGAGAGTCTACAACACTCTTAAGACTGTAGCTAAAAATGAGAATGAGCTAAAAGGAATAACAACAAGAAAAGGGAACCTTGTTTAACCTTCTTTTTTATTTTAAATTATAACCTCTTTTTTTATGAAGCTAATATGGGAAATTACAGCAAACTTTGCAAGTTGCCATAGATACATGAAGAGGCCTGGGGTCAATAGCTTAATAGGGAGAAACTACAATTTTCTTCATTAAGAATACTAAGGTTGATATGAGGAGCCATATAAAAACCTTTTAAGGGTTTCCAAAGTTAAAGTCATTATAAATACTAGAGGTTGCCATCTTTTGTTGGGAGGTCCAAACAAGATACTTTTTTTAGGACTTTTGAATACCGTTTCTTGAAGGAGAAGTTGCTATCAAAACAGGGTTGAGAGGTGCTTTAAAGCAGTCACACAATCCATCCCAATGTACACTATGACTCTATGAGCTGATCAAGAATTCCCATTGCACTATGTAATGATTTAATTAACAAAGATGATGAGCACAAATCATAAGAGATATCCAATTTTAAAATCAAAAAATAATAAACCAAACATTCAATTAATTAAGAAAAATCTTAAATCATGAGAAAAACATAATTGAACTCATATCTAGAATCTCATCTTAGTCAATTGATATGAAGCAAGAACAATTTAAATCATTAAATAACAACTATTGTGAGAAAAATCAAATCACATAAATATTACTGACAATCCTTAACAAGGTTTCATCCTCAAACCTAATTATAAATTTAGCTACTCATGGTAATTGAAATAAAAATACTAAAATAAAATACTAAACATTAAACTAGACAAATAAAATAAATAAAGAAATAGTACTATTGTTCCTCTTAGTATAAAAAGTAGGGACTTGAGGATGGAGATGGGGAGTATTTTCTTTTTTATGGAAGTAATTTGATAACATTATAATTGTTGGGGATTTTTTTTTTTTGGAAATAACTGTAGATGTATTTAAACACCGACATTTACGTGTGTTAGTTTTTGTTTTGTTTTTGTTTTGTTTTTTTTAAATTTTTTATAACTATCAGTACGTGGGGTGTTTTTTTCTTTTTAAATAATAGTAATAAAGTATTAAAAAAAAAAAAACAATAAAAGTGGGTTAGTGGACACTTACGTGTGTTAGTTTTTATTTTTATTTTTTATCAGTACTTAATTTAGTTTAGTTTTTTTTTTTTTTTTTTTTTTTTTTTTTTTTTTTTTTTTTTTAACTATCAGTACGTGGGGTGTGTTTTTTCCTTTTAAATAATAAAAAAGTATTTCAAAAAAACAATAAAAGTGGGTTAGTGGGAGAGTATTCTTATTTTGTAGGCAATATTTTAGTGCAAGTTAGACGGACATGTATTTTTCCAAACTATTCTTTAGTTTTTACCTCTACTTAAACCTAGAGAAATAGGGGTATTTTGGGGAAAAAAAATTTGGTCCAAACAGAGGAAGCCCCTTAAATAGTAGTATACATAGATAAAATGTCAAAATTAAAGATATCCATTCAGTCAAAAATTAATAAAACCCATATTTCTTTAAACTTGAAAAAAAAAAAAAAAAAAAAACCAGATTAATCGCTCAATTGGGATCGCTTGAGTCTTACTCAATTTTCTTTTCTTTACTTCTAGTTTCCTAGCAACCAAACACTAATCATGTAACTATCATAACCCACCATCAACCTCCACCACAAAAAGTGCCATCAGCCACCCAAATCACCAAAGGCTGAACCTATGATGCACGGACGCGGCAAAATGGGCGCTGCACCTGCGTCTGATGTGGCGACGCGCGAGCGACGCCGCTGCCCTCGCATTGGTGCCGCGTTTGAGTTTTTTTTTTTTTTTTTTTTTTTTACAGATTCGCGCTGAACCGGGCCGATTCAGCCAGAATCGAGTCATTTCTACCGTATCGGATCGTATCAGCCAGCGGCCGAAACTGACCGAAATGGCCGAAATTGTTTGGTTGTGAATAAGAAGAAGAAATTACTAAGGTGAAGATAAGTGAGAAGGAGATGAAGAAAAGTTTAAAGGGTTGAAATTTTCAGAATCGTCGCTGTCGGACTTTGCAAAAATCAGATTCACGTGAAGGCAAAGGGAAACAACAATGTGATTGTTCATGGGCTTTGTTGATTGTTCATGTTCATGGGCTTTGGCTGTACATTTTGCTTTTAACGTGCCATAGTAAAACTATTTACTACTAACAGGCCATAGTAATTTTTAAGAATAATTTAATAGTAAAAATATATATAAAATATAAATAAATATGTTTTTAATAATTTTTTAATCGCCGCACCCGCACCCTACTTTTTCAAAAATTGTCGAGTTTCACACCTGCACTCACACCCGCACCCGAATCCGGAAATGCACCTGTGCTTCATAGGGCTGAACCCAAACAAAGACCACCCACAGCCAAAACCCTTAAAACTACCACAAATCCGTTCTACCAAAAACATATTCAACACCATAAAACCTCGATATGGCTCTTTAACCTGCAAGTTTCACTGAAGCGAGGATCGGTGTCACCCAAGGCCTTGATCTGGATCTTAGGCCCTTCCTCGTAGCAAGCATGTCACCTTCCACAGTGCTAACGAAGTTAATAGCTTTTGTGGGTCCCTTGGTGGCTGGCACCTCTCTCTCTCTCTCTCTCTCTCTGGCCATCCCATGTGTTGAGAGATGGCCAGAGGGGTTTGCTTAAGAGTAATATTAATGAATTGGTTGAGGGGACAAAATGGTAAAGAGAAAAGGTGGTTAAGATCGATGGAGAAAAGCTGAAAAGGAAAAGGAAAGATTAAGGAAGAATGTTTTGAATTTGTGATGAGTGTAATTAAATTTTGTTTGTTGAATTTGTGTACTAGGTCGTTATTTGTAAAATTATTAGTTTTGGTGGCACGTGCTGCCCTTGATTGCAAAAATTAAGATAGAGTTTCTATCTAAAGAATTATGAAATCACATGCTAAAAGATTCGTGTCATACAATGCTAATCTCATTCATATAAAAATTTTGATTATACACAAATATAAAGTAGTTATTTAACATATGAGATATCAATTTTTCTATGATAGTTTTCTTAGAACCTTTTTTTTTTTTAAGGCAATATTCACTCACTAAAAACTTTTAAGAATGATGAATATCATCGTCCTGCATTTTATATGCCTCTACTATATTTAGCTTACTTAGTTTTTGATAAACACTCTTTTAAGCAAGAAAATAAATAAAATAATAATAATAATCATCATCATCTATATATCTATATCTATACTATTATTTAAGGAGCTTCTCCTGTTTGGATTTCTCATTTTTTTGTTCAAAAATACTCCTACACTCCTATGTTTAAGTAGAGATAAAACTAAAAGACAATTCGGTAAAAATACAACTCTAACTCCCACTAAAACATTGTCTCTATACTATTATTTAAGGGGCTTCCTTCATATATATAAAACTGAAATCTCTGAAGCTCCCACAATTTTTCACGTCAGCACAATATTAAAAAAAAAAAAAAAAAACGTAATTGAACTTTTCTAAAACCCGACTTTGCCTTTCCCTTTCACGAAGACTCTGCCTTTACCTTTCATGATACTGTGCCTTCTCTTCTTTGTCTTCCTCTACCAGCTCCTCCTCGATCAGACCCACGGCAAGCCAACAGCAAAGCATCGCATCACAACGCATCTAAAAACCCACCATACCCACCAACAGACATCTTCTTCCTCAGAATCGATCTCCTTCCTCAGACCACCCATTTGGTCCCTTGGACAGTAGTTACAAAAGACCAAACAACACCCTTTCTTACTTCTTTAATGTCTATACCCTTCTCTTCCGCCAATGGTTCTCCCTCTGCGATGAGAGAAGAAGCACTGAGCCATACAAATCTCTACTCAAAGAGACTTGGGAAAGGTCTACAGGAGACTCAATGATGCTGACCGAGTTGGTTGTATGATTGAAAGAACAATGGAATCTATATCAATGACCTTCTTGTGAGTTCCTTCAATTGAACAACATGATCTGTGCGATTCAGGCACCGCAATCTGTTGTGATTTTTGTCGGGTTTGATCAAGCACATGAAGGAGACCATCAATTTCTGCGAATCCAAATCTTCTGTCTCACTTTCTCTACTCCACTCTATACTCCACAAATAAAAACTTGCCAAATGTCTATCTACTTAATTAAATCCTAATTTTGTGGCTTCTTTATTTCAGTTACCTAAATTAAATAAATAAAGAAAATAAGAAAAACTCAACATTCAACACATCTCACCACTAGTAGCAGCACCTTCATTCGCCGGAGCCACCAACTACTCTAATCACAGCCATCCAAGTAAGGTACCATCTTGGAACTCTAAACAAAGCCAAGCCAAATCTAGGACCTTCAAACTCCAACAAAGTCCAATATTCTATCATTCCTTTTCTCGGCTTTCCCAGGAATATGGTTGATTCAATCAGTTAAAAGTGGGTGGGTGGGTGGGTGATGTAAAATCTATAATAGTTTTCAAATAAAACTACTCTTATTTTTATTTTGTCTTTCTAATTGTACCACGTTATATCTTTTCGACCTTTGGTTCTTGAGAAATAAAAACTTGTCATATTAAACCCTATATTTTGAGGTGCTCTTTGTGATGAGGAAAATTATGACCAAAATTTTCCGGTTCCGATGGATGGCTGTGACTGAAGGTGTTGATGGCTTCGGCGAACAATGGTGGTGGTGTAGGTGGTGGGATGTGTTGACTTTTGGGTTTTTCTTATTTTCTTTATTTATTTAATTTAGGTAACTGAAATAATAAAGCCACAAAATTAGGATTTAATTAAGTAGATAGACATGCGGCAAGTTTTTATTTGTAGAGTATAGAATAGAGTAGAGAAAGTGAGACAGAAGATTTGGACTCAATTTCTGCAAGATTAGAACAATGTGTATGTGGCTTGATTTTTACCCTAAGAAAAATATCTAATAGACTATTAATTTCTCATGAAAAGTCAGATTACTCTTCGATAATAGAACATTCTAATGTTGATTTTGTTTTTTTAATGGATCATTTTGAAGGTTTTTTCTTCAGTTTTGTATTTTTTTTTTGAGGGATTCATGTTGTTAAATTGTCCTTTCAATCCCATTTAGAACATGTACATCATGTGTTTGACAAAATGTCTCACTCACTCTTGCGTTTTTCTTTTCATTCCCTTTTTTTTCAAACTTGAGCTTCTTCCTCTACAGGTTGAAGATTCTTCCATATTTTTCTTTACATTTTGATCTTGAAATATTGCTGGTATGTCTTGAGCCAAGTAGAAATTATTTAATCTTGCAATCTTACTTATTTTAAGATAATATGTAATACCATTCTCATCCTGCATAATCATATTTAACTGAGTTATATTTTAGATCAAGTTACATTTTCAACAACAAATAAATGCATGTGTATGTATGATGTAGGACTCTGCACCATAATACGTTTGAACAATGCAATTTGTTTTAATGGCTTTTAAAAAAAAATAAACAAATAAAATTTAGTTACTATAGGGATTGTTTTATATATCTTTCAGTTAAATTATAGGAACATGGTCATGTTTATATGTCCTACTAAAGTGTCCTTATAAAATCTCACCTTGCCAAATCATGCAATTATTCTTTGAAACTCTGTTTCCATCTGTGGCGGTGGAGCTTATTCCTTACTCTTGGCTTCTGCACTATACCTCTCCCTCCATTCAACATTCTACTTCTTCACAAGGCCTGAAATAACTAAGTGAAGAATTTGTGAACATTCTTTGAGGTATGAGGTGAATAATTCAATAAAGCTATTAATTCTTTATGGTTTCTTTGTTCTTAAAAAAAGTTATTTCTTTACTTTTACTGCCCATGAGTATGATGTGCTTATAATGGATGGTCATAATATGAATTTTTTTGCCAATAAATCTAGAAGTGAAATCCATGACTTTGATTCTTCAATTAGGTTTTGGTTACCATTTATATAGATTTTTTTTTTTGAAAGGACCATTCATATAGATATTAGTTGTCCATTCATGTTGTTTTCTAGGATTCCCTCCTTAATTTATCTCAAAACTTGAATAATTGTTAAATTTTGCTTTAATAATTTAGGAAATGGGAGGAATTTGATGATAGAATTGTAGTATCATTTGTTCAGTCATGAAAGATTATGTTTTCCGTGTTTGGCCTTCATTCAGTGTAAATAGAAAATCTATATCAAAGTATACAATTAACTGGAGCAATGAAAATTTATTCAAATAAAACTTAGATAAGAAAGTTGAATTTTTGTAGTAGAGTTGAGTGATTGGTAGGTACATTGAATATTAAACAACTAAGCAATATAGCTTTAGGGTGAGTATGAAATACATGAATGATACTAACTTAATGCCACCAATTTTTTGGTTTTCACTTGAATCAATGAGGTTTGTGCTTAAAATGGTTATTAAATCAATGCATGCAGGAAAAGGAAAGTTGCATAGTATGCTGCATTGTGATTCTTTCATTTATCTGTAAAATATTCATGCAATTTGAAATGTTGTTTATGAGTTTTTCACTTGCATATACTTCTCCAAGAATTAATCTAGAGAGAATCCACACAACAAATTTAACCTATATATTTGGCCTATACTAAACATGACTGTGGCATATGTAGGGATGTATATCCTTTGATTTATCAAATATGCCTGGACCATATGAGTTTCTAAGTTTCGTTTATTCTTTGGTTGAGATTATGAGTTCCTTTCTGAAGTATTATTGTTAATTTTGAATTGAAAAGATTGATAATGTTCTTCTTTTCTTAGCTTTTTTTTAACATCCTGATAAAGTGGTTGATGTGGTATGACTAGCCTCATATTACACTTTAAACAAATGCAAGAATATTATTTCATTTATTAATCCAAAAAGACCAATACTAAATAAATTTTGATCAAATTAGAATTGATTTTCCATAAATAAATTTTAAGTAAATTAGGTAATTTAATTTTTACAAGTAATCCAATTTCACAACCAGCCCGTGCATTGCACGGGTTAGTGACTAGTAATAATAATAAACAAGATAAGAAAATGCATGTGCAATTGGAGTTTATGTTAGATAAAATTATACGTCTAGAATATTATAATCTAGTAAATTGGTGTTCTCTAAGTAACAAATAAAAAGTCCTATATCACGATTTCAACTTCTCAAGCATGACTAGTATATAAAACTAAAAATACGTGAATGAGATTTTTGAGATATTAAAATTTAGTGGGGTATTTTAGATATAACATAATGGGATATTCTAGGAATCATAAAATTTCATTAGAGTTTAACTAAGAGAGTTTTAGTATGGGGGTATTTTCTCGTTCTAAAACATAAAAGGAAAAATTACTTACTTTTAAAGTTTAGGGGAGAATTGTGAACTATCAAAGTATAAAGGGGAGAAACGACATTTTCACTTGAAGTGGTGCCTAAAAACAAAATTGCAAGCCCTATAAAACTATGTATGAAACGGTGAATTTTGGCTCACCCAAATTAACTAAACCAAAAAAGAAGTTTAAGAATACAATAAAATGTCACAACAGTTTCACAATACTTTTATTTTTAGTTGTAATTGCAATCAATCAATCTAATATCTTATTATTTTATAATATTTGTGATAATATTGTAACATAAACAAAATGTCCAACATTTTCACAATCCTTTATTTTCAATTGTGATGAGTTTTGGAAAGATATTTTATTATTTTATTTTGACATATAAGAAATTGACACCTTAGTAGTTACTAGTTACAAAATGTTACAACATTTTCACAATAAATATTTTATTCTTTTATTTTATTTTGACCTAAAAAGAACTAATAACTCAACAATTATGAAAATATTGTAACAATTTGCTGTGACAGTGTAACTATTCCTAAACCAAAACACTATTTCAACACATATAAATATTAAAAAAAAAAAATTAGAAAAAAAAAGAGCTCAAAGTATCAAACCAATCAGTAAATTCCCATTGCACTATGTAATGATTTAATTAACAAAGATGATGAGCAATTTTTTGGTACAGGTACGAAAATAATGGTCGTTGGATTTATTGAGGTTCATTATGCAAACCTCAATAAGACCAAGAGAAGTTTGGTTTTCATGATTTGAGAGCATTTAACTTGGGTTTGCTTGTCATATACTCGTTCATCATGGACTCATTTTTGATTAGGTTATTCCAAATTAAATTTAGACATTAGAATTATTAAGATAATCATCTACGTTAAAAGATAAATAATTATTTAAGTAATTACACTACAACAAAATGTATTTTTAGTGACGAAAAAATTCGTCACTAAAAGTCCAGTTTTTCGTCACTAAGGACCTTTAGTGATGAAATTGGACTTTTAGTGACGAAACTCATTTCGTCACTGTAGCCCCGTCACTAAAAGTCCTGGTGACGAAAAATTTCGTCACTAAAAGTCCGATTTGATTTAAAAAAAAAAAACTTTTAGTGACGAAAACGTTTCGTCACTAAATGTTTTCCTCACAAAAAACACTATTCAGTGACGAAAATATTTCGTCACTAAAAACACTTTAGTTTACTAAATCATATTTAGTGACGAATAATTTCGTCACTAAAACTATGTTCGGGTACATATAGTAACGAAAAAATTCGTCACTAAAACTATTTTTAAGAAAATCCAGGCACATATAGTGACGAAAATTTTCGTCACTAAAACCATTTCTTACAAAATTTTGCTATATTTAGTGACGGAATTTTCGTCACTAAAACAATTTTTTGTTGCTATATTTGTGACGAAAAAATTCGTCACTAAAACTTATTTTCTGTTTTTATTTTTTTCATGGCTTTGATATTAACCTGTAACCTGTCATTACATTATTAAAACCTCACATTTGAATAACACATTTATTTCAACAACACATTTATAAAAAAAGATCCATACATTCCACATGTAAAAAATAAAACAAGTATCTAATTCAAACTCCTTCCATACAATAATTGTTTGCAATACATACAATAACTTTACCTAAACCCTATTTTAGAACTAACGGAAGATGTCCTCAAATGTCTTCAAGTAATGCCAAAAGTAAATCCCCTAAAATCCACCAATAAGAAATCTGCACAAATATAAAAACAATACTTCGTTAAAATCGTAAAGTAAAAACATTAACTATGTTATAAGAAACATTTCTAACAATGCATTAAGAGTAACCACACCAATAAATTAAAATCACAACTCCTAATGTATAAGTTGTAGAAAGCAAATAAAGTACTAACCAAAAAGTGTTTTAACTTGAAGTTGAACCACCCCCATAAGTAAGAGTATCATCATAACCCTTACTCCTCAAAAAGTTAAGAATATTCTTTTGGACCTCATCTTGCTTAGTTTGTGCCTCTTGGTAAAATAAAGTACTAACCAAAAAGTGTTTTAACTTGAAGTACATGAATTGAGCAACAATCATTTAACAACCTATATATAAGTAAAGAGGATGCAGCACATACATGTCATAGAGAGAACAAATCAAACAACAATTTAGCCTAACAACATAGATACACCTAACCCCGTCCAACTGGTGCCAGGGGGCTTCCAAATTACTCAACTCCCAAGTATGATAAGATTTTGACTTCAAAACTTCAAAGGGTTGGATATGATTTGCAAAAGTTATTATACAAAATTTCCAATCCTCCAGTAACTTTTATATTAATCAAATTATAGAATTTCCTTGTTTTATAGGTAAATACAACTCACCCATCCATACAAGATTGATCTCATGATCAACTTTGAGGACAATGCTTGTCAATCAGCACATATCTTTCTTTTGTTTCCCCTTCAAGAAAATAGAAGAAAGAAAACTCTTTTTTACATAAATCCTTTTCCCAGCAACTTCCAATTCCAAACAAGAAGATTACACACATATAAAGAAGTTTGGATTTGGTTACTGAATGGACTAATCTGCATTCGAATGAAATGAACCTATAACACTTTATAGGCAATTTCCAACATCACAAGTATAGAGTTTTACAAGTGTTTAAATCAAAGAAAATGGTTTTTCATCACATCTAATCAACAATACTCATTCACATTTGCAAGAAATGAAAAACACTCCTAATATGTATTTAAACCACCTTATAACACCATACAAGCCACTCGCTTACTCCAACACAACAACCCATCACAAAACCAATTTCCAACACCACAAGTATAGAGTTTTACAAGTATTTAAATCAAATAAAATACTATTCATCACATCTAATCAACAATATTCATTCACATTTGCAAGAATTGAAAAACACTCCCAATATGTGTTTAAATCACCTTATAACACCATGCAAGCCACCCGCTTGCTCCAACACAACATACCACCACAAATCCAATTTCCAACATCACAAGTATAGAGTTTTATAAGGTTTTTAACTAAAATTTACTTACTTTTTTCAAGCTAAGCTTACAACTTTCAGAAAAAATCCAAAGTTATTGCAAACAATGTGTATTTAGCCTGCAAAAGAAAAGTTAAATTTATAAGTACTTTAGTCTTGAAAATGATCCTCTCATAAATTACTACACAAACTCATAGCTTACACATGTAATACAGCAGTCATCCAAATTCCTCATCCTACAAGAATATGATACCAACATGCTCAGTTGAACTAAACTTAGATAAACCAAATTTATTACCATTCAACTTCTTCAACTATAATTTCAACATCCAACCCCTGTAGCCAAGTCCAACCCAGATCTCAAACAAACCCACCTCCCCAATTTCACAAATTGCAAAGCAAAGCTCCTAAATATATATATATATATATATATATAAATTACAAACTAAATTCACTTTTCAAATTCCTTTTATCATAGAACAATGGAGAAAAAATATAAACAAAACAAAATAAAAATGAGAAAAATAAACAAACCAAAAAATATAAATAAATCAAAATAAAAAATGGAGAAAAATAAGCAACAGAGGCAAACCTTGAAAAAAAGATCATACATACAAACAAAGGCAATAGGATGTTGAAGATTATAACAAGTGGGTATCTAAAATATGTTAAAAAAAATGAAAATCAAACAAATAAAGATGACAAAGATGTAAGTGGGAATGCGATATTGAAGAACAAGGGAAGAACTTACAGAGTAGTGGGAATGCGAAGGGTCACCTATGGGGAATGCGAACGGTCGCCGGTTGGAGGTGAAGGATCAGCAAAGAGGAAGAGTCGTAGGACGAGATCGATGGCGAGATTGATGGTGAGATCGACGGCGAAAAGGACGGCGAGATCAACGGCGACAGAATGGAGATATCGGTGACGGAATGGAGATATCGGACGGAATAGAGATATCGGCGACGGAATAGAGCTTATCGACGATGAAATAGAGCTTATCGGCAATGGTTTGGTGAGAGATTATCGGCGACGGTTGGGTTTCTTCGTATCGGCGAGATCGACGGCTAGATCGACAATGATGGAATGGAGATTGGAGATATCGGCGACAGAGTGGAGCTTATTAGCGACAGAATGGGCTTATCAGCGACGGAATGGGTTTATCGGCGACGGTTTGGTGAGGGCTTATCGGCAACAGTTTTTGAGTGCAAAGCTTGACGTAACAAGCTTATCAGCGAAGGGTTCTGATATTTTTGGGAGCTGAAATAAAAGAGGGAAGGGAAGAAATGAAAGGCGAAACGTGAAACAAAGGGGGTTTATACTCACCTCTTTAGCGACAAATTATTTTCCGTTGCCAATGCCCACTTCGTCGTCACAAAAGGTATGGTTTTTATGTTTTTAGTGACGAATTTAAGTTTCATCACTAAAGAACCTGGGCTTTGTTAAGATTTTTAGAGACGAAATTCATATTTCGTCACTAAAGCATACTTTTAGTGACGAAATAAGAATTCGTCACTAAAACTTGTGAAATGAAAAACCCTAATTATTTTTAGTGACGATTATTTTTCGTCGCTAAAGCTTCCTTATAGAGACGAAATAATTTTCGTCACTAATACTATCCACAGCAATACCTACAATGACGAAATATTTCGTCACTAAAAATTTCAACTTTTAGCGACGAAATATTTCGTCGCTATAAATTAATTAAACTTGCCCCAAAGTTTCCCTCCACTAGCGCCCATTTTTCAAATCACAATAGCGACGAAATTTATTTTTCGTCGCTAAATGTTATAATTTTTTTCATTATTAGTGACGAAATATGAATTTCGTCACTAAAGCTGTATTTTTAGTGACGAAAAATATTTCCTCACTAATTTTCGTCATTAAAAGTACATTTTGTTGTAATGTTAATGAAATCACAAATTACGTGTCAAGATTATCATGTGCTTGCATGTCTATCATTCTTTTTCATTTACACTAAAACGAATTGAGTTTTTTATCATATTTTATTTAATATTTAACGATGAATTAAAATCAACTAAATTTATCCTATGCATGAATGTCTATGGTAAAACCATCCATATACCAGTAAAAAATATTTTTTTGATTCTGTTTTTTTTTTTTTTTTGGGTATTACCTTGGTCAAAACTTCGACTTTTGACTCAAAGACCATTTTACTCTTTTATCTTATGATGGCTTGATATGATGAGGATTTTGCTGTCAGATCAATCATGGAATTTTTCACCCATGTGAAATGACTATTTTACAATTTTGAGTGTTGTGTGGCTTAAAATAAATGGTTTTGATTGTTTGCAAAATTGGGTGTCTACATATGCCCCAATGGCAGACTTACTGAAAGTGAACACCGATTCTACTAGAAAATACCACATTTCATGACCAAATCAAACTCATAATCATAGAGATATGATGCGGAATGTGATTATGTGAGTTCAAAGTTCAAACCACTCAAAATGTTGACTCATGGTGAATGACTACCGCTCAAGGGGCTCAGGGTGAACAATTAGCACCTAAGGCATCAATTTGGGGTCAACTATAACCACTTAAAAGTGTTAGTTTGGGTTGAGCAATAATCACTTAAGCCGTTGGTTCGGAATGTCATACTAGGAAATGGTTGAACGTATTTTCAAAAACCTAGTTTTTGGGATCTAGTTTCATGCTAGAAAAGGATTTTAGTTGTTTGATAACAACCTAGTCTTACAAAAACAAGATCTCATACTAGGAAATGGTTTTAACGTTATTTTTTTATTTCTTATTCAAGCAATTAATTATACCATTTTGGAATATGTTATGAATGGTATTGTCTGAACAAAAGTTGACATATTTAGTTATGGAGAACTACTCTTAAGACATTTCGAGAGGAAAGAAGAAAACCAATCTCTATCATTCAGATCACCCACTCAATCTTATAGGATATGCAAGTAATCCAAACTAATAAACCTTTGTAAATTGTATATTAAATCTGACCTTGATAGTCATTGCGTCTAATTGAATTTCTATCAAGCATGGCAAATATGAAATGAAGGTAGAGGTTTATAGGTAACTGACACAACATTGAATGAAACATATATGCCCTCCAAATGAGGCATTAAGCCGCTTTCATGTTGGTCTCTTGTGCATACAAGAAAATGCAACAGACAGATGACCTAACATGCAAGATGTTATTTACTTATTTATATGCTTTTTAATGAAACCATCTAAATGCACTATTCATAAAGAATTTATCACATTAAGAAATTCCAGAGCTAACTTTTTTGTGCCAGTGTGAATAAAGAAAGGATTAAAAAAATATTAAAGAAATAATATTCTAATGGAAAAGAGAAAATATAGAGAATCTGTTGAAAAATATATTTTATAAAGTGGGTAGATAAAAGGTAAAAGTCACTGTTCACTCATCAAATAGTACAAAAATTTGAAGAAATTGCTGGAGATGCTCTAATTAGTCTTCTTGGGTTAAAAATATTATAATCAGATTTAGAAGGATATATAATCAGACTAATTATATATAATTGTAGTTTCTTCTCTTTTAACTTGAATTTTTTTTTGGGCCGGGGGGGGGGGGGGGTGTTTCTTTGTGTGAAATCCTCTATTTCTTGTATCAAAAAAAGTAAATTATACTTTGTCAAAGATTATTGGTCTTTCTTATCCTCCGAAAAATAGGATTATAAGGTTTATATATCAACAATAAATAAAGGTTTTGATGTCCTTGACCCAAGGGTCCTCTAATATTGGGTGGAAATAATATTTCTAAACAAGAGTTTTCTTAAAAGAGAAGAAACTCTTCAAAAAAGAGTTCTTTTGATGGCAGAGAAAAGTCTTAGAAGAAGAGTAGCCTCTTCATAAAGTAGAAGACACCTAGAAGAAGAGTAGTTTGATAGTTCTTTTAAAGTTGAAAAGATACCATGATGAAAGTTATGTAAGAGAGGTCAAGAGTTGTAATTCTTCTTGAGTATAGTGGATTTGATCTTTCTCTCTCCATGGAGAAAGATTATTTACAAAACCATGTAAATTATTGTATATTTTTATGTTTATGCTTGTTGATTTATGCATTTATTTAGTGTTATTTGTTCAAATATGTTAGTGCTATTTGCACAACAAGTGAAATAAGAGATTCCACGATCGGACAAGAAGCCGCATTAGAGCCTAAGGTTTATTCTAGTATAGTTCAAGAAAAATTTTTGTAAGAGTTTGCAATTGGTCGATAGAAGCACAAGTGATGAGTTTGGTTTGCAAACGATGATCATATTATTCAAGAAAAAGACGACTTTGATTAAGGTGGAGCTATCACAACAAAGAAGAAAAATTGTTTGATGGGATTTGAAGCAAGGTGAATATTTGTTGGAAACTGTCTCAAATTTCTATTTGGACTTTGTTACTTATTTGGATTGTCTTGGTGTGAAAGAAATGTTGAATTGATTACTTTTCTGGGGTTTGCACTATATAGAAGAAAGTTTATTCTTTGTCCGAAAACAACCCAGCCAAAGGTACTAAGACTGGACCTCTGTCATGTACCCAATATGTTGCTAGTTGCTTATAGAAGAACGAAGACCTCTTAATTTGATAAATAGAGTTCAGATCTCCAAATTAGACTAGCATAAATTTTGTTACTCAGAAAGTCATGATTGATCTTTATTCATTGTTAATATTTTACGTAATTCCAATCAAATAAAAGATAATACAAACTTACTATAATTTATCAATAAAACTAATCATAATTCTCTAATCTAAGTAATCTTAATCCTGTCTCTCAACAAAAAAAAAAAAGTAATCTTAATTCAAACTAATTTATTTGAATAAATAAAACATATCAAAAGATTGTAGTCATTCTTAATCATTTTCTATCATTCTAAAGGCCGATGCCATGCTCATCACTCAATAATTTTCCGTCAATTGAACACAATGGTGTACGACATGTCATTTTGCAAACTATGTGCTACAAGGATCTGAGCAACATCAACCTACAAGTCGTTAACAGAAACACGTGCTAATGAGTCTATTCAAATGGACAAGCCGTCTGAAGTGGTTTCAATTCCGCCATTAAAAGCTCCTCTGGAGCTCAAATTGATAATCACATATAAACCCTCTTGCTGGTCCAAATGTATGGTCAGCTTCTCTATCACTTTTAGAAGCAGCACTCCCTATAGCCTAAAACATACTTCATTGCCTTTTAAAAGAGCTCGAACCATGACCAATGTTGAACCCAATTTTCAAATTTCCCAAGCAAATAAATATGAAAGAGAATAGGGATTTTCTAAATCTATCTATAGGTTACCCTCCCACACCATTTATTTCTTATCCAATTGCTCCATTCAGTCAACCTTAACATTTTCCATAAGATATTGACATCTTTGTTGAACGATAAATGTATCGTTCTCATGTGTTTGGCCGTGTAGACTAAAGGCACTTTTCCGCGTGGGTGTGTATACTATATTATTCTCAAGGACAGCTATCTTCTGTGGAATTTGGCGAAGTAAGAGAGAAACAAAGGCAAAGACCAAGCGGTGAAGAGAAAATATGGTATCTATCTATGTAATGAAGGAATAGTAACTGTATTTTTCTTTCTTAAGTTTGGTGTTAATCTAACGATATATGCGGTCCCAGTGATAGAGTGTTGAGCCATTCAATGTGCCGTGTGAGATGGTGAGTCTAGGGCAAAATGGTGAAATAGCACTTTTTTGCAAAATATTCAACAAAACAGCATTGTTCGTGAAATATGTAGTGTATCCTTGTGTTTTATGATTTTTATTAGAATTGGTAATAATTAGTACACGCCTAAGCTTAATTTTATTTATCTTTCTTCTTACTATAAGCAATGAGAGGCATTATTGTAAAAGTGTCCTAGCTTAGTTAACTAGACATATTCGATATAATAGATGCAGTAATAGATATGTAATCTTGATCATTAGTTAATAAGTCATAACTAAGGTTGTCATTGAGTATTGACAAGTAGTGAATTGCTGAACTTGACTCAACAATAATAAAACATTTGTTCAAAATCGATTCAAACTCAAGTCAAGCCTACAGACAACGTTTGAACTCAATCTTATTAAAATACCCAAAAATTTAAGCTTGGCTTGACAAGATTTGATTCATTACTTAAGTTGAGCTCAAGCTTTATATCGAGCTTAAAAATCAAGCTCTTGAGTTGGAACTCAAACACAATCTTGGTATCAAGCTCATGCACTCAAGCGTAAGCTAAAGCACATAATCAAATGCTTAAATCAGAAAAAAAAAAAAAAAAAAAAAAAAAATCAATTTGATGATAAAAGATACAAATTACAATTAAATTATAATCCTGATTTCCCAATCCATTGTTTATTATTTATTAACAATTGTTCAACTTACAATATTACCGAACTGACATTATTATTATATTGTTAAGTGCATATGCCTAAACTTATATTGTTATTTTTACATTAACTTTAAAATTTGGTACATAAATCAAATAAACTGAATAGATTAAAAAAAAATTATAGAAAACAGTCTCTGGGATTATATATGATATAAAACCCTAAAGAGACCTTGCCAATATTCTTCATCAGCCCCGAGACTTAATCTAATAAACCTAATCAATGATATTATAAAGATTATGAAGCATCTTTGAAAATATAACTGGATTAGGTAGTGGATAAAGGATCATATATTACGAAGCAGAACTGATATTTTGATGTTGATTGTCAATGTAGTCCTCCCCTGGAATTATTCTTATTTGTCAATTAAATATTCCAAATTACGTGGTTTAGGGGGTATAGACTTGTCAGTCATTGATGAAATACTGTATTGATTACTATGGTCCACTTTGTTCCTTTTTTTATTTATTTAATTTCATATTATTTCAAGAAATATAACTCATTCCACTCTGAAATTTGAATAATTGGATCAAGGTTCCTCATAATTGGTCAAGACCCCAGTTGAAAATAGGGAGCAACAAGCCCAATTGAACATTTTTCCAGTTTCGGGGCCCGCACTAGCAAATTACACCTTTAAAATTTTAGGGTGTTTAGATTTTACTTCCTAAAATTTTAGAATTTGAATTTTACCCTGAAGTCTGGGAGGGTTTTGATTTTATATCCTAACATTTTAGAATTTAAATTTTACCCCTTAAATTTTAGAAGTGTTTTGATTTTACTCCCCAAAGTTTTTGGGTGCTTGAATTTGACACCTGAAGTTTTTTAATTTGAGAGTATAAAATCCAAACACTCCTAAACTTTAAGAGGTGAAAGTGTGAACATGGACCCTATATACACTACAAGAAATTTGGTCTTTAGCGACGGCATATAGTCGTCACTAATGCTTTAAATATCGTCGCTAATTATATTGGCGACGAAAAATGTCATTGCTAACTTTCGTTAAACGAAAGTGGTAACTAAAAAGTTTTTTAGTGATGATATTAATGTCGTCGTAAATACAATACTATTAACGACGACAAAGTCATCGCTAATAGTAACAATTGTCGTCATAAATAACTCGAGACCCCAAGACGAAATGTCATCGCTACTAGCTCATTAGTAGTGACGAATTTTTTTGTCATCGCTAGTAGATTATTATTAACGACGACATTTTTGTTGTCGCTAATATGTCATTACTAGTGACGATGATTGCTATCGTCACAAATAATGATATATAAGTGGCCACAAACATGTTATCACTAAAAATTGCATATTAGCGATGATATTGTTTGTCGTCACTAATAATATGATAAAATATTAGCGATGACATTGTCGTCGCTAATAATATTTTACATTTTTTTTTCTTTAAAATTTACGTTCTAAATTTTACATGGGTACCTGTTGGGAAATAACAAAGCACAATCCTATGCACATAAAAAATGTTCAATCACAAATACTCATATAAGCATAACAATTCCTCAATCAATAACTACTAATAAGGGAAAATAATACCCAAGTTCAATATCATAAACATAATAAAAGCTCCAATCTATTCACTCAAATACTAATAAAATGATAACGAATTCCTCATGAAGATATGCAACCAAGCTGAAACTTGTTGCAATGAGCAAAACACAAAACAAGAGCCAACAAGGAACAAGACAAAGAAGAAAAAGAAAAGAAAAGTAACCGCTAAAATTCCATATCCAATTTTCTCAGTATTTCCAAACTAGTTTCCTTTTAAAAAGTACTCCATAACTCAAATTAAATTAAGACCCTTTTTACAATTCACCAATCAGTTACACCCAAAACATACAAAAACTCCAAAAATCATTCAAAACCCATGAAACTCTAAGATACAGAGACCCACAATTGAACCATGAAACAATTGCTGACTTTCAAAGATACCCACAACTTGTTTACAAAAATTAAGGAATACCTAGAAGGTAAAATGAAAAGAGATCATCAAAAGTACCTCAATTTAACACAAACAGGAAAGATGTGAACTTTGACACTCCCCAAAGTTGAAGTGTCAGACTTTGAGTTTAGTTTCTTCTTCTATAAAAAATAAAAATAAAAACTTTGTTTCTTTCACATAGTGTCTGTTAAACGCCTTGGACTTACAAGTTGATCAAAAGAGTGAGATTGTGCTCTTTTCTGATCACGTTTGTGCCTTCAAGACGAACCACCACTGGTACTTACAGCATAACCTTCAAAACAAAACCCAACAGAAGTTGACTCTTCAGCAAATGGCTTGGAGGCAATAAAGTCATTAAATTAAACTGAAGGTGAAAGAAAAGTAACAATTTAAAATGTTATGATAGTTTAATTATCACAAAGAGTCTTTTCCATCATTCCTTTTTCCATTTAATTTTTCATTAAAAGATGTCAAAAATGTTCATCTGTTTTCTTAAACTCTCAATCTGCAATCACACCCACAAAGCTATAAGAAAAGCTGCTATAGTTTTCTTAAACTCTCAATCTCTATATGAATTTGGTTGGTTATCTAAGGCCTTAAGAAATAGAAGAACTATTAAAGGAAAAAGGACTTGAAAATTAAAAAGAAGACTCATGGGCTTGGTATAGCCAATTAATTCTCATTTTAGTAAATCTTGAATTTGCCAAATTATGCATCTTGCTAAGACTCATCAATGATGAAAAAAAGCTTCTAAATGGTGCCAATAAAATTTTAAATTTATACGAAATAATTTACAATAACTTTGAATTATAGAAGTAAACACAAAAGGATGGAAAAGAAATGGAGACTACTCACAGCCTTTGAAGACCAGGAGACCCGAAACCGAAATGTTGGAGGGCTTTGACACTTCACCATCCAAATTGTTTAGCTCCACAACAGCAGCAAAAGCCAGTTCTTTTGCTTAAAAAGCCTCTTCAGCCAATTTTTGATTCTACACACATAACCCACTATTCTCTGAAAGCTAAACATGTTCCAAATTAAGTTTCTCATTCTTAATCTCCTATCCAAACAAACAAACACAACAATGAGTTCCAAAAGTGCAGGCACTTGTCAAAATGTAGAATGACACATAAACAATGTGCTTTAATACCAGACAACTGTGTAGTATATTTTTCAGATGAATCAGGAAGTTTCACAGCATGAGTGGGTCAAGCAGCTGGATCTTCTACAAGGATCACATGCTAGCCATTTGTGAATTAGATTTTGCCAGATGGATTGTCATGATATAGAAGACAAGGTATTATTTGCATGTTATAAACAAGAGTTTTAAATTGGGCTAAAAAAGAGGAACTCATGATAAGGACAATAAGTTCGCTGCCATAATAATCCAACTTTAATAAACCATAATTCCACACATCACAAATTTTCAATCACAAATACTCGTATAAACATAACAACTACTCAATCAATAACTACTAATAAGGAAAAACAATACCCAAGTTCTATATCATATAAATAATTTAAATTTAAATCTACTCTCTCAAATAATGACAAATTCCTCAAGAAGATATACAACCAAGTTTGCAATGAAAAGTATCTCCCCTTAACATCATCAGTAGCCCAAGGCATGAGACATTTTAACCTGAAATAAAAAGAATAAACCAATGTAAAGGTGAACTAAAGTAGATGACAAAAATGTGTACAAAATAGTTTTAACATCCAAGTAAAACTTTAACATTTTTATTTTTCAAAAATACCATAGCTGAGAAGATATGAAAGTTTTATGTATTTAACAAAACTTAACCTGCATTAAAACTCAACTTAATCTTCATCCCCAAGATCTCCAATAGATTCATCATTGCTAGATAAATCTTTTTCCTGGTTTGAGCTTGAAACATCGTCATTACTATATGTTTCTTCTTCATTGTTGGAATCTATATCCCATTCCTCATTAGACAAGTCATCATTGATGAACATACTTTCATCAAGTTGCACATATACATCATCAACAGGTATTAAGTCCCCCAAATCTATTGCTGGCACACCATCTCTATGTAACAAAGTTGAGTCTTCATCATTTTCTTGTTGAACTATTACATTAACCCCAATACATTCACTTTCTTGGTATACCGCATCACCATTATCTTCTTCATTTTCTTCATGCACTTTCTCTTTGCCTGTGGGAATATCATACATGTTTCTATGCGTCATATGTTGCACCACTCGCCAACTACTGCCCAATTTGGTATCATTCAAGTAAAAAACTTGTGAAGCTTGGCATGTTAGGATAAATGGGTCAAAATGATACCATGTACGAGATGTATTCACACTTATACAATGCTCATCCCTTTACATTCCTGTTCCATCCCTAGTGTCCCACCAATCACACTCAAATAAATATACATGATTATTGCCCAAGTAAGTTAGCTCCAAAACATTCCTCAACTCACCATAGTAGTCAGTTTCTGTTCCACCATCTTCACCCGAAACAAAGACACCGCTATTTTGAGTACGACGAGTATGTTCACGGTCTTTTGTGTGGAACCTAACACCATTCACAATGCAACCTTGGTAAACTGCAACTATAGCATCAGATCCGCATGCAAGACTATATAATTCTTTTGACACATTTGTCGCATTACTCCCACATATACGATTTTTGAACCAATTTTCGAATTCAACTTCATGCTTATGATCAATGTCAATGATGCCTTCTCCCTGAATCTCCAAATAATGCTCACTACATTATAAATACAAAAAAACACTTCATTTTATTTTCAAGTAACATGAAAATTTTCTTTAAAAAAAATCAATGGATCTTCAAATAATGCTTACTACATAATAAAAACATATAAGCACTTCATTTTATTGCTAAGTAACATGTAAATTGAAAAAAAAAAAATTCAATGAAACACTTATGTTTTGTACGAATCAATTTCTGAGCAATTGCTAAGCACATACCAACGAGCCCGTGTGAGATGCGTATCATCAAGTCTTACATATTTTGCTGCTCCTAAAGGACGTACTGGTTGTGAAAAAATAGACAAGTCTACATCCCTTTCCCCCTGGCACCTGTCGTTATTCCGCTCCTCACAACTCCATACTGTCTCAATCTCACAAAGATACATGGAGCAAAATGTCAAACATTCAATAGATAAATATCCCTCAGCAATTGACCCTTCTGGACGTGCTCTATTTCGTACAAACCGCTTTAATTTACCAAGAAACCTTTCAATTGGATACATCCAACGAAATTGAACAGGGCCTGCAAGCTCTACCTCTCGAGGTAAATGAAGAGCTAGATGTACCATTATATCGAAAAAAGTGGGTGGAAATATCATTTCCATTTTGCATAAAATCACAACAATGTCTTCCTTCATTTGATTTAAGACATCTAACTTCAATGTTCGTGAACACAAGTCCTTAAAAAATAAACACAATTCAATCAATGTTGTACGTATATTATCATTGAAATATCCACGAATTGCAACAGGAAGTAATCGTTGTAAGAGTACATGAAAATGATGGCTTTTCATTCCTGAAATCGTACCCTCATTGGTGTTCATGCATCTACTAATGTTAGATGCATACCCATCAGGAAACTTCACATTTTTCAGCCAATCACAGAATCTTGTATTCTCAGCTTTTGTCAATGTATACTTTGCTTGTGGCATTTTTGTAGATGTACCAGTTTTCTGTAAGTGCAATTCTTTACGTATGCCCATATCTTCTAAATACTTTCGTGCATTAGAAGTGTCTTTATTTTTCCCTTTTCCACTATCATACATCAGTGTACCTAAGACATTGTCACATATATTCTTCTCAATATGCATGACATCTAAGTTATGTCTTAGTTTCAATGTTGACCAGTAAGGTAACTCATAAAAAATACTTTTCTTTGTCCAATTCAACTCGATCTTCGTGCGTTTTCTTTTTCTTGTAGCTTCATCATTTCCAAATTGCACTTCCGGAACATTCATTAGTTGTTGTAACAGTTGATCTCTTGATAATTCATTAGGGGCTATCCTATGCTCTTCAGTTCCATCAAAAAATTCTTTTTTTTGGCGCCAGTAATGCTCCAGAGGTAAGAATCGACGATGACCCATGTAACACAATTTATGACTAGACTTCAAATAACTCGACTCTGTATTCTCGTTAAATATGGGACATGCTAACTTTCCCTTGGTAGACCACCCAGATAAGTTCGCATATGCAGGAAAATCATTTATAGTCCATAATAACGCTGCATGCAACTTAAATGAATGTTGCGATGATGCGTCATACATCTTGATGCCTTCATTCCATAATTCTTTTAAATCATCCACCAACGGCCGCAAGTACACATCAATTTTGTTTCCAGGTGCCTTACGTCTAGGAATAAGTAAGGACAAAATCATATACGGATCCTTCATACACCTCTACGGAGGTAAATTATACGGCATAAGTACTACTGGCCACATGCTATATGATGTACTCATGTTACCAAATGGATTAAATCCATCGCTTGCTAAACCAAGTCGCACATTGTGGGAATCTGCAACAAACCAAGCATGTTTTTTATCAAACTCTTTCCACACTATTGAATCGGCAGGATGTCTAAGGTAATCTCCATCTTCAAGTCGCTCATCTTTGTGCCACCTCATGTCTTTAGCTATATCTTTTGACATAAACAATCGCTGCAACCTTGGTTTAATTGGGAAATACCTTAAGACCTTCCAAGGAATTTTTTTTACTTTTACCGTTGTCCTCTTTCCATCTTGAAGTATGACATTTTGGGCATTCTTCTTTATCAGCATGTTCCTTCCAGAAAAGTGTATAGACTTTTTTGCATACATGTATCAACTCTTAGTTAAAACCCAAGTCTCGCCTAAACTGCTTTGCTTCATAATTCGATTTTGGCAATGACTCCACATCTGGGAGCGCCTGCTTTATCAAGTCAATCATCAAATCAAACGACTTATCACTCCAATTGCAAAGTGTCTTTATATGAAGTAGCTTCATACAAAAAGAGAGTTTAGAAAACTTCTTGCAACCTGGATAAAGCTCACGTTGGGCATCTTTCCACAACTGATCAAAAGGTCTTGCTTTGTAATCATTGTTTGATGGACCTGGAGAAGTGGAGGATTCACCTATATTTGCATCTGGAAATGTCCCCCTATAAATGTCATCTAACATTTCTCCAACGTCATCAATGTCCTCTGCTTGTGAATTATCATCATTATGCTCAGCTTGTACATGTTTAAAAAATGGATCTTCTTCCCCATGAGATATCCATTCGGTGTAATTCAAATCAAATCTATTCACAATCAAATGAGTCTCCACCGCGTTTATATGGTGGTAATACCGATTTGTGCATTTACGACATGGACACTTAATCCTACCAACTCAATCCGCATGACCACGTGCCATGTTAATGAACTGCTTAACACCTTCACTATATCGTGCACTAGTTCTATCAGTTTCATGCATCCAACTTTTATCCATCTTGATGTCCTTATCATAATTTCAACAAACACATTCTTACTTGAGATGAAGTGGGTTGATGAGTTAAACAAGTTCTCTATTACGATGTCTCTATCATAATTCATAGATGTAAAAGAAGTGAACTACTTACAAAGTATAACCCAATTTTCTTCAGAAATAAAACCAATTAAAAAATATAAACAAAATTGCTTGTTATTGAAACAACAACAATCATAATAGACTATTTTCAACAATACTCTTGCTTTATAAGTAAAAATTGTTCATAAAAGAACAATAGTTACCAAATTAAGAATTTTTGTAAGAGTTCAGTCATTAAAAGTTACAGAATTTTCTTTCATTTTAAGACTGATACTTTTCTCAACCTATCCCAATTTCTCATCATTCTTGTTGTGTCAAGAAAATATTGAGAAATTGAATTGGAGAAGACAAAAACTTTGCAATCTCCATCACTTAATGCCCAGTTAATATATCCTTACCATAAATTCTACAACTCATGAAATTAAATGGTGAGGCAGTCAGTCACTGTTAAACACTGCATGTACTGGCGGAAATTTAACCTTGAAGTATTGTTGCTATATGACCATGCATCATTTGAATGCAAATGACAGTGATGCATATATATTCTTTGATATATATCTTAAGCACATTGAATTGATGCTTTTTGTTTAAGTGGCTCATTTTACAAGGAAAATACCCTAAAACACCATTTTCCTTCATTTCAAAAAGACTTTTTTTTTAAGCTGCAAACAATATAGTGGAGTTAATTTTTCAAAACACACTAAAAGCTGCAATACCCATAAAATGCTAAGAAGTTCCATTAATAATTTACTACACACCCCAAATTCCACTTGAGCAAGATACAAGTTCTTTTATCTTTTCTTTTCTTTTCTTTTTTTTTAAGTAATGATTAGAACAAGTCATTAAGGACATATCATAGCATGCATAAATGTGTGCATATTAATGCATGCACTTATGCATCCATGCTCGCATGTATATAACTTACTTTAAAAAATGTCTGCATGTTTGTATGGATATGATATGCAACTGCAACTCTAGTACAAAAAGATCCAAGCATAGCGGCATAGATGTAGAATTAAAGGGTGGGGTAGGAATCAGGTAATTGAAATGTAACATTGACCAAAAGTATGCAATACTATTGGATCTGATATTATCTTAAAGCTGGAAATAGGTTGGACAAACCTTAGCTATGCCCTCAATTTGATCTAACAGGGAAATTATGTGATGCAGCGCTACTGACCGATACCACAACTGATGCATTTGTTTATTGCAGGCACTAAGACACTTCTTTGCATCAGCCAAATCAACCTTTAAGACAGCTATACTTTCAGTGGATTCGCTGAATAACCGCAAGATCTGAATGAAAGTAAATAAATAAATAAACAAACAAACAATTAACAACTTAGACAGACATTAATAGCAAAATTTCTCAGTTTGGATGTAATCACCAAGTTTTAGTTTCAATCCACACCACATATGGAAAACCATTAATGATAATGGGACTTTTCTTACTGTAATAGCTCCTCCTATCTTAGCTATCTTTTATATTTGTTTTATTTACTTCTTTTGTGTCCTCTAGTCTCTAATGACTATTGTGTCTGAAATATTGAACCCCAAAAAAAAAGCCATCCCCTAAAAACAAATAGACAGAAGTATCAAGGTGAGAAGAATCGTTAAAGAGTTTTTTTTAATTGACAGGACTCAAAACAAAGAGCCCTGAAGATTTCCTTGAAAAGACCCTCAACCAGTACAGGGGAATCAAAACCCAAATAACCAATGACAGCCCATCTTTAGACTTTATATAATATATGTCCAATATACCCACCCCACAAACAAGCATTAAACCCAACCCAATCAATTTGACCATGAATCAATAATCTCCATGCAAGTACGTATTAAAAAAAGACATTTCAATTTCACTTCACTATACTAATATTATATAATATATAATATTCTCAGCAAAATATAAATATATATATGTATATATATATATTAGAATTGATATTGATGTTTATAAATAAATAAATAAAATTAATATTGATGTATTAAATAATAATACTAAAATAGGCCTAAAATAAATAGTCCTAATCATTGTACTTGTAGTAGTGTTATGATATATGAGCAAAGCACACAAATCGAGTAAGTATTAAATAGTTATAATGTTATATTAAAAAAAAAAAAAAAGTAGAGTTTGAATTTTTGAATGAAGTTCACGTGGGTTGTCAATGACTTGTCACTGCTTGTCAATTGTCAAGCACATAAAACAACAAAAGTTAAAGATTAAAATAAAAAGAAACATAAGAAGAAGAAGAAACATACGTCTGAGCAGACAAAGGAGGAGGAGAAGAAACAGCAAGAGAAGTTGAAGAGAAGATCTCCAAATGGGTTGCTACAGGCAACGTGGTGGCGACAACGGCACCGTGTTAATGACGGCAGTGACCCAAGAGCAAGAGCAAATTAGTAAGTTATTGAGAAAGGAGAGAGATTATTAGATCTAGAATTTTTTGTTTGTATTTCGGTCTGGAATGAAAAAAGTAGCAAAAATAAACATTATTTCCAATATTCATCTCTACTTGTCATTAATAGACAGACATTCAAAAAACGTAGAAATTGAACAAATGTAAATATGGTAATTGAACTCCCTTCAACCACAAAATAACTATGGAGATAAAATATATATATATATATATGAATATCTAACCTTTACAATCTTTGTAGCGGCAACCCAATTACGTTTCCCAAATCACTAACCTGCAAAGTAAAACAGAAAAAAACACTTTCAATGCTCAATTATGTTTCCCAATTACGAATTCAAGGGTTGAAGGCAAAGAAGCCGAGGGAAATAAACAGACCAAACTGTTCAACATTGAGAGTGTACCTGATCGGCACTGGAGTCTGTGACAGTTGAATGGATCTTACGAGCTTGTTCGAACAGTGATGGAAGAGGAAGGTCCTCTGATTTTTTTTTTTTTTTTTTTTTTTTTTTTGCATTCACTCACCGGTGGGATTAGCGAAAACCTAGAAATTGAAATTTAAATGGGAATTGAATCTGAGGGGTGGGATTGGAAATTTGTGTAAATTGAGAGGGGTAGAATTGAGATTTGAGAAGATCTGAAAGAGGGTGAAGTCGTGTAGATAATTTGAGAAGAGTCGACGATGACCCAGTGGGTGGTATTTGAGAAGAGTCGACGATGACCCAGAGGGTGTATATTAGTGCACTGTTGTCTTTATTCCCTGCCTAAGGAATTAAGAGTCACTTACAAAGTTCCAATAAGACTCCCTTTTCTCTTAATAATTTATACGGTAATTTTATTTTATTTTTACTTTTCCTTTTCCTTTTCCTTTTCCTTAACGATTTCTTCATGCATTTATTCTTGATAAACTTCTTTTATATTATAACTAATGAAATGTTAATTAAAAAAAGAAATTAAATAAAAACATTATTGTTTTATTACCAGAATTGATAATAAAAAATTGAAAATAGACTCCTAAATCCTTTAGGTAATAATTTATTCTTTTTCAAAAAAATTGTCTAAAGAAATTATGAGGATAATTACATAATAGACTTAGTATTTTTTTAAATATTATTTTTAGATTAAATTTGAATTTTTAGGCAAAGATGCAGTCCATGATGTAGTTTTAAAGTTATAAAAATTACACAATTTATTGAGATGAAAAATTGTGAGTGATGAACAATCACTTTCACATAGATTCATTCTTAATAAAACTTTTATTTTTCACCACTTACAATTTATCACTTCAATAAATTGTAAAATGAGTTTTTGAACAAGTTGTGTTGTTATAGTTATGTATGTGGGTCCATTCTTAATTTTGTCTCCAAAAATCAAATCCTAATTTAGCCACTAGCCGAGCTCCCCTGTCATATAACTTTTGTAATCTAGCAGTATCTTTTTTATGAGGGCTTTTTTTTTCTCTTCCTTTTTTGCTTTTATTTTTTTATAATTAAATTTAACTTGGTATTCAAGTGAGTAGCTTTTTATTTTTCAAATTATACCATGTAATATCAAATGTGTGTATATGCGCTAATTATAAATTTTACCTCCTAAAGTTATATCCTAACCTTGTCATCGGTTAGGCTCCCCTATCATATATTATTCCATTGTAATTTAGTAGTATATTTTCTACAAGGCGATTTTTTTTTTTTTTGGGGGTATACATTACACCACCCTGAAATTTTTTTTTTCTTGAACCTATTATAATTGGTTTCTCTAATTTAATGCAACTTTTCTCATTAAAAAAGAAAGAGCAGAAAGAAATATTGGTAAATTACAATTTAAATCTTATAGTTTAGGGGTAGTTTAAAAAGTTTCAATAAAACTATGAAGCGTAAGATTGTTACAAATTAAACTTTACAATTTTATTGGATTAACATAAAATTAAAATTTCTTTTTAGATCATATTTGTTTTGAGTTCTACAATCTTATCTTATAATATTAGTTTTATGATGATTGTTCCTTATCTTTAAGTCAAGATACCAATTGATTTTTAGTGTAAGCAAAGTTTGAACTCTGAGATTTATTATTTAATGACAAAAAACGTTATAAATTCTACTAATTGAAACTCATTATTGTATTGTTTATTTTATTTTAAAGTGATCACCGCCCCAAGGTGGGCGGTGGAAGAAAAGTGATTTGCGAAGTGGAAGAACGAAACTCTTGTGCCTGATATGTTGCTTAGAATTACTGACCCAAATTTAAGTCAACAACATGAACTTGGAGAGAGGGCAAGTGCCCCATTGATCGTTAACGTATGGTGGTAAACATATTCTGATGTCTTAATCACTTGGAATTGGAATCATTGAAAATCATGCCCAGCGGAAATGGGGAATTAGTGGGTAATGACCTGTCCATGAAGTTATTATCTTTTCTTTTTTATATACACGTAAACAGTCTGTCAGTCATTACATGCAAATTTATATCTCTTTTTTTTTCAACCTTAAATTCATTCTCTCAAAGTTTAAGTGATGGATGAGCTACAACTGATTGTTTCTAATATCCAGGGTGCCTAATTTTTGAAGTTATTACTTCATGCGGTGGAAAGTTTAGTTTCAGTTTCAATTCAGGATTTACAAATACTCATGAAGATCTAAGCAAAAATATAAAATTTAGTAATCGGAAGTAGATAGGTTTTCTAGTTTAAGCATGAAGCACTGTTGAACATTAAATACTCCCTATAATTTAGGGATGGCACTTAAAATGATTGTGAACTTTTGCCATGCAAAAATCCCTTTCAAAAACCTCTCAGCTCCACTTCTCATATCTACAAAATACTTTTTACTTGTAAACTATGGCGCAATAGTGAGAGTTTTATGCACTGAGTATAACTATAAAGCCTCAAACTTAAGATAACTTATTTTTCCTAAACTATTATATCACAGGAACAGTAAAGATCCATAAACCAGTTCATAAACCAGACACATTCAGTTAGCAGTACAATTAAGTAAATAAAATAAATAAATCAAATCCCAACTATCATTTCCTAATTGATTTTCCCAACCTACAACTTCCACCACTGAAAATTTAAGCACCGGTTTTTGAAAAGTTAAAAGATATAACATAATTGGAGCATACCAACAAAAATCAGTAAATGATAGTGATAAAAAATGGAGATTATGTTTGGGAAATAAAATGGAGAGACCTGGGAAACCATCAAAGGAATAAGCAATAACTACTAATAAGGAAAAACAATACCCAAGTTCAATATCATATACATAATTTAAATTTCAATCTATTGTCTCAAATACTAATAAAGTAATAACAATATTTCATAAAGTAATAACAAAGTCTCAAATACTAATAAACTAATCACCTTATAGACTAGCTACCAAACCTTGCCATCAGTACAGCTAGTTGCTGACGTTGTTCCTCTACCTGACTTTGTAACTGTGCCACTTGGTTCTGTGTTTCAGCAAGTTTTTGATCCGACTCACCCTGTTTTTGCTCCGCATCAGACAGTTTCAGCATCATATCGGACAAATCTTGCTTGCAGGTTTCCAACTCCATATTCATGCCTGTCTCATATCGCAAATGAGAAGAAGGGGTTGGGGTCGGAATCACAAATTTCCCCATCCCTCTTACAAAGCCTCGCCTTGTCCCTAGCACTTCTGTAAAAATTTCCTCCTCAGTGCTTTGGTTCTCTTCATCAGCTACTTTTTCTTTCATTAGATTCTGCACAGGTGACATAAAATTTTACTAAATAATTTATGCAATTAATTCAAGATTTACTCTATAAATTATCCATATGAAATCAAACTTTCATATATATGAATACAAATTGGAATATTAATTACGTAATTTTCTTCACTGGTAGTAGTCACAAAAGAACCATCTTTCTTTGTGCGGGTCATCTTATAAAAATCCACTTTTCCAATCTCTTTACCACCTTGTTTTTTCTGCACATAATAAAGATAAAATTAACATGTATACACTAGCATTATTATAAATAATAAAGAATTAAATTGTTGCAACCTCTTCATAGTAAGCAATAAATTATTTGGATCCACAAGTGTGACCAGTTTTGTTCTTTCCTCTGTTCTCCTTATTCCAGTCTGACTTTTTCTAACAAGTATTAGACAAAAAAGAAAAAAGATAATTAAAACGAAGGGAATTAAAAATCATAACAAAAAATATATGAAAATATACTTGTTGAAAATTATTAACATTTTAGTATGAACAAGATTTACCTTCCATGTGGTTGTTTCATATAGATCACATAAAGCATCCCATTTGTCCTGTGTCAAATCTGGTGGAACATTGGCCCTCACTTCCTCCTTACTAAATGTCAAGTACTCCTTGTAAAAGTTACTTCGAACATTATTATAGCTACTTGACAATGAAATCTCAATACACTTCTTATCCTCAACGCGATTTGGGTCCAACGTGAAATCACCCTAAAACATAATAATTAAAAAAACAATTATCATTCATTTTTTTACACAAATTTTAAATACCATAGCCTTTGTAGTAACAACTTACCACCAAACGCCTCTTCAACATTTGTCGGTGTTCTTGTGGGGCCTTAGACCAAGATTGATAGCTAAGGTTCGCATGTTCAAGAAAGATGAAGCCCACCCTTCTTGTAAACACACTAGCATTTTTGCCCACAGGTCCTTGGGCCCCTGGAGGGATGGTTATCGGAACGAGTCCATTTTCCCTCAGTTTTTTAAACTTGGTGCATAGATTTCTACATCTTTTCCGTTTGTTGGGCATATTAACTATTAGGAAAAATAAGATAGCATAATCAGTAACATTTTGGCAACGAAACTTATTCAAATTATATAATAACAAAGACAACTACATGAAAGATTAAACTTTCACTCACCAGATGCAGTAGGGACAACCATCTCATGTGGTGGTCCATCAGGTGGAGGCATTCTTCTTAGGGGGGCCAAAAACTAATATATATTGACAAAGAGAGAGGAAGACAACAAATAATATAATTGACAGAGAAAAATAATCATTGTAAAGAAAAAAAAGTAAAAGAATTTAAAGCAAATGAAAAACCATTAACACAAACGAAATATCACTTATCTAAAAAACAAATCATTCATAGTGAACTTAAAGCAAAAGAATTTAAATGGATACACAAACAGATTGTTAATTAAAAAAAAAAAAAAAAAGAAATAGAAAAAATGGGGAAAAAAAACCCAGAGACATTCTAATCAATTCATTATTTCTATGAAAGTTTGGAACAATACACTAAAAGACTTTGGCCCTAAATCTTGAAATTTCAAAACAAGTTTAGAACTGTTTTTAGCTACATGATTGACAAGCATCCAAATCTAGGAACATAGTATACCTAATGCCAATCAAACAGTTGACAAATGGGATGAGGGAAACAAGAGTCTCCTGGACGGGGTTCAATTATTTACTTGATATTGTTAGTATAGTTAAGAGTAAAAATTCCCAGTGGGACCATCAAGCACGTACAAAACTACCAGTAAAGTTTGGTCCCTTAGTCCAAGTGAAAAGTCCGCAAGCTGCATTTTGCAATTTGTTGGACAAGAGAAATAGCTATTCAGCCACATCCAAACAATATTAAGAATACTCTTAATAATACCGTTAAGAAACAATATTAAGAATAATACTATTTTTTGGACTTCGCTTGCACATCTAAACAATATTAAGAATAAAACGAATGTTTCAGAAATAACATGCTTGTTAAGGTTCCAAAGCAAAGACACTGCTGAATCCAGAGTGCGAATTCTATGTAAATAAAAAATAGGCTTTATATAGAATAATACTTTTAATATTTTTTGGACTTCGCTTGCACATCTAAACAATACTAAGAATAAAACGAATGTTTCAGAAATAATATGCTTGTTAAGGTTCCAAAGCAAAGACACTGCTGAATCCAGAGTGCAAATTCTATGTAAATAAAAAATAGGCTTTAAATAAATAAATATATATATATATATATATATCTCTGTGTGTGTGTGTGTGTGTGATGGTGTTCACAACATGGACATCCAAACAACACAGTCTCTGGTTCTTTCTTTAAGTACAGTTGCTATATACATCTCCAACATGTAACATGGCCAAATAACAATGATAAGAGACATGTATATTAGTATTACAGGGTGATTAGCAAAACAAAACTACAGTCAATTAATGTCAATTAAGAGACATGAATATAACAGGGTGTTAATGAATGTGATGGGAACTTTATGAACGTAAATTTAAAAATAAGAATAAAAATAAAATATTTTAGAAAGAAAAAGGTTCCTCAAAAATTTAAAACTTGCAACAGTCACTCGGTCAAAAAGACAATCTTGTTTTTTTTTTTTTTTTTTTTTTGAGTATCTTTTTTTTTTTTTTTTAATCAAGGATGAATCCCTAACTTTTCAATTAAATTAATTGGTAGGGAAAATTGAAGTTGAATTTGAAGCGGCTTGCTAAAATTTTTGAAGCAGTATCATCAGTCAATGAAGCCAGAACTTATGAAATATATTAACAACCAAGAATAAAGACATATTTATTAATTTAATGACAACTACTAAGAACAAAACCAGAAGTATAGAAAAAAAAAAAAAAACCTGAACAGCGGCAGTGGATCTACAGGTTTAGCGGGTATGTGAGAAAGAATGAGAGAGATGATGAGTGATATATAATTGGCGGTAATGACTGAGAAAGACATGGGATCATGCTCATCATGGGACTTCAAAATCCCGTTAAGTTAGGTGTTTTTTTTTTATTCCCATTTTCCCTCCAAATACAAATAATCCTTTCTCTCAAACATCTCTAAACTGCAGTCAAAACCGAAAAAAAAAAAAAAAAAAAAAAAAAAGAATTTTGATACCCATTTTCCCTCCAAATACAAACAATCCTTTCTCTCAAGTATTTCTAAACTACAGTCAAAAGCAAAAAATAAAAATAAAAAAGACAGAACCCATCTGGGATGCATTGAGGAGGAAGATGAGATATATTATGTGCAAATCCGCCCCAATTTTGTGCAAATCCGTCTCTTGCCCTTGCTGTTTGCATGGCTCTAAGTGGTAAAAATAAAAAGAAGATAAAAAGAGAAGAGCTTTACAAACTTGAGCAGCAGAATGAAGAGAAGAAGATAGGTAGAGAATATAAACTACAATGCTTGAATCTTGAGATTTACAGACTTGGGGAGCAAAGAAAGATGAGACGTGAGAACTAAAAAAATTCCTTAAGAATATAAACTATTACTGTATTACTAGCCTATAGCTACTATTTATTTATTTATTTATTTTTGGTTAAAGCCTATAGCAACTATTACTGGCCTATAAACCCAAAAAAAAAAAAACCATTACTGACCTATATAGCTAATATTATTTTCTTTTATATAAAAAGTCACAACTGAAAATTGGATGCAATGACCAAGGTGGACTATATAAAATAGCCTATAGCTACTATAAACTATGATGGGATGTCTCAAACCCATTGAATGCAATGACCAAGGTGGACTTTTGATAGCAAGAGACTCAGATTTTTTTTGATTTAAACACTGGAAAAAGGACTGAATAAGTAAAAACTGGGAAGCTAATTAACGTGTTTGAGTGGAGAACTTAAAAAGTTAGGTTAGGAGTTGTGAAAAAACAGTAAAAATAGGCTGGCATTTTTTGGGTTTTATCACTTTTTTGACTAATTAATTTTTTAAAAATATATTTAATACCATTTTGTTACCCAAAGCAAAAAAGTATAAAGAATAAGAAATCACAATTGAAAATTGTTATCACAATATTTTTTCAATAAATTTTAAATAATAAATTATTATTAATAAATATTAGTGAGTAAAAAATTAATTTTTTGTAATGGATTCAAATTAAAACTAGTAATAATTTTTTACATAATTTGTAGGTTCATTTACCATTTTTTTTAATGAGTTAATACACCAAGGAACTAACCACTATACCATTGCCCAGCATGTTTGATTTATATGGTAACTAAATTAATTTATTCTAAATTTAGTATGTATTTCAAGTTTTCAAAGACAATAAAAACACACAATTTTTTTTTTTTATGAGAAGTGCTACGTATAGAAACTAAATTAATTTATTCTAAACCTAGTGTGTATTTCAAGTTTTCAAAGACAATAAAAAAACACACATTTTTTTATGAGAAGTGTTACATTCATAATATTTTCACAACAAATCATAGGTGGTTAGTTGTTATTAGTTCAAATTTGAACCTAATACTAACATTATTTTTTTGCCCCAATAATAACAACTAGTAATAGCCTACCACTTAAAATTTGGTGTAAAAATGTTGGTGAAATTTGAAAACAATTGGATGGTCAGATTGAGAGAGCATAGCCATAAAGGTACACAACACACGTCCATCATGCACCATCCTTGGATTTGAAATCTAACCGTTGGATTCAAAGAGTGAAATGAAATGTTAATTCTAGTAAATTATAGTCACAATCAAACGGCTGGATTTAAAAAAAGGTGCGGTCAAAGTTTAGTTAAAATTGGTCAAAATCGGTCAAACTTAATAGATGGTCCCAAGACCACTAGACTTTGTGAAATTCATATTCGAATCTTAATCATTGGAATTGAAGAGTATGGTGACATATTGGTGTTAGTGAAATTTGAGAACAATTGGATGATTAGATTGAGAGAACATAGCCATAAAGGTACATAACATATGTCCATCACGCGCCATCCTTTGATTTGAAATCTAACCGTTGGATTTAAAGAGTGTAATGAAAGAATAATTCTAGTAAATTATGGTCACAATCAAGCGGCTGGATTTAGAGAAAGGCGCGGTCAAAGTTTAGTTAAAGTTGGTCAAACTTGATCAAACTTAATAGATGGTCCCAAGACTACTAGACTTTGTGAAATTCATATTCAAATCCTGATCATTGGGATTGAAAAGTATGGTGACATATTGGTGTTGGTGAAATTTGAGAACAATTGGATGATTAGATTGAGAGAACATAGCCATAAAGGTACATAACATATGTTCATCACCCGCCATCCTTAGATTTGAAATCTAACCGTTGGATTCGAAGACTGTAATGAAAGGATAATTCTAGTAAATTATGGTAACAATCAAACGGCTAGATTTAGAGAAAGGCGCGGTCAAAGTTTAGTTAAAATTAGTCAAATTCGGTCAAACTTAATAGATGGTTCCGAGACCACTAGACTTTGTGAAGTTCATATTTGAATCTTGATCAATGGGATTGAAGAGTATGGTGACATATTGGTGTTGGTGAAATTTGAGAACAATTGAATGATTAGATTGAGAGAACATAGCCATAAAGGTACATAACATATGTCCATCACCCACCGTCCTTAGATTTGAAATCTAACCGTTGGATTCGAAGACTGTAATGAAAGGATAATTTTAGTAAATTATGGTCATAATCAAACAGCTGGATTTAGAAAAAGGCGCGGTCAAAGTTTAGTTAAAGTTGGTCAAACTTAGTCAAACTTAATAGATGGTCTCGAGACCACTAGACTTTGTGAAATTCATATTCGAATCTTGATCATTGGGATTGAAAAGTATGGTGACATATTGGTGTTGGTGAAATTTGAGAACAATTGGATGATTAGATTGAAAGAACATAGCCATAAAGGTACATAACATATGTCCATCACCCGCCTTCCTTAGATTTGAAATCTAACCGTTGGATTAGAAGAGTGTAATGAAATGATAATTCTAGTAAATTATGGTCACAATCAAACGGCTGGATTTAGAGAAAGGCGCTGTCAAAGTTTAGTTAAAGTTGATCAAACATAATTAAACTTAATAAATGGTCCTGTGACCACTGGAATTGGTGAAATTTATATTCAAATTTTGATCATTGGGATTGAAAAGTATGGTGACATATTGGTGTTGGTGAAATTTGAGATCAATTAAATTGTTAGATTGAGAGACCATAGCCATACAGATACACAACATATGTCCATCTCACGCCATACTTAGATTTGAAATCTAATTGTTGGATTTGAAAAGTGTAATGAAATGTTAATTCTAGTAAATTATGGTCACAATCAAACTGTTAGATTCAGAGAAAGGCACAGTCAAAGTTTAGTTAAAGTTGGTCAAACCCAGTCAAACTTAATAAATGGTCTCGAGACCACTAGACTTTGTGAAATTAGGTTCAGTGGGAAGGTTTTCAGTGGATTATTGGGTATTGGAGTAGTTTTTAGAAAATGTTAATAAAGAAATAATTTTGAAAGATGATGAACATCATGTTAACATTAACTTAGATAAAGTTGATTAGGCAAAATGATGAAAATTTTTATTATTTTCGCTCATATATCATGTATTATCACTTTATTTTTATTAATTTGAATATGTATGTTATAAATATATTTTAATTTGATTTATTTACTTACTTTTGGTAAATATTATTACATAATTGATGATTGAATTGGTTATTAGTTGAATATATTATGAATTTATAATGAATATACCTTTCATATATTTATAATGAATTTATTAGTTTGGTAAATATTGATTAATACCTTTCTTATGACAGACGATACAAAAAAATAAAAAATTGATTCACGATACGATTCACATTTTGATAACTATGAGAATTAGTCAGTATTTTGAGTGGAATTAGAATTTTCTCAATTTTTATTATTTTATCGATTTCAAGTTTCAAATGGGTAACATTATGATTTAAGAGTATTTTGAAGCAACAAGACCTTCATTGTCTCCTTTTTTTTTTTTAACTGATTTGAAAGTTTTAAGTTACTTTGGAGGTTTCAAGTTTATTTTGGTCATTATATAAGTTTGGGGGTATTTTGGTCATTTTGACGAGGTTAATGGTATTTTAATAATTTCAAAGGAATTTATGTCGTTTTAAATATTTTAAGAGGCATTTGGAGGATTTGATAAAAAACAAAAATCATATTATATCAAAATTGTTTTAGCCACATATTAGTGACGACAATCTTTGTCTTCATTAAAAGATCCCTTATAGCGACGAACTAATTCATTGCTAATATATAATCAGCTTCCCTCCAATAATTCCTACCACTTTTTGAGAGTGAAAATTTTACCCTCCATTATATTTAGGTAGATATATTTGCGACGACATGTTGTGTCATCGCTAATAGCCTTCTAATAGCGACCATTAATGTGTCATCACTGATAAATAAAGCATATATATAATATACTTACTATATATTTTTGGCCACATATATGTGACGAAACATAAGGTCGTCACTAAAGATGATTATTAGCGACGATAAATGCCATCGTTAAAATAAACCTTATTTTAGCGATGTAAATGTCGTTGCAACAAAATTTATTGTCGTTGCTAAAAGTTTCCTTCCATTTTCCAAAAGTAAATAAAATTCCCTCCATGGCGTTAGTGATGACTTATTAGCGACTACCTTAGTGTTGTCGCTACAATACACTTATTAGCGATGACCATTTATTATCGTCGCTAATGTATGCCTAATAGTGACGACTTTTTGGTCGTCGCTAAAACATTGGTCGCAAAAGACCAAAATTCTTGTAGTGATAGGAGTATATATATGAAATTTTATATAAAGAATCAAAGAAATTGAAGGTGAAATTTTATTTAGAAAATAACAAATACTAATAATTAGGTACACGTAGTCCCATGATTACTCTTTCTATATAAAAAATAATCTTTGGTCCTATGCTTCCCCAGGTCCACACCCTAATTTGTTAAAAGTTAGTGTTCATTAGTTATTATACCCAAATTGTTCTACAGAGTTTTACAAACTTGCTCAAAAGCAATTGGAATCGTGACTTAAAGTTGAAAGTCATGTTTATTAAACACAAACTATTTCCCATAATTTTAATGTTCCCTTTTAAAAAATTAAGTTTTCTAAATAGGACTAACAATTTGGAACATAGGTAAAATAAACTTTTGTAAAATTTGAGAGATCTCTCTAGTGCTTGAGTCAGCCGTTCAGTTGAACCAATCCTTTAATAAGTTGAAAATTTCAATCAATAGGCGGCTGATTAGTACCTGGACTATGACCTTACCATATTTTGTTAGTAGAATATGAACCAAGTACGTTTCCTTCGTAATTAAAGCCTTCCAAACCGTCTCTTTAATTACCGTCATTGTGTACTCAGTGAACAAACACATTTCTGACCATAGCTAATTACCAAAAAGAATCAGAGGCTGTCTTTCATGACAAGCATAGCACGAAAATTTATCCCCAATTTTTTATGTCTGCTAGTCTTCCTGGGTCTATCTTCTTCTGAGCAGCGAAACACATTAGTACAACGACAGGAGCTCAAAGATGGAGATGAATTAGTTTCAGCTGATGGAAAGTTTAGATTAGGATTCTTCAACCTTACAAGTAACAATTCCTACTTAGGAATATGGTACGATGGTGACTCCCTCACGAATGTAGTGTGGGTTGCCAATCCAAATGCTCCTCTGTTTGGCAATTCTGTAAGTCTTATTATTGATGACTATGGGAGTTTGAAAATTTCAAACAGCAAAGTGGGTCCTTCTATTTCACTAAATACAGGACAGGAAGCCAGTAATTGTAGTGCTGTTCTACTTGATACTGGTAACTTTGTACTTCATGAACTGAATTCAGATGGAACTGTGAAGAGGGATTTGTGGCAAAGCTTTGATTATCCCACTGATACACTTCTGCCAGGAATGAAATTGGGATTCAGCAGAAAAAGTGAACAAGCTTGGTCTCTAAAATCATGGAGAAGTGATGTGGTACCTGACACGGGCCTTTACTTTTGGCATGAACGTGGACTTCATACTTGGAAATGAGTTCAACATCATGCAGCACGAGGACGAGTATTGGACAGGTGGGTTTTCGCAAGATGAGGGTTACCAGCACAAGCCAATAAATGGTTTCACTTTACAAGATCAAAGAGGTTCCTTTTACGTCTTTTCAAAGATATCGAATTAGAATGAAACATACTTCAGCTATTCAGCTAATAAAGACATCAAAACTTTCCCACGGTTAAGGATAGATTACTTGGGAAAGCTTTATTTAGGTGAAAGGTTGATTGTTCAATGCAATACTTCTTCCCCTGCTTCAAATGAAGGATGTGTCAAGCAAGAGCTTCCGGAGTGCAGGGGCCCAGATATTACATTTGCTGAACGTTCAGGTTACTTTGTCGATAACGATGGATTCGAGTTTCATGCGGATGACAACCTGACCCATGTGGATTGTCAGGACCAATGCTTGAAATTTTGTTCGTGTTGCCTTTGCACCATCAATGAAGGATGGCACCGGCTGTAAGATTTGGACCACGGTGCCAAATTTTCAGATGTCTGAAAATGCATCTAAAGTGTACTTCCTTGAGACTACTTAACGCTGAATTTATCACATATATTGCTTATAATTGATGTAGAACATGTGCTAAGAACATACGATATATGCATGACTTTGAATTGATGTGTAGGTTTGATAATCTAGTAGAACCAACTCTATTGAGTTTTTAACTAGTAGATCAATTGCCGTAAGTTTTATCTCGAGAGGCTTGAGAATCATCCATATTTGCGGAATAAATTAAAACAAAAGGTATCGTAATATAATAACAAACATAGAGTCCTAGTCCTAGCTTAAAAAAAAAAAATACAAAGGGAAGAGAATCTCAGAAGATTTAAAGAATCAATATGTCAACGCTTATTAAGAGAACTTATATGATATGTCGTTTTGTAAATTTAAATACAAACGGCAGGTAGCATTGGAATAATCTTTTAGTGGAGTCATGTAGGTTGTTATAACCGTTGCTAGTTTGTTATTATTTTCTGTCCAAATCTGTTATTAACTTATTAGCTATATAAACAAACAGAGCTTGTAATTCACTTTAATCTTAATAACGCTTAAGATGAATTTTTCCTTCCTTATTTTGATTTCTAAAGCACAAGTAGTCCATGCATCTTGATGCATAGTAAATGATTAGAAGAAGAAAAATGAACCAATAACAAAGAGAAGAGAATCTCAGAAGTAGGAGTGTAACACACATGGGTCGGGTTGAGGGGAATCTTTTCGACCCAATCCATTATAGTAGGTTAAAAAAAATCCAATCCAACCCAATCTAACCCAACCCATTATAGGTGTTTAACCCAATCCATCACAACCCACATGGATCAAATTGGATCGGGTTGAACCCATGAGTTGGATAATTTATATATATATATATATATATATATATATTACTATTATTATTTAATTGAGTAGAAAAAAATATATCTCACTTGCCACTTGAGTTTATAAACAAAATGTACATAAACTAGTATTCCAACTCAGTTATAAACAAAATATATCTAACTGAATTGATAAACAAAATATACATGAACTAGTATTCCAACTTATTTATAAACAAATAGGAGTGGAGTGAGAGAGTGGGAGTGAGAGGCGGTAGAGAGAGAAATAAGATTGTTAGGGTTTGTGAGGTAATTGAGTTTTATATAGGAAGAGCCGAATAGGGGAAATAAAATTAAATAAAAAATTATTAATTATATAATATATTTTTAAATATATATTCTTTATATATAATTTAAAATTTAAATATATAGGTGAGTTGGGTTGAGTTCAGCAAGTTTGTGATTGTTATGACCCGAACCCAACTCAACCTACTATTAAAACAAGCTCGGTTAGATTTTTGTAACCCACATCTCTTAAAAACAAGGCTAAATATGTAATTTTGTTCCACTTTTATGTCCATCTCTTTCAAAAACACAAGAAAAAAAAAAAAAAACATAAAAATACAATATCAAATAAGATAAAAAAGAATCTAATGGAACATTTACATCATGAGATTTTAAACTATAGGTACATAATTTAAATTTTGATCAAACTCTAAGTGGATAAAGTGTCAAATTTCAAACAACAAGTAGGCAACTTAAATTTCAATCAAACCACAGGTAGGTAAGTCGTAATTTGCCCTGGATTTGGATTGGGATCAACATAAGAAATGATAGAAGTAGAATTTGTGTAGTTGGATAATGTGTAGAACATCTTGTGTTCCCAAAAAAAACCACATGGCAAGAGACCCCAAGGCGTTTGGCAATGGGATCATAACATCTTTACCGCTTTTTTTTCAATACCATTCCCAACAAAGCAACATTACTGTGAATGGGATTGAAGTTTTGTGTGTTCATGCAATTGAAGAGGAATAAAGCAAGCACAGCCAAAGACTTTAAGAAGCTTGTATTGAGAGTTATGGCAAACAAAAGTTCATATGGTGTTTGGTTTTGTAAGATAGGTGTAGGACACCTATTAATGGTGTAGACTGCAATGAGAGCATCTTCTCCCCAGTAGTGTGAGGGAGTGGAAGCTGCTAACAGCATCTAGAATGTGACGAAATTTATGCTCAGCTTGTTTAATTTGTTGTCGAGTGCCTAGATAGGATGTATGAGGAATGGTGCCATAATTTTTAAGAATATCAAGAAAGTGGACGGGGGACGCTAACATGCTTGGTGCTAACGCAGCACAATAAAGAAGTGACATGTGGCTTGAAGGGAATGGCTGACACGTGCTGGCACGTTGGATCGCATGACTGCGTGTCTAGGCGTGTGTGGTGGAAGTCCGACAATCCTAGTGGCATATGAGTGCGGAACTCTCCAACCCGCTAAGCCATGTATGTGGTTTCACTGGATGACTCAAAATCAAAGCTCTGTGATGTGCAGAACCTATGATGATGAGAACTTGGTTGATGGTGGTGGTTCGCTTCTAACAAACACACACACACACACAAAATTAAAATTAAAATTAAAAGATTTGAAGCCCTAGGTCAAAGCCAAAGTAATGTATTTTATGTCTAAATTTTGATTTCTTAAGTACAGCAGTCCACATATGCATCTTAAAGCATAGTAAATGAAAAAGAAAAAGAAAAATGATAGAATTACTATTGCTAGTAAAACATTAAAAATTTGTTTGTCCTTGTTGTGGCTGACCATGTAGAAGAAACGTACAAGCCAATCAAAAAGAGGTGGTGGATATGGCTCATTGTGACAGGAGGAGGAATTATCATCACCTTGTTGTGCTTATTAAGCTATGCAAAGGTGAAAAAATTCATCGCGGAAGGTAATAGATGCTGCTGCTATAGATTCTTTAGATATATTATTGATGATTAAGCAGTAATAATTTTTCTAATTATATTTGGCATGTATGTTAATTAGAGGAGAGAAAAAAGAAACAAGAATTGCTCATAGTAGAACTTGGAGGTAATGCAATTCCTTCCACTGTACGTGACAAATTGAAGAAACAACGTAAGGATGGGCAAGATGGCCACGAGCTGCAAATTTTCAGCCTCGAAAGCATTTCTATTGCTACAAGTAATTTCTCAACTGAAAATAAATTAGGAGAGGGTGGTTTTGGACCAGTTTATAAGGTTAGTTCTCTCTCCCTCTCACTCATCAATAACATTTGAATCTACCACCTTAACTTAACCCAATCCTCTCTCTTTACTTATTTTTGGTACCAAATTTTGGTACAAAATTTGCACTTAGACCTAGCCTAGATAGATAGTCCAATCCTTCAAATAAATAAATAAATTAGCTCTTAGAATTCAGCCCAATGAAGTGGTAGAATCTAGATAGAAAATTAAATAATGTAAGTGGAAACTGATTTTAAATAATGTCAATAAAATAAGACTAACGCAATATACTTTCAGGGTAAATTACCTGATGGGCAAGAAATAGCAATAAAGAGACTCTCAAGAAGTTCGGGGCAAGGATTGGTAGAATTCAAGAATGAAACTATTCTCATTGCCAAACTCCAACATACTAATCTTGTTAGACTTTTAGGATTTTGCATTGAAGAAGAAGAAAAAATACTGCTCTATGAGTACATGCCCAACAAAAGCTTAGACCTCTTCCTCTTTGGTAGGTTCGTTACTAGGATAATTTGCTTATGTAGTTATATTTTTTCTCTTTTATATGAATTCAATCAACACTCATTATTTGTTTGCTATTATTTTCTACTTTGAGTTAGATTCTACTAAAAAGTATATATTAAATTGGAAAAAACACTTCTACATCATCGAAGGCATTGCTCAAGGACTTATTTATCTCCACAAATATTCAAGACTAAGAGTAATTCACAGAGACTTAAAAGCAAGCAACATTTTGCTTGATGAGAAGATGAATCCAAAAATATCTGATTTTGGCATGGCTAGAATATTAGGATTGAACAAATCAGAAGAAAACACAAATAGAGTTGTTGGAACATAGTAAGTATTTATTGCATTTCAAGCAAAAAAAATTTATTCTTATAAATATATAAAAGTAGAAGATGATAAAAAGTTCAATCAATACTATAAATTAGATTCTAATTGCACTCCAATTTTATGCCAAAATGTCATTCTAGTTGTCCTATTCTTTGATGCTAAGTAGCTACAGATTTTAAATATTGTCCAATTTCATGCACAATATAATTGTGTTCCATGTTTACGTTCAAATTTATGTATCTAAAATTAAAAAATATAATAAGACTCCATTCGAATTTATTATGCTTTTATGTAATATTATAAATGTGAACAATCTATTACTTATTAAGGACAAACATTGTATATATATTGCAACCCTACATGTGTAGGGGTTATAAGCTAGTTCAATTTGTGTGTGTTTGCATTTATAAATGCTTGTTCATACACTAAACTTTAGTGGTCAATTAATATTTCAGCGGTTATATGTTTCCGGAGTATGCCATGAGTGGTATCGTTTCAATAAAAACTGATGTATTCAGTTTTGGAGTCTTACTATTAGAAATTGTGAGCGGCAAGAAAAATCATAATCGCTATCACTCTGACTACCCGCTTAACCTTATAGGATATGTAAGTTTCTCAGTTAACTCTTAAGTTATACATTAAATTTTGAACATAATAGTTAACATTGTTTGTACAACTTGACTTGTATCAGGCGTGGCAGTTATGGAATGAAGGTAAGGGTTTAGAGCTAACAGACCCAATAATACTAGATGAGTCATGCCCTCCATCTGAAGTATTGAGATGCATTCATATCGGTCTCTTATGCGTACAAGACCAAGCAATAGATAGACCCACCATGCTAGATGTTGCTTTTATGCTTTCAAATGAAACTCTTCGACTCTCTCCTCCAAAACAACCTGCATTTTTCATCAACCCAGTTGCAGAAAAGTTAGGGGATTCTGAAATTAAGCCAGAAATCTGTTCCTTAAATAATGTCACAATTTCAACGATGGAAGCTAGATAATTATTAAAATACACTATTTATGTATGAAGTATGAACAAACATATATGCCTTAGGGCTATACATGATTGTGACTAGACAAGTCTTTATCCATGTGTGTAATGATTTATTAGGATTTTTAAAGGCCTATACGCCTAAACTTGATTGCGATTATCTTTCTTTCCTGTAAGCAATGATAATAATTAGCGATGTTCACTGATTCAAACTTTGGCCAAAGTGTCCTAACTTAGTTGTGATAGGTAAGGCCAACCACCTTATACAAAAATGACCCCGAAAAACCATGTCGGATGTACTTTACAAGGCTACTAAGTACATGAGCGTAGAAGAGCGTCTTCTTGGCAGAAGAGAAGCCCAGAAGGAGAGAGATAAGAGGATGTTGTGAAGATAAGGGCGAAAAATGGCGAAGCAGGAGAATGACGAGAGGGACGGGCACTCCCGAGCCCCCCTTTGGAAGGTTCCATGATTTCACTTCCCGCTAACTACCCCCGATTAACCAGAATCACGACAGATCAAGGATGAAAGGAGCCTTAACATTTCAGTAGGTGAAGGAGATCCCGATAAGAGGCCACAAGGCAATGCGCCGCTTTCCACCGTGATCGTGGTCATGATACATATTTGCTACCTTAAATAGCATATAGAAGCTCTTATTAGATAGGGGCGTAAGGTTTGTTAACAGGAAAGGATGGACCCCTTCACAGGAGCGAGGTTGCCGGAATAACAAGTATCTCGAGGCCCCATTTAGAACATAAGGATGATAGTAAGGAACCCACGACTTTGATTTCATCGGGAAGGCATACAAAACCTACCTACGGATGGTGTAGAGCGTCCAGGTAGCGAGCTTCGTCCCAAAGATAGCGCGGATTGACAGCCACAGCGATTGGTTTCACGAGAGGGAAGATGCCCAGAACATCTCCTGCCATGCGATGATGCGCTCGTAGTTAGCATACAGTGGGGACTACAACACCCACCCGGGTCCTTGTGAATAATAGAACCTGGCGATATCCTCTACTGCAGTTCCTAGCGAGATGAAGATTGAGAGAGAGCGATTGGTTTCCAACCCAACGCACCCTTTCCGTTGGATTTGGAGAGAGCAGTATACCCCACTCGTGCAGTTACTTTGCCCGTGACAATCAGCGTGATTACCCTCAGCAGATCACCACGAGATATACTCTTTCTGGATTTGTTGATTGTTCAGTCTAACACATTGCCATCTTGGTCGGCCTACCCTTAACTCGTGAAAGGTCGTGCGATCCAACACCACTTGATGATCAAATTCCCTCACGATGCGAAGTGGGGAGAGTACGAGGAGACCAAGTAGCGGTGCGTGAGTGCTACCATTGCTATGTTTGAGATGGATGATCATTTACAAACAATGTGCATAAGAGGAGCGTGGACGGTGGCAGAACCTATGGAAGAGGCCAAAGGGTCCTCCTTGACAATTCTAAGAGCTGGCGAAGCGACCAAGATCGAAGCCTTTCTTGCGACCTGATATGACGGGCGCTCAGCTGCATTTATACGAGAGAGAGAACTAGGACATCTTCACTTGGGCAATGGCGACATGCACAGGTGATCCTTCGGTTATTGTCAAAAAGTTAAATGTATTCGCCTTCTTTTCCCCCTTTGGTCGGAAAAGCGGAGTATTCACTCAGGAGCGGGGACAGGCCATGCATGAAGACGTTCATAATTCTCAAAAGCGGGATTCATACGAGAAGTATACTACGGACTGGTGGCCAGCATAGTAATAGTCAAAAGGCCAACGGGAAGTGGAGGATGTGCGTGGACTTCACGGACGAACAAGGCAAGCCACAGGACGGACTACCCACGTCACGAATCATCTTGGTGGATTTCAGCAATAGCAGATACAGTATAAGCAACAGACGCATTTTTAGTTTGCTTCGAGATCAAGCTAGCTAAGGTTGATCAAGAGAGAAGACTCATTTATCACTTGACCAGGTCTCTTACTGCTTTACCAAAATGTGTCGTTCGGGACTCGGGAATGCTTGAGCCACATGCTCAGGCTAATGAACAAGATCGCACGATGGGTGGGAGAGAGCGTTCAAGTACGCATGGGCGACATGTTGGTAAGAGCATTCGGAGGCGACCATCGGGCGACCTCAGGAAACACGATACCCTTCGTTCTTATAACATGAAGTGAATCAGAGCAAATGTGCATTTGGAGTAATAGGCTGGAAAATTCCTTGGATTCATGGTGTCCCAAAGAGGTATTAAGGTTAACCTAGATAAAATACACGACCATAATCGTGACCCATGAAACGTCAAGGGTACAAAGTCTAAACGGTAAGGTAGCCACACTAAGACGAGATTCTTCTCAGAGCAACAAATAGGTGCCTAGTTTCTTTCGCGTGTTCAGAGTCTTTTGAATGGATGATCGAGTGTCGTGACATTCGAGACGAAGGTATCTTTCTTCCCATGCTTTTGCCCTAAGCGGTGAAACCAGAGTGAAAAATTGTTCCTTTACTTAGAAGTGTCTCCCAATGCATTGTCAGTGCGACCTTAGTCGGAGAGGAGGATGGAGTTCAAAGAAAGCCAGGCTTATGCTTCACGGGCCGGAGGTGCTCAGGAGCACCAGAAGAGAAGTACCATCCAATGGAAAAGCTAGCTTTCGCCACAGTAGCGGCCTTTGAGCTCGAGCGCCACTTCCCGGGCGTGCACGATTGCTTGGTCTGCGCGGGCAGAAGCCTGCAGAAGCTTGATAGGCGACCCGAAGCGTCTGGATGGATGGAGTTATGGGCGAGTGAATTAGTGAATTTGATGTAAGGAAGTATTGTCTGCATGGCCGCAAAGGGACAAGTTATCATTTGACTTTATCGCGAATTCACGCCTGTAAAGACAAGGGAGCGGGAGAAATTCCTCGATGGAGTATCCACGGACGGATCGTCCACCCGGATAAATGTAATTTGGTGTGTGCACCTCAAAAACCTAGAAAAGGGACCGAGGTTGAATGCATGGTCCAACTCGATTTCCACATGACAAATACTTGAGGCGAGTATGAAGCCTTGATACTTGGGCTAGATCTAGGCGGGCGACCACGGATGTGGTAGTGTATTGTGACCTCTCAGTAGTCATCAGTCGGGTTAACGCGACTATGAGTGCAGTGACGAATGAAGAAGTACCTTGAGCAATTGAAGAATCGGGTAAGGACAGCCAGAAAAAGTTTGTTCGAATCGATGGAGGAACGAGCGTGCCGGCCTTCTTGCCAAGGCCGCATCGATGCAGAGACATATGCTCGTTCTAATTAGGTACGTCTTTCGTTCGGTATCTGTTAATAGATAGTATCAATGTGCATAAGATAGGCTCAGGGCGATTGGATGACAAATAACCTCACATCGAAGGGCGACATGCTACGACGACAAAGGCTAAGGAAGCGAAGGTTCAAGCGGCACGGTTCGTGTTGATTAAAGACATACTTTACAAAAGGGCTATAAAGCATTGCCTAAAGTGTCTTATCCCAAGGAGTAGATTATGTCATCACGAGAGCTACGAAGAGTACGTGACCATTACGGATCCATGATCATTAGTGCACAAAGCGATCGGTTGGGATACTATTGGCCTACCATGCAAAAAGATGTCATTGCATATGTCAAGAGAAAAACTGCGACAGAATTAATCGAGAGGTTTACGACCTCATCCCAGACGACCAACGGAGGAACTTACTCAACGGCGGCCCGCGGCCTTTCGCTCGAGTGGGGATTGGACATCATGGGCCCGTTCCCAATAGCAATTTGACAACTAAAATTCCTAGTGGTCGGTATAGACTACTTCACCAAGTGGGAGCTAGAAGATATGGCTACCATCACACGGAGAAAAGAATGTCTGCGAAGCTTTACGGGAGAGAGCATCATCTGTAGTACGGTATACCTAGAGTGCGGTCTTAGACAGCGGAAGAGCGGTTTGACAGCGACGCGTTCGGAGACTTTGTTCGCAACAAGGATTAAGAATCATTACTTATCACCCGCCCCACCCCTCGGGCCAACGGACAAGTTAAAATTCTGGTGATCACTTGCTCAAAATCATCAAGACTTGGCTCGAGGGGGCACGGGGCATATGGCTGAAGGGTACCAAGTGTTTTATAGGCTTACGGGATGATGGCGAGGGCGCCTCTGAGAGAGACACCGTTTCGTGGCGTATGGGACGAGCGATGCATTAAGGACATATTTTATTATGGTGGCTAATCCTTTGACAAATGCATTTACTTGTATTTGAGTAGATCTAGGATGAGTTTAATACTTGAGGAACATGTTGTTGAGTCAGTATTAAAGCCATGGTGGACCAAGAAACGAGTGAAGAAAAGGTGTTCATTAAAGGCTGGACGGATGGCTCGACACTGTCGGACTGAGATAGCTCGACGGTAGTCGACACCTCCTCTATGACTAGCTATCTATCGAGCCTCTTAAAGGAGTGTTTCTTATCGCAATCTAAGAGCACGCATACCGATAGTTGGTGGATTGATCGAAAGCTCACATTCCCTCGATAGCTTTTAGACCAGCAGTGGATCGATCAGACCTCGTCTCTTGTGTTTGATGTTTCAGCTCGACACACTATCTATCGGTTACAAGAATTCGGATTTCAGTCGATTTTTGGGTAAGCTTTTGTATTTGTGTAGGGTTTCTTTTCTCCTGACCCCAGACTGTACAAGGCTTATTTGAGACGTCACATAGAGAATACAAGGAGAACATATGCAAAAGGTGACCGATGCCTTATTCTCTCTAAAAATCTCTTTTGTGTCTTTGCGCCTTAGGGTTTTGTAACCAAAGTGCTTCTTGATCTTAATTGATGAAGTGAAGAACTGCAGCTAACAATCTTCTTCTAGTTGGTGATTAAGTTACGTCTTGGGATTCGTGTGGTGGTTAGTCACGTCTTTGGGATTCGTGCATCATCGAGGGTTCGGAGGTTTTGAGCGGTAAAGGTTTATATTTGTGAGTTCATCTATGGGAGATGATGTAGAGTCTAGGGACAAAAGTTTTGTACTAGATGCGAGAAACTTCTTTTCATTATAGTGGATTGGCACCGAGAAGGTTTGCCCGGGTTTTTCTTGTGAAGCCGGATTTGGTTTCATTGGTTTTCTGAGTTATCATATCTTGTCTTATTTATTTTTAGCTCTGATTTTGACATGATATTGATTTTTGTTTGTTTGTTTAACAAGTTTTATTCATAATAAATCTAATTAACAATTGGATTTAAAACTTATTAATTCTAATGTAGGGGTCTAAATTTCCCAGCAGAGTGGTATCAGGCAACATCCCGAATATAGGAAATGGTATCGGAGGCGGGTACACTACGATTGGATTAATTTTCTGCAGTGTGTTCCCTTGACCCCCGTTGTGTCATGGATCGTGGACAATCTCTTTGATTCACTCCTTTATTTGATGGAACTAATTATGCGTCTTGGAAAGTTCGTATGAAAGTTTTTTGCGGGCTCTTGGTGAGCAGGTATGGCAAGGTGAAGTTAGATTTGGATTAAGCCAAAGGAAGCCCGGTGGATTGGGATGATGCAACAATCATAGTGGCAATTTCAACGATGGGAGCCTTGAATGCTTTGTTTTGTGGAATTTGACCAATGAAAGAGATTCAAGAAAGCCTAATCACGAAGTTGCCAAGGAAGCATGGACCATTCTTGAGACCATGAAGGTACCAAAACGGTAAAGGCGTGAAGCTTCAAGGAGCCTAGCTGTGGTTTGAAGAAATAAGGATGGAGGAGGATGAAGGACCTTTGATGAGTTCTATGCCAAACTTAAGGATATTGAATTACGCCTTGACCTTGGAGAATGTATTGCAAATCCAAAATTGTTAAGAAAAATCCTTAGGTGTACGAAAGATTCCATGCCAAGATCACGCCATTGAAGAAGTCAAGGACATTGATTAAATTCCTTTGAGCGAGCTTGTAGGAATCTGAGCCTATGAGATGGGATTAGGCTCAATGGGAAAGGTGGAAAAGAGTAAAAGCTTGGCTCTTAAGGGTATAGAGGAAGAGATTGAGGACTACGAGAAGATGAGATGAAAGTGAAGATGAAGATGAAGATGATGATGAGATGAGAGATCTAACTTTCACCAAGCGATGAGATTATCAAGCTGATTCAGGATAAAGGATAGACGGAAAACCTCATAGGAAATCTAAATCCTATAGGAAGGGCAAGAGAATGAAACCTTTCATCAATGCCATGAGTGCAAGAGTTTTGATCATATGAGGATAAAGTGCCCCGAACTACCTCATGAAGGAAAGACCAAGAAGTCGGAAAGATAAGGGTTGGTTGCTGGAGTGACAGGGATGACTCTTTGATGAGTTTATGGATGAATGTCGTCACGTTATAGCCTTTGCTACCTCAATAGATAAGGTGATTGTGGAGAGTACCCAGAGTGACGGTGAGGATTCTTCGTGATGAAATGCAGATGACCCGCCGGGAAGCCTATGATGGCTATACCTTTGAATTCATAAAATGCGAAAAGACTTCTCATCTTTGTGAAAAGAGCTTAATGAGGTAAAGTGAAAAAGTGATTTGTTAGTCAAACTAGATAAGACTACGAGGTTAGTTGAGACTCTTGTTGTGGGAGAACACCTCTCGTTAGAAGAGAGAAGGTCAAGAATCTTGAAGTTGAGCTTGAGTGGCTAGAACTCAAATAGAGGAGGATGTCTAGTGCAAAAGCTTGATGAGGTATTGAGTGCTCAAAGCCTGGTTCCGATAAGGCGGCGAGATATCTTTGTTTCTACAGCCGCCTTCCTCTTGGCTTGGATCCAATGACTATCTTTGTGCCCAATCTAAGGTAATAAGGTATGAAATCAATCTTTTGTTAGACCTCATGTTTGTCACCATTGTGGTGTACGGACACATTCGTCCTAATTGCTTTAAGTTGTATCCTCATGTGATTGTCAAGCGGTCGCGAGGTTTCTCTCCAAGGACCTACCCCTTTGTTTGGAGAGTTATTAAAGCCTTGAGCTTTTTAACTCCAATTCCCGGGAGAATCTTAATTCTTCTATGTCCTTTAGTAGACATGCTAGGACACACATGCCTTTCATCTTCCACGACGGGCTCGTCTTTGTGTGGGTGAGAAAGGAACCCTAAGACTTAATTGTCTTTCTTGTTTGTCCTACGGTTTAATTCTTTCTATCAAGAAGAGTAGGACTTTCTTGCTTGAAGTTTTCTTTGTGAAATGGTTTGTTTCATTGGTTTTCTTTTTGGAGTCATCATATCTTGTCTTATTTATTTTTAGATTTGCATGATTTTGACATGATATTGATGTTTGTTTGTTTTGTTTTAACAAGTTTTATTCATAATAAATCTAATTAACAATTTGGATTTAAAACTTATTAATTACATCAGCAGGGTCTAAATTTCTAACAGAGCAGGTATCAGGCACTTGTCCAAACACGATCATCCGACCGAGGAGTGGGACTTACAAGCTCTGAGTGAAGCTATGATGAAACAGAATAGTGGAAGGCATGCACCGTAGCTTGATTTGGATGAGGTCAAAGCAACTCTTGAAAAGATTTGCACGGTACCAAAACCTCATGACTAACTTTATAACTCAAAGAGTCGAACCACGGGGACTTCCAAGTTAGAGATCTTGTCTTAAGAAGGTTATGGGTGCCCTGAGCACCTCGGGGAAGCTAGGACTAACTAGAAGGACCATATGGGAATTGCATCATAGCATAGGAAGGGAACCTACCACTGGAGACACTAGGCAGGCGGAGGTTGCATCACCCACATGAAACACAAAGCACTAAAGTACTGCAGTAGGCGGTGGCAAGGACTGACGACCTTCCTCATTCAATTTATTTCCTTTAGTTTTGCTATTTCTGATGCTTTTAAGCTGAATAGTATTTTTTTAATCTTTTAGAACAATATCCACGCATATTTATCACATAATAAGAAGAGTTTATTCCAAAAATATCACTTGAGCACATGTGCATCTCTACTACAAAACCTTATGCCTGGCGATTTCTTAAGTGAGCAGGATGACTTGTAGCTTGTTAAATCCCTAAAATGGATGGGTTCACCAAGGAGTGGTGAATTATGATTCACAAATGGGCAGTTCATCCCAAAGGAGATCAAAAATCAAGTCCTGAGGGCGGCCGGGTTCATCCCGTGGTGAGTTAAAATTAATGGGTCCATGAAGTGGGCCAATTCATCCCCAGGAGATCAAAAATAAAGTCCACAGAGTGGACGAGGGTTCATCCCAAGGGAGTGACCTATAATTATCAACTCCATAAATGGACGGATTCATCCTAAAGGTGATCAAAAAATTATCAAGTCCATAGTGATGGGTTTCATCCAGGGATGAGTGATGGCTGTGATGGCCAGCCTATATAGTTTCTCATGTAGTGACCTTGTACAATTTTCATAAAAATTTTATGGATATCATCTTGATCGTCTATTTTCTCAAACTTAGAATCCACCAAGTCCTTTTCATCATCTTTTGTTTTGAACCAATCGGTGGGATCAAGCATAGTAGTGAGGCATTCAAGATTCTCTTGTCATCATTATAAATACGAATCATCCTCGGCTCGGTGTCACTCGAGAGGTAGCAATAAGGGCCTTGCTTTTCCCAATGGTCTTGAGATAAGTTAATTCTTGTTTCATATGTCGAAATCTTGACATCGAAGTACTTTGGTCGAAGGAATAGTGTGCGGCCCAGCCATCTAACATCCTTCTTCCACTCTATCTTGCTCTTGAATTATGAAGCTGGTTATACGGTCTTTAATCGAATCCTTTCGCATTGGCATTCTTCATGATCCTTTTGAACTACCTTGTGATATAGGATTTCATCTTTAGAATCTTCATCATCGAGAAGGCTCATCGGTGTCAACGCTTTTGGCCTTAGTGCCATGTTCTTTACTTCGATTTCCCGATTCTAGTCGAGCCAATTCATAGGTAACGAGTTGCCAACAGCTACATCAAAGAAATTTGATCAATGTCCTTTGATTCTTTAATGGCGGTGATCTTGGCATGGAATCTCTCAGGGAAAGATCTGCAGACACCTTTCTAATAATCTTGGGTTCGGGGAATGGTTTCTCCAAGATTAAAGGCGGGGGATTTACTATGTCAGCAAGCAGCATAGAACTTCGTCGAACGACTCATCCTCCTCTATCTTAATCTCTTTAAAGCTCGTGGTAAGCCTACGAAGTTTTGAATCCTTGACGGCCCAACGAAAAAGTTTCATTCATAGGTTGTTTGAAGGACAGAAATCAGTGCTTCTTTGGATTTCGGTGGAGGATATCTTCTTGAATTCTCGTTCGTGACACTTTGAATAAACCATTCAATACCTAGTATTGAAGTTTGCTGCCGCTTTGATCTTAGCATCATCTGTCGGTGGCGCTTCCTTTGACTTGAGTACAGCCTATCTCGCGTAGCTTGCCACACTTTTCATCTAATGAGCGCAAGAAAGCTCTCGTACGTACTTTCCGGTATGCATAGTTGGGTACTAAATCAAATAAAGGAGGTATAATTAAAGAACGTCCTCTATCCATGACAACGGTCCAATAGATCACCGCAGCGAATTAACCACAATCCAAATGTGCCGCTACGATACCATGATAGGCCAAGAGTATAAATTAATCCAATTAATTAGCCAAGTTAATTAATTAAATTCAATTCATGTAATAGCGTAGTAGCACAAACAAAATCACCAAAAAAACTAAATACGTGGAAATTAAATTTGACCACAGTGATTTGTTTATGAATGAGGAAAACCACCAAGACAAAACCCTTAGGGTGAATTTAAGGTCACACTTCTAAGAATCTACTATTATCAAAATAAGTGATTAAAAATAAAAGGAAGTCTAGTACCTTATACCAACCTACGGTTGAACCGCACCCGATATACAATTGGACTTGTAATGTAGTGACAATCTCTCATTTTGATGCATGGTTCTCGATGCGTGACTAACCAATCGATGCATGGATCCGTACGTGACTAACACACCAGCAGGGAATGATGTTGGCGCAAAGTTCTTCGGTTCATCCACACGATGAAGATCAAAAACTTATTGGTTACAAAACCCTCTGATTAATACGAGACGGCGGCTTTCAAGAGAAAGATGAACTAGGGCATATGTCTTGATCCTGATATGCTTGCATAAAACCTTTGCATCAAGTTTCATCAAGTGAGGCGGCCCTTAAAATAATCCTTATATATATGTCTAGGGTTGTGAGAGAAAAGAAGCCTATACAAATACACATGGATATGCATGAAATTAGATTTGAAAAACTGATTTTCGTAATTCTCGATGGAGAATCGGTTGTCGAGCTTCGCATTTTAAAATCTCAATGAATCGTTTGTCGAGATATCTGTCAAGCTTTAAAGAACAACACTTCTTTGTGATTCTTGGATAGATTTACCTGACTTGATATTTGAATTTGAACTCTTGTTGTGAGTAATGCTTGTCACAAATCTCTTAGAATTACAAGTAAAGTGCGTTTTGTCAAAGTATTAGCCAATTCTAAATGACATATGTTCTAAACATGTTCCACATTTGTCCAAACATATATATATATATATATATATATATTGAAAAGTTAGTATGTAAAATAGAAAAAAGAAAAGAAAAGAAAAGTTAAGTTATACTATAATGATGAGGAAATTTTGCTCAAAGTTATATGTATGCTAAGCAGTTGATTGATTGGTTGTATAATTTAAGTATGCCCATTTACGGGCTTCCATTGACAGATAACAAAGTTTTTTGTTTTTTTGGAAATTTCAAACAAACTATTTATTTCAAGGGAGTTAATAATTGACCATGGACTTTGGGAGCCAGTTGCGTTTCACTCCACACTTCTAATATGGACCACAGCCATCTTACTATATCAAGCTTGACAACACCCACAGCCACGTGACTAAGGAATATGGAACTCCTTTTTCTTTGATATGTGATTTGATACAACATCGGTTCCTCTGCCCTGTCCTCCAACGGCTAACATAGGAGCATATGTTCTCTTTATTTACTGTTTCACACGGTTCATGGAGCCTACCTATTCTGAAAGTAAAAATATGCATCTGGATATGAAAAACTTAAAAAAAGAAAAAAGAAGAAAAATTAATTGAGTACTCCAAAAAGGTTCGATGGATAAATTTGTTATTGGTAATAAACAAAATATAACACAAAATTTAAGATGGAAATATCACAAATGAGCAAGAAATTCACCAAAAGAGTTAGAAAATAATGAAATGATACAATTGCAGAAACAACAATGATGTTCAATTTTGCAATACAACAAATCTTGATATTGAACTTCAAAATAATTTAGAAGAAAATGAATAATGATAGAAAATGTCACAAATGAACAAGTTCACCATAATGATGTTCAACTAGAAGAAAATGAAAATAATAATGACATGTTGAATTATATTCCTTCAAATATTTATGATCCGGGTAATTAGAAATATTGACACAAAATTAAGAGATTTATTAGTAGAAAGAGGTCCAATTAGAGACAATGATATAATTTTTCCTAGTGATGACACTAAAATTAATAAAATCATATCTAAAATTGACAATGTCCCAAGAAAGATTAAGTGGATTAGCTATATTATCGATTGAAAATGAGATGTTTAGAAGAACTTGAATACAAAAATTTAATTAGTCAATTTGCATCTCAAAAGACAGAAAAATAGATTTTAAATGAAATATATTATAATGTATAAAAATATTAAATAAACATTAATTTAACTAATATACAAGTATAAAAAATGTCTCATTTTTAGTTCTATGTAGACCTCAAAATGTTTAGAGGAATGACCCTAGTTGTTTTGTAACAGCATGTTTTGTTAATTTATTCAAATTTCTTAAAAAATTACATTTTACAAGAGTTCCATGGCAGTTAGGAAACTTTGCTTTCTTCAATTTTTAAGTGAGGACCTTCCAGCCTAGCCTTATCATAAGCATGTTTTCATGATTATTTTTATTCTCTTTGTTGTCATCAAGTTTGAATTGTAAGCCCAGGAAGCAACTGTATATCATATGTTCTTTTGTTAAATTCAAGCTGATAATTTTGGTACTATATATGTTCATCCATCTGTGCATTACTTTCTTACACAGGTTTTGTGTAAGAAAGTAATGCTGAGATAGCTTTTGTGCCTCTGTACATTTTTAGATTTGTTACTTGGTAACACCTACATTTATTCTTTCCAAAAACATGCAACACTGCCTAGTGGCAAGATGGGGGTTTCAGCCAATACAGTTGATACATTCGATGAGCTACTAGTTGGTAGAGAAGAGGCTTTGCATTCCCAATCTTGAATCACCATTTCCCAGTAAAAGCAGTTGGTTTATAAATTTATTTAAGCCAATTAATTATTTAGGAATCAATATTTCTAGATGTTCTGAACGACAGATTTGTTAGTCTTCAAATAGATGCACTTTCTCTAATGACACACTATCATAGTGTTATACATAATGTACTGAGCCATTAACACACAATTGAGATGAACTGAGGCCAAATTTTAGAATAATTTGAGTTAATTATGATCAAAGTGAGTGAGATGCACTGAGCCATTTCATTATCTTGCTTACACAATGAAAAAAGTATAGATTTATCTCTCTATCAAATCAAATTGGCCATATGTATGTTACTGATTTACTAGAACAAGATTAAAAACAGGGATTTCATTTGATTTAATTTGGCTTTACTAAGGTGATATTTATTGTTGTTTAACAAATTTTTAAGTCCTATATACCCTTTCGTTGTAGTTATTGTAGGCAATAAGCATAATTTAAAAAATTCTACTTTTAGTTGTTTATGCAGAAGAATCATGAGTTTCATTCCTATGTATAGGCATCATCATTTGCAACAATAGAGGAGGGACTATGTATGCTGGCATTATTATACTGTTTTGTATGGAGAGAAAACATCGAGCAAAGGTAATACTTTGGTTTGAATGTGATACTTTGTTTCTATCTTTATTAATCATTCCATGTAAACTTCTTTCTTCATTTCTGTATGTTGGTGATTCTAATTTGTAATTTTCATCTTTTCCATTTTTAATGCTGCTAAACCACTGATACGGATCATCATTACAAAAATAGGTGGTCTCATTGTACTCATGTTCGGGTCCATCGCTATATGATACGAAAAATCTTAGATATTGCAGTATGCCTCGGTTGTTGAAATTTTGACCCGGTTGTAGTCGGTAACAAGTTTTAAACCAGTTGTTAATTAGATTTATTATAAGACAAAACATTTAAAACACACAAACATCGATATCATGTCAATAATGAATGCGCGAAAAGTAAATAAGACAAGATATGATGACCCGGAAAACTAATGAAACAAACTAGTTTCACAGTAAAAACACAGGAGAAACCTTCCCGAAAAAACAATTCACTATAGTAAAAAGAGAAGTTTCAAATTTAGTACAAAACCTTTGTCCCTAGACTACACAATCCCGTAGATGAACTTCATTAAGCCTTCTACGCTTTAGAACCTCTAAACTCTTCAATATATGAACGCCACCCAGCACGATGCACGAATCCAAGTACGTGACTAACCAATTGCGCGGATCCCAGTGTGCGACACAATCACCAACTATAGAAGGTTGTTGGCTGCAAAGTTCTTCACTTCATCAACAATGAAGATCAGCACTTGGTTACAAAACCACACAAGAGCCTGAACGTGGTAAGCTTCTCCGAGAGAGAATAAAACTGATTAAGCCTTTTCACATATGTTCTCCTTGTATTCTCTTATGTGGCCGACCTCTAAAATAAGTCTTATATAAGTCTAGGGTTGTGAGAAAAACCCTACACAATACATAAGTATGGGCGAAAATCAAATCTGGAAATTTGAATTTCGTAAAGCTCAGATCAATCGAGAAGGTGTCGAGCAAGTGTCAGAGATTTAATGAATTGCACTTTTCCCGGCAGATCAAGACGGACTTGCATGACTTCAATACTAGACTTGAAACAAAGTTTCTTGAGTATTAAACACATCCTAGATCTACTCAAATACAAGTAAAGTGCGTTTTGTTAAAGGATTAGCCAATTTCATAAAATATGTGTAACATACATTAATAAATTAAATGCATATAAATAAGAATTAAATTAATAGGTGATCTCTTACCTTGTCTTACCTTAATTAGCGAGGAAGCGAGGAAGAAGATATATTATTGCGCAGGCTAGAAAGAAGAGATGGTAGAAGAGCCATGAGGCGCAGATTTTCAGCTTTGAAATCGTAGCATTAGCCCTGAAGCGATTTTACCCACTTCTGGTAAGCACGGAGAAGGTGGGTTGGGATCTATTTACAAGGTATACTTCATAAAATTTTAAAAAAATGACAAAATAATTTAAAAGAAAGTTGTTAGATTTGGACTAATTAGTTATTATTTGAGGGACAAGCGCCTTTCTTTTTTTTGAAAGAAGGCGACTTATTTTATTTAACTTGAAACAATTACATCCAAATCTAGAATCAGTAATATCGTGGGACATCTTCCATCCATACTTGTAATCTGGTATGCATAATGCATTTTTGCGGACTATGAGAGCAACCCTATTGCCGTTTCTCTTAACATGAGAATACACCAATCGTTCAAAACTACTAGCTGACCCGTTTCACATGGAAATGCACCCGACGGACACAGCAAGAAAGGCTATCCTCTATTGATTTCAATGTGATCGGACAAGAGAAATCACCTTCAGAATCGCTTTTAGCCAAATCACGCGCAAAATTGGCTACTTCAAAGCAACCAGCGCCTCGGGGACAAGCTTGCGATGGGCCAAAAATGCAATAAAAAGGCTCTCAAGGAGTGCCGGACAAGGATTTTGGAGTTCAAGAATGAAGCAATACTAATTGCCAAATTGCAGCACACTAATCTTACGGTAGGCTTGTTGGATGTTGCATTCATAAAGAGAAGAGAGAGGATGCTCATCTATAAATACATGCTAATAAAGCCTTGACTTTTTTTCTCTTTGGTTAGAAAATTAAACTTGATCAAAGTTGATGAAAATCTCCGAGTAGCTCAAGTTTGATGTAAAAACATAAAAAATGTTGTTTTAGGGTGATTTTGACCATCTTTGATTGTCGATCAACCCATGGTTAACTAGTGGCATTTTGGTTAATTTGACCTTAAAAGACACTTCGAGTTCTACAATGTCCAAACGAGTTGTGCTACGTCAATTTAGATGTTTCTACGGCCCCATGAAAAAAAATTAATATTTTTTTGGAATTTTTTTGGTCCAGCACGCAAATCGATGACAGGCAATTTACGGTATCTACATTGTGTGAGTTAACTAATTTAACTAGATTAGATTGACTATGATGTCTATCACTCTGTCTTATTATTTTGTAGTAATAATTATTGAGACCAAAGGCTTTTCTCTACCAAAGGGGAATTTGATAGGAAACTCGCTCTCTACATATATTCTGTAGACACCCAAAAATTAAAGGAATAGCCCAAATCCATGGAACTAAAACATGGGCCTCACATATGAACGAGGAGGATCCATGGCCCTTGGCGATGTTCTCACAAAAGAGTTAAAGAGCCTAATAAAAAAAGGCCGAAAACCCAAAGACAAGAGAGAGAATAGCAAAGGGGCTTCAAAAAAAGAGCCAAGACACAAGCGACCCCATTAAAGGGCACAAGCAAAAGAGGTCCTCGAAAAAGTAAGACTAGCCAAACAAATGCTTGAGCCCCGAAAGGGTTCACCAACCAAAAGGGGCCATAAAGAAAAACTGAATCCCCCTGAAAAGAAGATTAGAAGGGACAAGAGATCCCATTGGGCTTGAGGACCTGAGATAAGAATCGATCTGTCCATAAGAAAAGAAAATCGAGGAACCTCGTGGAGAAAATAAAATAACAGGAGGAGAAAGATGCCAAAGACGCTTAAATAGTCCACCCAAATCGATAAGGGATGTATACCACTTTGGGAAGGAGACACGAAATGAATAGTCACCATCAGAACAGAGGAACCTTCGAAATATATGTCTATGTATATGGCTCTATGCGCACTGTAGTTTAAAATTTATTTGATTATCTTCTTCCGAATGTTATTCATTTACACATGTTAGCATATGCTCTACAAAAAATGATCCTCACTAAGCAAAATAATCATACCTATAACCACTTCCATACCCTAAAAGCATCAGATGTGAATTGTAATTCCAAATTTTCCTTCCACCGCAAAAATAGATCTTTTTGAGCACTACTGCTGCATCTTTTTTTATTATCTCTTTCTTGTTTATTTTTATAGCTCCTGCCAGATTAATTTTATGAATATCAGTTAAATTAATCTTTTAGGTAAGGTTAGTGGTAGAGAACTTTACATGATCAACATTTCTTCTCTTGTTCAGCTCTCGATGAATATTCCCTCAAAACAAGTGGAACCTAAAGATTCAGGTTAACGAATGCACAAATAAGGTCAGAAAAGTACGAATACAAAAATGCTGAGATTTTGTAACAGAGAATTAAGAATGTTGGAACAAAGATCCGAATTTGCTTTGACATAAGACCTAAGTGGGTCCACGTGTGGTGTCATAAACACAAGGCAAACGATTCTGTAATCAAGTCAAAAAAGAAAGTTAAAAAATCTGACCAAAAGGGAAAAAGGTCAAAAAAGCCAGCAGTTTGGCTTCTAGTGATTGACAATCAACGAGTTAGACTACCTTCATGATTTCGTCTTAAAATTTTCCATTGATATGGCTAGCAAAGGAAGGAAGCTTATCTTGCTCAGTTTGATTTATTTTTTACTGATTAGACTCACTCATACTGAGACAGATGTATTGGTACAAGGCCAAAAGCTTAGAGACAAGAAGAGCCTAGTCTTAGCCAATTGGACATTCTAGTAGGAATTTTTTAGTCCAGCACTTTAAGAAATACGTATGTTAGATTTTCATTCAACATTGATAGCAGATGATTATAGAATTTAATCTTCTGTTTTTAAGGGCCTAGCTGATCAATTAATTTTTAAGGAGGTTAGCTTTTCTTTTTTAGGATACCAATTCTTAATGCCTAATATTTAAAAATGTTGTAATACCATATTTTAATAGTGGGCTTCAATTAGCTCAACTGAAAATTCTATGATCGTTGAATAAAAGATCTAAGGTTCAACCTCCTGCAATTGTTTACCCACTGTGCACTTCTTTTACTTGTCTCCTCTGTCTATCTTCATCTTCACACCTCAGCATCACAATTGTATTGCATATCCATTTGGTAATAGCAATCGGAATATGAAGAAATATAATTTATACACCATTTGCTCCGTTTTGTTGTTGGTTGTGTTGCTGAAACAACATCCATCAAAAGCCCAACAACCTTACGTGAATAACAAACAGCTCAACTACAACCAAGACCTAAACATCACGAATGGGTTTAAATGCAACGGCGTCGAAACCAGTTGCCAATCCTACCTCACGTTCCGATCCACTCCTGCTTACGGTTCTCCCCTGTCCATCGGCCAACTCTTGGGCGCAAGTATTTCCTTCGTCTTCGAAATCAACAACTTCACAACTTCCCAGATGATCCCCACCGACACCCAGACCATCATCCCTGTCAATTGTTCATGTTTGGGTGAGTACTACCAGCACAACACCTTATACCAGCTGCTGCCGTACGACAGCTATTTCATCATCGCCAACGACACCTACTAGGGCCTCACCACTTGCAGGGCCTTGATGCGTGAAAACCCTTATCTAGGTTAGCCCATTCGGACAAAAGCCCAACACAAGGCCCAAGACCGATAGGTGATGTGGGCCCGATCTCTAGCTGAGTTCTGACAATAGAGGCGAGCACGTCCCGAGAGATTCCTTAGAGGTCGGTTGTCTGAGCCAACCACAAAGGAAATCTGTGTGCGGTCCCCATGAGGTCAGTCACCGAGAACTAACGATGCTGAAGGGAATCCACTCCCAACCACTAAATAGTGCATTTGGAGAGTTCACCGCCGAACACTGGTTGGCTTTTGGAACAAGTTATGAGGGAATCCTCTAAAGTCGTGAAGATCCCTGGGGATCCACATGGACGTGGGAAGACGTGTGAAACTGGGGAATAATGATGATCACCCCACTAACAAGACAAAATAAAAGGTGAAAGAGGTGAAGAGTACAGGGAGAGGATGAGAAAAACAAAGAGAGAGAAGAGAAAAGAGGAAATTGGGGAGTGAGATACAGATAAGGGAAAAAATACGAGAAACACAAGGGAACTGGGGAAAGTGAGGAAAAAGGTTTGAGACTAGAGCTTGGAGAAGATAAACCAGGCTAAGGTTGGAGCCCTATTAGTAGGATCGAAATAAAGCCCACATATAAATAAGTTGAGGGCCCAAGTACGAGCACGTGAGCAGTATTAGGTGCCCACATCATTGGTTCTACTATACTATTCAGCTAGCTTTTAGCTTTTAGGTTTTTTCTACTATACTTTCAGCAAAAAGTTTTCAATTTCAGCTAAATAAATAGTTCCCAAACGAAATCTTAATTGGACAAGTTATAAAGATTGCAAGCTTTATAAACATAAAGATTCAAATTAAACAATGGGGTCAAAATCTAAATTTTAAATATAAACAAAAAAAAAAATCAAAATGATCGTAAACTTGAAAGAGTTTAATTTGTAATTTAAACTTGTTTTTTTTCCTAACCCAATTGCCCACGACTTAAAGCATTTGAGTATTCCATTTTAATTATGGATGTCATGCTTGATGGTTATTAATTTGCCGTCAATTTTTTTAGGTAGATAGTAGAGCTATGGTGTGCTTTGAAGTACAAACATCAGGTAATAGGGAACACTAAAGATGCTATTATTGCTATAGGTTTTACTAACGTATGTCTTTAGGGCATATATTAGTAAACCATTTTAAGAAATTTAAAAAAAAAACAAAAAAACTATAAACTTTTTTAACAGTTTTTTGACTTCTCTATAAAAAATTTTAAAAATGAATGGATCCTATTACAATAATAATAATAATTATTATTATTAGACTATTCCTTGAATCCCTAATTTGCTATCAATTGAAATAAGGGATTCTAAGCACAACTGAACGACAAGTCTTTTATATGCTACAAGCGTACGACAATGTGGCCTACAACAAGTCGTCAGCAGCGTTTCAATTCCGCCATTAAAGCTATTTCGGAGCTGAAACTGCCAATCACAAAATATTCTCTCTCTCTTTTGGATAACGATAATCGCATATATATACTCTCTTGTGGACGGTGGCCCAAATGTACAATCAGCTTTCGCCGTCACCTTCACCAACACCACTCTTTATTGCCTTCAAAAGCAGCACAGCCCTGGGCCAATGGCCAATTTTGAACCAAATTTTCCCATTTTGCTATCGAATATGACTCTTATTGCCAAATCTTGGGTGTTAAAAAGAAAAAGTTTATTTGGGCGAGAGGTTTGAGTTTTGGGGAATGGTGATGATGATGGTGAACAAGAGGGTTTCAGTACTTTAGTGGTGGCTGTGAAAGTGAGCTGGTTGGGTAGACGTGGATGAGTAGTGAGTGGTTGACTTATGAAGCACGGAAGTTGTAGACATTGATGGAAAGGTATGAGCTCTATATAAAAGCTCTTACTATACTTGTAGTTTTAACTTTTAACCCATACGTTGCTTTAAAACCTGAAGCCTGTGCCTTTCATTTTATTATGTATGGAAAGAAGGTGTCATCTGAGCTATAGCTACATCATTTGCACCTATGGAAGCAGTTGGATTTTTTTTGAATGACGGAAAATTCATAAACCCAACAAAGTCTATGTGCCTTGGTCAATTGTAAACAAAGCCGGCGGTTTTTATTTTTTGGTTGCCCATTGTTTCAAGTGAGGAAGATCCTTACTTACCACCAGACTTCAAAGCATTTGATTGATTTTTTTATAGTGAGCGATTGATTAACAGGCTTCCATTGATAGATAACATAGTTTTTTGGGGGAAAAAAAACTTTATTTGAAAGTTTCAAGCAAATTATTTATTTCAAGGTAGTACATTGACATTGACTTTGGGAGCCAGGTGCATTTCATAGATAAATCATAAGTATTTCCTAGAACAACTTATTTTCAAGTGACATGCCCACAATTTGAACCACAGCCAGCTGACTTAATCAAGTTTTATTTTTATCTTTTTTTCTTCCTCTTATGAAAGAATCAAAATTCAACACAATTTTATTAAGCTTGACAACGCCCACAGCCAGCTGACTGAAGAATCAAAATTCAGCACAATTTATCTGCTCCTCTAGGAACAACCAAGCAAAGGATTCTAAGGTTACAAGCTTGATGTAACTCCTTTTCCTTTGATATGTGTTTTGATACAACATAGCTTTCTCTGCCCTGTCCTCCATTGCTAGCATAAGAAGAAATATTATTTTTATTTACTGCCTATTAAAAGTTCATCGAGCCTGACTATTAAGAAGGATAGTGAAAGTGGTAATACTGATGTACTGGTTTATCCAACCAACTTATTTAATAGAAAAAAGCCTTAAGCTTAAGCACCACCATTAAGAAGGATAGTGAAAGTGGTAATAGTAATACTGATGTACTGGTTTATCCAACCAATTTATTTAGCAGAAAAACCAAAAATTTTAGAATATCACCTGGAAGCTCCATTCCATTTTATCAAATTCTTTCTTCATATTAATTTTGAAAGCAATCTAGTCCCCTAACCCTTTTTTGTTTCATTGAGTGAATGAGTTCTTGGACAATAATGCTATTTTCTTGTAGACTCATGCCATGAACAAATCCTGTTTGTCACGAGGGAAATAAGTTTGGGATGAATTTGTTTCAGCCTATTAGCTATAATTTTCTTAAATGATTTTGTAATCAACTTTGTACAGGCGTCGGTAATGATAAAAAATTTTAAGCTGCATTTGACTTATTAGGGATCAAAGCCATAATTTTATGATTCATTTATTTAAGCTTCACTACAAAAAAAGAGGGCTATAGCCGCATTTGAAAAACGCAGCTATAGACCCTAAAAAACACAGCTATAGGCTATAGCTGCGTTTCCAAACACAGCCTATACTGTGTGACTATAGGCCCCCTGCGGGACCTAGAGCTGCGTTTTTAAAAACGCAGCTCAAACCGGGGTCTGTAGCTGCGTTTTAGACACGCTATAGCCGCGTTTTTACACACCCACAGATACCGGACCTATAGCTGCGTTTTCTACAAAACGCAGCTATAGGTCCGGCTTGGGCTGCGTTTAAAACGCGAGTATAGGCTAATGACCTATAGCTGCGTTTTGTATAAAACGCAGCTATAGGTCCAACTTAGAATTGCATTTCAAACGCAGCCCAAGCCGGACCTATAACTGCGTTTTGTAGAAAACGCAGCTATAGGTCCAGTATTTGTGGGTGTGTAAAAACGCGGCTATAGGGTGTCTAAAACGTAGCTACAGACCCCGGTTTGAGCTGCGTTTTTAAAAACGCAGCTCTAGGTCCTGCATTTGGTTTTCCTGTAGCCGCGTTTTTAAAAACGCGGCTATAGGTCCTTATTTTTTTTTCCCCTATTTGTTTCTTCCTATTCACAACCCTGCTCAAAACAAACCTGTAATAATATTCCTGCCTACACTCAGCAAGTTCATTGCCAAAATATTAATTACATAAACAAATAATTACATCAAAAAACAAGTTCCCAACAACAGATTTTTACATCACAAAACAAGTTCCCAACAACAGATTTTTACATCACAAAAATTGACAACAAGCATCATAGTACTTCATCAACCAGTTTCCAGCAAGCATCATGGTACTCCCAATTACCTGGGACAATGAGAACATCAGAAACAAACTAACATTTTTATTTGCAAAAACAAACAGACTCTAAACAAATAATCAAGTATTTTGCTCAGTCAATCTATTAACAAGTTAGGTAAAATGTATTAACAAGTTGTTCCCCTGTAATAAACATCAAAATTTTACTTTAGCTTAAATTTAGTGTTAGAAATCTACAAATTGATCGTATCTCCATTAGTGGAACTTCAGGATGCTTGTCACAGTTGTGGATGGAAAAGAAAACATACTTCTGGCATCTTGTCACAAGTGTGTAATGAGTAAAAAATAGGGGAACATAGTCTTTTTGCTTGTATCCATTTAAAAGCATGGCATCTTAAAACAAGACTGAGAGTGAGACATAGTTCACTAGCTGCACTTTTAAAGGTTTAAATCATAGATTCCACTCTCTTCAAATTCATATATACACATACATTTACATAATCCATATTCACAACATTTAAATAATGTAAATTGCATTAACTAGTAGCTACCTTTAGCAAGTGTAAAAAGGCATGGTTGAAATGTTCGTATTTGATTTTATGCCTTATAGTACATCTACTTCCCTACTTCTTGCTTCATATATACTGATGTGGGACCTTCAAATTTGAATAAAACCAACAAAGGCAAGAATATATCTGATTCTTATTTATATTTTTTACACAATATAGTTGTATATGTTATAATGAATAGTTGTATTTGTTTTACCAGAGGATTCACAATTTCGTTCCTATGGAGAGTCCTCATCAAGCACTGCCACCCTGAATATATTAAAGGCATCGTATTAATATCACATAACAATGCATTGCAAAGAGTAGTGTTTTGCTAAATACACTTTCAATTTGGTACCTGAGACATATCCAAATCACTTGCACCTCGGCTAAGTTGGGCGAACACTAAATTCATGCGTGTCATTATTTCAGCCATTTGTTGTTGGTGCCTTGCTTCTGATTCTTGGTGCCTTGCTTCTGATTGGGCGAGTTGCTCTTGTACTTGGGCTAGTTGCTCAGTCAGTCTAGAGGAGTTGTTCTCCAACTCCAAAATCCGTTGGGTTGTTCTACCTGGCAATGATGGAGTCACGGTAAACTGTGACGCATTTGTGGCACTTCTTCCAGATGGGGTGATTCCAAGTCCCACCCCACGTACACGTCCAGGCCATTCTGGACCAAACACCTGAGCATATGCATTGTCTTTGGACCAGAGAACTCCACTACTACCAGGCTCTCCTTGTAGTCGTATGTCTTGTTGCGCCAAAAGTTCTTCCATCCTATCCTGTACGTTTTCCCACAATAACCAAATAACATATTACACACCATAAACAATACGAACACAAAATACACTAAAATTCGATTCAAATTGTGCTTACTATGTTCTCTTGCGCATGGGGAGTAACACCAGTCCCATCTCTCCTACGGTATACTTTTAGATACACATCAGCGCGCTCGACTGGAGCCCCCTTTATCTTTCGCCTACATCATGAACAAAATGTCATACAATAAACATAATTGCATTGACTAAAGTGTTCATGAATTCTAAGTGTTAGTGGTACCACCAAAAAGAAAGTAAAAGAGTATTTTCAACATTTAGTGTGATTCAAAAGCATAAAATCAGCATATGTGATACACAAATACAGTAGCACTTGTAATGCATTTCGTACCATGTCATCAGAAATTTGTGCAAAACTTTGAGCCCCAGACCTTGCTATCTCCTTTTGGAAACCTCGGCTGACCTTGTTCTTGTCACTTAATGTCTGCAACCACATTATCGTCAAAGTTTCATTAAAACTAAACATCTCTTGACTAAGGTATTATACTACTTAATGTAAGTTTTTGTCTCTTCTGTGCTTGTCATTGTGCATTCATAATATATTTATGTTTCTAATTACCCTCCTCCTCAGTGTTAAAATAGGAGTTGCTAAAATTCGGTTTTGCAGCATGTGTGTGAGCTGAATATACTTGTTCATTGTTTGCTATTAGTTTACCTAAATTGGTTATGCCCAATTGCTTAATGTCTGGATGGTTTATTGGTGTGATTATGTATTGTGTGCAGTTAAGTAATACGTTAAGAACTGCGTTGTGATCTTCTGAGTTGTGATCTTGTAAGTACCAACATAAACTACTTACATAGCATGTTCTTCGTATTAAAGGAAGAAGATGCATCATAACCCAAGCCTGGAATAGAACATAAAAAGAAGAGAAAATGGACTAAGGAGTATGTAAGCCTTTGCCCACAGCCTAAGCTACATAGATTAACTAGTGCAGCAAGATAAGTGATCTATGATAAAATTCCTATTTCATTTGCTTACTATGACAATTGTTTTTTTTTTTTTTAATATATATATATATATTTCTTATTGAGACTCCTGGCAGAAATATGATGAAGTTTCAAATTTGGTTGTAGTAGTCGTAGTGCCCAACCAATCTCTAAATACTAGTAATCTTAAGTTTTTGTTGTTGATGGGGGCAAAACAACTCTATCACATCTACTGGAAAGTGCTTTGAGCTACACTAATGATATTATACATATATGTAGATTTAGGTTAACAGGAGGGGCTATTAGAGTGAAACATGGCCAACATGATTTGATTGACTAAATTATGACTAAAATGAGATAGACAAATAAAGTAGCAGTACCACAGTTTTCTCATGAAACCAGTAGTTAACCATCTCCGTCCACTGGTCCTCCATTATCATCGACGGTGTCTTGGCCAATAGACCTTCCTTTGTCACCCCGGGTTTAACGTAAAGCTTCTTCAAATTACTCCTTCGATTTCTCCTGAGGACCCCAAGTATATGCATTGCCCATCCCATTTGATCAGGTGGTTTAATAATATCGGGGTCAATGAGATACCGATCCTGAAATGCAAAAGTGGAGTTAGCAAAACACAAGCATGGACCCTACTAAATATGACATTTAATTACGACAGTGGCTGTAAATGGCTGTTACTTATACTTTATTTTCATATTACCTTAATCTCCCCCCAATAATCCTGTTTATATTTTTCAGGGACTTTTGGCCACCCAGCAGGTACAAGAGGGCATAATAACCCATTGTGACAAAAAGTTCCCAACCACCGAACGAACGTTTTACCGTCCGGACCAATCGGTTGCCCTTGATCATTTAATGGCAACGGGATCTTCCAGGATCCATCCAGTGCCCATATCTCAGCTAGCTTTGTAGTACCACGTCTTTTAAGCCTATTTTCCGCTGCTGGGCTTTGTTGATAATCATCTGTATATACAAAACCACCAATATTAGGGCTAAATTATCAATTCTCACAAGTAATGAAACATATCACACCACAAAAACATTAGTCCTCTAGTAACTTAATGTGATATTAAGGGTTTATAATTTCATTTAAACAAAACATCAATACATTTACACAAGAGAGATTTCAGGAGGCGGTTTTGCATTTAATTATTAATGTAGTGGTTTTATGGGACAATGAAACAAAAAATGCATAAATACGCATTATATATTCTTATCCAGAACCCATCAAGTTAATGACAGTGGAATATCAAGTGAATGATAATGGAAAATTAAAGATTTAAATTAAAGTAGATAATATGTAAAGTCGATAATGTGTATATATATATATATATATATATTTGTAAAAGAAATTAGGAATAAAAAATAAATAAGAGAAATAAAGATTATGTGGTCAATTCTAACCATACCCTATTTGAAGTAGATATATATCCAAATTGCACTAACTTTGTTGTTTTTATTTGATGTTTAAGATTATGTGATGCAGCATTTGGAAAAGCAATCTTTACTTCAGTGCAATATTGACAATAGGATTTCCTTATTGTCTCCAGTTCTGCCCTTTAAGCATAAAGGGTAGTTTGTTGTTTCACCACATGAAATGAATAACAGTACCACATTCTCTATTTCTTTAAGGAGAATTTAGCCTTCACAGCACATGTAAACACTATTTCTATGACTGAGTTTATTAGAAAATTGTTTTACTGAGTTCACTTGCTAGGAATTTTGTTTTATGCACCAAATCAGTTTATATTGTCTACACAATACTTGGGGATGACAGCATCTATGTTGTGGGCAAGGATGCGTATGATGAACTTGCTTCTGAGTATTTTATTACTTTCTTTTAGTTAAATATCTAGAATATTATTTAACTAAATAATACCATTGTAAACTATTTTTACACTACACTGAACTATTAAAAGCATAGTCTGCCTAGAAAAGTTAAAGTAAAAGAAAAGAAAAATCAATAGCAGTTTTATTCGAAGACATGTTAAATACCAGGGGTCTGTGTCTCATCGTCATCAGAGGCAACCGGTCTTGTCTCCTGAGAAATGTGGGCTTCCTCATCTTGTGCCTCCACCCTTTGTCGTCCATGTGCTTCCTCATCTTGTGCCTCCACCCGTTGTCGTCCATGTGACCATCCTTCACCAATGTAAACAAGCAGCAATGACCGTTTCCTCTTCCCCATACCTGCAAATGTCACCTTCACAACACAAACATAAAGCTAATTATAGCCAGCAGCCAATCACATGAAGAAAGAACAATTTTAGTTGCATGAAGATAATATTATACTAACAACAAGAAGAAATAACAGTTTTAACGTTAATGATATATGTTAAAACTGTTATTTCTTCATGACATGAAGAAATAACATTTTGAACACATATATGCAACAACATGAAGAAATAACAGTTTCATGTGATAATTACTTATGTTAAAACTGTTATTAATTTCTTAACAACATGAAGAGGAACACAATTTTCACATATATATGCAAGATTCTTCAACTTCGCACGCAATAGACCTTTACAAATTCTACTTGCAATTTCACCTACTTTTCTATAACATAATTACACATACAACAACAGTACCCTATTACACTACTCATCATCGCTGTACTCGACTTCGTTGTCATCTTTATTGTTGGACTCATCATCAATGAACTCACAATCATCTACGTTGTCCATTTCATGAAGATCTCTTTCACGAATGATAGAGGCATCAATGGTCATTCCCTCCACATCATCTCGACCCCAACGAAGGTTTTCCCTACCAGCATCATTACTAGTTACATTGTACGGAATGTTCTCATAAAACCCGTACGTGTCATCCTCATCACAATGGGGGCCAATACCGGCATCAAACACATCTCTAGCTTTAGTTTTAACAACAACACACCAATCTTTGTGTCTTTTATCTTCAACATAAAAAACTTGTGTAGCTTGAGACGCCAAGACATATGGTTCATCCACAATTTCCTCCCCACCATATATGGAGTGTGTAAAATTCACCATAGGAAACCCAAACTCATCTGTCTTATATCCCCTCCTATTTTGATCATCAACCCATGTACACTTGAATAACACGTGTCTGATATTGCCAGAATAATTCAGCTCAATAATATCTGTTAACACACCATAGTATGTACTGCCACCTTCAGTGGTGACACTAACTCCACTATTCTGCGTTTTCTTATTTGCCTCAACATTCAAACTCCTAAATTTTAACCCATTTATGACATAATGCTTCAGCCGATTTACCAAAGTATAAGGCCATTTGGAAAGTGTGATAATTGTATTAGTAACTGAAGTTCTTTCCCTATCAGCATCAATCATTGACATCACCTATTATAACCAAACAAACTTATTATAATTCGTACAGTAATTATACTTATGGGAAAGTTACAAGCTTGAGAAGTTGAAGATGTGAAACGTACGTGAGACCTAAACCAACCACAAAACTTCTCCATGTGGTGCTTATGAATAATAGCTGGGGATATACGACGGTGGCCCCTTCGAAGTTCGTCCTCCACCATACTTTTGTGCATCCTACATGCGATGCCAATTATGTTAGTGTTAATACACCTAGCGTACATTGGATTGTTGTACAATTGTATTGGTGTCCGTAGTACTTACTCACGAAACTGGTAAACGTTCTCGAAATTGAATAACACGTAGCGATGAGCTTGGGTGAACTCCCTATTGTCTAGTGTCACGCTTGAAACCGCTCCTGTTGACTCCTCCATCGCCCTCGTGGGTCGATTGAATATAGTTTCAACTCCTTCCATATACCGTGAACAAAACGTTAAGCATTCTTCCACTATGTATCCTTCAGCAATAGACCCTTTTGGAGCAGCCCTATTTCTTACGTAAGACTTAAGGCGTGATAGGTACCTATAATGCGCATGAGAAGATTAGTAATTGACACTAGCTATTAAAAAGCGCACATGAAGCTCATAATGTACAAGTATTACATATGACTTACCTCTCAATGGGGTACATCCAACGGTACTGAACTGGACCACCAATCTTGGCTTCAGTAGCTAAGTGCATGACCAAATGTACCATCACAGTGAAGAAAGATTGAGGAAATATTTTTTCCAATTCACACAACGTAACTGCAATCTCTGCCTCATCATTCTCAATCTCTGAAACCGTAAGGGTTTTGGAACAAATTTTTCTGAAGAAACAAGCTAACTTTATCAAAAGCCCAGTAACATGCGATGGCAAAGATCCTCGTAAAGCGATTGGAAGGAGTTGTTGCATCAAGATGTGATTATCGTGACTCTTTAAACCAGAGATCTTGCGTTCTTTCAGATTGACACGGCGTGAGATGTTGGAAGCATATCCATCAGGCACTCTTACGTCCCGCAAAACTTGCAAGAAACCATCTTTCTCCGATGGAGTCATATGAAAGCACGCGGGTGGTATCGTATACTTATCATCACCTTTTCGCCGTAGGTACAGTTCACTCCTTATTCCCATGTCCGCCAAGTCAAGGCATGCCTTGTAATTATCCTTTGTCCAGTCCTTCAAGTTCAGCACCGTGCCAAGTATATTGTCCATCACATTCTTCTCTATATGCATCACATCAAGATTGTGTCGCAACTTGTGATCCTCCCAATAAGGCAAGCTGAAAAATATACTTCTCTTCTTCCAACCACACTGGTTTGCATCTCCTCTCTTTCTTTTGTTGTAAAGAAGTTGACATTTCTTCCCCAAACAACGTCCAACTAAACTTTCAGTATCCACAAGTATGTTTGACACAACTGGTGCACAGGAGCCCTTCGCATATCAGTAGATCCATCAAATAACGTATCTTCGTCTCGAAATGCGTGATCACTATCCAACCATCGCCTATGTCCCATGTAACAGAATTTGTGGCCATGGTTTAAATATCGAGAATCGGTCTCTGAGGCACAACAAGGACACGCAAACTTACCCTTTGTACTCCAACCCGACACATCTGCGTATGCAGGAAAATCATGTATAGTCCACATCAATGCCGCACGCAATTGGAATACATTTTTTGAAGATGCATCAAAAACTTCTACACCAACATCCCATAATTCCCTCAGTTCTTCTACTAAGGGTTGCAAGTATACATCTATCGCAATCCCTGGCGATGTAGGACCAGGAATAACTAGTGATAGAATCAAGGATGATCGTTTCATGCACAGCCAAGGCGGGAGATTGTAAGGGACTAGCATGACAGGCCAAGTGCTGTGACTAGTACTCATAATTCCGAAGGGGTTGAACCCATCCGCAGCTAATCCAAGTCTGACATTACGAGGCTCAGACGAGAACTGTAAATGTGTGGTGTCAAACATTTTCCATGCATCTGAGTCAACAGGATGCCGCATTACCCCGTCATCTGTACGACCATTAACATGCCATTTCATAGAACTAGCCAGGTCGGGTGACAAAAACAGTCGTTGCAATCTTGGCTTTAAGGGGAACCACCGTAGGATCTTTGCAGCTTTCTTCTTTCCCTTACTGGATGAGGCATTATTACCTGTAACGGATGCCTCATTCGTTTTCCACCTACTTACTTTGCAACAAGGACACGCCTCGAGGTTAACAGTCTCCTTCCAAAATAGCATACAATCATTGGGACAAGCATGGATCTTCTCATAACCCAAACCCAAATCTCGGACTATCTTCTTAGCCTCATAATGGTCCTTAGGCAACTTAGCATCTGAAGGAAGCATATCCATCAGGACTTGAAGCAACATAGTAAATGATTTGTTCGTCCAACCACAAAGAGTTTTCAACTGGAACAGCACAACGATGGCTGAGAATATGCTAAATTTCGTACAACCAGCATATAAAGGTTTGTCCACATCATCTATCATTTTGTAAAACTTTTGTGCACCATCATTCGGACCTTCAGCCGGTTGTTGCGCAGTTTCACCTTCTCCCATTGGTTCGGCCGCCATTTCATGTGTGGGGTACAAATCATGCAACATCCCACGGAAGTCACCGTATTGTTCATGGGAGTCTTGCGCATGACTACTCCCACATTCGGGGGCCGTTGGCACAGTCGCCGATTCCCCATGAAATTTCCAATGTGTGTAACTTCCAAGCATCCCGTAAGTCCACAAATGGGTTTGTGCCACCCCGGGCGGTACTAAATTCAAGTTCACACATTTGGTACAAGGACATAAGATCTTCCCACTGCGTGCATTCTTAGATGCAAATTCCACAAAGTTAAGTACACCTTCAATATATTCCCTATCACCCCTCCTCTTCTTCATCCAACTTTTATCCATTGGTATACAAGATTTACAAAATCTGACCTACAACAACATTTGGTAATGCAGAGCCAATAAACCTTAAAATTAGATTCATTGAGAAGATTGTTAAGAATAGGTGATTTGTTACGAATAGACATACTTAGCTATGCTTAGATATTCGCAGACATATATATAACGCTACTTCAAGAGTAACCTATGCTTTCAATTTTGTAAATAATAACACTAAATCAAACATAACTTAATGTGAGTTGTTGTGGAATATTTTAAGCATAATTGTTGGAATATTTTAATGTGATATGTAAAGTTTTTTAAAGCCTCACTTATTGCAACTATAGTCTTATTTTTAAACAAAGAAGACAATCAAAATAAGGTCATCCAAACATAATCTCAATGATCATTTACCACTTCTTTAAGTAAATGTAAAATGTAAAATATATAATCATTTATGAAAAGAGAACTTAGTACTTTTATAAAAAAAAATTCAACGTCATCTAAAATTGAATATGTAATAATTGTTGCAATGATGTCCCATTTCAATGAATAACATCATAGCATCTATAAAAAAACTCATCTTCCTTTTTGTTGAAAGTTAATTGATATATCTAGAATGCATATTAAACTCAGAAATATATAGTTACATGAAACTGTACGAGAAGAGAATTTTTGTTTTAGGAAACAAATGTAAGCCACTTTAAATACAAAAACAGGTGCCTCTAGAAAAACAATAATTTGTTTATTAACAATTGTATTGAGTATACTTTAGTTGGCTAATTAGCATGATGGAATTATCACCGTAATAGATTTATATTTTGAGGCCACTCTCTTGCAACTAGTTTTCTGTTTTCTTTTTTTTGGATAGTCAACAACATTATAGTATGTCGCATTTTTTTTGTATACATCAATAAAGATATTTGCAGTTTTGCACCATTAATGCATCATTGTTAACAAGGTCTTATAAAACCAATTACATTCTCTGTGCCTCTGTAGAAACAAAGGGCTCAGCCGTGAGCCTTGAATGCATGAATAGGAGGACAACTAGTATAAAGTATTTCCATAAAAAATTTATAAAAATAAAATAAATAAAAAACACTAAAATCTAGAGCAGAAAGAAAACAATCCCAAAATATCATCATTTTTTCCCATAAAGTTTGTCACAGCTTATGCTTGAAGATGGTGTCCTCTAATACTCCACTTTTTTCATAGCCTACCGAATCGTTCATCAAGCTCCAAGGGCTTGAAATATTTCCTGTCTATGAGATACGTACCAATGGTAAGACGAACTGCCCATACATCTTTAGGCTTTCTTGACACAATCCTGCACAAATTTGTTGGGATATTACACAAAGTAATTGTTAAATATTAGCATTGATACACCATGTTGAATATGCTAGTATGGATGCGGAAGCGAAAGCATAAAATATAGAACACAATAACACACAAATGTTACATGGTTCAACCTAACGGCCTACATCTACAGAGGAAACCTTAAAGGGCTATATCAATAATATATTATAGTGTAGTACAAATCCTGTGTTACAATGAATCATAACATGTGTATATATAATAGACTAAACCCTAGATTAATAGACTTCTAGTACAAGTAGGAGACTTGGCTTGCACACAAAGTAGAATTAGGCTTGGGCTTATGCTAATGGGCTAATATATCTCTAACACCCCCTCTCAAACTCAAGATGGAAGCTTGATGAAATCTTGAGATTTGATAAGGTTGAAAAGATCTCTTGAATGAAGTTTGGCTCTGTGACGATAGTTTGAGAAAGGCGATGGTCTTGCAGTGTTGATGCGACTTCTAACGGTGATATGACTATACCGGAGAGTTTTGACGGCAGCAGTAAGAAGCCAAAGAAGATGAACGCAGCGAAAAAACACCAAGGAAGACAAAGATTGCTCTTAAATATACTGTAAGGACAGAAAACCATGGCCACAAGAAGGTGGCTCTGATACCATGTTAAATATTAGCATTGATACACCATATTGAATATGCTAGTATGGATGCGGAAGTGAAAGCATAAAATATAGAACACAATAACACACGAAGGTTACGTGGTTCAACCTAATAGCCTACATCTACGGAGGAAACCCTAAAGGGCTACATCAATAATATATTATAGTGTAGTACAAATCCTGTGTTACAATGAATCATAACATGCGTATATATAATAGACTAAACCTTAGACTAATAGACTTCTAGTACAAGTAGGAGACTTGGCTTGCACACAAAGTAGAATTAGGCTTGGGCCTATGCTAATGGGCTAATATATCTTTAACAGTAATAATGGAAGAACAAGGTTAACACAAAAGACAAACAGAAAATAGATAACTTGGAGGCACTATATCATTTTCCTTAGACAATATTTGCCCCTCACACTTTTGTTACTAAAGGGTTATCGCAAATTTGTCTCCAGGATACAACCAAGATGTTGGGTTCTACAGATAGCAATTCTGGAGAATGACCACAGGATTTCTTGTGCTTCTTGTGTTTCTCTCCAAATTTTGATTTTGTGAAGTTAGTTTTTCAAGAGAACATAAGCTTCTATTTATACCCATAGGGTTATGTTTCATGAAAAGGCACGTATGGAGGGTTAGTTACTTTTTCATAAAACGGTTAACAAAGATTGAAATCTCGTTATGTTTCATGATAAGGCACGTGTGGAGAGTTAGTTACTTTTTCATAAAGCAGTTAACAAAGATTGAAACCTCTTTAATCTTTCTCAATAGTCACCAGAAAATTCTAGAAAATTTCCAGAAAATTCCAGAAAATTCAGATTTCAAATTTTCACTTAGAAAATTCCAAAACTTGAATTTTCACTTTATGAAATCATATTCTCCAAACTCAACCATCATTATTATAACCTATCCTTGTATATACCTATATATACAACAATCCCCCACTAGGTTGTAATAATATAGTCCCACTTGATTGATATCCTATCATGCATAATGGAATGTGTCTTTCAACTTAAACATCCCTTTAGTGTAATTGCTCAAGAAATCAACAAAGTTAATGGTGGCTTGGTGCTTAAATCAGAAACAACACACACATGAGAATATCCACAACACATTTAGAAATCCACTGTTATTAGTACTATTATGGCCTTGTGCTCTTCCCGATTTAGTAAACATGTACAAAAGAAAACCCTTTTACTCTTGCTAGAAGCGGCACCACTCTTGTGTTCACAAAGGTGAAGTTCCTTCTTATGTCCCTGTTACACAGACATTTGTGATTTATGAACTTCATTAAGAGTTTAAAACTCATCCTTAATTTCATCATAACAGTCTACACTAATCCATCCTGAATGAGACACAAATTTAGTGCTCTTACTAATCACGTATCAATAGCTTGTTGTTACCCTTTAAACCTCTTAGATATAATTAGTTCGAGGTTGGTTTCCCACTATTGGTGATTCTCTTAAAAGAAGGGTTTTAATCTCATTCCAATGGATGTTATCCTTACTAAGTCTCGAGACACACTTCAGTAAAGGACCTCTTTTTTTATATAGAATTACATAGGCAATGGACTAGTCCAACCACACTTGACTTGCCTTACGTATTCTTGTCTTAGACTTTTAAGTCTAAGTTCACATTGTATACAACTCATGTATACCACATGCATTGTGGTTTCACGATTACAGTACAAGAAATGGCTCACTATGGTCGTGGCCACGACATTTTATCAAAACCTTAGCCAATTTGTTTCCTTGTCTGTTACCATTGTAATCAATGCTTCTCAATTTAATTCTATAGTAGAGTAATAGGCCACAAACAAATTGACCCCTTGTGATTGAAATTAATTAATTAATTAGCCAAGTTATTAATTAATCAATTTATCATGCAAAACACGTGGTAGAACAAACAAATCACCAATAAACTAATTATGCAGCGGAAAATAAATAACACGGTAATTTGTTTACGAATGGAGAAAACCTAACGGCAAAAACCCCACCGGGTGATTTTCAGGTCACCACTCCCGAAACTCCACTATTATCACAACAAGCGGTTACAAGTAAAGGAATCTCAAGTACCTTACCAACCTACAGTTGAACCCTTACCCAAATACCTAATTGGACTTGTTCTGTAGTGACAATTCCCCCTTTTGATGCACAGCTCCCAAGTACATGACTAACCAATGCATGGATCCCAGTACGCGACTTCAATCACCAACTAAGAAGGTTGTTGGCTGCAAAGTTCTTCAATTCATCCCAACGATGAAAATCAAGAAGATGCTTGGTCACAAAACACTACGGTGCAAATACATAGCAACTTCTTCAAGAGAAAGAGATGAACTAGGGTAAGAACTTCGTCTCTGGTCACAATTTGCTTGAACAGAGTTTGCTCAATGTTTGTGCAACTTGTGAACTCTTTGACGGCCCTTAAAACAATTCTTTTATATGTTTAGGGTTAGGAGAAAAGAAGACCCAAACACATAATCACGAATCCCAAGAAAAACAGATCAGATTGCTGTTTTCTTAAACCTCGACAGATAGGAGGTGCCGAGCATCTGTCGAAATAGCTGTCGAGCATACGGGCAGAAACAGCATCTTAAACCTTGACACATTATAGCTATCGAGATAGCTGTCGAGCTTTAATGTTTTTGCACTTTTAGCTTGTTTTCTTGAACAGACTTGAAGGCTTCAACACTTGATCTTGAAACATGGTTTCTTGAAGTATTTAAGCACATCCTAAATCTACCCAAATACAAGTAAACTGCGTTTTGTCAAAGGATAAACCAATTACATAAAATAGTGACATATGTTCCTAACAAGTGAAACACATATGTCCTAACACACCTTATTTCTTTAATGCTTACACATAGCACCCCCACATGTAGTGATTATCTAACTAGATATAGATATCATCACTCACATCAATAATAGAATTAAACTTGAATATTCTATATAATAGATATTCATCACAATTAAGTACTTTCTAGTGATCAACCTCAAGTTTTAGAAACTTTGAAAGTCTACATATTGTGAAGGCAATGTCTAGTTTAGTTTCATACATGATACGCAACATGTACTTAATTCACTAGCAAACTCGAGCTGTGCATCCGCCCTTCCAGTAATTTCTTTATTTATTATTGGAATCAGAGTGTCTTTACCTCTTTAAAGATATTAAAATCTAAGAAGCAAGTTCTCAACAATAATCTCAACACAATGAGATAACACAATTCCCAATAGAATGAGAAATCACTAATCTCAACACAATAAGATTACTCAAATCTCAACAAAATGAGATAACATAAATCTCAAACTGAGATTAATATAGTGCATATCTCAACTATATTTTTTACTTGATTCTCATTCATAAAAGACTTTTATTTAATTAATTAGGGAAGTACAAACCCACAGGTCTTTCAAGCAAATTTCCTTACCAAGATCACTTTTAAGAAAGTCACTTCACATCTACATGATGCATACTCAAATTATATGTAGAGACACAATCCAATATTTCATTATTGATCCTTAAATGTTCAATTAATGAACTCACTTGTACTCTCTTTATTTCACAAAGAGGTACTTTCAAAATAGGATCACAATATGTGCTTGTTTAAAATCGAGACATCTACCACACATGGCAGAATTTAATCACAATGAATTTAATATCCCTCAATGTTAATTCTCAATACCTTTATCAAACACATCTTTGATGCACATTAGCATTCTTATGAGTCCATGACTCGTTTAAGGGTTATACCCCCACACTTTCTTGGATATCATAATTCCACAATTTAAGTTTTTAAACCCCACAATTTGGGTTCTCAACCATTCCAAAATTCACATATATACACACACTATAATTACATATGTCAAAATGTAATAATAGAATATAGTGAATCTCTTTAAAATTATATGAATGGTTTTAAAGATATCAAACTAATAACACAAATAGTTACAAGTGTATAGATATCAAAATCTATCTTTTTCCCTTTGTTTCAAACCTTTTACTATTAAGCTTAGACCAAAAGATTTTATACCTTATTCTAATACCCACTTACAACCAATTGGTTTTAAAACTAGAGGTAGATCCATTAAGACCCAATTATTATTAAATAATATCGAGTCTATCTCATCATTAATAGCTTTAACAATAGAAAGCTACATCTTTTTAGAAGCACAAAACTTTCTCAAACTTTAGGATCACTTCCCTCAAAAAATACTATGGGTATTTAATTAGGACTACACTTTTATTACCTTTAACAAGGTAAACAAGAGCTTCACATGAAATAAAAAAATTAGATTAAAATCCTTTTATTTCTCAAACTTTGACTCCACTTTTGTTCACTTAGTGAACCACATTTAAATCTTTAATATCACTTAATGTGATATTTAAGATTGGAGTCATTTACTCGTGTTTAAGTAAGTATTGGGGTATCCTAGAAATCATCTTTGAATTTAAACTCAATAAATTCAATGTCCTTTGATTTCACTCTTATATTAGACATTAAGTCTAATAAACTACATACCCTCGAATTTACTCAAAACCTACATATACACTTTATATAGCTCTTTGACTAATTAGTCTTCTTTGGTCTATCATTTACAAAAGGTTAAACACCCCCACAGTTTAAAATGATAAACATTTGGTCAATTTCTCATTTCATAACACATATGAAATACTTTTGAGATGAAACTCTATTATGCACATAGCATACACTAAGCAAAGCTTCTTCCCATTGATCAGATAGGAACTTAGCTAATTGCACTCAAGTTTATGGCATTCACCATATTAAATAGAGTTCTCTCTTTTGACCAAACCATTTTATTAGGGTGTATAAGGGACTCTACTTTGGTGTATTATGACATCTTTCTCACAAAGAATAATATACATTTAGAAATATTCATCATTTCTAGTTAATACACCATTCAATTTAAATCATCATGCTTATGTAAATTATATCATGCTTTGACATAAATTTCAAGAATTTGAAATTTAAAATTCTCAATGTAGCATGCTACAAATAAAGAATTAACAATATAAGCACAACCAAAACATATTGATAAATAACACTCGGATAGTAGCATATCCATTGCCTACTAATATCCCATTCTTGAACAAGACCATTCTTAAATAACAAATTGGCTTTTCTTTATATTAGGTACATGAAAATATAGTATTGGTCAAGAGAACTTCTTGCCAAAACTCAATTTCACTTCAACAATGCAATTTTCATGAACTTTTGCCTTATTGTGGATGTCCACAAGCACCTCTAGTTCTATGGAAGACTCCTCATAAGTCTTGAATTATGCCTTGTAGTTGCACGCATGCAACATTGCACCTAAATCAAAAACGCCAATCGGAAAGATTTGTAATTACAACCATATGAAATATAGTGATCTTTATTACATACATCACTCACCATAGCAATAATGTTTTTAATGACAATTGCTTCATTGGCATTTCCATCTTCATCCTTCTTATTCTTTAAGAACTTACATTCTCAAATGTAATGATCTTTCTTTCCACAAAGGAAACATGACATTCTACTTGTCATTGTTGGGATTATTGGAGTTGTTCTTCTTGAATCCACTCCTACTCTTGTTCACTTTCAAGTGCTTATTGGTCTTACTCAAACTCCCACTTTGAACATTGCTCACATTGTTCACATTCACTTTAGAATCGGTGTTAGTCACATCTCTAACCCGACTTTCCTCTTTAATTCGAAGATGTTGTCTGAATTGTTCTAAAGTGAGATCTTCCGACATATGCAGAAGTTTCTTCCTAAAATTATTCCAACTTGGTGGGAGTTTTGCAATGATTGCACCCACTTGGAATGATTCAGGAATATTGATTGACAAATCACAGAGTTTATTGACCAAAATCTATAACTCATGCACTTGATCTAAAACTGAGACATTATCAAGTATTTTATAATCAAAATACTTTTGAATAATAAACTTATTCGTACATACTTTCTCAGTTTTATACTTTGCCTCAAAAGCATTCCAAATCTCCATCGGTGATTTCATTGATGTGTAGAGATCATAAAGACGATTAGAAAGAGTATTGAGAATGTGCCCTCTGCATATCAATTCATCTTCCTCCCGTTTCTTTCTTTATGCCTTAATCTCATCAATATCTTCATCACTCGCAGGAGGAAAATGCATCAAATTCGGGTCCAAGACATAGAAAAGTTTTAGTGTAGTAAGTAGGAATTTCATCTTGTCTTTCCATCGAGAGAAATTGGTTCCTTCAAAGTGATCCAATTTCACTAACTCATGATTCAACATCTTTAACGCTGAAACATCACTTGCTCCTTCCATCATAGGAAATATTGTCTAAGATTGTTGGGGAGATTACACAAAATAATAATGGAAGAACAAGGTTAACACAAAAAACAAACAGAAAATAGATAACTTGGAGGCACTATATCGTTTTCCTTAAACAATATTTGCCCCCCACACTTTTGTTGCTAAAGGGTTATCGCAAATTTGTCTCTAAGATACAACCAAGATATTGAGTTCTTCAGATAGCAATTCTGAAGAATGACCACAGGATTTCTTGTGCTTCTTGTATTTCTCTCCAACTTTTGATTTTGTGAAGTTAGTTTTTCAAGAGAACATAAGCCTCTATTTATATCCATAGGGTTATGTTTCATGAAAATGCACGTATGGAGAGTTAGTTATTTCATGAAACCTCGTTATGTTTCATGAAAAGGCACATATGGAGAGTTAGTTACTTTTTCATAAAACGGTTTACAAAGATTGAAATCTCGTTATGTTTCATGAAAAGGCACGTGTGGAGAGTTAGTTACTTTTTTATAAAGCGGTTAACAAAGATTGAAACCTCTTCAATCTTTCTCAATAGTCACCAAAAAATTCTAGAAAATTCCAGAAAATTCAGATTTCAAATTTTCACTTAGAAAATTCCAGAACTTGAATTTTCACTTTATAAAACCATATTCTCCAAACTCAGCCATCATTATTACAACATATCCTTATATATACCTATACATACAACAAAGTCTTACCTGAATAAGAATGTAATAACATGTAGTGAGCATCATATTCATACATTGATGTAGTTTTTTCACATTCATGTTGAAAAAACTTAAACTAAGAACCACAGCCCACAAGACAACACACAAAAAAAGCCAAGAATTCACACATTGATGTAGATATATATAAGAGTACCTTCCCACGTCACCAGGCTTGACCAAACCAGAATTCACCCTAAGGCATGGAACTGATGCAAAAGTCTTTATCATTTTGGGTGCCTCAGTGACAATAACAGCTGACCCTATCTCAAGTTTTGAATTTTTTCCCGGCAGCAATGCCTCAGCTGGTGGCTCTTTCGATTCACACACTGTTGTAAATCTAACCACACTTGAACGGCGAATCTGACTGCTTAAGCTATCAAATTGTGATGTTGAAAAACTACGAAATTTAGGGCATGGAATAGAGGTAGTAAAAGATAGAGATAATGCTGCCATGAGCAGGAAATCTATCTGTCAAAGAAATAGGACATTTTGTACGTGTGCAATTTGGAATGGGTTGAATATGGAGAGAGAGTGTTGGGTTGGGCCTGAGCATGGCCGCATTGGATATTTTTGGTTGGTCCGATTAATATTGGACCTGAGTTTTCAAGACCCAAGAAAAAGCCCAGATAAAATGAAGGAAAGTCCACTTCGTAATAAAATTATTTTCTCATTTTATGTACTATTTTTTTGATCTCACACTACTTTTTGTTTTAATTCTATTTTAAATAATTTAAGTTTCAGCTTTTTGAAAATAAGCTGACTTTTAACTTTTTGACTCATATTATAAAAATAAATTACGAGAAATAGGCAATTCCTAATCGGACTAGTGTCACAAATGTTTTTACTAATATTATTTATATTTATATATATATATAGTGGAATATATAGCTTGTTTTAATTTGCAGATAAAATAGTGTTAGGACTTCAAATGAGCTTATTTGAAAGTGATTCTGTTTCATTCATAATTTGTCATTCTAAAATAACTTATGAAAAATGTTGTCAATGTAGTATTGTTGTTTGACAAAATGACCAACACAATACTCCATTTTGTCCATGTACCAAGAAAGATTCAAAAACCTATGAAAAAGGGGTAATTGTGTCTTTATGAATCTATGGAATCAATATATGGTGGTTGTAGTTTTCATTGTTGCACGATTCTCAATTTTCATAGAAGAATATTCAACTTTGACAAATGCAATGAGTTGAGTATTTGAGTGTTGGCTAATTTTATGACAATTTTAGCCTTTTAGGTCACGAACAATGTAATTAATAGGGGCGTTATTTGGTTGAGCATTGAAACATTCTATCCACTAGGTGAGACTGAAGACCTCAGTTAAGCAAAAACTTGTAATCTGTTGAGCAAAATTGAAGTTTGGACAAAATGTATCTTCAGTGGTTTGCTCGATACTTAGTCAAGTGAACCCCTATTATGGAAAAAACCAACTTGGCTTCCCATGGTTGTTTTTGTAGCCACCTCTGGCCCAAAGCCTACTTGCATTTAAACCTTATTTTAACCCTAATTATTAGAGAAGATGATAATTGGAAAAATATAGAGAAAATCCATTATAACAACTCTTCATAGAGTATCCTTAAGAGTTTTATTATTCTAGCAATAAGATCACCTACATTGTGTTGGGGCTTGATTAAAAGAACAATAGAGACAAATCCAAATTTTCAAGATGCTCTTGGAGTGGTATAGAGATTAATCTGCAAGCAGCAATTATTTGTGAAACAAATCGTGTAAAAGACACAAAATATGAGTCTATAGTAGCTGACAAAAGTGGGGAGATCAGGTACAGTGTCAAACTACATGTATGAGAATGTCATGTTAGTAGAAGTCTAAACCATAGCAACCTTTTACTATTGAATTTGCTTTTCAGGCTTGGCCATTGAAGTGTTTTTACGTTGGTAATATTTCTACAAGGGTTTTCACTTCATCGACAAATACTGCCTCTGGTGTGATTTTGATTATGCTTATTTGTTCAGTATTTGATTATTTTGGAATGTGTGCTAATAACTACCTTGGGTCGTAATTTAACTAATTCATTAAAATTGATAAGTAAACTGTAATGGGTCTAAACAATGTTTTTTAAAAATGAAATGCATTTAACCAACAACATAAAGGGCTTGAGTTTCACCTACACTAGTCATAGACCTGCACAATGCACGCAAAATTTGACGATTTGTTTTTTTGTTAGTAGAAAATGAAAATAGTAGATAAAACTTATAAATGTTAGTTCTGAACATGTTCTTAAAATGATGTAATTACTTTATAACAAAGTATATAGTCGATACAATATATTTTTTTTTCTAAAAAAAAAAAAAAAAATTATATGCCATAATGCAATAAGTTATTTTTAAAATGTAGTAATTTTTTTTTAAGGAAACAAAATTCATTTTACTTTTTTTTTTTTTTTTTTTGAGGAAACAGTAATACTTATTAAAACACAGGAATATGAAATTAGTATATAGAGTTTTTTAAACAGGTTTATAATATATTACATAACTAGAGTACCATTACAAAAAGGCCTAACCTTTGTAATAAATCTTTACTTTTAATTATTATATATGGCGAGATATTTTTGTAAATAATGTAATGTGTGGTTGAAATTTGTTTCTAGTACTTCTTACAAATGATTCATCCTCTCTATAAATCTTGAATGACCTAAAGAGAGAGTAGATATATATATATATATATATATATAAAAGACTTTAATAACACAAGAAAATTGTAATTTTATTAAGAACAAGAACAAACCCAGGATTTTAAACTAGTGGGGACCGGAGTATAAAATAAAAATAAAAATAAAAAACTCCATATAGACATCAATATAGTATTAAAAAAAATTTATAAATACACAAAATTGTTGTTTTTAAATACATTAAGATAAAATCATCTACCAACAAAGATAAAAACAAAAACAAAAACAAAAACAAAATAACGTTTTTTTTAAAATATTAGGTTGGCTAGGATTTTTTTTTTTTTTTTTTTTTTTTTTTTTTTTTTTTTTTAAGTTTGAGCATTCACAGTGATAGTGCTAAAAATTTTAGTTTTTAATACCTCAAAAAGTTACTCTATCTATTTTACCACTTCACTTTACAATACACCAAATATCAAATGTTCTATTTTTTTAATCACTTCATTTAAAATAATATAAACAATTCATTAAAATAATAAGGAAAAGAGAGAATTTGAGTTTTTTAATTGAAGGAAGATATATAATCTTAATAAAATATTTTATTTTATTTTTAACAACTTGCTACAGTCAACTGGTATTTATACCAGTTTACTGTACGTAGTTGCAAAAAATTTAGTTTTAGCTTCTCCAATAACACATGATTTTTTGTTCTATGGTGATAAAATAGTTTTTTTTTTTTTTTTTTTTTTTTTTTTGCTAAAATACAATCACCATTGTGAATATTATTATTGTTTTTATAAGTTTGTGGGTTGGATAGTTGCTATTTGGGTTAGGTTAGCTAGACTGATTAAGGAGAAAGGGGCCCAACTACAAAAATGAAATATAGAATGACTAAAAAAAAAAATTGGACCTAGAGGGGCCCTAGCCCCCACCTGGGTTTGTCCTTGATTAGAAACCTACCAACATCAAGTTGAAAATGAGACATAATTGTCAATAAAGCAGCTATTCTTTCTACACAAATCTGTCCTCCCAAAGCATCATCAAAGTGGACTGAACGGACTAAAGTGGAACATTGAATTAGACTAAGGGTCTGTTTGGATACTGCTTATTTGCTGAAAACTGAAAACTTATTGCTGAAAATACTGTAGCAAAATATATTTTAAACAACCAAAACACTATTCACGCATTTTGTGCAACTTGGCTGGTCCATGAACAGTGCCATGGGACTAGCCAAACGCAAACGCAAACGCTGAAACCGCAGTACGCAAACGCACACTAAATGACAGAAGTGGACTAAATGAAAAAAGTGGATTGAAGTGGATCAAAATAGACTGAATACATCGAACTAAATCGAAATGCTACACTAATATGACTCATCAAGAGCGTGTCAACAATAAATACTTTTTAAATATTATATAGACGATTACAACATCTCACCTACACTTGATCTACAAGATCTACAGGAAAAATGAAATGCATTTCACCGAATGTAGAGTTCGTTTAAGAGCTTGTGTACAATTACAATGGAATGAAAACTAGGTACAATTTTTTAGTTGTTATATCTAACGTTGCTACTTAATTAATAGTATAGTTAGTTTTCCCCTATCATTATTGTGGATTAATTATAGGTGGTGGTGAATGATAACATGGAAAGTATAACTACTTTCAGATACTAGGCTCATAGATTAAGAATTACTATCAGTAAGAGTTGCTTTTACAATTTGAGTAATGAAATTACCGTTGGAATTTTTATTTTTATTTTTTTTGATAGCCAAGATTATAATATGCTCACACACGTGCTAAAATAACATGGGTTTGGTTAGGTGTTTTGCAACCATAATTCTTTGTAAATTTTTTACAAACGTTCATCTTAAACTCAAAATACAATTTTCGAATAGCTTATACAAACACGTGTGATCTAAACCCGTAGAAAGAGCACTAATAATAGTAAGGAGTCCCGCTTTAGCTTCAAAAAAAAAAGGAGTCATCTTGAACATCAACATTAATCCAAGCATGAGTGATCTTACTTGGACGATCTCGACTAATAGCTGTTAGGTAGACAACGTTAGACCTCATAGCAACAAGTTAAAATCCAATTTACACCTCAACAATGAGTAAGTCTAATTAGATTTGACAAACTATTCACAAGTCAATTTCCACTAAAGAACAACATTATTGGCTAAGTTCCATCATGTAAAAAAATGGTTGAATTAGAGGGCTGATGTTCATTTAATCTGTTAGGATTAGTGCCCTTAAATCCTATTGTATGACATTATGTGTGACTTAATATATGACTTAATGTTGTAATTAATAAAGTTGTTTTATTATTATCTGAAATAATGATAACATGAATATTCGGACATTATCATCTAATCCATGAGATGCATAGTATGTGATTTAGTCACAGAAGATATAAGTCACAAGTTCTTTGTAAACTCATAATTTTAGTTTGTAGTCGGTGATGAAATTGGGCATTTCATCTGCGAAGACTATAACATATCAACTAAGATGATTTGTTTTGATCATGGAAGTAGAGACTTCTAGTTGATGTGTTGATATGTTTTAAGAGTTAAGACATATTAAACTGGTCCGCTGTGAGATTTATTATTCTCCTAAACACTATCAAATGAATAATAAATCTCACGACTTCTATTTACATGAATTCTTAATCCTGAGAGAATAATGGACTTGATCATGAAGTGTAGGTTGCTTTGATATATCAAGAGTGAGATCTAAAGTAACGGTCAAAACCTCAGTATGTTGGGTAGTCACATTTAGTATTGATGGAACATATATTCTCAAGATGGAATTCATAGTCTCTTAATGGAGATATAAAATATTCCATTGAGATAAGTTTAATGAGTTCAATTATTCAGAGAGTTAGGCCTAACCATTTTGGTAAGAAATTACTAAAGTATATATTTATGAAATTGGATTTCATAAATATATGATGAATAACTTAAAAGGATTAAACCGGGTACTCAAGGATTAAGATGTAATAATTTACAAAGTGGCAGTCTACGTTCATGACTTTTTATTACTACGAATATTTTATGAAGGAGTTGCATGTACAATAAAGTCTTGGGATATAATTTATTAATAAGGCCTAGAGTGCAATTATATTTATATAGTGGTATTAAATATAATTAATGGTAACTTTGGACTTATCAAGAGTTGACAGAAAAGCCCAAAACCCATTAGAGCTAGTGTCTTATTTGTTCCCTTTTGGTCCCACTCCAAACCACATACTAAAACCCAATTGGAAAGGCCCAAAATGCTAGCCCAATTAGATAATCAGTTATAAGGAGAGAAACATACAGAATTTTGGTTAGAACATGAAATGGAATGTATGTGAGTGTTAGACACTTTTTCATTCTCTCTTGAACATACACATAAAACTGATTGAGAGACCACACTTCTTGGGCATCAAGTGGAATTGGAGTGAAGATTAAAAGTGTTCTCAAGAACTTCTGATCTTTGGTTTTGAATTTCACCGCTTTAAGGTACACTCTCTTGTTCTTATATTCTGAAACTTACATAGCACATGTTATCAATTGCGAATGAAGTAGATCCGTTAAATTTTCCGCTGCGTATGTTTTGTATTCGATACAAATATGTATTTTTCCATCATAATCATCCACCATCCACGTTAGCCATGCAACTAATTTTATTTTGTATCTGATAAGGGTAATTTTGAAAAAGGTATTAGACTCGTTCACATAAGATAAAACCGTCGGGCTTAATGTACCTGTCAGCTATACTATGCATCCAAAGAAGAAGAAGTCGACTCCGCTTCTAAGCCAACGGCTTTTAGTAGGATGACCAGATCTAAAGTATTACATGACTAAAACACATTAATTTTACATGCAACACATACATATATTGAGCCACTTGGTCAAATATGTGTAAGTTTTATTATTAAAACAAAACTTATAATATATAATCAAAATAATTAAAATAAATATTAAATTTTATTTTGAATTATTTAAAACCTTTTGATAATATAATTTTAAATGAAGTAAAATTTAAATTTCTTAAAACTTAAGCAAGACTTTACCTATAGAAAAATATTAAAGATACAACCAGTTTTACTACATAAACCTAACATATTAATGCGACAATTACTATGATCGGTGGGTTTCAACCATCTCATTAATCGTTTTAATTTTTTTTTAGATTGATATCACATTAATTTATAAGCATAATGTAATAAAAATTGTTGTACTTGCGGAAACACGCTTACTTATAATATATTGTAGTAAAGACAAAATTTAGCTACAAACTAGTTTGTAAGTAACGACTATAACTTCACTCAATACTTTTTTTTTATTGGATATGAATTTTGATAAATCCACTAATAGATTACATTTTCTTTTTATCTCATTCATACTTGCAAAATTTCTAAAATATCAAAAATCAATACCTATGTCATCAATCAAATTTTCAAATTTCAAGTTTTTATAGTCTAAAATTATGCACAAAAATAAGTTTATGGAATGAATTAACATCCAATTGGCATCAAATTTGTAGCTATACTTATGTCCTAAAGTTTAAGGTATTTTTTATATTATATAGAGATAGAGTTTAATTTAGAATTAACTACCTTTAAAACTTGAAATTTAAACATTTAACTGATGACATAGCTATTGATATTTAATTTATGAATGGATAGATTAATCAAAATTTATATTCAATAAAAAAAAATATTAAATGGAGTTATAGCCATTGGCTAGACTCAAATTTGTAATTATACTTTCTCCTAGAGTTTAAAGTTTTTTTTTTTTAATTATTTATCGATACTACTATTTAAGGGGTTTTTCCTGTTTGGACTGGATTTTTTTGGTTCCAAAATACCCCTATTTCCTTAGGTTTAAGTAGAGACAAAACTAAAGGATAATTTGGTAAAATAGACAAACAAAGCACTCCTAAAATTTGGCATTTTTTTTTCTGCACGTTCATCTTTTTATTCCCTAAAATTTAGCATTTTTTAGAAGTAGGCTCAATGTCAAACACTACCAAATTTCAAAAACCCGAAATTCTTGCTAATAATAACAAACATTCCACCAAAAACCCACTGCATCACATATAAAAGTTTTTAAAAAATAAAATAAAATAAAAAGGCTGTTCACCTCACTAGTATTCAAATGTCTGCTACATTCCTATCCAAAAAAAAAAATTAATTAAAACTTCTCCGTTTCCCTCTCTTTTATCCTAATAATCCATTTATCCATTTTCCTCTCTTTCACCTCCCACTAAACTCAATAGTTAATATTTAAGATAACTACTAAAAACTGACCGTTTATATTCATCATTTTTTTTCAACAGAAAGTGCCAAAAATGATTAATTTGAAAAAAAGAGAAAAATGGTACTCCATTGTTAATCCACCCTCTCACAAATCACAATTAGGTAATGCTCTCTCCTCTTGCACTCTCCTACTTTCAATTTCATTTTCAGGTTTTTTTTCTTTAGTCATTTTGATAAAATTTTCTTATAGTTATTTCTGGTTGATGCATTTTTCTTAAGGATATTTTTTATTGATGCATTTTGATAGGGAGAAGACACATTTGAAAGAGATTAAATGGTATTCTACAGTTAATCCACCCTCTCACGACTCACAATTAGGTAACTCTCTTTCCTCTCACGCTCTCTTACTTTTAATTTCATTTTCAGTTTTTATTTTTTATTTTTTATTTCGTGAGTCTTATTGATAAATTTTTTTAAAGATTATTTTTTATTTTATGTATTTTGATAGAGAGAAGACGCATTTTGAAAGAGATTATCATTGAGTGATTAGATTGATTGTGGAATAGTTGACGATGGTGATGAATCAAAGACACGATATTACATAAGCCCTTATTAAAGAGCCTAGATGAATGCAAAGGAGTATGAGACATCTAATTTTTTATTTTTTATTTTTATATCTTCATCTATTGTTGTTGACTTATATTCTTTGTTGGATTTCATGAGGGAAAAAAATTGTAATTCTTTGTATTTATAAGTTTTTTTCTTTTCTTTTTTTAAATTTTCCAACAGGTTGATCTAGAAGATTAAGAAGAATGATTGGGATGTATAAGTTACAAGTTGTAACTGTGTATATATTTCAATTTTCAAAATAAGGCAACATGCTAGGGATCCCAAGATTTTTTCTTTCAATATGAATTTGGCAATATTGTTGGGGCTCCACTAGATAACCAACTAAATGCATCTTCTTCTTCTTTTTTCCCCTCAGATGGAGTTGTTGAAAACTTGGATTTGAGTGGTAATACACAATTGCATAGGATAAGTCTTCATGTGTAAAGAGTTAGGAAGTTTTTTTTTTTTTTTTTTTTTTTTTTTTTTTTTTTTTTTATATAGAGATTTAGGAAGTTAATCATGAAAGGTACAATAGTTTTTTTTTAAATTTTATTTTATAGTGCCCATTTGAGAATTACTTATTTCGGATATATAGTTTATTTACATATGTGAGACAAAAAAAAAAATTAAAAACTGACTTATTTCCAAAAAAATTGAAACTTAAACTATTTGAACTAAAGTTGAGACAAAGAATAATGTGAGACTCACAAAAAGTACATAAAATATGTGAAAATGCTATCCATATATATTATTTAAACAAATCACACAATTCATTAAAATTATACGTGGATAATTTTTTCAATTGCCACATAGTGAATTTGAGAAAAATTCTACCAATTCAATTTGGAACAAAACCATTTCCTAAAATAAATTTTGTATTAAGGAATAGATTGATTAAGGAAAAGTAACTTATTTGAAAACTAGCAATTTAATTTTTAAAGTAATATTCCAAGTGAATTTTTCATCCAAAACTCATTTGCATCCAAGTGAATTTGTAATGAGTAAAGTAATATTCCAAGTGTTATGTATGAGAGGAGATTATTTCAATAGCTAAGTCATTAAAGTAATATTCCACTTTGATAAGAAGGAAACATAATAAAATCCTTAATCTCAAAAACAGCCAAGGAGAGTGAATAAATGACACTGCGGAAGTTATGGAGTTTGTTCATGATCATTTTATTAAGCTTTTTTCTTCAAAGTTTACTTCTTCATCAAGGACCACTCTTTTAAGTGATCCGGTCTGGCCTCACATTTCTGATGCCGAGGTAAACTACATCAACACCCCTGTGACTGATGAGGAAATCAAACATGCTCTTTAGTCGTTGAAGCCTTTCAAGTCCCCTGGTCCAGATGGGCTTCATCCTGGTTTCTTCCAAAGATTCTGGCTGGTGGTTGGTCATTCTGTCTCAGAAGAAATTAAGAAAATCTTCCAAGAAAAAAAGATTCCAACTTCCCTAAATCAAACCCACATCACTCTCATCCCAAAGATCAAAGGCCCGAAAACAGTGGAAAATTTTAGGCCCATAAGTCTCTGTAATACTATTTACAAAATCATAACTAAGATTATAGTGGCCAGGATCAGGCCACTCATGGAGAAGCTGATTTCCCCCTTCCAATCAGCCTTTGTGCCGGGGTGAAAAGGTGTGGATAATGCTATAATTGCCCAAGAGATCATTCACACTGTCAGCAGGAAAAAAGGGAAGATTGGTCACATGATAATCAAAGTTGATCTTGAAAAAGCTTATGATAGGCTTGAATGGTCCTTTATAAGGGAAGTTCTTCAAGATGTCAGATTTCCTTCTAATTTAATACAGGTCATTATGAGTTGTGTTTCCTCTACCTCTAGTTCTATTCTTTTTAATGGTGGAGCTCTAGAGCCGTTTTTCCCATCAAGGGGGATCCGGCAAGGCGATCCACTGTCTCCTTATTTATTCATCCTTTGCATGGAAGTTTTGGGCAGAATTATTGAGGAAAAAAGTGCTAATGGGGTCTGGAGTCCGGTTAAAGCTTCAAAAAGTGGGCCAGCCTTTACCCATCTTTTCTTTGTCGATGACCTGCTCATTTTTGCCAAAGCGAATGCTGCAAATTGCAATAGTGTGAGGGAAGCTTTTGATGAGTTTTGCACAAGGTTCGGTCAGAAAATAAATTATAGCAAGACCAAGGTGTTTTTCTCTCCAAATGTTACTAGTGACCAAAGATAAGAGTTTTGTGATATTCTTGGGTTTCAACCTACCTCTAATCTGAAGTCCTATTTAGGCTTTCCTCTAAAACATGCTGGAGCTTCTAATCAGGACTTAAACTTTGTCGTTGATAGAGTTAAACAAAAATTAGCAGGTTGGAAGGCAAACCTCCTTTCTTTTGCTGGTCGTAAGGTTCTTATCCAAGCTTCTACTAGTGCTATCCCTTCTTATGTAATGCAATCCATCCATCTCCCTTCAAGGTTACTAGATAACTTGGACAGGCTAAATAGGAACTTTCTTTGGGGATCTAGTGACTTGAAAAGAAAAATGCATTGGGTTGGATGGTCTAAAGTTACTCGGCCAAAGATGGAAGGGGGTCTCGGCATTCAAACAGCAAAAGGCAGAAATTTAGCTTACCTTGCAAAGCTTAACTGGAGGTTCCACTCCAAAAAGGATGCCCTTTGGGTTCAAGTTTTGAGGAAAAAATATATGACCCGTAGGAGGCTGGCTTCTTCTAATGAATCTTCTCTGCCTAGTTCCTGTATTTGGAAAGCAATGAGGAAGGGGTTAGATATTTTTGCAAAAAGCACCAGATGGAGTCTAGGTCGTGATAGTAACATCAACTTTTGGTTCGATAATTGGACTTCAAATGGTCCATTGAGAGCTATTGTGCACAGGGGCCTCTCACGAGAGGGGAAGAGGATATTAAAGTAAAGGACTTAGTCTCAGACTTGGGTTGGGATTGGGGGAAGATTTCTATTACCTTGCCAAGGCAAATTGTCATGGAAATTAGAGCTATGCCTCACTCTTGTATTGCGTCAACTGAGGATAGATTGATATGGGCAGCAACTTCCAATGGTCAGTTCAACCTCAGTAATGCCTACCTTCTGTCAATACAGCAACCTGATCCTCACCACTCTTTCAATGGCACTTGGGTTTGGAAATTAAATGCTCTCCCAAGAGTCCAATTCTTCATTTGGATGTGCCTTCACAATAGCATTGCCACTCGTGAATGCCTTACAGCTAGAGGAATCCTTGTGAACACCTATTGCCCAATATGTCATCAAGCCCCAAAAACTATTATTCATCTCCTGAGGGACTGTTGTTTTGCTTTAAACTGTTGGTAGAACCTTGGAGCTAATAGTAGAGCTGATTCTTTCAGTATGAACCTTCAAGACTGGTTGAATTTTAATTGCAAAGTAAACACAAAATCTGGGAGTATGGGGATACCTTGGAATGTGATTTTTGCTTTTGGTGTGTGGACCATTTGGCAACACCAAAATAAAGTAGTGTTCCAGAATCGCAGTCCAAACCATGCTATTCACGCCGAAGTCATTCATAGAGCAACTGAGTTTGTGTTTTGTGCTTATGGAAACTCCTTCAAGAGTCCTCGGGTCGAGAGAGGTATCAGATGGGAAAGATCATACTATAACTGGTTCAAGCTGAATACGGATGGTTCAGCTCTTGGAAACCCGGGTACAGCAGGCGGAGGGGGCATTCTTCGCTCAGATTCCAGATTGTGAATTAAAGCTTTCTCCAGAAGCATCGAGAAAACCACCAGTTTCCTAGCAGAGCTTTGGGCCTTAAGGGATAGGCTAATTATGTGTTTGAACTTGAGAATTAGTGCTCTTGAAGTAGAGATAGATGCACAAGCTGTTGTTGAATTGATGAACAATGATAGCACCTCCAATGCTACTAACTCATCCCTTGTGGCTGATTGTAGACTTCTAATTTCTCAAATTCCGCAGATTAAAGTGAGCCACTGCTATAGAGAAGCAAACGCCTGTGCGGATGCTCTTGCTAGAATAGGATCTCTCCAAGATTCAAATTTGCTATATTATGACTCCCCTCCTTCTAATATGTTGGAGTTTTATCTTGCTGACCTATATGGTCTTTTTCATTTCAGGTTTTGTCCTGATGCTAATGTAATTGTTTCTGGTTCTTAGTTTCTTGAATGAAAGTCCATTTTACCAAAAAAAAAAAGTAATATTCCAAGCGAATTTGCATCCAAAATGCATTTGCATCCGAGTGAATTTGCATCCAAGTGAATTCTTAAAGTAATATTCCAAGTGTTATTTATAAGAGGAGATTATTTCAATAGCTAAGTCAAGCGATGTGATAGTATTTTGCAAATGAAATTGTATTGAATACAAAATTTTATCAATGAAATATTAATTTGTCTGACACAACTATGCAAAGTAAATATTGATAATGAATTGTATCAAGATTGCGTGGGTTAAAGACTTAGAGGTACAAATTAATTTTAGGGATGCACCAAAAAAGTGCATTGATTCAAGTTAATTAAGAAAATTAGCCTCTAAGCACATGCGTGAGTAATGCACTAAAAAAGTGCATTGATTCAAGTTAATTAAGAAAACTAGCCTCTAAGCACGCGCTGATGCGCGTGCTTAGAGGCTCTTCTATTTTTTGGATAAAATTTAATAATTTATATCAATTATAATTTAGAATTACTATATTTTCCAGACACAAAAATATCTAGGTGTGTGAAAAAATTATTTCACTCACAAACGCATAATACTCATCACACCCCTAGAGATTTTTGTGACTGGAAAATGTAGGGTCCGTTTGGATACAACTATTTTTGCTGAAACTGAAAACTGAAAACATTGTAGCAAAATAATTTTTAAATGTATGAATAGCACCGTGAGACCCATTTTTAATATTTTTTTTGAATAAAGTGGCTGTGGGTCCCATGAACAGTGCGTAAACAATACCAGAACAGTGCGTGAACAGTGACATTTGTCTCATGAACAGTAAGTTTTGTCTCCCTAAAACGCGTGAAAGCAAAAAAAAAAAAAAGAAAAAGAAAAAAAAGAGAGAGAAAATGTAGAAACGCAACCGTGGACGTGGAAAAGTTCTATCCAAACACATATGTAGTAATTCTAAATTATAATTGACGCAAATTATTAAATTTTATCAAAAAAATAGAAGAGCCTCTAAGCATGCGCATCAGTGCGTGCTCAGAGGAGGATTTGGCTCAAAAGTGGAAAACACTGTCCCTGTCGGAGGTTGAAGATACTAAGGTGGACCTCTTAAGGGGAAAGAAAAAATTAGATTTCGTGTTAGCTGCTAAGTTCTTTACTCGTAGATCATTAAATGTTGAGGCGATGTTAAAGACTTTTCGACCACTATGGCGTAATCGGGGTAACTTTGAGGTGTCTAATTAAGGAAATAACATTCTGTTGCTAGCTTTTGAAATGGACGTGGATGCAGAGAAGGTTATGCAGGGAGCACCGTGGGCTTTCGATAGACACTTAGTGGTTTTTCAAAGATACAATGGTGTTGTTCCGATCCAAGATCTTTGTTTTGACAAGACGACTTTTTGGATTCAACTCTACAACCTCCCTTTCTCGTTGTTGACAATAGATGCTGCACTTAGTATTAGAGAAACTATAGGTACTGTCACCAAACCGAAGGATGTTGGTGAGATGAAAGGAGGTAGTTTCAGAGGGTACAGGTAGAAGTGGATATCTCTAAGCCGCTATGCAGGGGCCGAAAAATCCCGTAGGACCAAAATAGCGAGGGATGGGTTGCGTTTCAGTACAAGCGTTTACCGAATTTTTGTTACTGGTGCGGGCTTGTATCACACGATGACAAAGACTGTGTATTATGGCTTTGTAGTAGAGGAACACTGACGGTAGACGAACAATAATTTGGTCCATGGATTAGAGCACCTCAGTTCAATCCAGCAAGGAAAACAATAGTCGAGGTTAAAGGTTTTGATTCAGATTGTCCAAAGTCATCCATGGAAACCTCAAAAAGAGCGATGTCGAGTAGGATTATCAAGTCTGTCACAAGCAAGGAGGTGGATTATGTAAACCGAAAGGAGTCAACTATGCATGCAGCAGCGCCAATGGAAGGTCTAGCCACGGAGGACGTCGGAAACGATGAAGACGCGGTGAGTGGTGAAACGAGAATGACAACTGAGAATTAGGTGTCATGGAAGCACACGCTGGGTTTTGAGGAGTTAATTTGGGATATTGATATAGCTATCAATGTAGATTTGGTGGTTTCAAATTCAAAAGTTAACCAAACTGATCCTACGAGGTTTCAAGATAATAATGGATGTGATCTGATAGAAGTGGAAGTCACGGAAGATAATCCCATGAATGAAACGTGGAATTTGAAAATAAAAGTAAATAAGGATAATGTTAAGTCTAGTCGGGTAGCATTTGAAGTGGGATTCAAAGTGGATGTTGAGGGATCAGAGATACGTTTTAAGGTTGGCTGTGGTAACGGACAAGGTAGGAAGGGTACTAGTAAGGGCCGGCCCAAAAGAAGTGGTAATAAAGATAAGGGTGTGAGTCAATCCATGCATAGCCTAAAAGTAGTTGAGTTTGTGGAGAAGTCTACAATTGAAAGCTCGAAAGCAATGATGAGTTGGAAGAGGCTTACCACAAGACCTCAGAATCTTAGTAATTCTTCAATTGTTGGTGTGGAACCTGGAAAAAAAGGAAGCAAGCAGAAAACGTGAATAAGGAGGCTACGGATGTTAAGGGAGAAAAGAAGCATAGAATTGTGGAGAATGAGCAAGGTGTTGTATCAACTATGGGATTGGAGGAGGTTGTAGGGCAACCTGGCCGGGCATAATGACGCTCCTAAGTTGGAAAACAAAAAAAAAAAAAAACAAAAACAAAAAAACAAAAACAAAAAAAAACAAAAAAGAAAAGAAAAGAAAAAAAAAATCATCATTTTGATGTCCTTGTAAATCAAGAAGGAGTCGTTTGACACTTTTTCTAGTTTTCTAGGCATTCGGAGATTTTGAAGTGAAAATTCGTTTTTCTTACAGTAGTTTGGATTTTGAAGATTTTCTTTTTTCTTTGTTCTTTTTTTTCTTTTCTTTACGATAGCATATGCTAGTGTTGCAAAAGAAAATGAGGGGATCACTATTTAGTTAATAGAATGTCCCTCTCTCTCTTCTCCATTGTATATCATGATTCTCAATTAATAAAGTCTACTGTCATTTCCTCTCAAAAAAAAATTAATAATAGATTTTAATTTAGAATTAACTATCTTTAAATGATTGGCAAATTACCACAAATTAGTAAATTCCCAATATAGCCCCACTACGTAGGAACAAAACAACCAAAGATTATTCCGGTAAAGGGTGTAATAGTACATTCACAATATCGAAATTTTTTTAATGAAAAGGCAATGATCACAAGTGTGGCACGTGTGAGACCGTCCCAATCCACTATATAATATTCAAAGGGCTAGGCCAGTAGACTCGTCTCCGTTGTTACTTTCTTTTTCAGCTTTGGGAATTCCAGTTCGAACCCTAACCCTAGATCGCAGCCAGCCATGTCGTCCAAGCAAGGTACAAGCCAAAAAACCCTTAGATTTGTTAGAATTCGATTCACAATTCATCAAAATCTTCCTGAATTTATTTTTAATTTGAACAGAAAAGATTTGGATTTGTTGATTGGTTGATTTTGTTTTGTTATGGGATAAAAATTAAAGGTTTTTTTTTTTTTTTTTTGGTGTCGTAGGAGGAAAAGCAAAGCCTTTGAAGCAACCCAAGGCTGAGAAGAAAGACTACGACGAGGTATGGTTTTCAATTTCTTGAAATTTCTTTGAATTTGTGTTTTTCAAAGTTTGCTGCTTTGATGGTTTGGTTATCTATCTAGGAACTAGGGTGGAAAAAAGATTCAAATTAGTTTAAATCGAAGTGTTTTAGTACTTGGGTTGATCTTAATCTGTAATTTTTCGCTGTTTTTATAATCAAATTCTGTTTGGTTACTGAGAATCATAGTAAGGAAGAATAGGATTTTTTTTATGGATTTGTATTTCTGAAGTGAAAATCCTAGGTCAATTTGCTTATGGGATTATTTGATTGGGTTTCTTTTGGGTTTGCTTTCTTTGACTTTATTAATTATGAATATTATAGAACATAAATATATAATAATCTTTAGATGCTCCAATAAGTTATACATAAGAAGTTTTAACATTCAAATATGGTGTAAACTATTAAGAGAACAAAAGTGAATTTTGTATACCTCCAGAACTTTTTTTAATTGTGGTAAATAATTTGTGTTAAATACTTCTCTTTGCAGCTCATATTTCTACTACAGATTTTCTAGAATTCGTGGTTATCTTGAGTTTTGGTTAACCTTTTTCTTTCTTTCTTTTTTCTTGTGGTTTTCCTTTATAATAAAATAGTTTATTTCTATCCATTCAATTTTGTCACTGTTATTTGATTATTTTCTTGTAATAGTTTAATTCTCTGTGCATGCTAAAACTTGCCTGATTAGTAAGTTTGGACCTGTTATTTGATTCTCTTAACCTTGGCTCTACTTCGAGGCATTTAGTGGTACACGCTACACATTGCTGAAGTTGGTTATTGTAATGATGTTTGATCTTTTCTCTGTGGTATCAGTGTCTCAATCTAGCTTCCTCTGCTCTCTACAGGTTGATGTGGCCAATATTCAAAAGAAGAAGGAAGAGGAAAAGGTAATATATTGGTTTATGTATCTTGGTTTTCATGATCCCTTCATGGGTTGTTCTTCAAATTCTTAATTTGATCTTGATTTATATGATTAGGCACTCAAGGAGCTTAGGGCCAAGGCACAGAAAGGTCCCATTGGTGGTGCTGGGCTGAAGAAAAGTGGGAAGAAATGAGGGGTTTTAAACCCCAATAGGACTGTGTGTACAAGCATTATTATGATGATTGTCTTTGATTAATGTGGTTATCTAGCTTCTTGCTACGTGTGTACTAAACTTTGGGAGTCATCTATGTAAGACTAAATCTTCAATTTGCATGTTAGTGATATTTTCTTGTTCCTAAAATGTCTCCCATTGCATTTTGTGAGGAGATGATTATAATTCTGATGCTAAGCTTCTGCTTCTTAATGGTGAGGAGATGATTATGATTCTGAAGCTAAGGCCCTGTTTGGATGGTGAGTGAGTGAGTGATATCCCATCACTCATCACCCAAAACTCTTCCCTCAAAAACTCATTACCCATAACTCATTTTTTATCACTAGAAAATCCCGCACTTATACACCAGCTCTGTTAGGCCCTTAAACCAGGTTGTGTTTTCATTTTAAAAACTCAAAATTGTCAACTTTTTGTAGTACCCACAGACTGACTTGGTGCAGTGAGCACAAAATGGCTACCCGCCATTAATGGAACCCCTTCTTCTCTCTCATATCTCACTGCATTTTCAGCTCAAACATGAAGCACAATTCCCACATAAAAATTGCAGAGCAACAACTCTCTACTCCACAAAGACCAATAAAAAAACAACTCTTTGCACAGATTATATTTTTGTCTTCCACACTCCAAATCTTAAATTGTTTTGCCTTACCCACAACCCAGATTTGCTCTCTTCCTCACTCCAAATCTTTTTTTTTTCTCTCTCTCTTACCCATAGCCCAAAAACAACATATACAAACTCTCTAAAACATACAAACATAAACCCATAAATACCCAACCTGGAACCACGTCTATGCCGCCGAGATGACAACCCACAACCCGGAACCATGAGACCCACTGCTGAGACGGAGATGGAGTCAGAGTAGAAGGAAGACTTGAGCTTTAGCTGTAGTACTGGCAGACCGAAACTGTGAGAATAATGGTTTATGTTAATGGCAAATGGGTATGGAGAGAAGAGAGTGGCTTGGGAAGAGGAGAAGAGAGTATTTTGGTTGAGAGGTAGTGCTCTGATGAGAGAGGGATGAGAGAGTGAAGAGGGTTGAGAGTGATGAGAGAGTAAAGGCATGTGACCGTTGGGAGAGCATGTGGGAATTCACTTGTGATGGGACAAGATTCTGCCACTGAAACTCAGTTTTGGTGTCATTTTTGCTTAACTCAGTTTTCGGATTATTAACTCAAAAAAATGAGAATTGAGTTAAGGAAATGAGTGAAAGAAATTGAGCCAAATAGAGTTGTGATGCGTGGGGCCATCAGTTTTGAGATATGATTTAAGAAAACTGAAGTATAAGGGTCTGTTTGGTATATGTGTTTAAAAACTGAAAATTGTTGTTTAAAAACTTTTGTGGAAATACGTGTGGGTGAAAAAGTGTGTGAAAATACGTGAAATATTGTTTAAAAACTGAAAATTGTTGTTTAAAAACACTCACCAAACACCCCCCTAAGTGATGAAAAATGGGGTGTCCAAACACCACCTAAGCTTCTGCTTCTTAATGGTAAAATTTGTTGAGGAGCTGGTTGTTGACTGTACTATGATTTGTATTTTGTCCAATAAATAATTTCGCAACTTATATGACGAATAAGTGCAGTCCAAAGCTTTTCCAATTGGTCAATTCATCTATTCTTTTGTAAAAAGAAAAATGAATGACCACAAATATCATATGGGGTAAAGCACGTTTGTTGGTGAATGGAAGGTTAAATTGATCGGGTTGGCTTGGCTGTCATATAAAGCTATCATGAACATGAAGGGTTACATGACACCGACAAACCACCGCAATTTACTTTCAGTTTATTGGTCAAGGCTCGAGCGATAGGTTTTTCTTTTTAGAAAACCATTATTTCTACGAAACTAAGAAATTAAGAGTATCCACATTAGTGGAGCCATAATTTTAGCTATTTGGCTCCACTAAAAGTTACTTTATCTATTTTATTTTAACATTAGTGGATTTATTTTAGCTTTCAACACAATAAAATAATATAACAACACAATAAAATAATATATCCACTAGATTCTCAAAAATAATATATTCACTACAATAAACAACAATCACAACCACTGCCGCCACTGCCATATGATAGCAAATAATCATCTAGTGTAACAATAATATTTTTTTTAACCCCAAATTATATATATACAATTTTTTTTTTTACTAAAACAATTTCTCAATTGTCATGATAGCAAATAATTGTCTAGTGTAACAATAATTTTTTTTAACCCCAAAATTTTGTAATAATTTGTTATGTTTTAACACAATTGTAATTTTTATTTAGTAAATTTCATTACATGATGGACATGTATCCCACTAACTTCCTTTTATTTTATTTTTTTCCTTTACTTTTTCTCAGCCACCCACGTTTCTTCCCCATACCCATCAAATATCTTTTCTTTTCCTCCACTCACCATCTTGTCTCTTCATCAGGTCTTCTTCTTCACCTAAAACTAAAGGCGTAAATGCACTTTTGGTCTCTATATTTTGGGTCATTTCTCGGTTTGGTCCCTAAACTGATTTTGCTCCTAGGTCAGTCCTTGATTTTTTAAAATTATTTTTAAAATGGTCCATGCCGTCAACTCAGTAACAGAAAAATCTGAGGTGGCAAACGGAGTGCATAGGTGGCATGTTAAATGCTGATGTGACTAATAAAATAACATTAATAAATACCACGTCAGCATCCATGTCAGCATTTTAATAAATAAAAAAGCTATCTTAGAAAATTAAAAAACAAATAACGAAATAAATTTTTTTAAAACACCTTAATTTTTTTTTTTCTTTTCATTATTTTTTGGAAGAACATTGTTCTTCTTCTTCCCCAGGACATGAACTTCATGTTTCATGTTCTTCCCCAAATCAAACCCATAAACATCCAGTAAATCAAACCTAATAAATCCAAGAAATCAAACTCATAAACCACCCAATAAATCTAAGAAATCAAACCCATAAACATCCAGTAAATCAAACCCAATAAATCCAAGAAATAAATATACAAATCCACATAAAAAAAAAAAAAAACAAAAAAAAAAACCACAAACACGAAACCAAACTCACCGAGACATCTCCATCTCCGAAACACAAACATGGCCACACCGATCTCCACGGCCACACCAATCTCCACCTCCACTACTGACCACCCACCCCTACAGAAACCCAGAAAAACCCCACCTACAACCAAACCTGTAAACACAAATCCAAGACCCACACCAATCTCCATGGCCACATCGATCTCCACGGCCACAGCCCACCCCCACTGAAATCCAGAAAAACCCAGCCTTTCCAACCAAACCCAGCCATCTCCATCTCCATCTCCAACCAAACCCATAATCCAAGACCCATGGATTACCGATCTCCACCTCGACCACCCCAACCACACCGATCTCCACCTCCATTACCGACCACCCCACGGAAAACTAGAAAAACTCAGAGATTAGAGAGTCGGGTTTAGAGAGAGAAATGTCAGAGATTAAGAGAGACAGAGGGATTGAAAGCTTGAACAAAGAAAGAAGAAAAAGAAAGATACAAACATAAATACGCACCAAGAGACAGAGAAAGAGAGGATCTAAAAAAAAAAAGATACAGACACAAACACAGAGAAAGAGAGGATTTGAAAAAGTTTTTTCTTTTTTTGTTTTTGATTTTGAATTTTTTCAATTGAATTTTTTAAAAATTATTTTTATTTTTTTATTAATTAAAATGCTGACTTGTCATTAAAATGCTGACATGAATGCTGACGTGTATTTTTTAATATTATTTTATTTGTCATATCAGCATCTAACATGCCACATATGCACTCCGTTTGCCACCTCATATTTTTCTGTTACTAGGTTGACGGTAGGGACCATTTTAAAAACGATCTTAAAAAATCAAGGACTGACTTAGGAGCAAAATCAGTTTAGGGACCAAACCGAAAAATGGCCCAAAATGTAAGGATAAAAAGTGCATTTACGCCAAAACTAAAAGATAGTTCTTTCTTCTTCACCCAAAAGACAAGAAGAAAGAGATATATTACACACAAAATGAGAGAAGAAGCCACAACAATAGAGGAAGAAGCTCGCAGTAGAAGAAGAAGAAGCCCGCAGCAGCAGTGGCTTTATGAGTTTATGTTGGAATTGAAAATTGCACATTTGATTTAGAATTTTGGAGTCTGTTTGGTTGGTTAGAATTTGGAGGAAAAGAAAAGAAAGAAGAATCTAAGGAAGAGAAGAGAGAAATCTGAGAGAGAAGAGAGACTGAGAGCTGCAACGGTAATAAAAGAGAAAAAAAGAAAAAGAAATTATTTAAATATTCTTCATCAGTGTGAATGCATAAATAAAATACTTTTTTTTTTTTTACCTTTGAGCTACTGTGCACAGTAGCTGAAAAGCTAAAATATATACATTTAGTTCTATCAATGTGCTCTCATTTTAGTAGTTGGTGGTGCTTAAAAATAGTAATTTAGCTTTTTAGCACCACCAATACTAATGCTTTGAAATTAAATAATAAATATAATGTTTGTTTGATTTAGTGGGAAATATTTTTTATAAACTTTTTTCTTTTCTTTGATGTTGGGATTGTTATTCAACAATATATCATAGACTTACATGCACGATATATCTATTCTCTTGTATCTTTATTTTATTTTATTTTTTTCATTTTTAATTACTTTGATGAAGGGAGATATTTGAATTTTGAATGTCTTGTAAACATTGGGAGATGTAAACAATGAGTTTTTGCCTTTTCGGCCAAAAAGGTAATCCAACATTTTCTTTTTCTTTTTTTAACCTTAAAAACACTTTTTCATATATATATATATATATATATATTTATATATTGAGGAGCACTTAAAAGAGAACATATGATGATCACAAGTTTCTTATATTTTATGTTCTATCTTATTTGTCTTTCAACTTTTGTCATAATTAACACTTCTAAATTTTATATTTTTGCTGCATTTTGATTAGTAATTTTTGTGTTCTGTGTTGGGGGTTTCTGCACTAGATGTTGTTTTGCTGAATGTTGTTATTAAAAAATATTTATACTGAATATTTTTATGTCATGATAATTAGGTGGTTAATACTTAATACAATATTGAACTATTCTGATGCATCAAAAGATGTTGAACTATTTTGGATTGTTGATTTTTTTTTTTTTAATGGTTTTTATAATATTTGTGATCTACATGCATCTGAAAAGATTAGATACTTACCCTACTTAAAAAAAAAAAAAAAGAGATTGCACTCAACTAATAATACAAGATATGTAAGGATATGTATATTAAAAGCCAGTTGGGCCAAGTTTGTTTGGGTGGATTTTAGCTAATTCGACAACAAACGAATATATGATTTTTTTTCAAACTCTCCCGTTGTCAAGTTGTCAACCACTCAACCTAACAAAGTGAAGAATCCCCATGTGTCTTCAGGTCATTTGGGTGGGGCAGGATTTTGAGCACCCTTATTATTATTATTACTACCTCTCTCTCAAATTGTTGGTCTTAGAGCAACTGCATCAGCTCATATAAACTTTCCGTCTATTTTGCACAAAAAAACTATTTTTTATTTTTATTTTACACACTCATTTTTACAAAACACTCACATCAGTCTATCTATTCTACACATTTATTCAATAAAATATTCATTCTTTTACAATTTTTTATTATTTCCTTACTCACTACCCCTCTCTCCCACAAACCCAACACTACCAAAAAATATTAAAATATTTGTTGGTGCAAACCCAATGATAATGAAAATAACACGAATAATACTTCTGAATATTATTAATTTAAAGAGAAAAATTACACAACACTATTTAGACTGAGGCGTGGCGCTCGTTCTCTTTAAGGAGATTCAAGCCCTTAGTTGGTTAAACTTTGTAACCGGTGCAGACCGTCTCTGACTTGTCTCCCCCAGGATAGAAGAGCCCAACAAGTGTCGTATGACTAGAACAACCTTTGCACAAAGTGTTTAAGCCCAAAGCTCCACCTGAAAGAACACCCTTCCTTGCCAAGAACCTCTCTATTTGTTTTTTGTTTTGTTTTTTTTTTGTATGTATTGCAGTAACTTGGATTGAGTCTGAATGAGTCTATTTATAGGCTCAATGGGCCTCATGAAATTACTACCCAAATTAACTAGGTTCATTATTCTGATGTAGTAGGTGTTACAAGATTAATTGCTGGATATTAATCTGATGGGCTAGAGTTACACAATTAATGGTGAGATAAGGAGTTTCTGAAGAATGAATAGGCCCAAATGGATAGTCCATTAAGTGGGTTAATAGATCTTCATTTTCCATAATAAAAATAGAGTTTTAATTCAGGCCATTTACTCACCAACGGATATGGTAATTATTCTACATGGGCTGTCAAGTAGGAGGATCCAAGAAGCTGATTCATTTCTAATTTCGATACCTCCACCTTTCACCTCCCCCTTGCGCATGTATCTAGCCCAATATCTGAGACAATTCATGTTAGTCCATTAATCACCACAATTAAAAAGAATAAAATAGTATCTCTCCTTTTCAATGTGGGATTAAACATTTCACTAACTCCTCATCTTCCATATTTACTCCCATATCTTTTACATTTATGTTGTAATATTTATTCATTTTAATTATTTAATATTAAAATGCTCCAACAATCCCCCACTCATTTTAATATTAAATTTTTTATTTAAAGAGAGATTACCAGATAAAGACGGGTCACTATGCATCATGAAGGTGTGCTCTGCATTGAACCTTCATTTAGTAAAACAGCGATCTCAACTCTAGAGTCGTAGTGGTCTCCGACTTGAACTAGGACTGCTTTAGGGAAATTAAGCGTCACTGCTTACACATAACAACCCAGGTGTTGACATGAGCTTTTATAGCTAGCACTTTACGGCCGTGTGCTGATCCCAGTTTCATGAGTGTATTTGAAATTAAGTCCAAATCTCATAGGGAGTGGCCCCACCCCCACACTCACATAGATGAAATTTTGTCAAGGGTGCTCCTGTGATTCTAACACCCCACTCATACGAGCTACAAATTTCATTAAGAGTTTTTTACTCAACCTCTCCACATTACAGGATAAATGCACTTACATCATAGGGATGAATAATAAAAAAATTATTTACAAAATAAATAATTAAAAAAAATAAATTGTGCATTTCTTACGACCATCATATGATTTGTTTTTCCCATTGAACCCAATTCTCAGGATCTCTGGTCCTTGGGTTGGGTATCCTCATACATGGCTCATGATTCTATGGACTTCAGTCCCATCCCCCTCAATGTATTCCAGACTCTATCTTTTGCCAAGGCCTTGGTAAATGAATCTGCAAGATTATCATTAGATTTAATAGAATTCACAGTTATGATGCCACTACTCAAATAAGATCGCACAGTACTGTGCTTTCTTTTTATAGGTCTGGATTTACCGTTGTAGTAACGGTTTTTAACTCTACCAATTGCGGCAATGCTATCACAATGAATTAATATAGGTGGAATTGGCTTTTCTCAAAGTGGAATTTCATATAACAAATCTCTAAGCCAATTTGCCTCTTCACTAGCTGAAACTAATGCTTTTAATTCAGCTTCCATTGTTGAATTAGCAATTATTGTTTGCTTTTTAGACTTCCAACAAATAGCACCACTACCTAAGGTAAAAATATAACCAGTGGTAGAGAGAGAATCACTTGACAAAGTATTCCAATCGGCATCACTAAAAGCTTCAATCACAGCCTGCCGCGAACATGGCATCGTACATGCTGACGTCCGCGGTCTTCCCCAAGTAGCATTTTTCAAACTTCCCGGGAAGACGGATTAGGATATGGTCAAGAATTTGATAACGGTCCCATAAATTCTTAAAGATGTTGGTCATCATCGTCGGCTTGAAGTCATTGATGGTCCACATTTTAGGGAGAATAAATGGACAAGTGTGGCCATCCTCGAGGCTTCTTGAACTTCCTCCCTCAAAGGCTCTCTCGTCACCCTCACCTTTATCCCCATCATCTTCTCCCCCGTATTCTTCATCCTCTCCTCCATCATCACCCTCATCCTTACCCTCTTCTCCCTCTTCTTCCTCGCCTTCCCCTTCATCATAACTTTCCCCTTCTTTATCAAGAGAATGGGCGGATGTTTCCCTCTCTGACGGCCAAGAAAAGCCCTCCTCGAGCTCATGACTTAACTGGAAGACTTCATCGTAGCCTGCTCCCTCACGAACTGACGACTGTTCACTCGTCGCTTCTCTAGACATCTATTCACCTACAAGCAACAGAGTAAACTAAAAACCTATTTGACGAGTCTCTATAGAAGCGCCGACTAAGCTACAAGAGGCAAAGTAAAAAGAAAAAAGAAAGCGAAGGGAAAAGACTTACAGGATAAAGTGACGACTCTGGAGATGACGGAATCCACAAGTTGACGGCGACAAAGTAACGGACGACAACTCTCTTTCTCTTAGAGTTTGCAAGGATGAAATAAGGAGAAATGTGAAGAAGAAGTGAGGTATCTATAGGACGAAAATACAAGGGAAACAAAGTAACGTTTTTGTTCAGAAACGAGGCCAACCAACCTATGCCACGTGTCCTAAGCATTAAATGATGGCTGCCCGAGGAACCATTAATGAACGCGCCTTTTCCCTAACAAATGAAAAGTTATGAATCAAACTCCATAACCCGTCAGCTAAAGCCGGCGGGGCCATGGAGTAAGGGGCAGTTGATAAGGGTAATTTTGAAAAAGGTATTAGACTCATTCACATAAGATAAAACCATCAGGCTCAATGAACCCGTTAGCTATACTATGCATCCAAAGAAGAAGAAGATGACTCTGCTTCCAAGCCAACGGCTTTTAATAGGACGACCAGATAGCCTTGACGCGGTAGGAAACTGACGGAAGGAAGCTGACGGGGATAAAGAAGCTCTTGACAGATCCAATGTGGTTTTTTGCTTGGACTCCACGAATGAGTATATAAGGAAACATCTTATGCCCCACGGTTAACCCTAATCAAGAGAGTCCCTATAAGGAAAGGATCCCGTAGAATACGCGCATTAACAAGGATCTTCCCCACAAGGAAAGACCCTCTCCGCCAAAAAGTGAATGTCAATTCTACACTACTATAAAAACCCCAAAGCCCTTACAAACCAAGGTATGCATAATTACCTCAGCTCTAGCACTCTAGAGTTGTGAAAGTTCTCTAACTTGACCTTCGGAAGATATTTGGCCGGTACCACACTGATACTCTCTACAAGGTCTTCTTTGTTTCTGTTTCGTAGGCGTTGTCTCGAGCACGTGAAGACTGTGTGACTTACTGATGATTTTTGGCATCATCAGTATTAATACTTTTGATTAAATATGTGATATGTATAAATATTTTTTGCATCATTATTATTAATTTTAATATATTTAGTTGTCTGGTAAAAATCAATATTTAATTTTTTTTAATTAAAACATATTTTTAATATTTACGATTAGAAATAGGGCCAAAATGGCCAAGTACCACTATTTGGCAAAATATATAGAGATCTATCATTGTTTACAAAATAATTTGGGATCTACCACTTTTTAAAACTCAATTTTGTGAAACTCTAATTGCCGTGTAACTCTAGTTTCACAAACTCAAGTTCCATGAAAAATAGCCACCAATTTTTTATGAAACTCGAGTTCTTGGAACTCGAGTTACATAAAAGAACTCGATTTTCATAAAAAATAGCACGGCAAACTTGAAAAATATTTTTTCAAAGAACTCGAGTTCCTGGAACTCGAGTTACACAGCAAACTCAAGTTCCAAAAGAGTAGTACATCCATATATATATTTCCAAAACAGTGGTAAATCCCTACATATTTTTTCAAATAGTGGTATTTGACCATTTTGGCCTTAGAAATAGTGTCAAACTATGTCAGGGATGGAGCCAGGATTTTTAGTTAAGGGGGGCGACTCTGACCTCTAGCTCGGCGGCTTCTTAGCCGCTAAGGTTTTTTTTTTTTTTTTTTTTTGAGTTTTTGATGTGTGCGTAAACTGGGTAAAGACAAAATTATTCCGTTTAAAACTTTTTAAAGAGCTAGTTGTTTGTTTGAGTAAAATTGGTTAATTGGACTTAATTTTTTTTAGCTTTGCTATTGGTGATTTTTGTTGTTGCACAAATGTTTTTGGGCTAGTATATGTTGTTTTAGAATTTAGATCTATAAATTTTTTAATGGCCTTTAAATAGAGGAAAATGCTAGAAGTATATTGTTGATATAGTGAGTGATTATTGGTAAATAAAAAAGTGATGTGAGTGATAGGCCCAGATGCGAACCAATAAGAATTTGTACCTCAACAGTTTGTAAAAATGTTGTAGATAAATTTATAACTGTAACATTACTCTAAAAAGAATCAATGATATTGTTGAGGGGGGGGGGGGGAAATGTAGTTTTATAGAATAAAATTGCTAAGATTAATGCGCACACACACACACACATATATATATATATATATTTATAAACACACCCTAATATCTTTAAAAAAAAAAATTAGGGGGGGGGGGGGGGCATTGCCCCATGGTCAATGCATGCCTCTGTCCCTGAACTATGTTGACTTAAATTTTGTTATCTTCTTTTCAATAAAACAATCAAATATTAAACAAAACCATTATTAAATTAGATTTGATATTCTTTTTAAAATTTCTAACAAAATTAGGCATGTTATTTTCAAAAAAAAATCTTTAAATTGAATTTAACTTAATAATTAAACATGTAAGATAATTTTTTTGTTGAATTTATTTATGACTGCATAAATTTTAACGACCACAAAAAAAATTATTTTAAAAATTATGTGATTGATTTTATTTTTGTTTAGAATAAGAAGTGAATTTGTCCATTTTTTTTTGTTTGTTCGACTGTCTGTGACACTATAAATAATACTAGCCACATCACATGCACTTTGTGCAATGAGGCTTTTTATCTTTTTTTTTTAGTATCATAATTTTTCATTCATTCATCTATTTTCGTGCACTAGTATCTCTGTGGTGCATTTGAGTTTGCCGAATGCTTAAAAAAATTTCTGTTCAAAAAAAGAAGTAAAAGATGCAAGAATAAAAAAAAATAGGGTGTATAAAAAAGATAAGAGATCCACGAGGAAAATAGAATGTGAATATGAGTTTAGTAGGATCTTTTAAATTGTGAGCTTTTATTTAATATCTTATGTATTTGATATGATTGAGAGTGAGTTGACGGCCCAGTAATATCCAATTAAACATAAACAGTTTTTTTTTTTTTTTTTTTTTTTTTTTTGCGAAAATAAACAGAAACAGTTTAACTAGTTGGGGAGGGAAAGTTGTCAACATCTTATTAAAAAAGGAAAACCCTATTGTTTTTCTTTCATGCTTTGTCTCTCTAGAAGTATCTCTTTACAAAAAGTCACCATCAAACCCATTCTTTTTCCCTTTTACCCCTAAGGTAAATAAGTTTAATTTATTCTTTATATCTTATTTTTATATATAATCGAAGTGAAAATTTTTACTATTAATTTGATTTTAAGTTAACCCATCTTTACTTGTGAAGTTTGAGATTATTGTTGATTCTAATGTTGAGTGAAGCTATACTAGTATTTTGATAAACTGGGTTTATTGTTTCACACTTTAAAAGTTATTTTATTTTAGTTATATTATAATTTTATAGTGTAGGTGTCATTTCTTTAAAATGCCTACTAAAAAAAACTTTACATTTGAACATGAAAAACTTCAAAGAAAAAAAAGGAGAAATGTGAAAAAATATTATTAACAATTCATGTTATAGTTGTGTGCAGAAAAAAAAAATTATAAAATCTTATTTAAAATTGATTGGCAAAAGAGTTAATTAACCATATTATCAATTGAATAAAAAAAATTAATTAGTAATTTTGTATTTCAAAAAGTAATAAAAATAGTTTTAAATGAAAAAATAATAATACCAAAAGTTAAATAAATACTATGTAATTTAAATATAAGAAAATATCCCTCTTAAAATTGTCATTTTAGACCCCACGGAGCATTGAGCCAACCCTAACCATTATGTTCAATTTAATCAACGCCAAAAGCCTCTTCATAAACCCTATACTAATCATCATAGGAAAAAGGGAAATATACATTTAAAGGGAAATCGTTGGTACAAAATAATAAATTCATCATTACAAGTAGTGTATTTTTTTTTTTTTTTTTTTTTTTTTGTGAGAGAGTTACAAGTAGTGTATAGGTGAACAATTTTGTAGTTTTTAAATAGATTTATCTAAGACTCAAATCACTCCATTCTCAAATATTAAATTTTTGGGTAAATTACAAATTTGGTCCTTATCCTTTACACTATATGTCAATCTAATCCCATACCTTTCAATTGTATCAATTTGGTCCTTAACATTTTCAGTGTCGTATTAATTTAGTCTCTGCCGTTATCTTTTGGATGGAAAATGCTGTTGTGTCAAATGGAATTATAAAAATTTACTTTATATGCCACGTCAATTGCTAATTGTATTGCCACGTCATGTTGAAAAAAAAAACTAAAATTAAAATATTCACACATTTACTTTTGGGACGGCTACGCCTGGTTGTCGCTGTTGTTGGATTTTTTACAATAATCATCATCATCACCACCATAATTCATTACTCACAATAATGTATAGAGTAGATATGAGATACCACAGTAACCACACACACGCTCAAAGATGCCTCTCTGCCTTTTATTTTTTTCTCCTCACAAATACAGAATTGAAGTGAATAACTTTCTTTTTTTTCTTCTTTAATAATGGTCTATGCTATAGAGTTGCCGGATGCAATACACAGACAAAATGAAGTCTATATATATATATATACTTCATCTCTTCTCCCTCATCCTCACACAAACTAGAAGAGTCAAGATATGAAGTTGCAGACGGCAGTGCGGACGGTGGTGGCTATAGGTTTGTTTCTCTCTATCTCGCGATTTCTCTCGTCTCCCTCTTTGGCGGCGCGTTTTCTCTCTCTCTACTGGGTCACGGGTTGTGGGTCGTTGCTCTTGTTGAACGAGAACTTGAATAGCTTGTTGGTGCTACTAGGCCGCTTAATTTTTTGTGGGTCACAGTCTTGATTGTCATTGGATCCGCCCTCGATGGCCACATCGGAGGAACTTGAATTTGACACGAATAAGACCTGTTTGCCCTTATCATCGTCTCCATCAAAAGAAGTCTTTTGGGAGGAGTAGCCTTCAGATTCATTGTCTCTTTGTTGATTAGGCGAGTCGTTTAGATCCCACATTTTTTGTTTTGATCTGTGAAAGACAGATTTGTTATTTTATGGGGGAAGATGAACCTTTAGTGTTTTGTTGTGGTACAAATTCTGATCATTAGTCATTCTTTAGTCTCACTCTCATATAAACACCAGAATATATGTTTGTCTTTGGTACAAAAGTTTATTAAAAAAAAATTGTTTCTGGGTAAATAAGAGGAGATGTGTAAGGTCTCAGCAAAAAAAAAAAAAAAAAAAAAAAAAAAAAAAAAAAGAGGGGACGTGTAAGGAAGACAATAGTGAAGTGAAGTGAAGTGAAGAAGGGTAAGACAATTATATTCAAGAAAAAGAAGAAGAAGAAGAAGGTAAGACAATTACGAAAAGAGATTAAATTAGGTCAAGAACTGATGAAAAATGTGTGTTTTATGCCAGCCATCTTGACCTAACACGTTAGCAAAATAATAATAAAAAAACCCTTTTCTCTTCAATACAGTGAGAAACCCATGCCACAAACTCAAATCCACCCAAAACAAAAAGAAAAGAAAAAAGAATCAACCTAGCAGTTTCAACTAGCAATTTTACTTCAATCTTGCAATACCCAAGCCACAAAGAACAACATAGACAACAATATTACTATAAAAAAACTCAAAATCACAATATAAAGCAATTTCACTTCACAGGCCTTGCAATGGAAAACCTTCAAATGCATACTTGAATAAAGATAAAAAAAAAGTAATTAAAAAAAAAGACAAAAGAAAAAAGTGACCTGTGAATCTTGAATTAAAGAAGAAAAGAAAGGGACCTAAGGAAAAAGACGAAGAAGAAAGAGGTGGTGTGATGAGAGGCGTGAGAGATGAACTAAGGGGTAAAGAGAGAAAAGGGAAGAGAGAGATGAGCTTTTGTCATGAGAGAGAGAGAGAAAAGCACCGTGAGTTAATTAGCTGATGTGTCGGGTCAGGATTGGCTAGCGTAAAACGCACCTTTTACGCCAACTCCTGACCTAATTTAATCTCTTACGAAAAATAGGGAAAGATGACTCACCTCTGTGAACATTTTAATTTGTGTTTTTTTTTTTTTTTTTAAATATGATGTGGCAATCCTATTGGTAGATGATATGGCTTAAAAAGTAATTTTATATTATTCCGTTTGACACGTTTATTTTTTCCATCTAATGGATAATAGAAGGAACTAAATTAATGCAACACTAAAAAATTAGAGACCAAATTGAGACAATTGAAAGGTTAGAGACCAAATCGATATATGATGTAAAGTATAAGAACCAAATTTGTAGTTTACCCTAAATTTTTTAAAAATTAAAAAAAAAAAAAAAAAAAAGTGTATAGATTATAGAATATGAACCTAATCAAATCAAAAGAAGTGGGGGCAAAAATAATGTTTGTTTGTTTTTATCTATGTACTATTCTTTCAGATAGATTAGTGCATCGTCATTTATTTTATTTTATTTTTAAAAAGTCTACAGTATAAATAACCCCAAAAGCAAACATAATTAATTGGGATTGGAATCATTCCTCATAAAACAAAACTCATTGGTTCAAACCCTCTATTCCTCCCTAAGTCGCTCATAAACTTAGTCACCTTCCTCAAACTCCGAAGTGAAAGGGGAGTAGGAGTTTATGGAGAATTTACAGTAAGCATAGTTGTATTTTTCTTATTATTTTACGAGATAAACTGTGACTGCCTCTCGTCAAAAAACAACTGCACAGTAAAAGTTGTTACATTAAAATTATTGTGGTTGATGCTTTTAAATATAATTGATTAAAATGTTCTAACGGTACACATTAACGGAACCTTAATAATTTTACTAGGAAAGTTAAAAATCATTCACGGGGAGAAGCTTTTCATGTTGCAGTGCTTCTCCTCTCCACGTGATTATATTGATGTGGAACACTCTGAATGGCAAAGTCAAAGTAGGTGGGCGGAGTTTAGATTACGGACCCAATGGCAATGCAAACTCTAGAGAAAAAAAGAGGTGATGTCACTCCTGCTTAAAGAAACGTGTAATGTGTATGTTTTTGTAACTGAGCCAACTCACCAAACCAATAATGACACAGTCTGTACCGTCCTTTCGTGCCTCCACTGACCATTGTCTCTCCAACCTACATTGATATAGACAGTCAATTTATGATGAGAACAACTTTGCTTAAGAACTCTATTATTTTGGAGGAAGTTTGGTAATCTAGTAAGACACATGTTATTCATCAAAAAAAGTAAGACACATGTTGCGTTCAGTAACTTAATTCTATTGGTCCTATTAATAGAATTTTCAACTAAAATATTTCAAAGTGGTGGTTTCTCATAATAATCCTATTAAGAATGAACTTAGGATCAAACAAAAATTTGATTGATAAGAGTGATGACACAAGTTAGGGTGTCTTGAATATTCTTAAGATAAATTTATATTTATCCATGCCATTCCTTTTCAATTCTCTTTCCATTCTTATAATCATTGCTTTTGTTAAGGGTTGTTCCTATCCACTGGTTAGAGAGACTTTAAAAGAGTACCACCTGAATTGGAAAAAAAGTAACAAAAACTAAACTAGTAAATAAATGTCATTTAGATTGAGACTTTCTAGAAGTCCCTATAAAAAGAAATTAATCAATTATTTTATAAGATTCAATCTTTATACACCTGTTAATAAGATTCATTAATTATATGGTATTGGTTGATGGATGCCTTTGGACATTCTATACGAAAGCATTGATTGGGTCTCATATTTATTGGAAAATAGAAAAATATTGCTTAAAGTATAATTTTTTTTTTTTTGGGGACTAAAATTGACATTGACTACACATAAAAAGTAGCTTGACTGCATTGAATTTCCTATAATCAACTAAAATCCTTACAAAAAAAAGTTTATTTTTAAACTGATTTGAAGAAATTTTATTCCAACCTATTATGTGGCGGTTAAAAATACTATTCATATGGAATTTTAGTTGTATAACCTTTTTAAAGAATATTATGAGTTTTTTTATTACTAATATGTGTAAATAATTTTATAAATTATTACCTATGGAGTTGAAAAAGATTTTCTTTTAATAAGTTTGAATGAAAATTGTGTCCATATCCTTAAAACATTCGATAAGCGGACTTTATTATATTACATTATCAAAATTTATACCAAAAGAAAAAAGAGAGACTAAAATAAGAAGAGATTTTCAAATATTTTACTTGAGTGTGTGTAGTAGTGTGCCATCATCATAGCAGTTTTCCTCCAAACAAATGATCAATCTGTCAAGCATGTGCATATTCAGATATTCTCTTGCATCACTTTCCATATCCTCTTGCATCAATCAGTGCAGTGTAGTGTGCCATCATCATAAAAAGGTGTTTTGTTTTTCTGATTCATAAAAATAAAAAAAAGATGGTTAACACTACACCAGGCCTAAAGCACCCGCACAAAAAAATAAAAATAGAAAATACTTTGTCCATGTCGTTGACGCATTCATTAACCAGTACTATTTGCATCAAAATTTATACCAAAAGAAAAAAAAAAAAAATGTACCATCATTCTAGTTTTCCTCTTAGCAAATGATCAATCAGTCAATCAAACGGGTATGTGCATATTCTCTTGCATCCATTTCCACGTTGAAAACGACCTGTGGATTGGGTGGATCTAATTTCATGGAAGAAAAAAAAGGTGTTTTGTTTTTAATTCAAGAAAATGAGAAAGGTGGATTAGCACTACAAAGTTAACTACACTAGGCTTAAAGCACCAACACAACAAGGGGTGGCAACGTTTACAGTATTTAGTGGTCCCACTTGTCACCCTCCCATTTCACCTAAGAAGTTGGCCGCTTCTTTTCCCCAGAGAAGAGAACACAACATTGCCAACACAACAACGGCAACAATAAGAGCACCCGATGGCATGGGTTTTGTTTTAGTTCTCCATTTGTTGAAACCAAAAAGCCTTACTTGCAAAAAAAAAAAAAAAAAAAAAAAAAAAGAGAGAGAGACTGACTAAACACATTACCTTGTGGCCGAGAGAGTTTTAGGCTTGGCCTTTGGGTGTTTTTTGTGCTCTCTCTTTTTGAGTAACTTTTTGTCTATGTTCTCTTTCTTTCTCTCTCTTTTTGCTATAAAAGGATTGAGAAAGAAGAGAAATAGAAAGGAGTCGGAGTGTATTCTATTTTGGGATTTGGAATTTGAGAAAGATTAGTTTATGGGATTCTGCTTTTTTTTTTTTTGCAGCTGAAGAAGTTAGAAAGGTTTTGGTAAGCAGAGGGAAGTACCAAACCAATACCAAAAATAAAGCTTTTTTGTATTTTGATAGGATAGAAGGACCAGATAAGGTAATTTCTAGGATTTTTAGCAATTGTGTATGTCTTGAATTGCAATCCTTTTAAGGAAAAAGAGATTGTTACAAAACACAGATTACAAAGTTTAGTCCATACAAAGAAAAGGGATTACAAGAATCGATTTCTTGGGCTTGTGCAACATATAAGAAGGCAAAAGGAGAAGTGGGTTATTGTTTTAACTGAGATTTCAAACATAAAAGGTTGTTTCTTTGTTGAATAAAATCACTTCGGTCATCCGCTGAGAAAAATAAAAAGGGTATAATGGATTTCTGGCCAGAGTTTCTTGCAAACAGTTGGGGTAGAGAATTTGTGGCTGGTGGCTTTGGAGGTCTTGCTGGTATAATCTCTGGTTATCCGCTTGACACTCTCCGAATCCGGCAACAGCAGTCTTCGAAAGCCGGTTCGGCCATCAGCATCCTGCGCAATGTGATGGCCACTGAAGGCCCTTCTGCTCTCTACAGAGGCATGGCTGCACCATTAGCTTCTGTCACCTTTCAGGTCATATTTTTACTCTGTTTATATATTCCAATTTTTTAAATTTTGATCACAAAGTTTGTATGATCTTGCATGTCATGATATCTTAGATTTCATTGGTAATCACATCACATGGAGGATTGCTTATAGTCAGTTTGATTTGAGGTGTTAGAAATCTTATTAGATCTAGACATTGAAGTTTCCCCAACCAAGTATAGCTTATCAATCTTGTTTGGCTCTAAGGATTTCTTGGATTTTAATTTTGGTTTTGGGTGTTATTTGGAACTAATTTTTACTAATATTATTTTATTCAAATTAAATATTTACTGCTGTGCTGGCAAAATCTTAGTCCTTGGGGATGTTGGATTTTGGAATATGCTTGAACTGTTAGAAGTGAAATTCATTTGATTACCAGTTGCGTCACTATCAGGAATCAGGAATCAGGCCGGAAAAACCAGAACTCCTTATCGTATTTGATATTCTGCAGATGGCTCACTAATATCAACCATGTGATATAAGTGGTCCTTTCATTCAAGATTTTGGTCTATGGTAAAACAAAAGACAAAAGAATTCCTTGGAGATTAGTGATTATTTGAAGTTCCTCACCTTTGGTCCATATGATGGGGGATTCTTAGTTTAAGGTGGTATCTCTTTTGGCATCGGCATATGGGTGAACTTTCTGTGTCAAATTTATGGGGCTTAACAAGGAATAGGACATCCTTATTCTATTCCCTATAAGCACCCGTGACGGAAATAAAGAAGAAACGCCCTCCAACAAAGGTTTTAGCTTAACATGAATGTATTTATACTGTCAGAAGCATAACATAGAATAAAAATCCTTGCATCAATTTAATAGATAAATTAAGTTTTGGCCTCCTTGAGAATTGTTCATTTCTATCCTTGTGTGAGCCCAACTCATAGGGAAAAATTATCTTATTGTCAACTACATGTAACATCTCTTCCACATTATGTTGGCCCCATTCACCTAGAGACCCACACAATGTGAGAGAGATATGCATGTAACTGGCGCATGAGATACCACCTCCCGAATAGGACCTTTGCTGAGCACCATTTTAACAAAGCATAATGCTTTTTGCACGCTTAGTAGTTGTTACTTAGTGTACAGTCCATACATGGTTCACTACGTAGGAAAGTATAATTTACTTACCATGTCATTGAAGACCAAATCATGACACTAATTGTAAGAGTAAGTCATGAATAGAGTCATAGGTATTGTTCACCTAGTACAACGCAAATATTCAATGATGGTGCTTGCTTAAATAAAACCAGATAGTGTGAATGTATAGAGTTTTAAATCAAAATTTGATACAGCATACATTTTAATCTTGGATACAACCAAAAAGAAAAAATGGAGTCATTCTTGGTTTTCAAATGTAAGTCTCTAGGCATGTGGCTTTTAGGTCAGTGTGTTAGTGTAAATGTATGTATTTACAATATAAATGTGGGTTCCTTGTGATGGATTTTGGTTTTGCAAAACTGATATAACAATTCTTGGCACTGACTCAAGTCATATTGACAATTTGTACATTGCAGAATGCCATGGTTTTCCAGATCTATGCTGTCCTCTCTCGAGCATTTGACTCATCTGTTTCAGCTAAGGATCCTCCTTCCTACCAAGGTGTTGCTCTAGGAGGATTTGGTACTGGTGCTGTTCAGAGCCTAATTCTCACTCCAGTAGAACTAGTAAAAATCCGGCTTCAATTGCAGAATAATAGCTACACAAAACTACATCAGGCAGATCCTTACAAAGGACCTGTGAGTGTTGTGAAAAACATATTCAAAACAGAAGGTTTAAAGGGAATGTACCGAGGTTTAACCATAACATTGCTAAGGGATGCACCTGCTCATGGCTTCTACTTCTACACATATGAGTATATGAGGGAGCAGCTTCACCCTGGCTGTAGAAAGAGTGGCCAAGAAAGCCTTAACACAATGTTAGTAGCAGGAGGGCTAGCAGGAGTTGCCAGCTGGGTTTCCTGCTACCCCTTAGATGTTGTAAAGACCAGACTACAGGCACAATCACTCTCATCTCTACAGCAATATACTGGCATTGTTGATTGCTTCCGCAGGATTGTCAAAGACGAAGGATATCACGTGCTTTGGCGAGGATTAGGAACTGCTGTTGCTAGGGCATTTGTGGTGAATGGGGCTATATTCTCTTCTTATGAGATAGCTCTGAGGTGCCTATTCAACAATGAAAGCATTCAAACGGAGAATGCAATTTAGGAAGTACTTTCCAGCAAAGAGGCTCAACTTATGGCAGTTGAACTCTCTCTGGTAATATTTCTTTTGGCAAAGGCCATTACAACAATGTAAATCTTGTATGATAGATTATATCATCATTGTTGAAGCAATGCTTTATGTATTTTTAAGAGATAACCAACATTTAAACTGAAAAATTGCAATGTAGAATAAATGGATGTGCTTCTGTAAAGCAAAGCATCTAGGCAATGAAAGACTAGACAGAAGGAAAGTTCTTTTTAACCAACTAGACATTTCAAATGACTATCTGTGTTTACTTTAATTACATAACCAATTAGTTATGAAATTTGAATAGAGTTTTAATTACATATTGGTATTGTTATGGTGCCCAACAGCCATAACAACTCAACCAACCCACTTATACAGATTCAAAAGTATGAGAAGTTCAGAACCGCGCAAATAATCAACCCCCCAGTTGCATCCGGAATACTGCATGCACTGGATGTCACAATCCTTTTGCATATAGTGCAAAACCAGGCAGCCTAGCAATGCTTGATTTGTGCTGCGTAATTCTAAAGCGCCAGCCTAGCCATGTCATTATCAATATTATTGTCTTTTCATTACCAGCCACACATTCCATTCATCTCAAGAATCAGCAAATGATGACCCCACCAAAAAAATCTTCATGTGTCGACAGCAATGCTGTGTCTTCCCTTACTCTCATGAATGCCTCTTCAAAGTGATGCACTCAAAAACAAATATCTCCCATTGAGTTGGCATCCAATGTAAGATACCCAACAATTTTCAACACAATTTTCATAACGGATGAGTAGGCAGAATTTTATTAGCTCTCATCTGGCCACTACTGACATCATTTTATCATCAACCATTAACAACTTGTCATCCCAACAGTTGTGAAAAAATATGTAAAATTTTTTGGCTCTGGACTTATCATGATGCTTATTAATGTACTCATTCATGTCATCAAGAATCACACTCTTGCTAATACTCAAATCAGCTTCCAAGATATACAATTCCTCAAAATGCCTAGTACAGACCCTTTACGTTACTGGAATTGAGGCCATCTGCTCGATTAATTACCTCAATAATATACAGGTTGACATGCACATCTTGCACTCAGATGACTGCTGGTACATCAAGAAAGAGCATGCTTTAGATTCTTGAGCAATCTTATAGCGTGTTTTGAATTGGTAACTTCAAGAATGACTCCCACTCAAAGTACCTGGACTAGTACCACCTTAATGAAGATTTGGTTCTTCGTGAAGCAGATAAATGGATTTGCTATTGAAGATTAGGAACAACGTCGTCATTAGCCATGCCACTAGCTTTGAGAATTTGTTTAAATGAAGTGCTAATGTGGAAAGAATATCGTTACTAATATGAAATATCTCACACTGGTGAAAAAATTTCACTTAAACCTTTACTCTCACTCTCTCTGCATCTTTCTCTGTTTGTCTGGAAAACTTATAGATCCCATAGTTAATACTGAGATTAGATTGACCTATTTTGTTCATGAGATCAACTCTCTCTCTCTCTCTCTCTCTCTCTCATAAGTGAAAAAAAAGAACTTTTATCTTTATAAATCGGTGTTTGGTGGTTGATTTCATACTTTAGTATTTACATCTAATATTTCACACACATTTTCACAATGGACACCGGGATGTCCACATTTTAATACATAAAAATGGAAGTGAAAAAAAGAGACATTAAAAAGTGGATATGTGAAAATCAAAACCCCATCCTTTTTGTTACCCTTAGTACACAAAGATTTTTAAAATTTATTGGTTAAAATATAGTAAGCACTCTTGAGGTTTAGACTAATGTCAACTAAGTTCAAGACATTTTTGAAATAACTCATTTGGTCCCTAAACCATTTGCTAAATACAGTAATTTCATTTTCAAGAGCATATGGTTTAGTGACTAAATCAGTTATTTTTGAAGAGTCCTATTAATAAACAATTTTAGAAAAGTTTTGACAATATTTTTATGAGAAATATAAAAAACCGTCAAAACAATTAATTTTTTCTCCGCTAAAAGAAAATTTATTTAAAATAGTTTTTAAACCAATGCCTTAAGGAATCCATTAACATTTCCCAATTTTGAATCATAGCTAAAAAACAAAAATGTTCTAGCCAATCTTTAGATTGAATTAGGCAGCCCTACCCACTTGCTTAAAGAGAGAGTAAGGATTAAATTAATTAGTAGTTATTCTGTGCAATTCTCAGCTACTAATACATTCAGTGACCTGAAGGTTTTGAATGTCTTCCCTATCAAGGGTGGAGCCCCTCCCAAGTTTGCTCAAAGAACACAGTTGATTACAGACAATTACCAAGTGGTGTTACAGGTTTTTATATGTTACTGGATTATGAGTATTTAAAAATGAATCAGCAGTTTTCCTCCATTTTTTGTACCTTATTCTCTCAAAAAGTGAGATCTGTGATGCTGGACTTGTTATTTTCACTGATAGGAACCTCATTCTTCTCAATTTAGGATGTTTATGTGGGTTGTTGTATATGTGCAACTTATTCTGCATAACAATTCTGTCAAGTCCAGATTCTGTGAATCTATTTTTTGCTATACAGAGTGTTACAAACCTAAGCAAGTAGTTATTCTAGACTAAGGCTTAAATGAAGTGCATGCTATTGCTTTTTAAGTTTAATGGTCTGGTTGCTTATCAAAAAAAAAAAAAAAAAAGGTTAATGGTCGGACCAAAACAATTGAAGAGGACATTGATTAGACATTCAGAGTTAGGGGTTGTGCCAATTTGCTTTGTTGTTCAACGATTAGCTCTTGATGATAGGTCCAGATTTTCACATTATTATCAAATTGGGGCATTATAAATTTATAATTGGTAGGGCTTTTAGGAAACCTGGCTTGTTATTTGTGTGTTATTACAAGGACACTTTCTTTGCATCAAAAAGCATGTTTTAGTCACTTTATTTAGTTGGTGAAAAGTAAAGTAGGTTCATTGTAACAAGACACCTAAAGTTTCTAGTGTCAAGGTTTTCTTGCTTTTATTTTGTATATCTAATTGCTTTTACTAATCGTTCTTTGAGGTAATTTAACAATCTCATCTTTCTATTGTGCCATGTTATTGACAGAGTTCTTTGATGTTGCAGCATATTGGGTAATGTGTATTGCAGATGAATCAGTTGGGCAACAAGTGCCCATGCCATTTTGGAGTGCAACAAGGATGACTTTGTGTCAAGAAATGGTCCTGCATCCAAGAGTTTGGGTATATTCTGATTAAGATCACGAGAATAGAGGCTTGAAGATTTTGTCTTCATATGGTAGCTGATGTAATGTACCATTCACTGCAGGCCAAAATTGAAGCTAACACATGCATCATTGTGTGGATCATCTTGGAGAGATTAGCAAGCTTGCAAAGTTGAAACATATACAATAGCCAATAGCGCATGCAGAGTTTTTATTTATGAAACCTACACTATTTTTGTTTATAAGCAATATATTAGGGACAATTTTTAAATAGACACTCGTAGAGAAGTTCTTGTAGCTGGACATGTGATCCTGTAATATGTTTTCTTTTAAATAAAATTCCTCTTTGCACCAAAAAAAAAAAAAAAAAAAAAAGAATTAAAAATTTGCGCATGCAGATAAATATACCCAATAGCCAATGGGTATTCATGCAAAGATTAATTTTTTACACATTATAATTTAAAGAGATAAATTGAAAAAAAAAAATATGTAATTACATGTAGCTAATGCCTATTGGTCTGACCATTTCTAAGAACAACATGGGTAAAAGAAATAAATAATATTCAAAGCATGGTCAGTCCAAATGTACTCATCCACTTTTACTTTACATTTTTATTAATTTAATGAACTAATCGCATCCATTATTTGGCCAAATGTTACATTATAGCTTATATTAATTCAATCAACCTTGCTTTGTACACATCCATTATATTACGTACAGTGTGACATTACCTAATTTTAGGTAAGCTTCTCTTTCCTTTAAATTTCGTCTAATGCATGCTTCATCGCATCCATTATATTACATATAGGGTTTATTGCTGCATCCGTTTGATTCTTACCAAATATTTCTACATCCATTATGTGATGAGGCACCACCGTGTGCTAGCTTGGAGTCGTGACCACTTTGGTAGGGTGCAGAAAAATATAAAGCAACTAAAGGATCGGCTTTGGAGGGCAGAGGAGGTTTTGGCCAGGTCTTGTAATTCTGAAGAAGTGGCTCAGCTAAAGAAGAAATTGAATGTTTTACTGGACAAGGAAGAACAGATGTGACAGCAACATCCCCGCATTCAATGGTTGAAGAGTGGTGATCAGAATACTAGGTTCTTTCATGGTTCAGCAACTCAAAGGAAGAGAAAGAATTTCATAAAGGGCTTGCGTGATGAGCAAGGGGTGTGGCAAGAGGATGAAGAGGTTTTTTCGGCCTTGCTGACTGAATTCTACTCTAATCCAATATTTTCACTTCTTCCAATCCACATGATTTGGATCGTATTCTGGATGGTGTTCAAACCGTGGTTACTGAGGAGATGAGGGCTCAACTTGATAAACCTTATACTAGTAAGGAGGTAGGTGTAGCAATTAGGGAGATGGCTCCACTCAAAGCCCCAGGACTGGATGGTATGCCTCCTTTATTTTTTCAAACCTACTGGTCTGATGTAGGTATGGATGTTACTCATGCTGTTCTCTCTAGCTTAAATTCGGGCTCCATTCTAAAATCTATTAACCATACCTTTATTACTTTGATCCCTAAAGTCAATAATCCGGAAAAGGTTTCTAATTTTAGACCTATTAGCCTCTACAATGTAAAAGCACTCTATTATTTCAGAAACTCATAGTGCTTTTATTGCTGATAGATTGATTACTGATAATATTTTAATAGCTTTTGAATCTTTGCACCATATGAAGACTAATTGCACAGGAAATAAGGGTTTCATGGCTATGAAGTTGGATATGAGCAAAGCTTATGATAGAGTGGAGTGGGTTTTTCTTGAAAGGATTCTCCTCAAATTGGGTTTTCAGGAACCATGGGTGGCATTAATTATGGAGTGTATCACCACGGTGTCGTATTCTATTCTGGTGAATGGTGAGCCTAAAGGTATGATTACCCCCTCTAAAGGCCTTCGACAAGGGGATCCTTTGTCACCTTATTTATTCCTTTTTTGTGCAGAAGGTTTAAGTGCTCTTTTGCACAATGCTACTGTAAGAGGCAATATCCAAGGGTTCTCAATCTGTAGAAATGGGCCCAAATTAACTCATCTATTTTTTGCAGATGATTGCTTAATCTTGTGCAGATCCACCTTGGAAGAGTGCAATAGAATTTAGGAGTTACTTGCTTATTATGAAGTTGCTTCGGGGCAGATGATAAATAAGGAGAAAACAACCATTTTCTTTAGCAGGAATACATATGCACATACACAGGAGGATATCAAGGTAGTCTTAAATGTTCCATCCATTCAACACTATGAAAAATACATAGGGCTCCCTTCTTTTGTGGGCAGAAATAAGACGGCTTGTTTCACTCAAATTAAGGAGCGGATATGGGCTAGGATGCAGGGTTGGAAGGAAAAGCTCTTATCCCAGGCTGGAAAGGAGGTCATGATTAAGGCTATGGTCCAATCTATCCCAGTGTATTCTATGAGTGTTTTCAAGTTACCAGTTGGCTTGTGTAAGGATATTGAAGCTATGATTCGAAATTTTTGGTGGGGGAATGGTGACTCAAAGAAAATTCATTGGATTAAATGGAGTTCTCTCTATTCTTCTAATTATATTGGCGGTATGGGCTTTTGGGATTTTCAAAAGTTTAACAATGCTATGCTTGCAAAACAGGTTTGGTGTCTCCTCCATCACAAAGAAACTTTATTGTACAAAGTCTTTAGTGCTAAGTATTTCCCAAATGGTAGTATTCTCGAGGCTCCTATACATCCGAAGTGCTCTTATGCATGGAGAAGTATTTTGCAAGTGCGAGATGTTATCAACGAAGGAGCAATTTGGAGGGTGGGGAATGGGGAATTAATTGGTGTATGGAAACATCAGTGGCTGCCCGATCCAGCTTGCAGCAAGATTGTTTCTCCAAGAGTGAGTTCTCTGGTGACTCAGGTTTGTGATTTATTTTATCCAAATACTAGGATTTGGGATCCGGGGAAATTGGAGGGATGCTTTCTGCCTTGGGAAGCTGAATTGGTGGGAAGAATTCCTGTAAGTGAAGGGTGGGATGAGGATATCTTGATTTGGCCCTTAACTTTGGATGGCAAGTATAGTGTTCGGAGTGCTTATCAGATGCTTGTTGAAGCGGAAAATCTCACCTTGCCAAGTTCCTCCTCTTTAGCTCAGTCATAGGATGTTTGGAATAAAATTTGGAAGCTTCGAGTTCCAAATAAAATCCGTCACTTTCTATGGCAAGCCGCGAAGAATTCCCTCCCTACCAGGATGAATCTGAAGGCTCGGCACATCCCTATGGACGATACTTGTGATGACTGTGGAGATCACGCGGAGTCTATTTTGCATTGCTTGTGGTTGTGTGATCAATCTCGCTCGGTATGGTTGTCTGATCCGGGTTTTTGTTTCTTGGTTCAGAAAAAATGCAAGTCATTTGTAGAGATTTTGGAAGCTCTGTTCAGTGAAAGTTTGGCTTATAAGTGTGTTATGTTTGCTACGGTGGCGTGGTGTCTGTGGCAGAGGCAGAATAGGATTAGGGAGTGTCAACCCTCTTGGTCGCTGCATGATATAGGGGATAGAGCCAAGGAGATGGTTCGGGAATTTTGGGATGTTCATCAGAAGGAGTCGCCAGGTCCTGCTCATCGTTCATCAGTGCGTTGGTTACCTTCACCTGAAGTCAGTTTCAAGGCAAATTTTGATGCTGCTCTCTTCGATGGGACAAACAATATAGGGATAGGGATGGTGGTCAGAGATCATTTGGGCTGTGTGATTGCGGCTTTAAGTCAACGAGTGAACTCGATTCATTCCATTGAGACAGCGGAGGCACTAGCAGCAAGACGGGCTGTGGTGTTGGCTGGAGAGCTGAGTCTGTTTAATGTAATTTTTGAAGGTGATTGCCTTCGTGTTATACAGGCTCTTTAGTGCCCTGGTCAATGTAAAACTTTGTTTGGCCACATCATTGAGGAAACTAAAGAGGTTTGGGCGTAATTTGTGGTTTTGTAAGTTTCAGCATGTTCATCAGGATGGGAATAAGTTAGCTCATAGTCTAGTTAAAAGAGCAATTTTATCTATAGATACTGATGTTTGGGTGGAATAACTACCCTCTGAGTAGGATGTTGTATTCCAATCGGATTTGCCTTAATTTCTTTAATAAAATTTTGCTTATCTTTCTCAAAAAAAAAAAAAAAATATTAACCTTCGCTATTGATTCTTGGTGCTTATATATAGCTTAAATAAGCTCATTCACTCTATTGATTAATTTTATTAATGCACTAACTCGATCACAATCCATGTTGTTGCTTTTGCATAATAACTTTTCTAACAAATCAATAAGATGATACTGTTAGAATATAAGCCGAAGGGTCTTAGTCCTAATGTATTTGTATTTGTACCATACACACATATTAATATATTATATTTATATAAAGGCAATTTCTTATACATCTTTTTCTATAGTTTAATAAAATAAATCATTCAGACTTTTACATGGTATTATCAATACCGTATTTTATCTATTCTCGTTTTAGAGGTAAAAATCTCAATTTTACTTTCAAAATTGCCAAAAAATATATTTTTCATATTGGGATCATGGATATGTCAAAAATGATTCCAAATCAGACGTCGTATTAGTTAATTTTACAATTCAAAAGTTAAAATAACCTAAATGCCATTTATTGACCAAATTTTGATCAAGTTGACCAAATGTCAAACAAGCTCAAAATCTCATTTAACCACCTAATTTCATCATTTTACATGAAACAATCTGTTTTTCCAAACACTTTTCTCAAATTTGACCACGGTCAACTTGAGTTTGACAAAAAAACCTACCGTTCATTCAGGATAAATTTGAGCTTATATCATGTGAAGTTACTCACAAAGAAAGGGAATCTATTATAATCTTTTCATCAATTGTGAAGTACACCTCAATTTGAGTAACTTGGATTTGTGGCAATGCATGACATGGAGTTAGAGCTACTTAATATGAAGATAACATTCCTTCATGTTCATGGAGATCTAGAAGAGCAAATTTTTAAGGAACAACCTGAAGGCTTCAAAGAACCTTGCAAGAAAGACTATGTTTGTCTGTTAAAAAATATTGTGTGTGACTTAATACTGTCTCTCAAGCAATGATACAAGTTTGACTCTTTCATGGTCACACATGGGTATATGCGTTGTGAGTATGACTATTGAGTTTACCATGTGAGTATGACTATGACTCGTCCTGTCAGGGGTGAAAGGCGACTCGTCTATGATCGTATAGAGACAACGGGTCGTGCCAATACCTAACATAACGAGTATACTATGTAATACTTTCTTATGGCTTCAACATAGTTCTTGCTTTATATGATGATGATATACTAGTTGTTACATAGAGTAAGCAAGAAATTGTTAAATTGAAGTCCTTGTTGAGCAGTGAATTTGACATGAAAGATCTTGAAGCTTGGGATAGAAATTCACCATGATAAAGGAGCTAGTAATTATGGTTATCCCATAAAGGATATTTTAAGAGTGTGTTAGAGATGTTTAGCATACTTGATGAAAAACTTGTTTGTACACCGCTTACTACCTATTTCAAATTGTCTTCACAGTTACGTTCGAGTTCAAATGATGACGAGTTTGAGTATATGTCTAAAGTGTCACATGCTAATGCAATTGGGTGTCTCATGTACTTGATAGATGAGCTCTAGTCAGGGTTTAGAGTTTATTTCTTTTGATAGTCCGCCTGTGAATGTTACTAATGTTTTTGAGGAATGTACTCTAAAGGTTATGCCTTGAACCTCTTGTAGTTCCTTAGTTTGTTTAATGAATTGTCTTTTACCAATAAATAAATAAATATATATATATATATATAGAGAGAGAGAGAGAGAGAGAGGTATACTGCAAATCCAAAAAGAGTATTAAAATGCAATAAAGCGGATCTTCAAATAACATACAGGCTTTCATGACTATGACTTTTTAATAAGAGAACTTCTACAAAAGATATGCATTACGTGGATGTTGATTGTTAATACCCTAACTTTTCTGGCCTCGATTTCCTAATTAATAAGTCTCTATCTCGGCCCTAGGACAACCTGGACTATAATGTTTCAAATAGCACTCAATTTGCTCTAACTAGATGGTCAAGCAGAGTATAAAGCTTTACCCTAGCTCAAACTCACTTTGATCGGGTTAAAGCCTAATTAACCTAGACAAGCTTTGAGTTAATGAAAGATCCAATTTTTCGATTGGATTCAATCAACTACCATTGCAATGAGGGTGAAATTGCCTTTCCAACAATCGTGCATGGGCCACAATCGAATACAAGATGAGCAAGATATCGTGAAATAATAATAATAATAGAAATCAGTAAAGACACCGAATAATTTTTTTTTTTTTTCGATACTCAACCAAAACTACCCAAACTTAGAATCATTGGAAAGTAGTCGACTTTACCTTTCCAACAACACTAAGAATGCTCGAATCAGAGATCGAAAGGTCACCAACATGTACCAAAATGTGAGTCTGAAGTTTGGAAGTGAGCAGGCACTTAAAACAAAGGGAAAAAAGAAAAACTACTTTTTTCAAAGCTTCTCCAGGATGATTTGCCTTTGGCTTTTTTATTATTATTATTATTTTTTTAATATTAATAAAAGAGATAATGAATGACCATTAGTCCTCCACTAGACACATATTATTATTTCTTTCTTTTTTCCATATTCCATTTCCATCATCCATTCACACTCTCTCTCTCCATTGGCCTTCCATTCAAGTCCTTCTTACTCTCTTGCTTTTTTATTCTTTTATTGACACATCACACCAAAAGCAAAAATTATGGCAATCTTATCTATTTGTTACACTTAGGGTGAGATAATTATTATTATTTGGTTAGAAAAATAGAAAAGTTGGAAGATAGAAAATGTGAGAGAATAGAAAAGTGAGAGAATAAAAAAAAAAAAAAAAGGTTTTTCACCATGTGTGTTTAGGGTTTAGCTGAGAGGATAAAAAAGTGGAATGATAGAGAACTAATATAAATTTATTTTGTTTGGTTGAAAAAAAAATTAGATGATAGAAAAAATAGTTAATATAAATTTATCCTTATCTCACTATTAAGAAGTAATTTTTTTAATCATTTTACAACTAATAAGAAGGGGAAAAAATGCAAAAAGGTTAAAAAAAAAAAAAAGTGATAAAAAAAATGCAGCTGATGTGGCTTGAGTACTAAAAAAAAATAAAAATTTAGTGAGTGGGTAGTTGAACTAGAGAGATTGGGCATTTGAGTAAGAATAATGCTAGTCCATAATATTTTTATAATAAATTTTAATTGAAAAATTGTTACTAATGAGTAAAAAAATTATGCTGATGGTGAATTCAGATTAAATCAATAATAATTAATCACCTACAATATATTGTGAAAATCTTAAAGACATATCGCCCACAATTTACCATAATTTTCATTTCAAAGACATTTGATTTTGGTGGGCCCGGTATAAAGAATTTGGAACCCACCAATTTTCTTTCAATTTTCTCCTGATTACCGAACAGTGGAAATACATGTTTTCATCCCAACTTTCCCTTTCCCTTTCCCTTTTTCTATCCACTTCCTTTTCACAAACAAAAACACACTTATTATTTTTCTCGTATTCCCCTTTTATTTTACCCGTGGCCCCCGCCAAATGGCTTCTATGATCTTCATTTTTGTTTTGTTCTTCTCCTGAAAGCTGGCCGAATCTGATCTGATCTGATGGTACGTGTTAGATCATATCTTTTTCTTTTTCTTTTTTGCTGAGTATGGTTGGATCATAATTTTTTCCTCTCTAGTTTTTGCATTTTCTTTTCTTGTTGATTCTCTTAAAATATGCTAGTTTTATCGCATGCGTTTCGCACATGTGATAATATTTTCTTTATTTATTTATTTATTTTGAGTTTAATGTAATTTTTCAATTTAAATTTATCTATTATTAATGAGATTATACATGAAGGAACTTTTAAGAAACTAAAATTTAAAATTTGAAATAAAGTAAACTGCTGTGTTTAGTATATACTACTTTTTATGGAAAGAAATGTATCAAACGTGCATGAGATCATATTTAAATAGATAGTGTGCTAATTTTTAGGAAAAAAGTTTTTCTTATAGTTTTTGTTTTTGTTTTTGAATTTTGTTGAATTATAATTTTAACCCCATTTTTTATTTTTTAACAATAAGAATTATCTAATAAGATTAGGGGTATTTTTGACATTTTTTGAAACCATCTCTCTCTCTCTGAGATGCTCATTACTTTCTCTAGATCTTCTATCAGAATATGACAGTCATAGATGCTCATCCCTTTCTCTATAGATCTTGTTTGTTCTTGATTCTACTCACACAAGAACTCTCCATCTCTTCTTCTTTCTCTCCATGCACAAGTCTCTAACTTGGTTGGTCATCCAATGAAAAATTATAATCATATTTAAAATTATATTACGTGTGCATTAAAATTTATACCAACTGGGGGAGGGGGGAGAGGGCACAGCATTCTCAAAATTTTTAATTATGAATAAAATCATTTATGCTCCGTTTATCTCAAAGTAAAATATTTTATTAAAAACATTTTTGTTTTACCATGTTTAGTTCCTTACATGAAAATGACGAGAAAATATTTGAAAAAATTATTTGCAAATGTTTGTTTCATGGTAAAATGAAAAAAAAAAAAAAAATCCTAATCTCACAATCAATCAAATCCAAATAACCACCACCAAATCAGCAAAAACCAACACATCACCAATCTATCGACTACCCAAATCACCATCACATTAGCACAAACTCAACCACTACTACTCCACTGACCACTCAAACTAACAACACAGCCACCATCACAAACACGGTAAAATATGAAAAATATTTTCCTAAAAATATTTTACATCGAAACAAACGGAGCGTTAGTCATCATTTTTTCAAAGTAGAAAATAATCATATTTATAATTATATTACATACTTACAACGATGGAGCCAGAACTTTGAGTTAGAGGGGGCAGTTTTACTGTTGGTTGTGTGCAGTGGTTTCAACCTTTGATTTTGCTACTTAACTATTGAGAAACTTTTTTTTTTTGGTGGGTAAGAACAAAATTATTTTTGTTTAGAATTTTTTAAAGGGCAGGGTTATTTATTTTGGATAACATTAGTTAATTGAGCTTAATTTTGTTTTTAGTTTTACTGGTAATTTTAATTGTTGAGCTATTTATTTTTGGTTGTATATTTTATTTTAGATTTTAGATTTATAAATTTTTTTATGGTCACTAAAATGAGGAAAATGCTAGAGCTACAAGTTTTTTATAAATTACTGATGTGATAAATGGTTACTAGTAAGTAAAAAAATGATGTGAGTAGTGTGCCCATATGCGAACTAATAAGAATTCGCTACCAAAATGGTTTGTAAAAATGTTATAAAAAAGTTTGTGAGTATATATAGCATTACTCTTAAAAGAATCAATAATATTGTTAAAGGGAAATAAAATGTAATTTTATAGAACAAAATTATTAAAATTAATACACACATATATATATAAAATAATAATAATAATTTTTTTTTTTTTAATTTAGGGAGGGCCATTGACCTCCTAGTCCAAGGGTAGTTTCGTCCCAGCATACTTACATGTGCATCAAAATTTATTCCAAATTAAAAAGAGTAATATTACATTAGAATATTATTCTCAAATTTTATCTCAAAAATCTATATACACACAATATATATATATACACCCACACACAAGAAATAAAAATCAGTTGGTCATCCACTGTATATATAAAATCATATTTATAGTTATATTTCATGACATGTACATCAATTTTTTTTTTCATGGGAAAAAAGACTAACATTAAGATAAGAATATATTCTCGAATGTTTTACTGCTAATATAATCACTTGGTCATCCACTGAAAAATAAAATCATATTTATAGCTATATTTCATGCGCATAAAATAAATAAATAAATAAATAAATAAAAACATTGACATAAGAATAGTTTCTCAAATCTTTTACTACAAATAGATTCTCAATTGGGTTAACATTAACATAAGAATATGATCACTTGGTCATCCACAGATAGAAAAAAATAAGAAGGGTACAATGAATTTCTGGCCAGAGTTTCTTGCAAGCAGTTGGGGTAGAGAATTTGTAGCTGGAGGCTTTGGAGGTATTGATGGTGTAATCACTGGTTATCCGCTTGACACCATCCGTATCTGGCAACAACAGCCGTCGAAGGCCAGTTCTGCCTTTAGCATCCTTCGCAATGTCGTGGCCACGGAAGGGGCTGCTGCCCTCTACAAAGGCATGGCTGCACCATTGGCTTCTGTCACCTTTCAGGTCATGTTTATACTCAGTACATATGTTAGTTCGATTTTAATTTTTATCACATTCAAATTGATCACAATGTATGTATGATTTTGCATGTCTTGGTTTTTTAGATTGTAGTGATTCTGTAAATTTAAGGTCATCACATGGGGGGTTGGTAATATATACTCATTTTCATTTGAGATATTAAATCTTATCAGATCTAGACAATTAAGTTTCCCCCACCAAATATAGCTTATCAACCTTGTTTAGGTCTAAGGATTTCTTGGATTTTAATTTTGGTTATGGGTGTTATTTGGAACTAATTTTTACTGTTATTATTTTATTCAAAATTAATTTAGTGATGTGCTTTAGTTGTGTTCGTTTACGATACTGATATTAGTTTTGCTACATTATTTAACTGATAGTAGTGAAATTCATTTGATTACCATTTGATCACTATCTAGAATCAGGCTGGAAAAACTAGCCATATTTATCGTATTTGATATTCTACAATCGTACTCTATAGAATTCTTACGATCCTACTCTAAAGAATCAATTTGAATCAGTGTAGGATTTTTCATATAGCTTCTATGCAACATAACCGACATCCATTAAAGTTATTATAATTACTTGTAATTATTTCTCTTTATGATGAGATTAGGATTGTCCAACTCTATTAAGTTGTAATGGGTTTTGAAGGGCTTGACATTTCTCATTATCTTAATACAATTTGCAATTTCTTTGTAACTTTGGAACTGGGATGACTTTCTTTTGTAACCAATGAATTTGGAACTTTATGTATATTTTTGGTGTTAAAACTTGGAACTTGTAATAAGTTTGAAATTTAAACTTTCACATTTATTCATATATTGGTAATTTTAAGTAGTTAGTATCTTTTATTAGTAACATATATTATCAGTACAAATAATTTTTCATTATATTTTCTTATGGAAAGTAGAATCTTATGATTCTCTATCCGATCCTATGATCTAGTCAATAAAATCCTCTCAACGATATTATATAGGATCTCGATTTTGACTACTTTGTATATATGTAACCTCCCTAGTTCTTTCATTGTTTCTTTTTATCTAGATTTTCTCATTGGTAAAACAAAAAACAAGAATTTCTTGGACGATAATGATTATTTGAACTCCTTCACCGCTGGGCCACATTATGGGGGATTCTAATTTTTATGTAAAGGTGGTATCTATTTTGGAATCAGCATATGGGGTAAACTTTTTGCGTCAAACAAGGAATAGCACATCCCTATTCTATTCCCTAATAGCGCCCTAGACTGAAATAAAGAATAAAAGCCTACCAATGACGTAGCTAGAAAGGTTTAGCATAACATAAATGTCATTATTCAGTCAAAAGCATAACATAGTATAAAAATCCTTTTATCGAATTCATAGATAAATTAAATAGGATTTTGTTAATGAGTGCTCTTGTGCGCAATAATTTATGAGGTTTTAAACAGGTTCCACCCATGGTTGTCAAGTTTGTCAAGAGAATCTCGAAGATCAAATTGAGAGTCGTAAGATTCTACTTTTCATAAAAAAAAAAAAAAAAAAAAAAGGTAGTGAAAATTCACCAATGTTGATGATATATGTTAAAAGAAAATTATTGAAACTATTCCACATTAATAATGGCCAATATTGGTATTAGCTGTTTGTAAAGTATGGTCCAAATCTCTATAAAATAGACTAGATTGTTGCTAGGATTTTGAGACATGTAGATTGAGAATTAAATGGACTTTATTTATCAATACATACAATTCAATAAAGATAATTGTATGAGAGGATGAATTTTTCTATTTTCTTTTGATTTGAGAATAGAAGGATTTTTTATTGGATTAATTCAAGTCTGAGAAAAGTTTTTGGTCTAACTTTTTTTTTTGAAAAAAAAAAACTTAAAATCTAATGACTATTAAGCACTAAATTATCAATACATAAACAAATGACAATATCCAAATCAATGTTATAACTTGTTAGCAGCCATAGAAATAGCAATTTATTAATGAGAAAGAGGAAAACAATTGCAAGTAAAAAGATTAGAAATATATTTATAATATCAAAGCAGAAATATATTTATAAATCAAAGTAGGATTGACGACTCCTCTCAAAAAAAAAAAAAAAAAAAAAAAGATTGACAAACCTTAACTTATGTATGCTCAACACTCTAAAGCTTTTTGTCAAAAAAAAAAAAAAAAAAAAAAACACTTTAAACTAAATTTTATCAAGTTTTCATCTATACTTGTGGCAGAGCCAGACCATAATAATAAAATAGCTAAAGTGTGTCAACTAAAATGTGTTAGGCATCCATTCTACTCAATCTGTAGATCGGTTTTTAGGAAATGGCTGGTGGTGATCTTATTGTGATAGATAAATCAAAATTGAAAAGTTAATAGTATTTGTGATAGATAAATCTTCCGAGATGATATTTCACACAGAGGCAGATATTTTAACATTTTGATTTGAGGGTAAAAGGATTAAAATATTTTAATGAGTGGTCTTTCCTTAACTGCCTTGTATGATTTTTTTATTTTTTTCCTTTTTATGTTCCACGTGATGAGCAAGGATCCTCCGATGGATCAAATGAAATTAATCTCTTTTTTGTGCAAGTTAATTGGCAAGAATATAAAGAACATGATTTGCAAAAACTTTTGTCGAAGAAATTCTCCATGCTCGATTTGAAAAAGAGATAGTTGAGAAGAAAGTTTTGAATTTTGAATGAAAGAAAAGTCTTCCTAATTTTGAAGGAACACTATTTTTTTTTTTTTCAATAAAATTTTTACAAAAAATTTTATAATTGGAAAACCAGCAGAAAGTGAGACTATGCTCAAATGAAAAGAAATTTAAAGCAAGTCAAGGGCCCATTGCCCCTAGTTGGTTAGGGGGAAAAGATTAAGTTTATTGGGCTTTCTAAAAATTTTTGTTGAATTTCTTGTAGTTGGGATTTTTTTTTTTTTTGGGGGGGGGGGGGGTGTGGGGTTATGATCAAGCACATTTTGAGGAGGATAAAAAGAGAGTAGAAAATGGGGTTTATATCTAGGTTTGGAGATGATTTGAGTTTGACCTAAAGAAGTAGAGAAAAAAAAAAGTTGGAGAGCTCAATGCCTCTTGTGCAGATTTTTTTTTTTGAGACATGGTAGGGCAATTCCCCTAGATCGAAAGAAGAAATTTTTTTTGAAAAATTAAAATCACAGGTCTAATACTCTAGTTGGAAAGATGGTGATTTTTGAAAATAGTCTTTGGGCCTAACACACTTTTTTTTTTTAAATTATTTCATGGGCCTAATGCATCTGGCTTCGAAGCAACCATTCGGCTTTTCTTTTCTTTTTTTCCTTTTTTGAAAAAAATTGTGTCCATTTTACTTTGAGCAAATGTGTGGATTTTACATGATGGTAATGCCTAGAGTTGTGTACAGAGAAATTGGATATAGGTCTGTGAAAAAGAATGAATTTCAAAGAGTAAGTGTCGATCGCCACTTGTTTATCATATGAAGGTACCAATTGGCATCTTGGTCTTGGACATCAATGTGAGAAATTTGTGCGAAATTTTGGCCTTTTAAATGTACAATATGAAACATGGTTATGAATTAGACGTTTTGGTGAATTGAATTGGTGCTTTGGATTATTGAGTTTTGATTTTTTTGGGATTTGCAAGGGTTGAATGTTTTGATTCTTGTGATTTCCAATGTTTGGTCGATGGTTTATGTTTTGGGCATTGCTTGAAAAAAGTGAAATTGTCTATTGCTCAATGAGTTATGAATTGTTGAGCATTCGAGCATGATCTTGAAATTTTAGTTGGATGGTGATGATCAGCTGCCAATAGTGAGATTCAGTGCTTGTTGAGGGTGTTGATATTGTTGTTTATTTTGTGCCAAAAGGGGTTGGACTAGTTCATATTTGGTCTTGGTCTTGTGGTGGGTAAAGTTTAATGTCTACAAGGTGTTTGGAATTTTTGTTTCAATGTGTCATTTAGTTAAACCGACTGATTTCCTGAGTGTAATCACTAGTGGTAAAAGAAACATGACATTGTTGTGAATTTTTCAAGGCTCATTACTTTGAAAAACTTGAGACTTGACCACTCAGAAAGAAAATCTTGAATTTTTTACTTTGCTTTTGGGTTTAAATTTGTAGTTCCCATTTTTTTTTTTTTTTTTTTTTTGACATCTTTGATTATCAACTGAAATTGAGTTTTATTTTTTTATTTAAAAGAAGACTTTCACTTGATTCTTGGAGTTGGGTTTTGCCAAACCACGTCACTAAGACCAAATCATGACATTATTTGTAATAGAAAATATAAAGGCATAGCTATTGTTCACTAAGTATAAAGCAAATATTCAATAACAGTGCCTGCTTTAATAATACCAGGAGATAGTGTAAGCCAGAAGCATAAACTTTAAAAATAAAAATTTGATGCAATTTACATTTTAATCTTGGGCACGACCAAAAAGAAAAAATGGAGTCATTCTTGGTTTTCAAATGTAAGGCTGCAGGCAAGTCAGTTTTAGGTGTGTGTGTTAATGTATATATTTATAATGTAAACGTGATTCCTTTTCATGGTTTTTGGTTTTGCAAAACTGATATAACAATTCTTTACACTGACTCAAGTCATGTTGAGGGTTTGTACATTGCAGAATGCCATGGTTTTCCAGATCTATGCTGTCCTCTCTCAAGCACTTGACTCATCTGTTTCAGCTACAGATCCTCCTTCCTACAAAGGTGTTGCTCTAGGAGGATTTGGTACTGGTGCTTTTCAGAGCCTAATTCTCACTCCAGTAGAACTAGTAAAAATCCGCCTTCAATTGCAGAACAATAGCTACACAAAACTACATCAGCCAGATCCTTACAAAGGACCAGTAAGTGTTGCCACAAGCATATTCAAAACAGAAGGAATAAAGGGGATGTTCCGAGGGTTAACCATAACCTTGCTAAGGGATGCACCTTCTCATGGTTTCTACTTCTACACATATGAGTATATGAGGGAGCAGCTTCACCCTGGCTGCAGAAAGAGTGGCCAAGAAAGCCTCAACACAATGTTGGTTGCAGGAGGTCTAGCAGGAGTTGCCAGTTGGGTTTCCTGCTACCCCTTAGATGTTGTAAAGACCAGACTACAGGCTCAATCACTCTCTTCTCCACAGAAATACACTGGCATTGTTGATTGCTTTGGTAGGATTGTAAAAGACGAAGGATACCACATGCTTTGGCGAGGATTAGGAACTACAGTTGCTAGGGCATTTGTGGTGAATGGGGCTATATTCTCTTCTTATGAGATAGCTCTGAGATGCCTGTTCAACAATAGAAGCATTCAAAAGTAGAATGCAATTTAGGAAGAACTTTCCGAAGAGGCTCAACTTCTGGTAGTAGAAATCTCTCTAATAATATTCTATAGGCGAAGGCCTTAACAACAATGTATATCGTGAATGATATGTCGTCATTGTTGAAGCACTGTTGCTGTATTTTTCACAGAGATCAACATTTATATGGAAGAAAAGGATGTACTTTTGTCAAGCAACATATCTAGACAATTAAAGACTAGATAGAAATTTACATCTAGGCAATGAAAGAGTAGATAGAATTTTCCTCCAACCTGATGTGGAGGAACGTTCTTTTAACATAACAGACATTTCAAATCTATTTATCTTTTCTTTAATTACATAAGCCACTTAATAGTAATGTAATCTATTAATCTGTATACTTCATAGATCATACGATTAAAATACAGATAGATCTTATCTGAATTGTCCCCAGAGAATTTAGTTGTTGTTAATAGCTTGAAGTGAACTACACATCATTTGATCAATTTAGCATCTTTGCTTATAAACTCTGCAGCATTTATTTTTTTTAATGAGAAAATTTTAACAAAATATTGGATAGACCAAGGACGGAACCAGGATTCGAACTTAGCGGGGACCGAAGTATAAACCAAAAAAATTTTGAGGAAATTTCAAATTTTATCACCTTAATTAACATTACAATCTAATATTTTTTGGCTCGCAATAAACTAATACCAATTTCATCGGTGGTGATTTTTTGAAATTTTGAAATTTGTCTTTAATGTAAAATTAGTGGTCTTAATTTTTCACTCCATTTTAATCATTAATTGACAAATTAAACAAATTAATTTTAATAATTTCCAAATGGTAGTTCTCTAAACCTTTAGACTCCAATCAACGGTCACAGATCATTACTAACATGTATGGTACTATTCAATATTCTAGCACATTCTACATCATGCTTCCATGGCCCCACAAGACAATAAAATAATGTTAATTTGTAAATATTTTTGGAGGAGGGGGGCCAAAAGTAATATTTTGGGGGACAGACTACGCTTGATTATGCTCGTCACCTGCAAGATTTTGGCTCTTTGGTAGTGATTTCACTCAATGAGATACAATTATTAATCATAAAAAATCAGAGTTAAGGTTAAATGTACACAACAAATAGAATACACATTCCCTATGCAGCAGCCTAGAAATATCCACATGCTGCATAACAGGCAAGACGATGCATTACACACAACCCTGCCTTGGCATCTTCCAACTGCAATGTAATCTCTGCCAACACATTGGTATATGGTGCCCAACAGCCCAAACAACTCAACTGACCCCTTATACAGATTCAGAAGTATGAGAAGTTCAGAACCATACAAATCATCACGCCCCAGTTGCATCAGTAATGCTGCTTGCACAAAATGTCACAATCCTTCTGCAGTATAGTGCAAAAGCAGGCAGCCTAGCCATTTGCTTAATTTGTTCTGCATAACTCTAAAGCGCAAGCCTACCCATTTCATAATTAATATTATTTTTTTCATTACCAACCACTCATTCCATCCATCTTAATGATCAGCAAATGATGACCCCACCAAATAATCTTCATGTATCCACAGCATTGCTGTGTCTTCCCTTACTCTCATGAATGATTCTTCAATTCAAAGCGATGCACTTGGAAACAAATGAGACCAGAATTTATGCTTATTAATGTACCAATCTGTTATGATTCAGACAGAGGGAGGAGATAAGCATGCATCAGATAAGGAGTGAGCTGATAGGGAGTTGATGGCTATCTAATTGTTATTTCAAATGTTATTTCAAGCTGTTGATTAGGATGAGTTGTTGGTTAGGATTAGTCGTGATTTGAAGTTACTGCAGAACTATCAAGATGTAATTTGAATTTCCTAGTTGGGCACTCTGCTTGAGACTATTTAAGAGCAGAAGCAATTAATAAATAGGCAAGCAAAGTTTAATCCAAAATTCTCCTCTCAACCCCATTCAGGAGATTGGTCATCTCGAACACGACTAACTTATCATTTTATTTCTAGTATACAACACAATCCATGTAATCAGGAATCACACTGTTGCTAATACAATTCCTCAAAATGCCTAGAACAGACCCTTAACATTACTGGAATTGAGACCATCTCCTTTATTACCTTAATAAGAGACGGGTAGGCATGCACTAAGATGACAGATGGTACATCAACAATTTGGTCATTAACCATGGCAATTCGTTTGTAAATTTGTCTAAATTAAATACTAATGAGAAATGGAATATCATTACTAATATGAAATATGAATAAGTAAAATCAAATCATAATTAAAAAACTAGCGGTCAAATCCCATAAAACCCACAAAATAAAAAATCAAACCCCATCCCATACTAACTCAGTATCAAATGAGCATGCGCATCTACTTTAATATCATAACTCATTTAATAGTCATGTAGCTTTCTCTTGTTTCGATAACTTCATTGATCATGTAATTAAAATATGGTCTTCAGGTATACTTTGACTAAGAAAGTATGCTCTTATAACATGGAGAACACCAATGGCGAGCTAATCCATGCAAAATATGGTCTTCTCCATGTTATTAGAGCATACTTTCTTAGTCAAAGTATACCTTCTCTAAATGTTAAGAGCATACTTTCTTAGTCAAAGTCTCTCTTAAAAATCAGATTCTCCAGTCAAACCAAGGCTCTCTCTCCATCTCTTACACATCGCCAAGGGTTTCACTTGTTCAACATTCCAGAATTTTACAATCCAATGTAATTCTAACCACTCCGAATGTCGATTCGTTCTATTACTTTTTCACTGTGTGTGTGTTTTTATTTTTTTTGATTGAATAGTGTGATTGATTTTTAGATTGAAAATTGCAGAGGAAACAGAGAAGTTTGACGTGTATATGAATGTGCGTAAAGATCTGATGAGCACAACACTATTGTTCTCACCTGTTGAGGTTATCATTTGCTTCATATTTGGCCTTGTTTTTTTCCTTTTAGATTACGTTCTAAACCTATAATTATGCTTAACAATTTTTTCTTTTAATAAAAGGTAGAAATAGTGTGTGTAACAAATTAATCATCTAATTTCAAAAGCAATAAATTAAACTCTTAAGTTTTAAAAAGTAGCACTCTAAATCATATAGTTTTATAACTAACAAATTAATTACTAAAAATCTGGTAAGTTAACTAGTTGATACATTTCTGTTGTAACTATCCAGTTATCAATAATAATGAAAGAGTAACAAATAAATTTTATTGTTCCATTTAAATGGATTAAAATTTATTTTGTTACTTTTTAGAATCTCTTGGATTGAAAATTTCTCTTCTTTTTTTTTTTTTTTAAGTTCTTTTTAGGTTTCCAACTACTTTATAATTTGACTGGATCTTTCTTTTTTAATGCTCATTCCATGCTAATTTGACAAATTTTTTACCAATAATTATTTAAATTGGCACCAACTAGAAGTTCTTCTTTTCTTTTCTTTTTTGAGAATTTAGCCTTTTTTTTCTAAATCATGTTTTCGAAACACGATTTCATCAACAAATTTTTTTGTTTCAAAATAGGATTTATTCTAACTTGAACGTGCACTATCATGTTTCCAAAACAAGTTTTAAAAATAATACTAATAAATTTCAAAATTGTGTCGATTTAAAGAATTATTATTAAAATAATAATAATTTGCAAATTCAAATGAGCATGCGCGTCTGCTTTAAGTACATAACTTATTTAATTGTCGTGATTTCACTCAGCGAGATACGATGAATGATCATGTAATTAAAATATGCGTATGTATATTGCCACTAGTTTAACTCTACCAACCAACTCCTTAACAGAATAATTGTTTATTGTTATGAACGACTTGCAACGATGGAAACCCTCTATATTTCTTCTTCTTTATTATTTAATATGTTTCCTTTCTCCTGGAAAAAAGTGAGCATTTAATGGCGAGCTAATCCACGCATAGTCAACGTATGCTCTAGGTCTTCTCTATGTTGAGAGCATACTTTCTTAGTCGAAGTCTTCCTTCTACAAATGTGAAGATGAGACTTTTTCTCTCTTCATAATCAGATTCACCAGTCAGACCAAGGTTCTATCTCCATCTCTTACACTTCACCAAGGCTCTCACTTGTACTGCATTCCAGAATTTTACAATCCACGGTAATTCTAACCACTCTGAATGTCAATTCTCATTTTTATTTTTTCACTGTGTGTGTGTGTGTTTTTTTTAAATAATTGAATAGTATGATTGATTTTTAGATTGAAAATTGCAGGGAAAACAAAGGAGTTTGATGTGGATATAACAGCGTAGAATGTGCGTAAAGATCTGACGTGCAGGATTCTATTGTTCTCACCTGTTAAGGTTATCCTTTGCTTCATATTTCACCTTGTTTTTTCTTTTCCTCTCAAATTACGTTCTAAACCTATAATTAGTGTGTAATATAAAAAGTAACAAGGTAAATCATAGTATAGTTACATAAAAATAACATAGTTTTGTTACTTTTTAGAATCTCGTGGATTAATTTTTTTAACTTTTATAATTATAAATTATAATACTTAAGTTATTTCTTTTAAACTTAAAAGATTTAATTTGTCATACGTTGAAACTATAGGGTCATACGTTGAAACTATAGGGTATTAATACCCTACTTACCATTACAAAATTTATGTTTTAAAATAGGATTTACGCTAACTTAACTGTGCTCTCAGAATCATGTTTTCAATTAAAACACGTTTTTAAAAAATAAATGATATAAATTCCCAAATAATTTCAAAACTGCGTTGATTTAAAAAAAAATATTAAAATAATATTATTTTGCAAATTCTGAGTTATTTTAAATGGGTTTGGAAGAATAGATTTGTATTGTTATTGGAGTTTAGCCCTGGATTTTGTGTTGATAGAATTTATTGTTCAATTTAGGGGGTTGCATAAGAGCTTGTTCTACCATATTTGCACTTTATGATTTGATCCCTTCCTCTACCATAGCTCAAAAAAATCAACGTCTACCATGGCAAGCAAAGTTCAAAAACTTATCCTCGGTTTATTATGTCTGCTACTCTTCCTGGAGCCATCTTCCCAGAAAGTCACATTAATGCAAGGACAAGAAATCACGTATGGAATTGAATTAGTTTCAGGAGGTCAAGGAAACTTTAGTTTGGGATTCTTCCCCCTTGCACGTAACAATTGCTATTTAGGCATATGGCACAACGACAACCGTGCACCCCTACATGAGAATGTAGTGTGGGTTGCCAATCGAGACACTCCAATCTTTAACAATTCTGGAAGTCTTACTATTGATGGTTACGGGAATTTGAAAATTTCATACAATGGGGGGCTTTCTATTGTGTTATATTCTGGACAAGCAAGTAATGATACAGCTGCTGCTCTACTTGATAATGGTAATTTTGTCCTGCGTGAACTTAGTACAGGGCGACAATTGTGGCAAAGCTTTGATAATCCTACTCACACACTTCTGCCAGGAATGAAACTTGGAGTTAATCGGAAAACAAGACATACTTGGTCTCTAAGATCATGGAGAGGCACGACGGTGCCTGAGGCAGGGGACTTTACCTTCGGCATGGATCCTAACCATACAGATCGATTAGTCATCTTATGGCATGGGAACAACTATTGGACTAGTCCGGCTTTGAACAACAACCATATAAACTTACCAGATTGGAGCTACATTTTTGACTATGTATTTAGCTATGTATCGAATGAGAATGAAACATACTTCACTTACTCTGTGGGAAAAGACATCACAACACCCCAACGGTTAACTATAGATTACTTGGGAAACCTTAATGGTTCCAGCGGAACTCTAGTCCGCTGTGATCCTTATGACGGAACTCTAGTAGCTATAGGATGTGCGGAGCAAAAGCTTCCTCAGTGCAGGATTATTTTTCCACATTATACTCAATACGAGATGTTCGTGTACGAAAGCAGACACGGATTCAAGTTTAATGAAAGTGACATCCTGTCCGTTAGGGATTGTGAGGCCAAGTGCTTGAACAATTGTTCTTGTGTTGCCTACGCATCTACAAATGAGGATGACGATGCTGGCTGTGAAATTTGGAGCTCATACATGGATTTTTCACGTCAACCTGGCGCACGGAGAGTATACGTACTTCATCGTAAGTCTACCTCATGCCCAATTTATCACATTAATCTATACTAATAAAATTATTGCATTTAATTTTGCGAAACTCTTGTTGCGCCTTTTTATAAAAAAAAATTTCTATTTAAACATTATTAAATACAAAGAAATAATAAAATATTATCTTTACAAATCCAATTATTTAATATAGGAAACTATTGAGTTGCTAGCTTTACAAATCAAACCATAAGCAATTATACCAATCCATTCATATAATTTTACATAATCATTCCTCTTCCTTGTTTCACTCTCTTTTTCTCCACATTATTTCTTATCTAACCATTATCCTTTCTCGAAGCCTTTCTCTCACTTTTAGGCTCTTCTTCTTCCATTATTAATACCCTACTTACCATTACACTTCCTCCAACCCTTCCTTTCCCTATTTTTAACTTTTCTTCTCCCCCTTCTTTTCTATTATTACTCCTTTTGCACATTCCTAATTCAATCCATGTTTTTTATTTTTTGTAGCCTTGCTTTGGCTTGATGAATTTTTTTATTTTTGACAACTCAACTTTTTTTTTTTTTTTTTTTTAACAAGATAGAAATTCTACTCTAGCCTAATCTAAGTGTATATGTATGTAAAGCTCCTTCTTGAAAACTTGAACCATGGCCCTTGCCCCCACACCCCACAAGCACTTATACTTGTGGAGCGACCATCGCACCAAGTGTGTGCGGTGGTGACAACTCCACTTTGGATTTATGTGTTTTAGTGCTTTTCTATTTGTGATTCTTAATTCTCTATCACATATCCCCTTTATCCCTCTTATGACTTTAGCTAAGTGAGAATTGTTAGTTGAAAGCTCGAAAATGTGTTAAAAACACAAGAGCTGTTTAGACTCCCAATTAAAAGATTACGGCTCAATAGATTTTACACTAACTTACTACAAGTGCAGAATAGTGTAAAAATGAGCGGATAACCAAGCAAGCTACTCTAATCCATAATATAAGCAACACAGCAGTATAATGGAAATATAAAAGAGTAGGGAAGAGAGATGCAAACACAAGATAACACGCCGATGTGTTATCAAAGAGGAAACCGAAGAACTCGGCGAAAAACCTCTCCGCCACCCTCCAAGCGGTAATCGATCCACTAGACAATTAGTTGGGATACATGGGTTAGCAAGAGACCCTCCAAGCCTAATCTACCCGATGTACCTAACCCCTACAAACTCCTACTCCAACAAGGCTTCTCGGAACCGTGTCTTGTCTAGCTCTCCGGATCCCGCAATAAGCTCCATGTTGCATCTGCCATCCTTGGCTTCTTCCAATGCTTCCCAGCAACTCCAAAACACTCACTACACTCTGAAAATGTGTGGGTTGTGTTTGAGTATAAACACTCACTACACTCACTACACTCGTGAAAACGACAGCCTGACACGACTTTTCAGCTTCCAGTCATGTGCTCCTCACGTGCTCTTCCGCGGCTTAGCTTCTCGCGAGCTTCTCGCGAAATTCACTGATTCTTCATTTAAGCTTGAGTCTTCACCAACTTAATACTAAACCCAATACAATAAAATCCCACAAAATACAAGGAACAAAATTGAAGCAATTACAACACTTTTTGTCATGGAATAAAGCCAACATAAAACATAGTTGTAAATTATAACTTTACATTAATTATAGAAAACATGTATTTTTTAGAGTATTTTTTATTTCGTACAGTAAGAGAGAGATCCATTAATAAATACCTACTTTACTAACTATGTTCTATACAAAGAGTAGGAACATATCATATATGCATGGCTTTAATTTGTATTAATAGGATTGATAATTTGGTTGCTTGATGTATACAACTATATTAACGGATTATTTTGTTGACGACATGGTAAAAATAGATAAATACGCATTATTGATTTCTTAACTAGTTGAATAATTGCCATAAGCTTTATCTCTAGTGGGTTGTGATAAAACAAACGAAAGAACAAATCCAATTAGTATTATGCAAAAAAAATTATTTAATTTTGTTCAAACTCTTATAACACAAATTCTTCTGACAAAGAACTGTCATAGTTTATAGTTTCTTATTATGGAATTAGAGTTTTTAAGTATGCATTTAAATAAGAGTTTCAATGGTTGAAGTTATCAATAGTTTAAACTATGAACAAAGGGTCCTAACTTCATCAAAAGATTTGTAGCCCCCTATAGCTCAAAGCCAAAGCGATAAATTTTATCGGTCTTAGTTTGATTTCTAAAGCATAAGCGGTTTATGTATCTCAAAGAATAGTAATGATAAGAAAGAGAATGAAAAGAAATATTGTTGCTAGTAGAACATTAAAAAAATTGTTTCTCCTTGAAGCAGCATTTGATCGTAACAAGAAGGCAAACAGGTGGTGGATATGGCCTATCGTGGCAGTTGGGGGATTTATTATTATCACCTTGTGCTTCATATGCTATATAAAATGCAAAAAACACAAAGCAAAAGGTAATTGATATTCCAACTATAAATGTTTCAGCTATACTACTAATGAAAGCAACAACAAATTTTCAAGTTATATTTTGCATGTTTGTTAATCAGGAAAGAGACAAAAGAAACAAAATATGCTAATACAAGAACTTGGAGGCAATGCAAGACCTACCACTGTATATGAAAAGGTGCATAAACAAAACAAAGATGGCCAAGCAAATCATGAGTTGCAAATCTTCAGCTTTGAAAGCATTTCTGTTGCAACAAGTAATTTCTCAAGTGAAAATAAGTTAGGAGAGGGTGGTTTTGGATTAGTTTATAAGGTTAGTTCTTGACATCTCTCTCTCTCTATTTTTGTAGGAAAGTTGAACATAAGACCTAGCCTAGCTAATCCAACTCGTCCAATCAATAAATTAACTCTTGAACTGAGCTCATCGGCTCAATAGAATCTTGACAGAAAATTAAATAATGTTAGCAAAGACTGAATAAAGATATTGAGTAAAATATTACTAACGCAATATACTTTCAGGGTAAATTATCTAATGGGCAAGAAATAGCAATAAAGAGACTTTCAAGAAATTCTGGACAAGGATTGGTAGAGTTCAAGAATGAAGCTGTTCTCATTGCCAAACTCCAACACACTAATCTCGTAAGGCTTTTTGGGTTTTGTGTTCAAGAAGAAGAAAAAATACTAATCTATGAGTATATGCCCAACAAAAGCTTAGACTTCTTTCTCTTTGGTAGGTCATATGTTCATTGCTTCGAAATTTTGCTTACATGATTTTTTTCTTCTTATAAGTCAATCAATACTTATCATTTCCATTACATTATTTTCTATTTTGAGTCAGATTCTACTAAAAAGTATTTATTAAATTGGAAAAAACGCTTCAACATCATTGAAGGCATTGCTCAAGGACTTGTTTATCTCCACAAATATTCAAGACTAAGAGTGATTCATCGAGACTTAAAAGCAAGCAACATTTTGCTTGATGAGGAGTTGAATCCAAAAATATCTGATTTTGGTATGGCTAGAATATTTGGGTTGAAAGGATCAGAAGAAAACACAAATAGAGTTGTCGAAACGTAGTAAGTATTTTATTTGTGTGTGTGTGTGTGTGTGCACACTTTTTCATACACTAAGTTCATTGGTCAATGTTACATCAGCGGTTATATGTCCCCGGAGTATGCAATGAATGGCGTCGTTTCGATCAAAACTGATGTATTCAGCTTTGGAGTCCTACTATTAGAAATTGTGTGTGGCAAGAAAAATAATAGTCGCTATCAATCTCATGATCTACTCAACCTTATAGGATATGTAAGTTTCTCACTTAACAACTTACACATGGAATTTTGAACTTTATAGTTAATGTTGTGTATACAATTGCTTGTATCAGGCGTGGAAATTATGGAATGAAGGTAAGGGTCTAGAGCTAATAAACCTTGCAATACTAGATGAATCATGTCCTACATCTGAAGTATTAAGATGTATCCATGTCGGTCTCTTATGTGTACAAGACCAAGCAACAGATAGACCTACCATGCTAGATGTTGTTTCTATGCTTTCAAATGAAACCCTTCAACTCTCTCCTCCAAAACAACCTGCATTTTTTATCAACACAGTTGCAGGAGAGCAAAAGGATTCTATAATTGAGTCAGAAAATTGCTCCTTAAATAATGTCACAATTTCAGTGATGGAAGCGAGATAAAATATTCTAGTTATGTGTGAATGTATTATTAGACACACGCCTACCTGATTCACAAGATAAGCCTGTATCAATGTGTTTAATGATTTACTAGAATTTTTTAAAAATGTCATAGGCCTATTACCTGATTTGTTTTATCTTTCTTCTTACCTGATTTGTTTTATTTTTCTTCTTACCATAATAATTGTTCTTCATTTTCAGACCAAGACATCAATTGATTTTTGCTATATAGGCAGGAATTGAACTATAAATTTCTTATTCAACAATAAGTGATTTTCCCAGTTAAGCTAACTGGTGTGAAAGACTGCACCTCTTGCCCAAAACTTTTTCTACGGGGTTTTGGCACTTAACTCACATGAATGAGTTGGAGTTGTGTTTATAGCCTCTCAAGAGACAATGGGGATTCTATTGATGTTATTATTCCTCTTAGGCAAAGGGTTTTACAATGGAGTCGCCACTTATTTTAATATGGAAAATAAAAAAGTAAGAGAATTAAAAAGATATATCACTGTTATTGATGATTTGAAATTGAAATTGGACATCTCTTTGATAAAAACCAAATATTACATTGTTTTGGTCTTTGATCAATCTTAAGCAAAATACAATACTTTGATTCATAGTCACAATCTAGAAATTAAGAGAGGTTGTGAGGAAGAGATGGAAGGTTCCTCTGTACCTATATTTCCACCACCAAGTTTCGGAATTGTGTGAATATTAGCTGGTTGAATGGGTTTCTACTCTAAAGTTTCAGCTCTATGGATAAAACGTGGTGCTGATTTTTGAGCTGAAGAAAGAGTTTTATATTGAGTTTTGGTGTCTTGGCTTGGGTTGCTTTTGTTTAGGGAAGAATTTGGCATGCTTTTAACATGATTTGGGAAATAAAAGGGTTTGCTCTAATTGGCTGCATTTTGTCAGCTATTTCGGATTATTGGAATACTCACCTAAGTGAGGCCTAATAGTTGGAGTTAGCCAATGAGTGCAAACTATGTTTTAAAGGAAAAAATGGTTTAGGGTAGAAACTTTGGATCACAGATAGCCAGAGTATAAAAGCTCTTTGGGTTGAAAATTTCAGGTACAAGACCTCCTCCATAAGCCGGAGGTGCTACCAGTGTCCCTTGCCTACTTGTAGCACGCATGGGTTGGGCTTATACAAAAGGTTCGAAAGAAACCAACTCATACCCTTCAAATCACATTTCCTCAATTTCTCTCATATGTTGCATGGGCTTGGGTCATGCTTTAAAATGAGAAAATATAATAAAATACATGAATTTGATCCACAAGGCGGTTGAGCTTGGTTGAATCGGGCTTGTAGAAAATGTGTCACAAAAATGGGCATCAATATAGGTCATATGAAGTGGGCCAGCCCAAACTCAGTTTCTAGGTAGGTCACTTTGAGCAATACATCGCTTTGGACCAACAGGTCGCACAACAAGTGCAAGATCAACTTTGCACAATCCATACTTCGGCCATTTGTCTATTGGCTTGGTAGGCAAGATACCAAGAGATAAGTGAAAACCTCCAATTGCTTAGGAGTTGCACTTTGTCTCGCTTGGTGGACAAAATCTTCTCTCCCTTTAGAATTCTTTCTCCCTTTGGAATTTTTTTTCCCACAAATTTTTGCCCTCTTTCACCTAAAAGGAAAGAAGAATCTTCCAAAGCAAACAAATATCTAAATTTCCATCAAATTCATTCCTAAGCTCACTTTGTTGCAGTAAGATGATTCGTTTGAAAGTGCTAAGGAGAATAGAAAGCAATAAAAACCTCTCTGATTCGGTCACCAATGCAATTGGACAACTCTTCAGTAACTCAGGATGACCCCTTCAATGCTTCTTTCACTGTATACCCCCTCCATCCTTTAAAGGGAGAATGTTGTTGGGGGAAGCCTTGTTGAGTCACTTTGGACTCGATACAATGCATACTTATATTAACTCAATATAATTTAATGATATATTTATATGAACTTAATATAATTTCATAATTGTCAAAAGTCAATTATTTAATTTTTATATATTTAATATTTTTTTAATTTTGGTTTTATTTCTAAAGAAAATAACAAAAAAAAAATCTATATCTAATTATACAAATAAAAGAAAAACATTTCAGGATTATAAATAAAAATACGTTTTTTTTTTTCATTATAAACTCTATAAGTTTTAAAACTAACAAATTAAACCATGAGTTTTGAAAAAGTAACAAAAAAATCCTTATAATTGTGAAAGTAACAAATTAAACTTTTAGCCTATATTAAACTCCAAATATAATGCCTTCAAGTTTAATTTACTACTTTTTAAAATCTCAATATTTAATTTATTACTTTTAAAATTGTAAGGTTTAATTTGTTACTTTTGAAATTATAGAGTTTAGTTTGTTAAACTCCCTAAATTAAAGGGCTAAAAATGTAATATTCACTAAATACAAATTTGAAAATTTTGATGTTATGGGACTAAAGAAATTTTTATTTCAATTAGATAAGAACTTTTGGCGCGATTCTCAAAAAAAAAGAACTTTTGGCGCAATAAACAACAATTATTGCCAATAAAAATATTACAATTTTGTCGAAAATAAAAATATATTTATACAAATATAATAAGGAAACCATTTAACATCATAGGTCGGAAACATAGAAGATCCCAAAGGGCCTAGTGACCCAAATCTATGGTGAACGATCCTAAAGAAAAGAGCCCACTGACCCAGTTTTTTCATGGGTGACAAAAGGCCGAAAAATAGCCGGCTACTCGTAAATGAGCAGATGAGACCGAAAGACTCACAAGAAATGTGATCCAAGTCCAACCCATGGTACAAGCCCTTGATGGGTCAAAACCTCAAGAGTGAATGGGGATGTTTTTTGACCCCCCTAATTTTTTTTTTATGAGAAATGATAATATATATTCAAAATCAACAGCAGCATGTTAACTATTTCGTTTAACTCCAACTCAGCATAATTTTTAATTATTGATACATTGAAAGCAAATGCAAGTTCTAAGAACTCATAATTACTAATTAGCATACTATTATGCTTTTCAACTCTTGATCATTTTGCCTTTAGAATTATGATTGAAACAACTATATCTGCAAGTGCTTTCAATCAACTCATCCCTTTTCAATTGTTTCTAATCCCAAATACAATATACAACAACAACAAAAAGATATAAAATTCCTCAAAATGCCTAGTACAAACACTTGACATCCCTGGAATTGAGACCATCTACTTGATTACCTTAATAAGAGATAGCAAAGATTAGGTTCTTCGTGAAGAAGAGAGAATAAATAGATTTGCTTCTGGAGATGACGGAACAATGTGGTCATTGACCACGCCCTTGTTTGTTAAATTTGTCTAAATGAAATGCTAATGAATGAGGAATAGAATAGAATAGAATTACTAATATGAAATATAAATAAGGAAAATCAACTCAAAATTCAAATACTATAGCTGGCAAATCCCATAAAACCCTCTAAATAAAATAAAAATCAAATCCCATACTAGCTAACTTTTTTTTCTTCTAAAAAAAAAAAAATTAATACTATAGTTATAAACTATTTTACAACATTTTTACAAAATGTTGATGTGGCCAACCTCTTATTGGTTTTCATCTAGGCCTAAAGCCCACCATTAATATCATTTTTTCATTTACCAATAATCACTCACCACATAAGCATTTTGTAAAAAAAATTTGTAAAATAATTTGTATTTCTAGCATTATTCCAAAAAAAAAAAAAAAAAAAAAAAAAAAAACTTGTTTTGAGAAGACCATACTAGCTAACTTAACTCAGCATCAATTCTCTCCAAAAAATAAATAAATAAATAGTAATGTTATGTATACAAACTATTTTATAACATCTTTAAATTGCTAATGTGGTTTAAGCATTTTTCAAATAATTATTGGTAAGTAAAAATGTGATGTTAGTGGTAACCCAGATTAGAGCTAGTAAACATTTCTTTTTTTCTCTCTCCCTTATGTGTATGTTTGTTTCTAAAAAAAATATTTTATAAAAATATTATAAAATAGTTTATAAGTATAGCATTATTCTTAAATAAATAAATAACTCAGCATCAATTGATGAGCATGCGCCGTATGCTTTAATTACATTACTCATTTAATAATAGTCTTGTAAACCTGCCTTGTTTGGATTACTTCATAGATACCTTTCTCTCTCTCTCTCTCTCTCACACACACACACACACAAAGAAAGAAGAAGAAGAAGATTACTTCTTCTTTTTTCTTTTTTTCTTTTTTTTGCTAGGTAATTGTTTATGCAAGGGTTAGAACCCCTGAGTTGAAGGTCACAGGTAAGACCGGGTACCACTTGGGCCAGCAGGCCCGGTGGTAGAAGAAGATTACTTCATAGATCGTGTCATTAAAATATGCGTATATTGCTACTAGTTTAACGTGACATGACCAACCAACTCCATGTCAGATTAATTGTTTATGTTATCTTCTTCTTTACTATATGTTTCCTTACCCGGTAAAAATGGAAGATTTAATGGCACGCTTAAATTATTTGTTGCCACTATTGATATCATTTTTTCACTTACTACATCAGTAGTTTATAAAATAATTTGTAAAAAAGTTTTTATCTCTAGCATTACACTAAAAACCGATTAGTGTCTTAATCTGATAATAAAAAATTATTATTAAGAGCCGATATCATAAGTTGAAACTTTCTCAAAAATAAATGTTTTCTTAGTCAAAGTATACCTTCCATAAATGTGAAAATAAGAGTTAGCCCATGTGCTATGAGTTTTTTTTTCTTTTTCTTTTTCTTCTCCTTTTTTTTTTCTTTTTTTTTTTTCTTTCGATAAACCTTAAATTACTTACACGCCACCATGTGTTATGAGTTAGTCTCTCTTTGTTATCAAAAAAATGAGTTAGTCTCTCTTCAAAATCGGATTCACCAGTCACACCAAGGCTCTTTCCCCTTCTCCTACGGCTACTACAATCCAATGTATTTGTAACCACTCTGAATGTCAATTTTTCAAAAGCAGAGGAGGCTATGACGGCGTTGAATCTGTGTAAAGATCTAACAGGCATTGTTCTCACCTGTTGAGGACCTTGAGGTATCCTTCGCTTCTATTTAGCCTTTTCTTTTTCTCCCTCTTAAATCTCGTTCTAAAGAATCTAAACTTATAATTATTGTTTAACAAAAAAAATTATTTTAATAAAAGGTAGAAATAGTGTAACGAAATAAATCATATAATTTCAAAAGCAATAAATTAAACCTATAAATTTTAATGGTAACAAGCTAAATCATAGTATATATATATTTATATATATTTTTTTTTTTTTTTGTATAATCATAGTATACTTTTAAAGATTCAAACAAAAAGGAAGGTAGTTTTAAAAGTAACAAAACATATAGTTTTGTTACTTTTTAGACTCTCATGAATTAATAATATTTAATTTGTCATACCCTGAAACTATGGGATCTTAAATGAAATTTCTCTTCTTCTTTTTTTAATTTCTTTTTAGATTTCCAACTACTTTTTAATATCTTTCTCTTTTATGTTCACTAGTATGTAACCCGTGCTACCGCACTAGAATGGTTAATTATAGTAATACTATTGGTCAATTTCTTTTTTGTCTTTTTGGATTTATCACAAGGAGGATAGAATTAGATAAAATAATAAAAATATAAATTGCATTTTATTATTTAAGTGATGCTATTGGAACTTTTTACAGCAAACTAAATGTAAAACTTAAAGCAATGGGAAACATACTATTTTCCCTAAGTTAGTTTTTTCAATCCTCATAAATATTTAGATTCATGATTTTTTTTTAATTTGTACTTTCATCAAGCCACTAAACCGCATGATGAAAAAGAAAGAGGAATAATAATGAAGTCTATACTGTCATCAATCAAATACAATTAGTTCATATTAATCTTCTCCAAAAATTGCTAAATCCATCAACTCCTTTGGCTTTGGAACTGAACAATGTAGTCAGTGAACCATCCAAAACCCCATGAACCATGGCTACCCCTTCCCTTTTTCTTGTCAGCAAACTCAAAGCAAAGTCTCTAGCAAATACAAAACTCAAATCTCTGGCTATATCTTATGCCCTTCCTGCTGGAACCCCATATACCGTCCGAAAATCAATGTTACCATCAGTAGGAGTACAAAGGGAGTCATCATAAGCATAGTCAAAGGGATTTTGAAGTGAAACTTCAATTAAAATATCCTAAACTGATTATCATAATACTATAAAACAAAACAATGTTTTAAAATTGTGAAACAGTATAATTTATCGTTTTCTAATATAAGCCTATGCACCATAGAACTATGTTAACCACAATATCAAATTACAATAGTTACAATACAACTTAAGAGATGAATGCAATAGAAAGTAAAGTACACCAAATATCAGCTACAAATCAAGAAGGTAATCAAGAATATATATGTACATCTCAAAGTGGCTAGGATCAAAACATATGCATATCTCTAATTTAAGCTTCTATCAAGGTTATCTCAATTGGTAACACTGTGGAAAAAAATATATAGTGTCTTCCAAACTTAAGACTGTCACCATTCATCTCTTAAGAAAAAGGAAAAGAAAGGCATGATTGTGTTTCTTTTTCTCTATTTTAAAAACATCATTGGCAAATACCCAAAACCAATTAACCCAAATACTCTAAACAAAAGCAAACCAAATGTGACACAAATATCCTAAACAAAGCAGTGATAAATCTACAATAGCACATGAGAATAAAAATATCATTGAAAACACAAAACATGGCAGGTTTATTTGAAGTAAACAGGAAGAAATCTGAATGTCTAATAAAACGAAATTGAAGTTTAATAACACTAAAATAATTCTATGTCCTATTTCGTATATAAGTACTCAATAAGGGATAGTAAAAATAGGGGAATAGTGTAAAGAGAGACTACAGAAAAAAGTCAAAAATAGTCATTAAAAGGAAGTTGATAACAGTTTCTAATTTCAACAGCAAGAATCAAGATTAATTACACAAAGGTTCCTCAGAGCAAGCAGACACTTGGAAGTGATATGGGTTCTCTATATAGTATATCCACATTGGGTTCCCATCAAACATGTCCTAATAGCTCAATCAGTAAAAGTGTGGGTCATCTTGAGAAGCAATGATTTTTATCCTCCAAGTAATAATTTGCAATTGGAAAATGACAATGATAATTATTGTAATCCAACTAACTTCTCTTCAAGACCAACTACACAAGCATTTCTCATTCGCATAACATTAAGGGTGTAACCACATAAAATATGAAGAAACTGATACAGAAAGAGTCAAGTTCAGACTATACCCTCAATCTGTCGGACAAGATGGAAGGTGTGATAAGCTTGTACTTTGGAGCTTCCACAAGGAGCTTGTCATAGGTTCCCTGATCAAACAAAACCATGTTGTTCACCTTCTCCTTTTGCTTTCCCTTGCTCCATTTCTGTATATATCACCAAATAGTATTAGTATTCAAAGCCAAACCCACATTACCTATTCCTACAATCTATAATTTGAACCACCATACAAAGTTTAAAATTGAAAAAATCAAACTCTGAATCCAAAAACATTATCAAACCTTCTTCTTCTGCTTTCCTCCGCCAGATTTGGCTGGCTTCGAGGACAGAGGAGGAGCCTTTTCCTTCTTAGGTGCCTATTAGAATAACAAAAAAGAAAACAAAATACCCAATACTTTCAATCTTGAAATGGAGACAGAGCCTAATAAGACTATTCAGCTTCATTAAATATCACATTAGATAAATCTGTGTTTGGCTCTTGAGAAAACGTACAAAAAGAAAACAGAGCATAGACTCTGGATTTCAACTTAAGTTCACTAATATCAGATCTAGCAAGAATAAAGAAGAAAAGCAAAACCCAGAAATCCATATGCAACAAAATGTCGAGATATTCACATCATGGATCTTCCATTAACATAAAAAATCCAATAATTTTACTTAAAAAAATTATAAATAACTGTACTCTCAGTAATCAACGGTTTTTTTTTTTTTTTTTTTTCTTTTCTTTTGAGAATGATTCAACAAAACATAGATCTGCACAAAAGCATAAATCAATTCAAAATTTAGGGGCTGACCAAAAAAAGCACAAACCTAACAAAAATCTGCCAAACAAAAACAAAAGTTTAATCAATACAACAATCGAACCAGAAAAAGAGGTCAAATTAGAACTCTAATTTTGTATAAACATAACTAATACTATCTTAGAATGCTATTAAAGTTCTAACAGTATTTTCTATAGAAAAACTGGAAAAGGCAAACCTGTTAGGGACGTTGATCAAAATTATGCTGGTAAACATTATTTACTTTGTCATTTATATCAATGCTTCCAGTTCTTTCACATTTACACTTGCCTTCATTACTAAGTAACTCTAAATTTTACGTGAAGAAACAACAACAACAACAAAGAAAATTACACACAAATAAAGAGACAAATGAGAGAGAAGCGAAAATAATGATTATGGAAGTATACAGAGTATTACCACTGTAGAATTTGAGGACTCTCTAGGGATCGTTTTTTTTGCTTCTAAGAACCCTCCACCATGGGATTGTCTTCTCCACCCAACTCCAATTGATATCTATAAATATTTTTGAAAAAGCAAAGCTTAATATAATCTTGAATTTAATTAAGACAGTCAAAGCTCTCTGTGATGGACCTAAATTGTGAAAATTATCCTGAATGAACAAAACAAAAAAAAAAAAGGAAGTCCCTTAAATTTCCTAAATGAACCAATCTTTAAAATCTCTTAATTCTAAAATTATCCCAACACCAAAAGAAACTCCCAATTCCCATTTGCAAAAAAAACCTTAAAAAAAAAAAAAAAAAAAAAAAAAAAAAAGGACTTTGATGTGACTTACAATTGGAAACTTGGAGACAAAAACACTTACTTTCCTTTAGGAGAAGTTTAACTCAGATGAATTGCAAACTGAGCCAACTTCTTAACAACAACATTACCATATTGGTAACACAGCAGACATCCCAAGTACGAAAGGAATATAATAGGACCATTTTCTTAGCAAGAATATGTTACACAACAGAAAAATTATTACGAGAAGAGCAAACTTCCTAAAGAGTGCCTTTTGATTATATCAAAAGGCCAATCTTAGGAGCAAAAGTTAAAGCACCAACATGAAGTACCACTATATATATATTTTGTTGCGGGACAAAATAAAATAAAAACCCTTCAATTTCACAAACCCTCACAAACCTAGAAACCGTTTCACATGCAAACCTCAAAGAATGGAGAAAAAAAAAGACCACGCAATTAGATATCAAATAAAGATATTAACTTGAATTATTGAGGGTAAAAATCGAAAAATCCGAATCCAATTATATTCTAAATTGGATTTTAATTTGAGTCCAATTTTCTGTCACATGTCCATTTAAAATTTTAATTTTTATGACAAGTGAATTATTGGGTGCAAAAATCAAAGAGTCTAAAACTAATTAAATTCTAAATCATATATATATATAATGAGAAACCATTACATATTTTAGAAATGTATAGTTAAAAAAAAGTGTAAACTAATATTATGTATAATTTGAACCTCTTCTAAAAAAATAGTATAATTTGAACTATATAATTATGGTTGTTTTTAATTGTACCCGTGCATATACACGGGACTATACATTAGTAATTATTTAAATTGACACCAATTTGAATTTTTTGAGAACCTAGCCTTATTCTAAATCGTGTTTTACATCTACAATTTTTTAAAAAAAATAGGATTTACTAGGCTAACTTGATTGTGCTCTTAAAAATTTATTTTAAACAAAATATTCCCAAATAATTTCAAAATTGTGTTGATTTAAATAATTATATTAAAATAAAATATTATTTTGCAAATTCTACCAAGAATATATGCACGCTATTTTAACCCCTTTGTAAAGTTTCTAATTGCTGCAATTCAAAATTACATGTATGCATAATTTTAAGGGGAAATTACACATTACTACCCTAAACTATATCCTAGATTATACTTTGCACCCTAAAATTTTCGAATGCACATTTTGCATTCTAAACTATGACTCTTGTTACACTTTGCATCCCAACGTTAAGTTTGCCGTTAACTTGGATGGAAATCCAAAATTTAGGGTGCAAAATGTAATCAAGAGTATAGTTTAAGGTGGTAAAGTGTAATTTATTCTTTATTTTTAAAGGATTGAGAAGATAAGCAATTGGGTCTTTTCACATGATGTCATACTTTTCTATCCAAGTTAACGGCAAACTTAACGTCGGGGTGCAAAGTGTAACAAGTGTCATAGTTTGAGGTGCAAAATGTGCACTCGAAAAGTTTAGGTTGCAAAGTGTAATCTAAGGTATAATTTAGGATGGTAAAGTGTAATTTTCCTTAATTGGTTAAAGTTCATTTTTATTGTTTAGAGTGAGCTGATCGCTTGTTACTAGATTATGTTACGATATAATATTAATGAACAAGAATATGAGTAATGGGATTTTTTTTTCTAAATAACCAAATCCCTCAAACAATTTCATTAGTTAGCAAGGTTTTGAAACTATTTTGCAATCTAACAAATCAAGTCTCTTAGACTCGATTTTGCTCTTTGAAATCGAGCTAGGAGCTGTCGATTTCAGAGTGAAACACTCAAGTTCCACACCCTATCCACGCCCTCTGAAACCCATGCCCTCTGATCTTCAACACAAAGATCCCACAAACCCAGATCCCACACGAATCCAGAGCAAACCCACGCCCTCTGATCTTCAGCAAAGATCTTCAACAAAAACAACAAACCCAAACCCAGGCGAATCCAAAGGGACACTCCAAGAAGCGGCGGCAAGGGCTCCTTCTTCCTGGTTTTCGCGTTATGTGCAGAGCAAATCGAGTGTTTCATACTCGAGTTCTACCTAAAACTCGATACTTACGGGCTCGATTTCAATGAGTAAAATCGAGTCTCTTAGATTCGATTTGTTAGATTGTTAAATAGTTTCGAATCCTTGCTAACTAACAAAATTGTTTGAGGGATATGGTTATTTAGAAAAAAAAAATCCTGAGTAATGCATATTAGTTTTGCTAAGTTCGGTATGATCACCTGCATATCTGTTAAAACTTAAAACATTATAGTTCTAAAACTGTCGATTTTTTTATACTTCATTAATTCTTTTCTTTTTATTTTCACTTCACTCAAAGTTCTAAGTTCTCCAAGTAAATGTGAAATGATATTGAGACAGATTCTGTGTTATTTTAAATGGGTTTTAACAAATAGATACCTGAGTTTAGCACTGGATTTTGTGTTGATACACATAAACTTTATTGTTCAGTTTAGGTGGTTGCATAATATAGCTTTTTCTACCATTGTTCTGATCCTTTCCTCTACCATAGCTCACCAAAAAATCAACAAAGTATTATGGCAAGCAAAGTATTGTCCTCGCTTTGTTATGTCTGCTACTCTTCTTGGGGCCATCTTCCCAGCTAGACACATTATTTCCAGGACAGGAGTTCAAACTTCAGGATGGGGCTTTAGTTTCATCTCAAGGAAAATTTGTATTAGGATTCTTCAAGCTTAAAGGTAACAATTACTACTTAGGAATATGGTGCAACGACAACCGTTAACACCTGGACAATTTAGTGTGGGTTGCCAATCGAGACACTCCTATCTTTAACAAATCTAGAAATCTTACCATTGATAATAACGGGAACTTGAAAATTTCAGACAATGAGAGTCTTTCTATTGTACTATATTCCGGACAGGAAAAAGGCAATAATACAATTGCTGTTCTACTTGATAATGGTAATTTTGTACTGCACGAACAGAGTTCAGGGCGACAATTGTGGCAAAGCTTTGATTATCCTACTCACGTACTTCTGCCGGGAACGAAACTCGGAGTTAATTGGAAAACAGGACATACTTGGTCTCTGAGATCATGGAGAGGCTTGAATGTACCTGAAGTAGGGGACTTCACGTTAGTCCTGAACCCTAACCAAACAAATCGATTGGTCATCTTATGGCGTGGGAACATCTATTGGACTAGTGAGCCTTGGAACAACGGTCGTTTAAAACCTATGAAGCACGGGTGCGTTTCGGGACTCGGGTGCGGGTGCGGGTGCGGGTGCGGGTGCGGGACTCGGCAATTTTTGAAAAAAGTGGGTGCGGGTGCGGCGGGACTCGGCGATTAAAAAATTATTAAAAATATTTTTATATAGTGAATTTAATATTTTTATATAAAAAAATCAAATAAATGGTAGAATTTATTATTAAAAAATAATTATTTATGATTTGTTTTTAATAAAATCAATATTTTTGGTAATTGTAAACAAAAAACCACATTTCAAGAAGGTTCTTTACTCATTTTTCAATTCCCAAGCCCACCCACATTAAATATTTGACTTTTCCACCTCCTTAATTTATATTCTACGTACATTTATTCTTCTTCCATCTTTTTTTTTTTTTGGTGTCTTCTCATCTTCTTCTTCCTTCTCTTTTTTTTTTTTTTTTTTCCTCTCACAAGGCCACATGAAGCAGAAGAATGGCAGCCACTGCCCATTTCGTCCTGTTTCGGCGGCTGTTTCGCCCGGAATCGGCCTGTTTCGGTGGCCGTTTCGGCCGGAATCGTCCATATCGGCATGTTTCGGTGGCCGTATCGGCCGTATCGGATTCCGATTCCGCCGGAATCGGCTCGTTTTGGCCCGAATCGGCGCGAATCTAGCCGAGTCAGCGCGAATCGGCTCGAATCTAGCCGAGTCGGCGCGAATCGGCGTGAATCCAAGAAAAAAAAAAAAAAAAGGGCAGAGTCGGCGAGTCGGACGCCGGACGCCGCGTCGGACTCCGGTGCGGCGACCTTGGAGCCGCGTCGGTGCTTTCTAGTTTAAAACTTTCATATTCGAACTACTATTTTAGCCGTGTATCAAATGAGAATGAAACATACTTCAATTACTCTCTGATAAATCAAGACTTCACAAAATCCCCTTCGTTAACGATAGATTACTGGGGAAACCTTTTTGAATCCAGCGGAGTTATGGTCGATTGTAGTCCTCTCATTGATGATCCCATTTATTTTGGTATAGAAGATAAATGTGCGATGACAAAGCTTCCGGAGTGCAGGAGTCCTGATTCCAATATTCAAACATTTCCCTTTTTGTTGAGCAACAGCAGCAATGGATTCAAGTTTAATGAAAGTGACAACCTGACCATTGTGGATTGTCAGGCCAAGTGCTTGAACAATTGTTCTTGTATTGCCTATGCATCTACAAATGAGGATGGCGATGCTGGCTGTGAAATTTGGAGCACATGTCCAAAAGAAATAACTTCGACTTCTTTTTTCGGACGGACAATATACAATATTAAATCACCAAGTAAGTCTACTTCATACCCAATTTATCACATTAATGTATATAATTTACATGTACATACAAAGAGTAAGAACAGATGATATGCTTGGCTTTGAGAAATGTGGCTGCTTGATGTATGAAACTAATTAACAGATTATTTTGTTGATGACTTGGTAAAAATAGCTAAATACGCATTCTTGATTTCTTTACCAGTGAAATAATTGCCATAAGCTTTATCTTTTGGGGATTGTGAATCATCCGAATGTGCATGTGCTTCCTAATTGCTCTACATCTAAAACAATAGAAAAACATATACAAACAAAAGCAAACACAAATCCAATCAGTATTACACAATTATTTTATTCAATTTTGTTGTAACTCTTACTAACACAAACTCTTCTGACATAGAATTGTCATTGAAGGATCCATATAACTTCTTAATGAGGAATAAGAGTTTCAATGGTTGAAGACATAAAGTTATCTATACCTTAATTATGAACGAAGGCCCTAACCTTATTTTAAAAAAGAAAAAAATAAGAAGAATTTCAAAAGATTTGATGCCCTCTAGAGGTAAAAGCCAAAGTTAGGGGTGTGCATCTAACCCACCAACCCGACAAAATGACCCATTCCAATCCAACCCAACACCTCGGTTTTTTTTTGGTTGGAATTTTATTTCAAGTGGCAGGTTGAATTGGGTTCAGATTGATAGTTTTTTTAACTCATCTAAACCAACCCAGCCTACTATATCTATGTGTGTGTCTATACATAAGTTTATTATATTGTTTTTATATTCATTTTTTGACTTTGATTTATTTTGTATTTAAGAATTGGTTATGATGAATTTGAAAATTTGCAGTACAATTTCTACATATTATATGAACGTAAATAATTTATGTAAAAGTAAATAAATAATTAATAAGGGTCTAGTTTTTTACAAGGCATGAAACATGTAAGCCCCATCTCAAAAACAAAAAGAAAAAATTGTAAGAAAAATCCAACAACCCACATCGGTTGGGTTGGGTTGGTCTTTACACATGTGATGGGTAGGGTAAGTTGAGAATTTCTTTACCTGAAAAGCTTAAGTTGGATTGAAAAAACTCTTCAACACGACCCATGCACTCCTCTAACCAAAGCAATGAATTTTATTAGTCTCAGTTTGATTTCTAAAGCACAAGCAGTTCATTCATCTTAAATCATAGTAAATGATAAGAAAAACAAAATGAATAGAAAAACTGTTGCTAGTAGGACATTAAAAATTTGTTTGTCCATGCATGTACCATACAATGTAGATGACAACAGGCGGTGGAAATGGCTCATCGTGGCGGTGGTGGTAGGGGGATTTATCATCACCTTGTTATGCTTCTTATGCTATATAAAATGGAAAAAACACAAAGCAGAAGGTAATTGATGTTCCTACTATAGATGTTTCAGTTATACTACTAAAGAAAGCAGTAACCAATTTTCAAGTTATACTTTGCATGTGTGTTAATTAGGAGAGAGAGAAAAGAAAAAAAAGATGCTCATACAAGAACTTTGATGTAATGCAACTTATGCAAGACCTTCCCCTGTACATGACAAAGTGCAGAAACAAAATAAAGATGAGCAAGCAAACCATGAGTTGCAAATCTTCAGCTTTGAAAGCATTTCTGTTGCTACAAGTAATTTCTCAAGTGAAAATAAATTAGGAGAGGGTGGTTTTGGACTAGTTTATAAGGTTAGTTCTTGACATTCTCTCTCTCTCTCTCTCTCTCTCTCTCTCTCTGATAAAGTTTGACATGACAATTTAACCCCAATCCTCTCTCTCATTAGTTATTTCTTTTTGTAGTAAAATTGAACTTAAGATCTATCCTAGTTAATCCACCTCATCTGTTAGGTTCTAAAGATTTAGGATTAAATGTTTAGATTCCTATTTTGTTTATGTTGGCAAACCAAGAACAAAAACATGTCTAGATTAGGTGTTAGACATTGCTCAAGATTGTACAAATCAAGTTTCAAGAACATTCAAGCTGCAAAAAGGAGAGTTCAAGTTCTGTGAAGCTCGACCGATTGAAAATTAGATTTGACCGATCGAAAATCACAGAAAATCAGATTTTGCAGATTTTGAATCAGGCTTAAACCCACAAAAACGTTTAGGATTTTAGTCCTACACTTCTAAGTATAAAAGAAAAAACCCTAACTACATTTTGAAGACTCTTGGAAGACTTGTGAGTTACTCCTATGAGATATGAAAGGTTCTGTAACCTTCTAACTCTACAAGTGTCTACCGGTACAAAATCTATAATCAAGTACTGGTAGAATTTAGTTGCTGCTACAAGATCAATAGATGATGATCTAAACCTTTGGTCAATTGTGATCCAAATGTTTATTCATATTTTCATGATTGTGGAATGCATTGTGTATATGAAAGTTTTTAATAGTTATGTCTATATTATTGTATCCAATATTTGGATTATAATTTTTTATATTCTTCCTTAAATTATACAACTTTTCCTTTCATGTTTCAAATAAAAAGTTTTATCTCCATTTTTATGCAAGTGCAACCTCCTAAAAAATTGTTACATATTATTTTATATATTCATATTGAAACTCACTAATAACATACATGGTAAAAAATAACACTACATATAAAGAAAAATATATTTTTAGATGTTTCATTTTCCCTTAATTTGTATCTCATTATCAAATAAATTTCACTATCTTGTCTTTTCTTTCCTTCACAGTAAGAATGATATAAATATTGTAATATTAATATTTTGTATATCGTAGTATAGTCTCAAATTTTATATAGGCGGAAATACATTTTTGGTCCCTACATTTTGGGCCGATTACCATTTTGGTCCTTATATTTTTTTTTTACCAGATGTGGTCCCTGAAATAAATAAAAAAAGCGTTCTTATTTTAGCTCCTACCATCATCTCAAAAACGGAAATTGCCTACATGGAAGACAAAGTGCACTTTGGCATGTTAGATGCCGACGTGGCTAATAAAATAATAATAATAATAATAAAATGCCACATGAGCATCCACATCACATTTAACTTAAAAAATTAATTTATCAATTTTTAAAAAAAGAAAAACAACATAATTTGAAAAAAAAAAAAATTAACTCCCACTCCTTCTCTCTCTCTCTCTCTCTCTCTCTCTCTCTCAGTCTAACCCTCTCTCTCTTTCTTCGATTTCCCTTGTGAAACAAAGATTGGTGATTGTGGTTGGTGTTCGGTTAGGTCCGGTGGTGGGTCGCAGGGGGTTGTTGTTGGAATGGGTTGTGGGGTGGGTTGGTGGTTGTGAAGCGGTGGTTGGTTGGATCCGGTGGTGGGTCGTGGGGTGGGTTGGTGTGTTTTGGTGTTTTGGATTTGAGATGTTTTCGTGATTGCTAGATTTTGGTCTCACTTTGAAGATTTCTACGTGTGTTTTTCACGTTTGGTTGCTAAGAAAATGCAAGAAAAGAAACAAAAATATTGATTTAATTTTTTGGGCAACCAGTTATTTGAGGAAGAACATGAACAATTCTGGGGAAAATAGGAAGAACATGAATAGTTCTAGGGAAGAACATGTTCTTCCAGCTAAATAATTAAAAGAAAAATATTAATTTAATTAATTTTTTTTTTTAAATCAGAAGTTTAGAATTTGTTTTTATCTGACATGGTTTTTTTTAAATTATTTTTTAATTAAAATCCTGACATGGAATTTTTAAAATGCCAAATAATTTTTTAATTATTATTTCATTAGCCACGTCAGCGTCAAACATGCCAACAGTGCACTCTGTCAGCCACGTAGGCAATTTTCGTTAGTGAAATGATGGTAGGAACTAAAATGAGAATGCTTTTTCAATTTTAGGTACCATATCCAGTATTAAAAAAAAAAAAAAAATGTAGAGATCAAAATGGTAACTAGCCTAAAATGTAGGGACCAAAAATGTTGTAAAGTTGTAATTTACAACTATGTTTTTGTTGGCTTTAATTCCGTTCCAAATTTGATTGTAATTTTGTTCAATCTTATGTACCCTATATTTCATGTGGGATTTATTTGTAAGGGTTGTGTGTGAGAAAGAGAGAGTGTGAAGACTCAAGGCAATTGAAGACTAAAGTTGTTTTCGCGAGTAGCTCGCGAGTAAGCTTCCCGAGAAGTGAAGCATGTGCCTTGCACATGACTGGAATGTGAAGAGTCAAGACAAGATGGGGACAGTTAGTTTTCGCGAGTGTCTCGCGAGTAAGGCCTTCCCGCTAGACACCCGCGAAACATTCTGTTTTGCCAGATTGTCATTTCTGATACACTCTATCCTTACCCACACTATATATACCCCCATTACCCACATATGTTGAGGAGTGCTTCTAAGAGAAAACCCTAGCCACAAACCTTAAGAGTTAGAGATTGTTATACCCATAATTCTCTACACAATTACTTGTGGATTTTCCTCAACTCCTACCTCTCCATTTCCATACACTTGAGAGGTTGATAGCTCAAACACTTACCACACCCTTTCAGAGTGTCAAGTGAGGTTTTGGTGTTGTTGGGAAGCATTGGAAGAAGCCAGGCTATGGCAGATGCAATCGGGCGTATTGCGGGATCCGGAGAGCTAGACAAGACACGGTTTCGAGAAGCCTTTTTGGAGTAGGAGCTTGGAGGGCTTAGGCGCATTGGGTAAATTAGGCTTGGAAGGTCTCTTGCTATTCGTGTATCCCAACTGATTGTTTAGTGGATCAATTACCGCTTGGAGGCCGGTGGAGAGGTTTTACACCGAGTACTTCGGTTTCCTCTTCGATAACACATCGGCGTGTTATCTTGTATTTGCATTCTTCTTCTCTACTCTTTTAGCTTTCATATTACTGCTGTGTTATATTAAATATGGCTTAGAGTAGTTATATTGTTTATCCGCTCACATTTACTCTATTCCGCACTTAGTATTAAAGTAAAATCAATCGAGCCGTTATTTGTTATTTGAGGATCTAAACAGCTCTTGTGTTTTTAACACATTTTCGAGCTTTCAAATGTATTTCCACCTTTTATATAATGATCTTTCTAAGTGTTATATAAAAAATTTTAATATTATTAAATCAAATTATAGAAATAAATTGTATTCATTATTTCACTAATAATGTCTATTGTTTAGCAACGATTAGAAGAAAAAACAAGTTTTTTTTTTTTTCCAGGATTATGATTATATTTTTGTAAAATTGTAACTTTTACCTAATATTTTAAATAGCAATATTTATGATAATAATACAATTTTTTTTTTTTAAATGTGCAACGCACGGACCTCTCACTAGTTTAGTTATTTATTTTTGTAGGAAAGTTGAACTTAAGACCTAGCCTACCTAATCCAACTCATCCAATCAATAAATTAGCACTTGAATTGAGCTTAATGGCTCGGTAGAATCTTGATAGAAATTTAAATAATGTTAGCAAAGACTGAATAAAGATACTGAGTAAAATATTACTAACGCAATATACTTTCAGGGTAAATTGCCTAATGGGCAAGAAATAGCTATAAAGAGACTTTCAAGAAATTCTGGACAGGGATTGGTAGAGTTCAAGAATGAAGTTGTTCTCATTGCCAAACTCCAACACACTAATCTCGTAAGGCTTTTTGGGTTTTGTGTTCAAGAATAAGAAAAAATACTAATCTATGAGTATATGCCAAACAAAAGTTTAGACTTCTTTCTCTTTGGTAGGTCATATGTTCATTGCTTTGAAATTTTGCTTACATGATTTGTTTTCTTCTTATATGAAGTCAATCAATACTTATCATTTCCATCACATTATTTTCTATTTTGAATCAGATTCTACTAAAAAGTATTTATTAAATTGGAAAAAACGCTTCAACATCATTGAAGGCATTGCTCAAGGACTTGTTTATCTCCACAAATATTCAAGACTAAGAGTAATTCACCGAGACTTGAAAGCAAGCAACATTTTTCTTGATGAGGAGTTGAATCCAAAAATATCTGATTTTGGTATGGCTAGAATATTTGGGTTGAAAGGATCAGAGGAAAAAACAAATAGAGTTGTCGGAACGTAGTAAGTATTTTATTTTGTGTATGTGTGTGTGTGTGTGTGAATATGTGCTTGTTCATAGACTAAGTTTATTGGCCATGTTACGTCAGTGGTTATATGTCCCCGGAGTATGCAATGAATGGCGTCATTTCAATCAAAACGGATGTATTTAGCTTTGGAGTCCTACTATTAGAAATCGTGTATGGCAAGAAAAATAATAGTCGCTATCAATCTAATGATCTACTCAACCTCATAGGATATGTAAGTTTCTCACTTAACAACTTATAAATGGAATTTTGAACTTAATAGTTAATGTTGTGTATACAATTGCTTGTATCAGGCTTGGCAATTATGGAATGAAGGTAAGGGTCTAGAGTTGATAGACCCTACAATACTAGATGAATCATGTCCTACATCTGAAGTATTCAGATGCATTCATGTCGGTCTCTTATGCGTGCAAGACCAAGCAACAGATAGACCTACAATGCTAGATGTTGTTTCTATGCTTTCAAATGAAACCCTTCAACTCTCCCCTCCAAAACAACCTGCATTTTTTATCAACACAATTGTAAGAGAGCTAGAGGGTTCTATGATTGAGTCAAAAAATTGCTCCTTAAATGATGTCACAATTTCAGAGATGGAAGCGAGATAAATATTAAAATATGTGCGAATGTATTATTAGATACACGCCTACCTGATTGACTAGACAAGCCTGTATCAATGTGTTTAATGATTTACTAGTATTTTTAAAAAATGCCATACGCCTGTGACCTGATTTGTTTTATCTTTCTTCTTACCATATGTAATGTGAAGAATATTAATGCTTGTACAAGTTTACTAATTCAATTTTTGGGGTGGGTTCCAGTTAGCTCAACTGGTAAAGTCTCTGATAGTTGTATAAGAGATTTGGGGTTCAATCCCCGCCTACACCAAAAACTTATTGGTGTCTTGGTCTGGTGATAAAGAGCTATCATCAGGAGCGGACACCATAGGTTGAAACTCTCTAAAAAAAAATTTGGGATTAAAAAAAAAATAGATAAGATAGTATTTCAAGCATATTACATCTACTCCATAATGATTGCTCTTCATCATCATGCCAAAACACCAATTGGTTTTTGCTATAGGCAAGAATTAAACTATAAATCTCTTATTCACCAATAAGATTTTTTACCAGTTAAGCTAACTAGTGTAAAAGACCACGCCTCTAGCCCAAAACCTTTTCTACATGGTTTTGGCACTTAGCTCACATGAATGGGGTGGAGTTGTGTTTATTACCTCTCAAGAGATAGTGGGGACTCTATTGATGTTATTATCCCTCTTAGGTCAAGGGATTTACAATAGAGTCGCCACTTGTTTTAATATGGAAAATAAGAAAGTAAGAGAATTGAAAAGATACATCATTGTTATTGATGATTTTGAAATTGTACATTTCTTTGGTAAAAACCAAAAATTACATTGTTTGGTCTTAGATACAATCTAAAACAAAATAGAATACTTTCATTTATAGTCACAATCTAGAAAAGAGAAAATTATAAGGATATGCATAATCAACTAACCTTTGATCTAAGTTTGGAGGCCAGGTTATAGGATTGGAAATCTGTTAGGCACCTAATCTGCCTAGTAAAACCAGTCTTCTAGACTGTGGTAGCCAATAATCATATCATATCGTTCAAGAATTTAAATCATTCAAAATATGTTATTGCAGGGTAAAACATCCCAAGAACTCATATCAATCCACTTGAAGGGAAGAGGGAGGGGTGTGCTTTTTAGATTTTATTGTTGTAAATGGATTAGAGAGTTCAAACTGCCCTCCTTTCCATCCGTCCAAAAGTTTTTGAGCTCATATCTATCCACTTGCATGTTTAGAGCCAAAAAAAGTGGCATTGAAATTTGAAATTTTGGAGCTTTAGGACAAAAATGCCAACTTCAATGATAGAGGTGCCAATAATCTTTGTCGCTATATAAAAGTGTCAAATCTCTCCTAATCTGTGCATGCCTCAAGATTTTGGTCATAACTTTTGACTCACATTGGACTAAGGTGATTCTAGTGGAGTTTGAAAAATGATTCAAAATGCAATGATTTTTACAAGGTTCATGTTAACTGATTCCCTTAGAGCAATTGTTAATAAATCATAATAAGAAAATTTTGATACCACTTTCATATGAAATATAAAAAGATGTCAGCATCATTTATTGTTTTATCATTCTCCCAATAAAATGTTTCTAAAAATAGCTCCTAAACCAATACCCTTAGGACATTGGTTAACATTTCCCTTTTTACAAATATTGTTTGTTTAGAATTTAAATGTTTACCATGTCAAAATTACCCCACAATGTGGGTCTGAAAATTGTTTTCAAATTTTGAACAATTTTAGCTCAATTTTTTGATTTATTCAAGAATAATTTCATAATTAAAAAGATATTTTTTAGCTATTTTATGTTCAAATTGTTCTCTAAGTAATTTTTAATTTTTAATTTAAACTTTCTGTCTCTTTTTTCATGGAGGCAAAATAAAAAATGAAAAGTTAATCATTTTCTTGCTGGATTTATTTTGCAGGACTTATCTTGTAAGATTTATCTAATGCTTTTTACTAATCCATTGTCTTAAACTTAAACCAATGAGATTTTAAAATCTAATTAATTTAATTTAGTTATTTTAAGAAAGAATCAAAATTACTTAGCCTGAATCACATGGACTTGACCCTAATTTACAAGAATGCATGTTAGCCATTAAAACTTGATGTAGCTTGATCTTTAAATCTAGCGGTCTGATTGAAGCTCATGATATGTTGTTTTAATCATTAGGACTCTTAGACTTTTTAAATAAAGGATTAGCAAATCCTGTGGTTGAAATTATGGTTACACTTATGTCCAAAAACAATAGTATTTCCCTTTTAGGCTTCATTTTGAGTTTTTATAAGGGAATGGAAATGAATAGAATGGAATGATTATAAGGGAATGGAATGTATTTAAGTAAGGGAAAGGAAAGGAAAAGAAAGGAATAGAATGGAATTAAGTAACCTTGTTTGAATGTTTTAAAATAAAGGAATGGAAAGGAATGAAAATAAATGGAATCATTTTATGACGATATTACTATTAGACCCCTATTTTAAAATAAAGGGTTGAATATATTGGGTTATTTTGGGAGTTTTAGTGAAAAATTCATTAAATCTAATTTCATTCCTTTCAATTACTCTCAATTTCGGGGAGAATGAAAATTTGAGGTTTTAAGAGAATACATAGGAATGAGTGTTCCCTCATTCCCATTTCATTCACTCCCACTTAAACTCCCGAACAAGGGAATGAACTTTTCATTCCCTCCATTAAAACTCCCAAATAAGGGAAGAGAAGAATATTCTAACATTATTCTTTTCATTTCTTTCTATTCCATTCCATTCCACGCATTCTCCCAAACGAGGGCTTAGTAAAGTTAAGGCGAAAAGCACTTTTTAGTCCCTACATTTTTTGGCAATTCCCATTTTAGTCCCTACATTTTATTTTTACTGCTTTTAGTCCCTATCTTGAAAAACACTTCCTGTTTTGGTCCCTGCCGTTACATCAAAAACAGAAAAAGCTGACGTGGCAAACGGCAGAAATAAATAATATTAAATTAATGTCCACGTGGCCTAAATTAATAATAAAAAATATTTTTTGGCATTAAAAAATGCCACATCAGCCTCTAAATTTAAAAAAATTAATTTATTAATTTTAACTAAAAAAAAAAAAAATTAAAAACAGAATTAAAAACTAGAAATCACATTAATTGAGATCTAAGTGTGTCTTGAAGAAGAACAACAAGAACACGTACTCAGATATAAGAACACAAACCCAAAAAATAAAAAAAAATAAAAATAAAAAACCTTCAAAATTGAATCAGACCAGACTCGCCGGCACCGCGAGACATGAAGAGTTGCTGCTGGAGCATGATGGCAGCGGCGGCAGTTGTGGCGGAGGACTAAAGGTTAAAGCTTTGAACTTCCGAGACTAAACTCAGGTCATGCACTAAACATTAGGGACCAATCCTACATTTAACTTTAAGCTCATACAAAATGTCCCACCAAATTATCTACAGAGAAATTTAGCAAGTCTCACCTTAGCATTGGATATCATTTGCCTCCTTGTTTGTACATCCGCGATAAGATCCGAATACGTGATCTCAAAATAAACTCCACGCTGGAAATCCAAAAAGCCCACAAAAATTTCTTATGAACAAAACCAATAAATAGAGAAAACGAAAATTCATTGGAATGGCGTTTCGTCGAATGTTGTAGTGGCGTTTTGGCGGTGGTAGTGGTGTTTCGTCGGAGAGGTCTCTGGGCTTGAGGTCCCACGGGGTTTTTGGGTTGAGGTCAGGCCAAGAACACGATGGGATGGTAGAGAACATTTGCTCAAAGAAGTCATCGTGGGTGTTGTTGGGGTCGAAGTGTGAGTTCTGGAGGTGTTGAATCTGAGAGTTTTGGATCTGTTGTGGCTGTTGTTGATAATGAAATTTCAATTTTGAAGGTTTTTTTTAATTTTTTTTAATTTTTTGGGTTTGTGTTCTTATATCTGAGTTTGTGTTCTTGTTTTTTTTGTTCAAGACACACTTAGATCTAAATTCATATGATTTTTAATTTTTAATTCTGTTTTTAATTTTTTTATTTAGTTAAAATTAATAAATTAATTTTTTTAATTTAAATGCTGACGTGGCATTTTTTAATGCCAAAAAACATTTTTTATTATTAATTTAGGCCACGTGGACATTAATTTAATATTATTTATTCCTGCCGTTTGCCACGTCAGCTTTTTCCGTTTTTGATGTAACGGCAAGGACCAAAACGGGAAGCGTTTTTCAGGATAGGGACTAAAAGCGGTAAAAATAAAATGTAGGGACTAAAATGGGAATCGCCTGAAAATGTAGGGACTAAAATGTGCTTTTCGCCTAAAGTTAAAAGAAGGTTGCAAAGTGGGATGTCTACAAACTATCTTTCATTGGCAAAGCTTGAAAAGCGAGCACTAATATTTGATAAAAGATCGCACATTTTGCAACTAGTTTGGTGAAGGTGAGATTGTTGGTTTCTATTGGTGTTTAGGAAAAGATGTTTATGTTACCATTAGGGGTTCGAAATGAGTCCATTAAGGATTTGAGAGAAAGTGTACATTTGTAATGGGGATTTCAGAATGTTAGTTATGCTAGAATTTGAGACTCAATTGGAAAAGTGTTTGTTTGTGTGAGAAGGTGTGCACTTAAATCTTTGTGTTATGGGAAAAAAGTTTCTGTCAAATGTCTTTAATTCTTTTCTTAGTTCCGCAGCTTTAGGAGACTAATGTTGATCCTATGTATATGAGACTTCTAGTTGAAGGTAGAAAAACTAAAGTTGATCCTAAGGATTTTGCAAAACTTTTGTTAATTCTAAATGATGTTGGAGAATTACTGTCAATCCCTTGGAGGCAAAAGAACTAAAGTCAATCCTACAGATTTAGGAGAACTACTATCGATCGTAAATGATGTGGGAGAACTACTGTTAATCCCTTGAAGGCATGAGAACTAAAGTCAATCCCACGGATTTAGGAATATTATTGTCAATACTAAATGATGTGAAAGAACTATTGTTGGTCCCTTCAAAGTAGGAGAACTAAAACCATTCATACTAATTTAGGAGAACTACTATCTAGCCTAAATTATGTGGGAGAAACACTGTCAATCCCATGAAGGTAGGAGAAATAAAGTTTATCCTAAGCCTTCGTTTGAGAGGAGGGAAAGGAATGAAAAGAATAATTTTAAAACATTCTTTCATTCCCTTGTTTGAGACTTTTAATAGAGGGAATAGATAGTTTATTCCCTTATTTGGGAGTTTAAGTGGGAGGAAATTGAATGGGTAGGGGGAATACTCATTTCTCTCTATTCTCTCAAAACCTCAAATTATCATTCTTCTCAAATTATCATTCTCCTCAAAATTGGGAGGAATTGAAGGGAATAGAATTAGATTTAATAAATATTTTTACTAAAACTACCAATACTACTATATATTTTGCCATTTATTTTAAAATAGAGCTCTAATAATAATATTGTTATAAAATGATTTCATTCCTTTCTCTCTACTTTACTTCCAAACAAGGATATTTACCTTCCATTCCTTTATTTCAAAACATCCGAACAAGATTACTTAATTTCATTCTATTCTTTTTTTTTTCCCATTCCTTTTCCTTACTTAAATACATTTCATTTCATTCTATTCGTATCCATTCATTTATAAACTCCCAAATTTGATTTGAGACAAACATTTAAAGATGAGGTTTAAAGATCACTTAAGGTGTTTTACCTCATGATGAATTTGGTTTCACTTAAAAAGAAAATTTGAGATGAGATGTTTGAAAAAATGGTTTCAAGGACCCATTAGGGTGTTTTACCTCATGAATGAATATGATTTGTTTTGAAAATGAGAATTTATGAGCATTTAAGGTGTTTTACATCTAAATTAAAAGTGATTAAATTTGAGTTTGAAAGTAATATGAATTGAAATAGCAATAATTAATTTGAAATTAAAATTAAGGTTTTATGACAATTTAAGGTGTTTTATGTCTGAATTGAAATTGAATTTTAAATGAAAAGGCCCAAACCATGAGGTCTTCTGTTGAAAAACACTTGATATGATAGTGGGAAATTTTGGAAGGGTTTGATTTACTTCCAATACTTTTTTAATTGGAATCTCATTTTGTTTTAATGAGAAATTGCTACATCAACTACTAACTAAATAAAATGTTGAGATTAAAACTCATTACCACTTGCCAATGTGTATTTAAAACAAAAAGAAACCTTCAGTTAAAAAAGTATTGAAAGTAAGTCAAACCCATTTTAGAATTGGGAAATTTGAAATTGTATAACTGGAAATTTTTAGCCCATTAGGGCACTAACTTGAAGGCTTGAAATAACGGATATGACCTTAATTTTGAAATTCATGTGTTGGGAATTTGAAAATTTTGCATAGATCACTGGGGACATTCTAAAGGAATTCCACATGTCAAAATATTTTTGGGCTTTGGACTCAAACTTGAAAATTTTTGTTGTTTGAAAAGGCTTTATTCAGGCCCAAAACATGAAAGATATGTTGTTCGAACATATTTTTGTGAAAGTGATATTTTGTAACTTTTGATTATCACCGTGAAATCTTCTAAATGATGAGAAAGTCAAATGTTTCTTATGGTCATTCCTAACCTAAGGTTGTGTGTGTAAGCGGACTGGGCCTTTGGTAGGCTACCTACGTACTTCATTTAGGGAAGGAATAGGTCCAAATATAGTTCGAATGTGTGAAGAAAAATTCTAATTGTTGATGATGGAGACCTTTGGTACTGCTGGACTTAGCAGTTGGGTTCAGCTATTTGGGTATGGCTGGACTCAACTAAGGCAAGCAGGTAATCATACAGTTTTGAAGAAACCAATGAATAATTGCATAATACGTATAGTACACTAGCATTCACACAAAAGACAATAATAGGAATTAAACTTCATACAAGTGAAAAACTCATAGCATACACTAGCATTCACAGAATCAATGAAATCAAAACAATTGAAAGACTCACAGTTAGGTACGGCTGGTTAAGATTAGTAGTAGCGTGAGAAAGAAAGAGCAGCAAAGAGAGAGCAAAAATATTTGTACGGCTGGTTGAGAATAAAGAAGGCTAAGATTGAAGGGGGTAATTTAGGAGTTTCAATAAAAAATTTCATTAAACCTAAATCTATTCCCTCTTATTCCTCCAAATTTGGGGAATGAAAATTTGAGATTTTAAGGGAAAATAAGGGAATGAGTGTTCTCTCCTAACCATTTGATTCTCTTCCACCTAAACTCTCAAATAAGGAAATGGACTTTCTAAATAAGAGAAGGGAATAATATTCTCAAAATATTTTTTTTCATTCCATTCCATTCCCTCCTCCCAAGCGAAGGCTTAGTGAAGTTTGCACGCTGACTTTTGAATGAACATGTTCATGAGAAATTTTAGAAATGAATGATATTAATAATATTATCTACAGTGTAAAAACATTAAGTGATCAGTGCTGTTTCTTGTTAGTTTTGAGAAAATTATTTTTCCTTTTCAAATGAGCAAGAGAAAATCCTTATAGCAAGAACTTTGGAACAAACCATGATATCTAAGAGTTAAACCATTGAAGGATGAGAATCATTAAATCTATGTTATAAATGTGTTCTTCCTTCTAGCATTGTCTAATTGAATTCTTTGGAGGCAACCAAAGAGAGAAAAGGATGGTATTTGGAGAGCTAGTTTTGTCGTGACAGTGTTTGGAGACTTGATCTTTTGGTAATGGTGATGGCGAATCTAAAAAATGGTGACACAAGTCTAAGCTCATGAGAGACAAGTCATTGAGATGACAGTATTTGGACAAATTGAATGTTGAGACAACAAAACAAAGGAGAACTAACTCTAATTTAGGAATCATATTCGTTGAGGATAAACAAGAGGAGTGCCCCAACATTGGAATCACATTTTGTTGAGAACAAAAACGGGAGTGCCCCAACTTTAGAAGTATTGCCCCAAGCAGGCAGCCTAGCCATTTCATAATTAATATTAATTTTTTTTTCATTACCAAACACACATTCCATCCATCTCAATGATTAGCAAATGATGACCCCACCAAATAAATCTTCGTGTATTTACAGCATTGCTGTGCCTTCCCTTACTCTCATGAATGATTCTTCCATTCAAAGCGATGCACTCAGAAACAAATGAGACCAGAATTTATGCTTATTAATGGACCAATCCATGTCATCAGGAATCACATTGTTTTTTTTTTTGAGAAAGAGGAATCACATTGTTGCTAATACTCAATCAGCTTCCAAGAAATACAATTCCTTAAAGTGCCTAGAAAAGACCCTTAACATTACTGGAATTGAGACCATCTACTTGATTACCTTAATAAGAGACAGATAGGCATGCGCATCTTGCACTAAAGATGACAGATGGTACATCAACAATGTGGTCATTAACCATGGCACTTTGTAAATTTGTCTAAATTAAATACTAATGAGAAATGGAATATCAATATATCATTACTAATAAGAAATATGAATAAGTAAAATCAACTCATAATTAAAAAACTAGCGGCCAAATCCCATAAAACCCACAAAATCAAAAATCAAAACCCATCCCATACTAACTCAGTATCAAATGAGCATGCGCGTCTGCTTTAATATCATAACTCATTTAATAGTCATGTAGCTTTGTCTTGTTCATTGATCATGTAATTAAAATATGCGTATATATATTGCCACTAGTTTAACTCGACCAACCAACTCCTTAACAGAATAATTGTTTATTACTATGAACTACTTGCAAAGATGGAAACCCTTTTTTTTCTTCTTCTATATTATTTAATACTAGTCGCAGACCCGCACGATGCACAGGAAAATTTGATATGATTATTTTTTATTAAATAATTATTGAATTAATATATTAGATTGTATATTTTTAAAAGTTCAATATGTGTTATTTGAAATTATGTTTTAAATTAGAAGTTTTTTGTAGTCAGGTATTATATATAGTGAGATATGTATGAAAACACAATGCAATTTTTTTTTTTAATTGATAGTGTGAGAACTATTAGACCAAGTTGTAACTAAGTATACATTGTTTATGACTATACAGATGTATGCAATTCAACTCTTATAGGTACATTTTTCTCCAAAACATAGATCCTCATCTCTTTCTTCCTCACAATTGAAACTAAGTGAAAAAGTAAATAAAGATAACTATACAATAGATCATTATTAATAAATCATATATCATAAAGTGGAAATATAAAATAAAATAAAATGCAAAAAGAAAAAATTCCTTAAGTATCTATACATAAAAACATTAATAGCTTAAAGATTCTCTATAGTATTTATATTTTATCTTATTCTCTTTTTTGCATTTTCAGTAAAGATGATCAACTAAGCAAAGTAAAAGCTTATCAAGAGAGTTCAAATTCACTAAAAATTTGATGGTGGAGATGCTAAGTATTTGTAATAAAATGACCAAAATAAAAATAAAAAAAGTCAAGGAACTTATAGCAAAATGTTTTCTATACAAAATTACAGTAGAAAGGAAACTAAGAGGCCCCCCACTTTCTTCAAGACATAGGGGATTATAAAAGACCATACATCCTTTGCCTACCCTTTTTTCTTTCTCAAATTCACATTACCAAAGAAGTATTTGAAGCTAAAAACATTGTGAATACATCTCTATTCAGTGAAAGTCCATTGTTAGGCACATTCAAATTCGTAGCAATGTATAAACTCAAATTTCTATTTTTAAAAAAAAAAACATATTAACCCAAACCAAAATTCAACCAAAGCTATAAGAGTGATTTGTGATGGGAAATTTGAAAAATACAACACAAAAAAAAAAAATTTAAATAAAAAAACCATCAACCTAAATTAGAGTTATAAGAAAAAAAAAATCAAGAGAGAGAGTACTCACAATTTTTGTGTAGAAAAAATATGGATTGAATGGAATAAGTGATATCAAATTTATACAAAATAAGATGGGGAGAAGAAGAGTCAAAATATAAGAAAGAGGAAATGATGAAGGAAGTTTAACGGTAAAATAAAGAGTAGTAGGGAGATAAAGAGGCAAAAGGGGAGGGGAAAAGTTGGAGGAAGAGAAGAAGAGTTTTTTTTTTTTTTTTTTAGAATAGGAAGATGAAAAGTTTAAATATTCAATTTTAACAATTACTTGAAATTAGAAAGAAGAAAACTAAAATTTGAAATCAATTTGGGTAGTTGAATATAATCAAACATTTGCATCTAATGAATAGTAACATTTGTAATGAATAGTCAAACATGTGCATATTTCCACTAAAAAGATAATAAATTATTCAATTTTAACAATTACTTGAAATTAGAAATAAGAAAACGAAAATTTGAAATCAATTTGGGTAATCAAACATTTGCATCTAATGAATAGTAACATTTGTAATGAATAGTCAAACATGTGCATATATCCACTAAAAAAATAATAAATTATTCAATTTTAACAATTACTTGAAATTAGAAAGAAGAAAATGAAAAGTTGAAATCAATTTGGATAGCTAAACAGTCAAATATTTGCATTTAAAACAAATGAATAGTAACATGTTGAATAGTAATGGAGTGCATTAACAGGTTTGTCCATGAACTATATTTGATTATTTTATATAAAATAAAATAGAAAAATCATAAAAGATTTTTTTTTTTTTTTTAAGTATGATGTGGCTGATGAGGTGGCTCAATAGGAGTATAGTAACATTAAATTCTACGTCTCAGCTTTTAGATATAATATCTAATGAATAGTAATATTTGTAATGAATAGTCAAACATGTGCATATATCCACTAAAAAGACAATTATTTGAAATTAGAAAGAAAAAAATGAAAAGTTGAAATCAATTTGGGTAGTTGAACAGTCAAATATTTGCATTTGAAACAAATGAATAGTAACATGTTGAATAGTAATGGAGTGCATTAACAGGTTTGTCCATGAACTATATTTGATTATTTTATATAACATAAAATAGAAAAATCATAAAAGAATTTTTTTTTTTTTTTTTTCTAAGTATGACGTGGATGATGAGATAGCTCAATAGGAGTATAACAACATTAAATTTTACGTCTCAGTTTTTAAATATAATATAGATGTTTCCTCCCTTCTCAAACAAAATATATATATAGACGTTTCCTTTTTCCCAGAAAAAGAAAATATTTATAAGAGCATACTTTCTTGGTCAAAGTATACCTTTTCTAAATGTTAAGAGCATACTTGCTTAGCCAAAGTCTCTCTTCAAAATCAGATTCTCCAGTCAAATCAACACTCTCTTACAATCCATGCGCAAAATAAGGTCTTCTCCATGTTATAAGAGCATACTTTCTCAGTCAAAGTATGCCTTCTCTAAAGGATTTCACTTGCACTACATTCCAGAATTTTACAATCCAATGTAATTCTAATTACAATGAATTTCAATTCTTTCTATTATTTTTTCAGTGTGTGTTTTTTTTTTTAATTGAATAGTGTGATTGATTTTTAGATTGAAAATTGCAGAGGAAACAGAGGAGTCTGACGTGGATATGACAACATTAAATGTGCGTAAAGATCTGACGGGCACAACACTGTTGTTCTTACCTGTTGAGGTTATCATTTGCTTCGTATTTGGCCTTGTGTTGTTTCCTCTTAGATTATGTTCTAAACCTATAATTAGTGCTTAACAATTTTTTTCTCTTAATAAAAGGTAGAAATAGAGTGTGTAACAAATTAATCATCTAATTTTAGAAGCAATAAATTAAACCCTTAAGTTTTAAAAAGTAACACTCTGAATCATATAGTTTTATAACTATAAAATTAATTACTAAAAATCTTGTAAATCAACTAATTGACACATTTTTGTTGTAACTATCCATTTATCAATAATAATAAAAGAGTAACAAATAAATTTTATTGTTCCATTTAAATGGATTAAAATTTATTTTGTTACTTTTTAGAATCTCTTGGATTGAAAACTTCTCCTTTTTTTTAATGTTCTTTTTAGGTTTCCAACTGCTTTATAATTTGACTGGATCTTTCTTTTTTAATGCTCATTCCATGCTAATTTGACAAATTTTTGACCAATAATTATTTAAATTGGCACCAAATAGATTTTTTTTTTTTTTTTTTTTTTGAGAATTTAGCCTTTTTTCTAAATCATGCTTTCAAAACACGATTTTATCTATAATTTTTTTTTTTCAAAATAGGATTTACTCTAACTTGAAAGTGCACTATCATGTTTCCAAAACAAGTTTTAAAAATAATATAAATTTCAAAATTGCAAATTCTTCCAAGAACATATGTACGCTATTTTAGTTTTCTAATTGCTGCAATTCAAAATTTCATTTATGCATGATTTTAAAGTTCACTTTAATTGTTTACAGTGAGCTGATCCACTGTTACTAGATTATGTTAGAATATACTATTTAAAGAACAAGTGTGCATGTGTCTCTAGATTCTAGAAAAGAATGAGTAATGCATATTAGTTTGCTAAGTTCGGTTTTGCAAATCTGTTAAAACATTATAGTTCTAAAATTTTCGATTTAATGATACTTCATTACTTCTTTTCCTTTTATTTTCACTTCACTCAAAGTTTTGACTTCTTCAAGTACATGGGCAAGACTTAAGGTACAGTACTTAGGTGCAGTTCTTTAGATTCCGCTCTTAAGATTCTGCCATGTGGATTTTTCCTCATGGGATTGAAGTGTATTTTTTTTTTTTTTTTTTTTGGTTTCCCACAGTGTTTCCTCAAAGCTTTCAACCAGAGACTAATCACTATTCGCGCCGGGTGGGCCCACGAAGGGGTAAAGCACTGGCCCAAGAAATTCTTTTCAAAGTACAGGTAGCCACATGGCTCAATCATAAGTGGAGAACCTAAGGAACAACACTTAAGGTATTATACCTAAGTTTTGTCCAATATGAAATGATATTGAAACAGATTCTGTGTTATTTTAAATGGGCTTGTTGAATAGATTTTTATTGCCCTGAGTTTAGCACTAGATTTTGTGTTGATACGAAGACTTAATTATTCAATTTAGGAGGTTGTGTAAGAGCTTGTTCTACCATTGTTCTGATCCTTTCCTCTACCATAGCTCACCAAAAAAACCAACAAAGTATTATGGCAAGCAAAGCACGAAAACTTGTCCTCGCTTTGTTACATCTACTACTCTTCTTGGGGCCATCTTCTCAGCTAGACAAATTATTGCTAGGACAGGAGTGTTAAAGTCAGTCATGATACTCAACCAAAACACACAGTGAAAATAGAAGAAGAAGACTCAAACGGCTAGTTAATGACTAGTTTCATATTAGAAACGATGTTGTTTAACTTAGCCTATTTATGTTTTAATGAAACGGATCGTTTTGGTATGCTACATCTGATTTAAGTCTTCCAGTGCTCTACTTCTACATGTGGTTAGCTTCAGTGCACAGTTAAGCTCTAACCTTCCAGCTGTCATAACTGCCTTCCAGCTATCATCCCTTGATTCACGGAGCATAATGTGGAGTGGGTTATCTTTAGTTAGATCGGTTTTAGTTTCTGAAATGAGCTTGATGTAATTATACTATATAAACAGTTTTGATTGTTGTATTGATTAAGTTGGTGAAATACATTTTCTTGAAATTCTCTCCAGAAACTTCTCTCTCTCTCTTTTCTCTCTTTCCCTCATTGTTTGTTCTTATTTCTGCCATTGTTGTACAAATCTAGCAAGCTCTAAACCTTTCATGGTATTAGAGCCAAGATCTATGGCTTCTACAAATCCAACTGACACAGCACAATCTGTGCACACAACACCAACTCCAATTCATACTACCTCCATTCCTTCCACTTCTACAACTTTAACCTCGACACCATCACCATTGTTGTTGTTGTTGTTGTCCAACATGTCAAACCTAATGTCAATCAAGCTTGACTACATCAACTATATCCCATGGAAGCATCAATTAATCACTATACTAGAGGCATATTCCTTAATTGAACATATTGATGGTACTGCTTCAAAACCATCACCTTTTGTTCTTGATGCTGTAGGAAATGCAAAATCAGTTGTTAATTCTGAGTTTCAAGCATGGAAAATCAAGGATAAGGCACTCCTTTCCTTGATCAACTCAACTCTTACTCCACAAGTCTCTTCACTTGTTGTTGGTATCACTAGCTCAAGGGAAGTATGGAATACTTTGGAGCAGAGATTCACTTCCACTTCAAGAGCTAATATCTTGAACCTTAAGCTTAAACTTCAAGGGATCAAGAAAGGCAATGAATCTGTGAATTCATTTTTGCAAAAGATCAAAGTAGCTCGTGACAAACTTCTTGCTGTAGGAGTGCCAGTTGACAATGAAGAATTGATATGCATTGTGCTTAGAGGACTTCCTAGAGAATTTGCACATTTCTGTTCTGCAATTCGTACTAGGAGTGATTCAATCACTTATGAGCAAATTGCAATTATGTTGCAAAGTGAGGAACAAGCTATGACTGATCACTTTGATTCAGTTTCTAGCTCTCTTGCTATGTTTGCCTCTCATGGTAAACCAGGTAGCAATACATCACATCAGTCACATGGTTCAGGAAGGGGGAGAGGAAGAAACAACAATCCTAGAGAAAGAGGTGGAGGTAGATTCAATCATGGTGGAAATCAGCAGTTCTTACCTCACAATTTTTCTCAGAGCTCTCACAATTTCTCTCCTCAAGATTTTCATTCCCAGAATTTTCCCTCTCAGAATACCTCTCAAGGTTTTAAACATGAACGACCATCTTGTCAGATTTGTGGCAAGTCTGGTCATCTAGCATTAGATTGCTATCACAGGATGAATTTTGCTTACCAAGGCAAGCATCCTTCCACAAAGCTTGCTGCTATGGCTAGTGCATCTAATGCTGCCATCACTAACAACCAAGATCCATGGCTTGCTGATTCTGGCACTTCAAATCATCTCACAGCAAATCTAAACAATCTCTCAGTTCAATCTCAGTACAAAGGACCTGAGCAAGTTACTGTCGGAAATGGTCAATCCTTGCCCATCAACCACATAAGTAATACTACCCTACATACCAAATATCACAATTTTGTTCTTAAAAATGTCCTTCATGTACCAAGAATTGCCATGAATTTACTTTCAGTTCACAAATTCTGCTTACATAATAATTGTTCTTGTTACTTTGATGCAAATATCATCAAAATCCAGGATATTCCTACAATGAGACTCCTTTACAAGGGCTTGAGTGAGAATGGAGTTTATCCTATCTATTCCAAGAATTTCATCAAGCCAACTTCTCACTTCAAGTCTATTTCTTCTCCATGTCAGAATCATCCTTCTGCTGTTCCTAATCTTCCTTCAGTTCATTCAAGTTTTCATGTAAATAAACCAAATAAATGGTTGCTGTGGCACCATAGGTTAGGACATCCAAGTGATAAAGTACTGAATGTTGCTTTATCTTCCATTGATAATGTCTGTATCTCAAGTACTAATAAACCTTTTTCTCATTGTAAGCACTGCTTGAGTGGTAAAATGCATCAGTTTTCTTTCCCTATTTTTGATTTTCATGCCTCTAAACCTCTTGAATTAGTGCATTCTGATGTTTGGGGTCCAGCTCCTGTCAAATCTTCTAATGATTTTCAATATTATGTTCTTTTTGTTGATGCTTATTCCAAATTTACCTAGCTCTATCTTCTTAAACACAAATTAGATGTTCTTGATGTTTTTAAGTTCTTTAAAGCATCTATAGAAAATCAACTTGATTCTAAGATCAAAATCTTGAGGTCAGATAATGGTGGGGAGTATACTTCTAATGCATTTAAGCATTTTTGTGCCTCTCATGGTATTACTCATCAGTTCTCCTGTCCCCATACTCCACAACAAAATGGAGTGGCTGAGAGAAAGCATAGACACATAGTGGAGTGTGCTCTTACTTTACTCTCTCATTTTCAGTTGTCTCCAACTTATTGGTCTTATGCTGTCTCCACAGCAGTTCACCTTATAAACAGGCTTCCCACTCCAATTCTTAACAATTCTACTCCTTGGGAAGTCTTGTTCAAGCCTAAACCTGATATTATACACCTTAGGACATTTGGTTGCATTTGTTTTCCCTTGTTAAGATCTTACAATGCTCATAAACTCTTACCACATACATCCCCTTGCTTATTTCTTGGTTATCCTGCTCATTCACAAGGCTATATCTGTCAAGACCCTGTCACTTCATGGGTTTATATCTCTAGACATGTTCATTTTAATGAAAATGAGTTTATTTCTTCACTTCCTTTATCCACTGGTCCATCACATGATTCTGGCCTGCATTCCACTTCAGTAACTTTTCCTATACCCTTTATACCTGCACAGTCACCCACTCCTACCTCATCTGACACACACCTTGACCAACACCCCCTTCCATATGCTTTACCTGATACATCTACATCTGCACAGCCTTCTGCTACATCTGCACAGTCTTCTGATACACCCACATCTGCACAGCCTTGTCCACATGCTTCTTTATCTCACATACTATCACCTCAACCTACCTCATCTGCCTCTAGTTCCTCCTCAACACACATTAGCCCTATTACTGTTTCCACTATACCTTCTCAAGTTCCTATTGCTGTTAATACTCATCCCATGATCACAAGATCAAAGGATGGCATTTTCAAGCCAAAGGCACTTGCTGTCATGTCTGATTCAATGCAGTGTGCTCCATCCAAGAAGGTCAGATCTCCTTCCAAGCCAGATTACACCCTCACTGAACCTCCATCTTACAGAATAGCAGCTAAGTATCCACAATGGTGTTCTGCCATGGCTGGTGAGTTTGTTGCTCTTCAAAGGCAGGGCACTTGGGTTTTGGTTCCACCTTTTCCTTCTCAAAATGCTGTTGGTTGTAAGTGGGTGTTCAAACTCAAAAGAAATAGCGATGGCTCTATCAACAGGTATAAAGCCAGGCTTGTTGCCAAGGGGTTTCATCAGCAGTTTGGAATTGATTTTGAGGAGACTTTCAGTCATGTTATCAAGCCTCCCACTGTGAGGATTATTCTCTCTCTTGCTGTACAATTCAATTGGCCACTGAGACAACTTGATGTGAGTAATGCTTTTCTACATGGTTTTCTTAGAGAGGAGGTTTACATGGTTCAACCACCAGGGTATGTTGATCCAGCTCATCCTACTCATGTTTGCAAGCTTCTTAAGTCTCTCTATGGTCTCAAACAAGCCCCTAGAGCTTGGTTTGAGAGGTTTTCTACTGAATTGTTGCATCTGGGCTTTCAGGCTTCACTCTCAGATTCTTCCTTGTTCATTTTCAGACAAGGTTCTTTGGTGGTGTATCTACTGGTCTATGTTGATGACATAGTCATGACTGGTAACAATCCTCAATTTTTGTCTTCTTTGATTGCACAGCTCAGTTCAACCTTTGAGCTTAAAGATTTAGGTCCTCTTCACTACTTCCTTGGCCTTCAGATTACCAGGTCTTCCAAAGGGTTGTTTCTAACTCAAACTAAGTATGCACAGGATTTACTCCTTAAAGCTAATATGCATACTTCCAAACCTACCCGTACCCCATCTACTCCTAATACTAGATTAACACCTACTGATAGTTCTTTGCTTTCCAATCCTCATGAATTTAGGATTTTGGTTGGGTCTCTCCATTATTTGACATTTACAAGACTTGATCTTAACTTTGCAATCCAACAGGTTTGCCAATTTATGTCTCATCCTATTGATGCTCACTTAATTGCTTCCAAGAGAATTCTCAGATATGTTAATGGCACTTTGAATTATGGAGTTTTTCTTCAACCTAGCCCTTTCTCCTTATCTGCTTTCTCTAATTCAGACTGGGCAGGAGATCCCTTTGACAGATATTCAATTACTGGTTATATTGTGTATCTTGGTTATAACCCTATCGCTTGGAGTGCAAAGAAACAAGATACTGTCTCTTGTTCCTCCACTGAGTCTGAATATCGAGCATTAGCAACCACTGCTGCTAAACTCTATTGGCTTCGCCAGGTTTTGAGGGATCTTGGTATCTATCTTCCTGTTCCTCCCAAGCTCTAGTGTGACAATGTTTTAGCTCTAGACATTGCTTCTAATCTTGTGTTTCATGCCCGCACCAAACATATAGAGGTAGACTACCATTTTGTTCGAGAAAAGGTCTTGCGTAGAGATCTTTAGATCAAGTACATTGCCACCGGTGATCAGCTTGCTGATGTGTTTACCAAGAGCTTATCCACTTCTCGGTTTGGTTTTCTTCGCTCCAAAATCATGGTGTCTCTTGACCCCATGGTTTTGAGGGGGGATGTTAAAGTCAGTCATGATACTCAACCAAAACACACAGTGAAAATAGAAGAAGAAGACTTAAACGGCTAGTTAATGACTAGTTTCATATTAGAAACGATGTCATTTAACTTAGTCTATTTATGTTTTAATGAAACGGATCATTTTGGTATGCTACATCTGATTTAAGTCTTCTAGTGCTCTGCTTCTACATGTGGTTAGCTTCAGTGCACAGTTAAGCTCTAACCTTCCAGCTGTCATAACTGCCTTCCAGCTATCATCCCTTGATTCACGGAGCATAATGTGGAGTGGGTTATCTTTAGTTAGATCGGTTTTAGTTTCTGAAATGAGCTTGATGTAATTATACTATATAAACAGTTTTGATTGTTGTATTGATTAAGTTGGTGAAATACATTTTCTTGAAATTCTCTCCAGAAACTTCTCTCTCTCTCTCTTTTCTCTCTTTCCCTCATTGTTTGTTCTTATTTCTGCCATTGTTGTACAACTCTAGCAAGCTCTAAATCTTTCAAGGAGATCAAATTCAAGAATGGGGATTTAGTTTCAAATCAAGGAAACTTTATATTAGGATTCTTTGAGCTTAAAAGTAACAATTACTATTTAGGAATATGGTACAACGACAATCAACAACGCCTGGACAATTTAGTGTGGGTTGCCAATCGAGACACTCTTGTCTTGGACAATTTAGGAAGTCTTACCATTGATAATAAAGGGAACTTGAAAATTTCAAACAATGGGAGTCTTTCTATTTGTAAAAACACATACACTTTCACAGAGAAAGCAAGAAACACAGAGAAAAAATCAAGATTGAATTCTATGGAATTATTATTGATTGTGATAACCTTACAATTGTGAGTCTCAGATACAATATATAGATGAAAACAAAAAGAAAGAAAGAGAGTGAAAAACGGAATCAGTTACAACTAAACACATGGAAAAACTAATTCTTGCACGTGAGATAACCGCCTCTCACACACGTGGCTGAAGCTCAACATTTCTATAAACGACACCGTTGGATTTAATGAGGAACAACAGTGTTTAGCCTTAGGCGAGTCTTGCATTTAACACCTTGAATAGACGACATCGTTTTAGGTGTTACCGTTGGAACAATACTCTCATCTTCCTCATTTGAAATCTCTAGTTTGCTCTTACTGCTTTCATCCCCACTTAAACGAAAAGGGAATTTCCACGTGAGTTTGGATGTCAGCCAATGAAACCTAGGAGAAGGAAGACCTTTGGTAAAGATATCAGTGAGGTGATCATGAGTGGAAATAAACTTAATCAAGAGGTCATGCCGAAGCACTTTCTCACGAGCAAAGTGGTAGTCAACTTCGATGTGTTTGGTTCTAACGTGAAAAACTGGATTGGAAGCAATGGCCGAAGCACTCACATTGTCACACTAAAGCAGAGGGGGCTGAGGAAGAAAAATGCCAAGATCACGAAGAAGCATCCTAAGCCAATACAATTCAGCTGCGATGGAGGCCAAAGCACGATACTCAGCCTTTGTAGAAGACCGAGAAACAGTAGCCTATTTCTTAGCAAACCAGGTAATTGGACAATTGCCAAAGAAAACCACAATACCAGTGATTGATTTCCTATCAACAGGATCCCCAGCCCAGTCAGCATCACTATAGGCAAACAAAGTAAAAGGACCTGGAGTGAAGGCAAGGCCATAATGAAGAGTCCCCTGAATAAATCTAAGAATTCTCTTGGCTGCCTGAAGGTGATTCTAAGTGGGATTGCTCATGTATTGGCAAGCTTGTTGAACAGCAAAAGACAAATCAGGTCTAGTGAAGGTAAGGTATTGCAAAGCACCAACTAGACTTCTATAGGACTTAGGATCAAGCAAAAGAGGACTATCATTGGGAAGAAGGTGTTGATTAGGAAAGCATGGAGTCTTACAAGGCCTGCAATCAACCATAGCAAACTTGTGAAGTAAATTAGAGGCATACTTGGTCTGATGCGCAAAAAGGCCAGATGAGGTATAGTCAATTGGAAGACCAGATGAGGTGTAGTCAATTTGAAGACCAAGGAAGTAATGAAGAAGGCCAAGGTCCTTGAGATCAAAATCAAAACTGAGAAGCTTTATAATGGAAGCAATAAAAGATGGATCATTGCCTATGACAATAATATCATCAACATAGAGTAACAGAAACACCAAGAATGATCCATGCTTCAAAATGAAAAGATTGCCATCAGCACCAGAAGCAAAGAAACCAAGATGAAGTAACTGTGATGTAATCCTCTCAAACCAGGCCCTTGGGGCTTGCTTGAGGCCATAAAGAGCCTTATGAAGAAGACAAACATGTTTAGGGAATGCAGGATCAACATACCCTTGTGGTTGTGCCATATAAACCTCCTCCTTGAAAATACCATGCAAAAAGGCATTACTTACATCCAATTGCCTCAACTCCCAACCATTATTGACAACCAAATCAAGAAGAAGCCTCACTATAGCAGGCTTAACCACTGGACTGAAAGTCTCCTCATAATCCAAACCAAACTGTTGAAGGTACCCTCTAGCAACCAATTTGGCTTTGTACCTTACGATGGAACCATCACTAGGCCTTTTCAGTTTGTAAACCCATTTACAAGTGACAATGTTTTTATGAGGAGGTGGAGGAACCAAAGACCAAGTGTATTGCTTCTGTAAAGATTGAAATTTAGCATCCATTGTAGCTACCCACTGAGGATGTTTAGAAGCAACAACAAAGGAAGGAGGTTCTGTCATAGTGTAATCACATTGAACCTGCATACCTTTAGGCTTATATATACCATGCTTAGACCTTGTAATCATAAGATGAGTATTGTTAGGACTAAGAACAATATCAGTGGAGGAAGCACTATGTGAAGGAGGAGAAGACATAGGTTCTGTAGTGACAGGTAAGGGATTAGGTGCAGAGGCAACAATAGATAAGGGAGTATCAATGGGAGTAGGAACAGTATGAATAGGACAAGAAGTGGAAAGGAAGGATGGTAGAATGGAAGTGGTGAGGTCAGGTAAGATAGAAGCACTAGCAGGTGTATCAGTAGCAGAAGGAGATGGAGAACGACAGAACCAGGTATGCAAGGCAAAAGAAAAAGGAATATAGGAATTTGTATAGGCAGGATCAAGAGCAAAAGGAAAAAGAGATTCATTGAAAATAGCATAGCAAGCAATATAGATCCTATTAGTGGTTGGATCCAAACAGATATATCCTTTGGATAAAGGGGGATAGCCAAGGAAAATACATGGTTTGGACCTAGGTTGCAAATTATTTTTGTTATAAGGCCTGAGATAGGGGTAGCAAGCACAACCAGAAGCCTTAAAAGCTTGGAGAGGTGGAGGTTTAGAAGAAAGCCTTTACCATGGGGATTGAAAGTTCAAAACAGAAGAAGGAAGCCTATTAATAAGATAGGCAGCAGTAGAAAAGGCATAGGACCAGTAATTTGAAGGAAGATGGGATTGATATAAAAGGGTTAATCCTGTTTCAACAATATGTCTGTGTTTCCTTTTAGAAACACCATTCTGCTCAGGTGTGTGAGGAAAAGTGGTTTGGTGAAGAATACCATTGGCAGAACAAAAGGCTTGAAACTCAGAATTAGTGTATTCAGATCCATTATCAGTTCTCAAAATTTTGAGCTTAATGGAGTGTTAAGTCTCAACAAGAGACTTAAAGTGTTTGAAGACAGAAAAAACCTCACTCTTATGCTTAAGCAAAAAGAACCATGTGAAACGAGTGCAATCATCAACAAAAATTACATAGTAATTAAAACCAAGCAAAGATGTAATGGGAGAGGGACCCCAAACATCACTTTGCATAACATCAAGAACAGAAGTGGATACAATAGGAGTTTTATTCAAATGATGTTTGTGCATCTTAGCACTTATACAAAATTCACAAGAGGAACAAGTCTCATCAATCAGAGACAAAGTAAGAGATGAAAATACAAGTTTAAGAGCTGAATACAAAAGTCTAGAAATTGGATGCCCAAGTCTGTGATGCCAAAGCAGAAGTTGTTGTGGTTTGACAAACATGAAAGCAGAATTGTTGGAATGATTCAATGATGCAGGTGTAGACAAATCAGAAAGTAAAGGAATAGGATATACCCTATCTTTACTCAGCCCTTTGTAGAATATCTTCCCCGAGGGAAAATCTTGAATTAAGAACTTATATGCATCAAAATAACAAAAAGCATCATTTTGGAGACAAAGCTTATGAACAAACAACAAATTAGATGCAAGGTCTTTTGTAAAGCAACACATCTAGAAAATTAAAGACTGGATAAAAATTTGCATCTAGGCAATGAAAGACTAGGTAGAATTTTCCTCCAAGCTGATGTGGACGAACGTTCTTTTAACATACTAGACATTTCAAATGACTATCCATGTCTGCTTTAATTGAATAAGCCACTTAATAGTAATGTAATTGTATATTTGACTTCATAGATCGTATGATTAAAACACTGATAAATCTCATCTAAATTGTCGCATATTAGGTTAGAAAACTAGGTTTGAAAAAAAATCTTCATCCTTAGAGAATTTAAATGTTGTTAATAGCTTGAAGTGAACTCCACATCATTTGGTCAATTAAGCATCTTTGCTAATATGCTCTGCAGCATTTACTTTATTAATGAGAAATTTTTAACAACATATAGGACAAACTATACGCATGATTATGCTCGTCACCTGCAAGCTTTTTGCTCTTTGGTTGTGATTTCACTCAATATGATACAATGAATAATCATAAAAATCAGAGTTAAGGTTAAATGTACATAACAAATAGAATAGATTACACATTCCCTATGTAGCAGTCTAGAAAGATCCACCTGCTGCATAAAAGGCAAGACGATGCATTACACATAACCCTGCCTTGGCATCTTCCAACTGCAATGTTAGTCTCTGCCAACGCATTGGTATATGACACCCAACCAGTGGTGGATGATCAAAGGGACTAGAGGGGGCCAAGGCCCCCCCCCCCCCCCCCAAACATTTTGAAAAATATCTATTTTACTATATGATGTAATTTTATTTACCAGTAACTCCTTGGAAAAATACAACTTGGCCCCCTCAATTTATTATTAAATGTCTAAATACTTTTTAGTGTAAGTAATAATCCTCTCATAATAAATATTTATATATATATATATATTATATATATTAGATTGTAAATAGCATTAGTGTTTTTTAATTTTTTTTGGTGCGTAAAATGTTATAATATCTTTCCAAGTGTAATGCTTTTTTTTCTTATTCCATGTAATTTTCAATCGTTTTAACCACATATCTTTAATTTATAATTGATTTAATTACAATCTTTGGCTGCCAGCAAATTGTTAAAAAAAAACCGTGTTTTATTTAATATTCAGATAACTTATAAATTATAAAGTAAATAATATACAATGACATAGTATTCTTTTACATCTAAAAAAATAAATAAATAGAAACATAAAATATAAAAAGAATTCTTCAAAGCATTTTAAATATAAATGATAATGATACGAACTTTTTTCTTCTTCTTGAGTTTTGTATTGTTTAGTTATATGGTTTAGTTAAATCGTGGCCCCCCAAAGAAAACTGTATGGCTTTGCCACTGCACCCAACAGTCCAAACCACTCAACTGACCCACTTATACAGATTCAGAAATATGAGAAGTTCAGAACCGTAGAAATCATCATGCCCCAATTGCATCAATAATTCTGCATGCACAAAATGTCACAGTCCTTCTGCAGTATATTGCAAAAACAGACAGCCTAACCATTTGCTTGATTTGTGTTTCATAACTCTAAAGTGCCAGCCTAGCCATATCATAATTAATATTAATGTTTTTTCATTACTAACCACACAATTCATCCATCTCCAAATTCCATTGATCAGCAAATGATGACCCTACCAAATAAATCTTCATGTTTCCACAGCACTGCTGTGTCTTCCCTTACTCTCATGAATGATTCTTCAATTCAAAGTGATGCACTTAGAAACAAATGAGACCAGAATATATGCTTATTAATGTACCAATCCATATCATCAGGAATCACATTGTTGCTAATACTCACTCAGCTTCCAAGAAATACAATTCCTAAAAATGCCTAGAACAGCCTTAACATTACTGGAATTGCGACCATCTACTTGATTACCTTAATAAGAGACAGGTAGGTGCGCATACACGTCATTGATCATGTAATCAATTACATAACTCATTTAATATTCATGTTGCTTTGTCTTATCTATACACTACTAAAAGCTAAAGCGTAGCCTTTAAAGTTGCTACGCTCACATTGAGCCACACCAGCAGCCATGTCATTTCTATCATCTTTTCTAAATTTGTCCTACAATTTTAAAATAGTTTTTATCAAATTTAAAATACTGATAAATATAAAATATTTTCCAGCCCCATCTCCACCATAAAGCCCACTTCCTATAAATTTAATTCCACCATAAAGCCCAAACCCAAAACCTTTTCAACCGAAACCCTTTCAAAACTCTTTGTTTTCATGGTTTCAACTTTTTGTTTTCCTACACGGTTTCAATTTCCTCTCACCACATTTTAGTTCTTTCCCCTTCCCCACTTTTTGTTCTATGGATTCACATTTAATTCATACCAGCCTCTCTCCCTTCTAATGGCAGCCTCTCTGTCTTCCTTCCTTCCTATCTTCCTCTCCTCACAGTACTATTTAAATATTGACAGAAGCTGGATAATTCGGTTGAGGTATCTCTAAATCCCAGTTTCTTTTGTGGTCCATTCTTTTTCTTGATGTTTTTTTTCCCTTTTTACTGCCATTTTCCTACTGTGGTGTGGATGATTGTTTACTGCCTCTTTCTTAGGGTGTTGAATTTTTTATTCCTGGGTTTTTTAATTGGAGCTTTACCTCTTTTGGGTCTGTTCATTTTGAGTTTTTTTATTGTTGGGTTTTTTTAATTCTATGTGATTCCAACGACTTAGTGTGACTCTGATTTCTTAGTGTAGTGCTATGGTGTTTGCTTCTGTTGTTTCCCAACAATTGGTATCAAAGCCTACTTCAATATCATGATTGTATAACATGTTGATTGGGTTTTAGAATCAAAGCAAATTGTTTTCCTAGTGTTTCAATTTTCTGCAGTATTTTTTCTGCATAATTGTGTTTATCATGGTCTTTGGTTTAGACATGGTTTGAAATTCATGGTTTTAATTTTAAGTCACTATGCAAGTGTTTTATTTTGTGCTAAGATTGTTTTTTTTAATCGAGATTTATAAGGATGCTATGGTGTGGCGGATTGTTTACTGCCTCTTTTTTAGGGTGTTGAATTTTTGATTGCTGGGTTTTTTAATTGGAGCTCTACCTCTTTTGGGTCTATTCATTTTGAGTTTTTTTATTGCTGGGTTTTTAATTCTATGTGATTCCAATGACTTAGTGTGACATTGATTTCTTAGTGTAGTGCTGTGGTGTTTGCTTTCACTGTTTTCAAACAATTGGTATCATAGCCTAGTTCAATATCATGATTGTATAACATGTTGATTGGGTTTTAGAATCAAAGCAAATTGTTTTCCTGGTGTTTCAATTTTCTGCAATAATTTTCTGCATAATTGTGTTTATCATGGTCTTTGGTTTAGATATGGTTTGATATTCATGGTTTCAATTTTAAGTCATTGTGCAAGTGTTTTTATTTTGTGCTAAGATTGTTTTTTTTAATCGAGATTTATAAGGCTTTAATCTCTCTCCCCACCTAAGATGTATTAGGCTGGGATTATAACAACTTGCCATCTTTTATGCATCCTAGAAATCTGGGTGGGTTCGATTTACTAACCGTCATTATAGTAAAAAATCTGGGTGGGTCTATAAAATATGTCATTGCAAGTTTCAACTTCCTTTTAAATATGTAATAAACTTGAAATACATCAGGGAAGCTGATGCATCCTATTAAAATACGTCTTTCAAGAAGAGCAAAACATTATAGTAAACATTTTATGCATCCTATTAATCTGGGTGGTTCTTACTTGCAAGTTTCAACTTCCCATTAAATATGTAATTAACTTGAAAGACATATTGTAAAATGTTTTCCTCTTCTTTAGTTAATTATTTAATTACATACTTCAAAAAATTAGTTTTTTAGTTCAAATTAGTTGAAAAAAATAGAAAGCAGAGCAAATTAGTTCTTTAGTTCAAACATTTTATAAATTACGTCTTTAGTTCTTTTTTGAGCAATACGTCTTTCCCATTTAATATCTGAGGTTGAAAGTATGTAATTAACTAATGAAAAAATATTTTTAATTAATTTTATAGTTATTTTTCATGTGAGAATGATATATTTTTAATGGAAATTTTTTAATGAAATTGGAGGGAAGACCTAAATTGCAAACTAGTTTTTATTAGCAGTATCTCGATAGGGAATATGTAAATTTTGATTTTGACAGTTTTTAGAGTACTATTGCATGCTATTCAATCAGAGGCATTTGTAAAAATGTTCATGCCCAAGCCAGTGATAATTGAATAATTACTCTTTATGTACTCATATCAGAAAGGCATATATGGGAAACTCTAATCAGATAAGCTGCATTTACTCAAGAACTTCTCCACTATTAGATTTGGTCACATGTATTTGGAAGTACACTAAAAATAAGTTAAATGATTTAAATTCTTATATCATTTTTATTCATTCTTGCATTACATTTTTTTTTCTTATTTATTTATTGGTGATCCACAAGTGTCATAGATAGATTCAGAGCTATTTCCACAATGGAGGCAGAAGTAGCAATATTTCTGGATAAAAAACAAATATAAGAGCAGTCAGGGCTTGATACAATTGCACATACTCAGAACATATTACTTCTCCTTTTCTGCAGTGTATTGTTTAATGAGTTGCTTTGCTAGGAAATTCCATTGTCGCCCGAACAATTTATGTAACCAAAAGAATTATCCAAAAGAAATAGGACATTGTTGAATGAGTTGCTTTGCTAGGAAATTCCATTGTAAATAAAGTTGGATTGTTTCTTCAAGTATGCCAAACTCTCAATTATAAATAAAATGAAAAAGGCTATGCTAAAATATTTTTATATTATCTTTTGGTATGCTAAAATAATTTTTATGTTATCTTTGGGTTGTGTAGGATGTTTAGTTTTTCTACCAATTTATTACGGATTATCTATTAAATTGCAAGTTCAAAAGCTAGAATATTTCTTTAGGTATCACTAAATGTCAGTTGTAAATAAAATGAAATGTTTTGCTAAAATAGTCCTCATATTATTTTTGGTGGTGTAGGCTATTCATATTATCCACCACTTATTTGAAATGATTTTTAGGTGGGTGTAATCAAATGGCTTTCTATAATTAAGACTAAACATTTAATGAAGAGATACGACTAGTTTAGATAACTTCATTGATAATGTAATTAAAATATGCTTATATATATTGCCACCAAGCCGGCCCTTCCACTAGGTCAATTAGGACATTGCCTAAGGCCCCCAAGTGGAAGGGAGGCCCCAAAATTTTGAACAAATAGGGTTAGGTAGGAAAAAAAATTAGTTTAGAGCATCCACAGCAGTGGAGCTAAAAATTTAGCTTTTTAGCTCCACCAAAAGTTACTTTATCTATTTTACCTATACACATGCTGCAGCAGTGGATTTATTTTAGCTTTCAACACAATAAAATAATATAAACATCACAATAAAATAATATAACTACTACAATAAAATAATATATCTCAATACCCAAAAAAATATCTACAGTACCCACAACCCATAATAAAAAATAGAAAAAACCAACAACAACAAAACCACCACTACGAACCCAGCAAAACAACAAGACCCACCACCATTCACACGGCAAACCACTGAGAACCAGCCAAAAAGCCTATACCAAACCCACCGAACCACCACCACAGCATCGCCAAACATCACAACAAACCATCAAACCCAAAAAATCAACCAAAACCTGCCAATCCAAACTACAATCAACCACCGCCGAGTATCACAAGAAACCACCACACGCAGAAAATCAACCAAAACCCGCCACTGGCACCACCATCATAGCTTCAGAATTCAATCTTGATGTAAATCTGTTAATCCCACCCACCAAACCTCAATCCAAATCCAAGAGAGATCAGAAGTGGAGGAGAAGCAGAACCCATCCCCACCACCATGAACTTGCAAAGCAAAACCCATCAAACCCATGCCCACCCAAGGCCGATCAAACCCACGCCCATCAACCCATTAAACCCACCCACCATCGGCACCACCATCACCAAAACACTCCTTCACAACAAACCCACCCACCACAGAAATCACCACAATCGACACCTCCACCGCCACCACGACCCATTAAACCCACCCACCATTGGCACCACCACACTCTCAACCCTGATACCAACGCACACCGGAGCACAACCACGACCCAGCGGCGGAGTGGAGGTGAGGGAACCCATTTCGATCCACGAGGCCGGAGGCGATCGGCGGCGTGGGTTTGAGGCAAATGGTGGCGTGGGTCTGAGGCGATCGGCGCCGGGCAGGGGCTTGGGTCGGCGGCAAGTGGAGGAAGGAGGAGAAAGAAAAAAAAAATGGCGAAGGAGGAAATGAGCAACGGGTAGAAATGGGGAAGGAGGAGAAAGAAAAAATAAATAAAATATTCTAATCACAGTGTGAACACAAAATAAAATAATATTTTTTGTTTTACCTTTGAGCTACAGTGCACATCTATCTTTAGATGTGCACTGTAGCTGAGAAGCAAAAAATTTTGCTTATAGCTCCACTGCTGTGTTCTTTTTTTGTGATAAGTGGTGCTAAAAAATAGCAATATAGCTATTTAGCACCACTGCTGTGAATGCTCTTAAGATGAATTTAAAAAAAATTTGGATCCTTCTAACTAAAGAACAAAAATTCTGGTATATCTTGTTAACCATTGGTACCACAAAAAATTCTTTGGTCTAAACAAAATCAATTGTCCCAAAAATAATATCATTATCCTCTAGATAAACCAAAATTCAACAAGACAAATTACAAAATCCAGTCAAAGAAATTAACCACAAAACAATCACAAATCACAACAAATAAAAAATAAAAAAATATCAAATCCCTAAAATTATTACGGTTTCTATTTCTCATTCTTGCTCTCTACCTCTTTCTCTCAAGTCTCAACTCTTGCTCTCCGCCTCTTGCATTCTTTCTCTCTACGGGCTTCCTCCGATCTGAATCAATAATCATCCGATCACATCTGAAGACTTTGATATGAACTGAGGACTGACCAACTGAGGTATAGTTTTGTTCTCTTTCTTTTGATTATGCAGATGCGTTTTTGACTTTTTGTTCTCTTTCCTTTTGTTCTGTTTCTTATCTGTTGCTGGCTGGGGGCCGCTGGGCCTACTTCTACATTCTATTCTAGCTGGCCGTTAGGCCTTGAAGACTTGAAGTAGTTTTTTATTATTATTTTTTTTTTTAAAGCTTGTGTTTGTTTTTTATTTATTTATTTATTTATTTATTTATTATTATTATTATTATTATTATTTTGTTATAGGTGATACTTCCGTAATAGGGTCTGTTTTGGCTGGGCTTGGTTTTCTTGTCTGGCTAGGCTTGGACACTTGAAATTCTATTTTGGCTGGGCTTGGTTTTTTTTTTTTTTTAAATCTTGCGTTTTTATATATGTATATTTTAGTTATAGGTAATATAATGAGTAAGTCTTTATTTTATGCAGGTGTTATTGTTCGGTGAAACCACAATAATATTTTTTATATACATCAAGTTCTATTGCTTTACACTTTAAAGTTATTTTTTATTCTAGTCTTTATAAAGATATTGTTTGATTAGAAATATCTACTATAAAATATGTATCTAGATATGAAAAACTTAAAAAAAAAAAAAATTAATTGAGTCTCAAAAATGATCAATGGATAAATTTGTTATTAGTAATAAACAAAATACAATACAAAATTAGATGAAAATATTACAAATAAGCAAGAAATTTACCAAAAAGAGTTAGAAGATAATGAAATGATACAATTGCAAGATAACAATGATGTTCAATTTTGCAATATAACAAATCTTGATAATGAACTTCAAAGAATTTAGAATATAAATTATAAAAAATAAAAAATAAAAACCCCATTTTAGTTCTCGCCTTAAGCCGGTCAGCCTGATTGCCACAAGTTTAACACGACCGACCAACTACATATCAGAATAATTGTTTATATTATATTATGAATGACTTCCAATGGTGGAAGTCGTTCTTCTTCATTATTTAAAATGGAGAAGACCTTTTGCGGTAAAAAGGGAACATTTAATGGCGCGTTTGGTGAGCTATCCCATGCAAAATAAGATCTTCTCCATGTTCTAGTCAAAGCATCCCTTCTGTAAATGTGAAGATGAGAGTTAGCCCATGAGCCATGAGTTTGTCTCTCTTCAAAATCAGATTCACCAGTCAGATCAAGGCTCTCTCTCTCCATCTCTTACACTTCGTCAAGGTCTCACTTGTACTACATTCCAGAATTTTACAATCCAATGTAATTCTAAGTTCCTAACCACCACTCAATGTCAATTCTTTTTTTCTTTTTTCTTTTTAACTCTCTGTGTATTTCTTTCTTTTTAGTTAGGTTGAAAGTTGCAGAGGAAACAGAGGAGTCTGACTTCGAATGTGCGTAAAGATCTGACTGCACGACACTATGTTATCACTTGTTGAGGTTATCCTTTGCTTCATATTTTTCCTTTTTTCCACTTAAATTACATTCTAAACCTATAATTAGTGTGTAACAATTTTTTTTCTTTTAACAAAAGGTAGAAATTGTGTGTATCAAATTAAATCATATAATTTTAAAAGTAATAAATTAATCCCATTAAACCGAGGCTATGTTTAATAACAGTTTTTGCTTTTTGTTTTCAAAAACTTATTTTTGAGAATCAAAAGAAAAAACTTTATCGTATTTTTAAAATCAAAAACATTTTTAGCCAGTTGAAATAAAAAGATAGTTTTCTGAAATTAAAATAAATAAATAAATAACTTAGATATCATTTTGTGTACACAACTTGTCTCAACTCTAGACAAGTTATAACGGAGCTCCTTTTGTACACAACTTGTCCCAACTCCAGACCAAAACTAGAGATATCCCTTGGGTCTGTAAATTTATGGAGGTAAGAAGTTGAATAGTGAAGTTCTCGCATAGATCTGTTCAAAATTTGGGATAGAGAGAGAGAGTCATGGTTCTCAAGACATAGTGAAGAAGAAGCCATGGATCTTCCTATTTGTAAGGTGGCGATTCTCTTTAGGATTGTTGAATAGAGTGCAAGATAAAGAGAAAAAATCTTGTGCGAGAGAAGATTGTGCGAGAGAAGAGTGAGAAAAAAATATATTACAATTTGTTATTAGTAGGATTTGAGCACTATTGCTAACTCCTTAAATAAGACAAATTCATTAAATTAGGCACATATATTCATTGATTTTTCAAAAATAGAAATTGAAAACAGTTTTTTACTTGTTTTCAGCAATTTCCTTCACAAACTGAGTTTTGAGATTTTTTTTTTTTTTTTTTTTTTTCCTATTCATTTTGGGTTGCCAAACAAGTTTTCTAGGCTAAAAAATAGAAAACTATTTTTGGAAACAGAAAATAAGAGGAAAAAAAAAACAGTTACCAAACATACTCTTAAGTTTTGAAAAGTAGCAAGTTAAATCATATAATTTTAAAAGTAACAAATTAATTATATAATATCAATAAAAATAACATTAATTTTACCGTTTCACTTAAGTGGACTAAAATTTCCCATCAAAAAAATAAATAAATAAATGGACTAAAATTTATTTTGTTACTTTTTAAAAACTCGTGGATTAATTTGTTACTTTTAGACTTATAAGATTTATTTTGTCATATATTCAATGAAATTTCTCTTTTCTTATTTCTTTTTAGATTTCCAGCTACTTTTTAATATATTTCTCTTTTATGCTCATTCCATGCTGATCCGGCTAATATTTGATCTATAATAATTTAAATTGGTTCCAATTTGAATCTTTTGAGAAGCTAGCCTTTTTTTTAAGCGTAATTTAAAAAACACAATTATATTTACTAAATTTTTGTTTCAAGAAAGGATTTACGCTAACTTGATTGTACACTTGGAATCATGTTTTCAAAATATGATTTTAAGAAAAATAATAATAATTAATTCCCAAATAATTTCAAAACTGTGTTGATTTAAATATTTATTATTAAAACAATATTGTTTTGCAAATTCTACAAAGAATTCGTGCACGCTATTTTAACCCCTTTGCAAATTACATATATGCATTGTTGTAAAGTTCATTTTAATTGTTTAGAGTGAGCTGAAACATTATAGTTCTAAAATTGTCTATTTATTGATACTTCATTACTTCTTTTCTTTTTATTTTCATTTCATCCAAAGTTTTGATTTCTCCAAGTAAATGGGAAGTGATATTGAGAAAGATTCTGTGTTATTTTAAATGGGTTTTGACGAATAGATACCTTAGTCTAGCACTGGATTTTGCGTTGATTCTGAGACTTTATTGTTCAATTTAGGTGGTTGCATAAGAGCTTCTTCTACCATTGTCTGATCCCTTCCTCTGCCATAGCTCACCAAAAAAATCAACAAACTATTATGGCAAGCAAAGCACGAAAACTTGTCCTCGCTTTGTTATGTCTGCTACTCTTCTTGGGGCCATCTTCCCAGCTTGACACATTATTTCAAGGTCGGGAGATCAAATTCGAGGATGGGGATGAATTAGTTTCAGCTCAAGGAAACTTTAAACTAGGATTTTTCGAACTTAAAAGTAACAATTACTACTTAGGAATATGGTACAACAACCTTGCAGTCTTGCAGGAGAATATAGTGTGGGTTGCCAATCGGGACACTCCTATTTTTAACTATTCTGGAAGTCTTACGACTCTTACTCTCACCATTGATGGTTATGGGAACTTGAAAATTTTATACAATGGGGGGCTTTCTGTTGTGTTATATTCAGGACAAGAAGTTAGTCATACAAGTGCTGTTCTACTTGATACTGGTAATTTTGTACTGCTAGAACAGAGTACAGGGCGACAATTGTGGCAAAGCTTTGATTATCCTACTCACACACTTCTGCCAGGAATGAAACTTGGAGTTAATCAGAAAACAGGACAAACTTGGTCTCTGAGATCATGGAGAGGCGTGAATTTACCTGAAGTAGGGGACTTTACGTTTGGCCTGGACCCTAACCAAACAAATCGATTGGTCATCTTATGGCATGGGAAAATCTATTGGACTAGTGAGCCTTGGAACAGTAGTCAATTCGAAATACCATTTTCGAGCTATGTATCAAATGAGAATGAAACATACTTCAATTACTCTGGGGGAATCGACATCACAACAACCCCGCGGTTATCGATAGATTACTTGGGAAAACTTAATGATTCCAGCGGAACTCTAGTCAGCTGCAGTCCTTCCACTTACCCCATTTATTTGGATCTACTTTCTGCTCTTCCCATTTATGTAGGTATAAATAGTGGATGTGCGGTGAAAAAGCTTCCTGAGTGCAAGGGTCCTAATTCCAGTCTTTATATAGTTTTCGATTGGTTGGGCAACAGCAGTAATGGATTCAAGTTTAATGAAAGTGACAACCTGACCATTGTGGATTGTCAGGCCAAGTGCTTGAACAATTGTTCTTGTATTGCCTATGCACCTACAAATGAGGATAGCGATGCTGGCTGTGAAATTTGGAGCACATGGCCAAAAGAAATAACTTCGACTTTTATTTTCGGACGGACAGTATACTATCTTAAATCACCAGGTAAGTCTACCCATACCCAATTTATCACATAAATATATATAATTGACATGTACATACAAAGAGTAAGTAGGAACAGATGATGAACGGATGATCTGCATGGCTTTTATGTATAGATGATATGTAGAAAGTAATGTGGCTGCTTGATATATGAAACTAATTAACTGATTATTTTTGTTGATGACTTGGTAAAAATTACGCATTGTTGATTTCTTTACTAGCATAAGTTTTATCTTTTGGGGATTGTGAATCATTTGAATGTGCTATGCTCTACATCTAAAACACTAGAAAAACATAAACAAACAAAAGCAAAAACGAATCTAATCAGTATCTGTATTACACAATTATTTTATTCAATCTTATTCGAATTCTTACTAACTCAAATTCTTCTGACAAAGAATTGTCATAGAAGGATCCATATGGAATAAGAGTTTCAATGGTTAAAGACTTAAAGTTGTCTATACTTGAATTCTGAACAAAGGCCCCAACCTTATTTCAAAAAATAAATAATAAAAAAGGAAAAAAATAATGAGAAGAATTTCAAAAGATTTGATGCCCCTATAGGTCAAAACCGAAGCTAGGAGTCTGCATCCAACCCACCAACCCTACAAAATGACCCATTCCAACTCAATACCTTGAGTTGGTTTTGTGAGTCGTTAGGGTTGGAATTTTATTTTGAGTGGCAAGTTGAATTGAGTCCAGGTTGATAGTTTTTTTAACTCATCTAAACCAACACAACCTAATATATATAGTTTTTTCAACCCAACGTATGCACACCTCTAACTGAAGCAATGAATTTTATTGATCTTAGTTTAATTTCTAATGCCAAGCAGTTCCTTCATCTTAAATCATAGTAAATGATAAGAAAAACAAAATGAATAGAAAAACGGTTGCTAGTAGAACACTAAAAATTTGTTTGTCCATGCATGTACCACACAATGTAGATTACAGCCACGCAAAGAGGTGGTAAATATGGCTCATCGTGGTGGTAGGGGGATTTTTGATCACCTTGGGCTTCTTATGCTACATAAAATGGAAAAAACACAGAGAAGAAGGTAATTGATGTTCCTACCTAGATGCTTTTAGCTATATTACTGATGAAAGAAGCAACAAATTTTCAAGATATATTTTGCATATGTTAATTAGGGGAGAGAAAAAGGAAAGAAAAGATGCTTATACAAGAACTTCGAGGTAATGTAATACCTTCCCCTGTACATGACAAAGTGCAGAAGCAAAATAAAGATGAGCAAGCTAACCATGAGCTGCAAATCTTCAACTTTGAAAGCATTTCTATTGCTACAAGTAATTTCTCAATCAAAAATAAATTAGGAGAGGGTGGTTTTGGACTAGTTTATAAGGTTAGTTTGTGATTTTCTCTCTCTCTCTCTCTCTCTGATAAAGTTTAAATTTTCTATTTGTCCCAATACTATCTCTTTAATTATTTAATTGTATGAATTTTGAACTTAAGACCTATTCTAAATAATCCAACTCATCCAATCAATAAATTGTTTAAATCTTCTATTTAAGCAAATACTATCTCTTTAATTATTTAATTATTTTTGTATGAAATTTGAACTTAAGGCCTAGCCTAGCTAATCCAACTGGTCCAATCAATAAATTAACACTTGAACTGAGCTCAAGGGCTCAATAGAATCTTGATAGAAAATCAAATAAGGTTAGTAGAGACTGAATTAAGATAATGTGAGTAAAATATGACTAACACAATATATACTTTCAGGGTAAATTACCTGATGGGCAAGAAATAGCAATAAAAAGACTATCGAGAAATTCTGGACAAGGATTTGTAGAGTTCAAGAATGAAGCTATTCTCATTGCTAAACTCCAACACACTAATCTCGTTAGGCTTTTAGGATTTTGTATTCAAGAAGAAGAAAAAATACTAATCTATGAGTACATGCCCAACAAAAGCTTAGACTTCTTCCTCTTTGGTAAGGCATATGTTTGCTTCTGCGATGATTTTTGTTTCTTTTATATGAAGTTAATCAATACTTAACATTTGCTTGATATTATTTTTTATTTTGAGTCAGATTCTACTAAAAAGTATTTATTAAATTGGAAAAAACGCTTCAACATCATAGAAGGCATTGCTCAAGGACTTGTTTATCTCCACAAATATTCAAGACTTACAATAATTCATCGAGACTTAAAAGCAAGCAACATTTTGCTTGATGAGGAGATGAATCCGAAAATATCTGATTTCGGCATGGCTAGAATATTTGGATTGAAAGGATTAGAAGAAAACACAAATAGAGTTGTTGGAACATAGTAAGTATTCTATTTGTGAGTTTGTGCTAGTGTATATATGTGCTTGTCCATACACTAAAGTTCATTGGTCAATTATTATTTCAGTGGTTATATGTCCCCAGAGTACGCTATGAATGGTGTTGTTTCGATAAAAACCGATGTATTCAACTTTGGAGTCCTACTATTAGAAATTGTGTGTGGCAAGAAAAATAATAGTCGCTATCAATCTGATGATTTACTCAACCTTATAGGATATGTAAGTTTTTCACTTACCTCTTCTTAAAATTATACATGGAATTTTGGACTTGATAGGTAACATTGTGCATACAAATTGACTTGTATCAGGCATGGCAGTTATGGAATGAAGGCAAGGTTCTAGAGCTAATAGACCCTGTAATACTAGATGAATCATGCCCTCCATCTGAAATATTAAGATGCATTCATGTTGGTCTCTTATGTGTACAAGACCACGCATTAGATAGACCAACCATGATAGATGTTGTTTCTATGCTCTCAAATGAGGCTCTTCAACTTTCTCCTCCAAAACAACATGCATTTTTTATCAACAGAGTTGCAGAAGTGCTAGAAAATTGTTCCTTAAATAATGTCACAATTTCAGTGATAGAAGTGAGATAAATATAAAAAAATCCAGTAGTTATGTTTGAATGTATTATTATATACACACCTGTGTGACGCCTGTGTGATAAGGGCTATACATGATTGACTAATCAAGCATTTATGGCTATATTAATGTGTTTAATTAATGAGTTAATGAGATTTTTAATAAGGGATCTATGCCTATAAGTCTATAACTGATTAGGTTTATCTTCTAATCTTCTTAGAGCATTCCCATCAAAGCTTTTATAAATTTTAGCATTTAGCATTTCAAAAAACCACTTTATCAATTTTAACAACTCATTTTACAATACACCCAACATCAAAGGTTCTAGTATTTTTTTACCATTTCGTTTAAAATAATATAAACTACTCATCTATATATTTCTAAAAGCTGAAGCGTAGTATTTATTGTTGCTACGCTCCAGTTGAGCCACATCAGTGTCCACGTCATTATCTCTTTTTTTTCCAATTTTCCTATAATTGTTTTTAACATTTTTTTTTTTAATATTTACATTTCTCCAACCTTTCTCCTTCCCTTACCTTTTCATCTCTCCACTACTTCTCCAACCTTTCTCCATTTCTTACCTTTTCATCTCCCCACTACCCTCTAAATTAATATCATTCTTCCTCTTTCCATTCATCTTCTTTTATTTTTGTCTTTTCTTATTCACACCCACTTACTATAAATTTGTCGCTATCTCTTCCATTCTATGCATAGTTTTCCCTCACAACAAAACGGTTCTCTCTCTCTCTCTCTCTCTCTCTCTCAAATTTTTGGTAGATTTTTTTATTTTTTTTTTGCATATCTGCTTTAGGATGATAATTTTTAATATTCTATAAAACTCTACTTTGGCTTAATGCAATTTAGTTTTGTTTTTATTTTTTTTTTTTTTTTGTTCTTTTTAATTGTTAAATGTTATCCTATTGCGTTATAAAAAGTTAAATATAGCATATAAAAATATAATATTATTCTATTACATAGCATGATTTGGATAATTTGTTATTTATTGTAAATTGATATTTCTTCTATTACATAGGCATGATTTTATATTGTGCTCAATTTAGATGTTAAACTATGAAACCTTACTAATTTTTGTTTATTCTTTATTCCTTTGTGGAGGACAAAGTACTCTTAATAGTTGTATTAGAAGTACACTATAATGCCATTTATTTAGAGAAAAGCAATTTTAGCTTTTGCAATTTTAGAGAAAAGCAATGTTAACCAAATGAAAATAATCGAATGGGTGACAAATTTTAGCTTTTGCAATTTTATTTTATTTTAATAATTATTATTATTTTATAACAATGCATATATAGAAATTTAATTCTTAGATTTTGCTAATAATTGTTTATTTGATAATATGTTTTGGGTGGATGAAATTACAACAAATTGTTTTCCTAATTAGTCCAATTAATCATTGTTAAGTTTTATTAATTTTCTTAGTTACATTTTTCGGTGTTCTGAATTGTAGGAAGAAAAAATAAAGTTTGAGAAAGTTTGTTTAAAACTAAAAGAATAATTTCCAAAATTTATATTCTTTTTAATGATTCACAAAATGTTATAAATAACTTTTATTAAAAAAATGAATATTTTCGTTAACTTGCTTTTTGAATTACTAAGAAAAATTGTATCGCTTTCATTTTGATACAAAAAAATTTGTATTTATGATTGTTCTTATATTACATTTATGATTGTTCCTATAATAAAGAAAATTATGATTACAAAATACATTACTCTTTATTAAATTAGTTTAAATTGTAAAAAAATAAAAATTAATAAAACCATCATAAAATAATTATCACGTGTAACGCACGGGTTTGTGGCTAGTTAAAATAATAAAAAATAACTACACAAACAACCTTTTCCACCACAAGCATTAAAATAATAATATTTTTTTTAAAACCATCTGGATTTAAAACCACAAGGATTCAACTGAACTCAATGTTAACTCGGGCCATATATATTTTGTAACAATAAATGCCGTAATAGATATGTAAAGTCAATAACTGGTTTATAAAAGTGACCCCGTTTGATAATTTCTCTTTTTGTAAGTGGCTTCAGGCTTGGCGAAGTAAGTGACATTTCATAACCTATCAAACAGATATTGAACCAAGGGAACCGGATCCTTGTTCTTCACTTTCACCTTATTCAATGCCCTGTAATCCACACACATACACAGCGAGCCATCTTGCTTCTTTTGTAATAAAACTAGAACACCATAAGGGACTTTGGAAGACTGAATATACCCAGCATCTAGCAATTCTTTGTATGGAGCCCCTTCAGGAGGCTTCGAACTAGGAATGCTGCATGCACAAAATGTGACAATCCTTCAGCAGTATAGTGCAAAAGAGGCGCCACCAGCATCTTCTTAACAAACAAGCAGGCTTTTTCGTCCCTATAATAGTATAATACTCGATATTGTTTTCTTTCCGTTACCAACCATACATTCCATCCATCTCAATGATCAGTAAATGATGACCACACCAACTAAATTTTCATGTGTCCAAAGCGTTGTTTTGTCTTCCATTATTCTCATGAATGCCTCTTCAAGATGACGCGCACACATAAACAAATGGTATTGGTATCCCAAACTTATGTGTATTGATGTTTATGATATACCAACTCATCTCACCAAGAATGGAACTGTCGTTATACTCAATCAGCCTCCAATAGTTACGATTTCATAAAATGCCTAGACCATCTGCTTGATTACCTTAATGAGAGAGAGGGGGGCATTCACATCTTTTACTCAGATGACTGCCAGGACATCAAGATAGAGCATGCTCTGACTTCTTCAGAAATTGGCATGCTTTAAATTGGTAACTTCAACTATGAACCCCTCAAAGCACCTGGGCTAGTACCACCTTCATGACGATTTGGTTCTTCATGAAGCAGATAAATGGATTCCCCATTGGAGATCTGCAGGTACAATGTCATTGGCCAAGCCACTTGTTTGTTAATTCGTTTAATGAAATACTAATGAGAAAAAGAAGATGAAATAAGGGATATAAGATAACAGGGTTGCTCAACTTGCTATGTAAACTAGTCGCAAATCCACACAATATGCATAGGGTTTTTTTTTTTTTTTCCTAAATAATATGCAGAAGATTTTTAATTTATGCAAAAGCAGAATCATATATTTATATAGAATTTGTGTGTTCAATTGTTCACTTCCTTTCTAGAAGAAAGATCAAAAATTTTCTTTTGGCCAGCTTGAAAACAAAATCTGATGCTTCTACAGAATCAGTAGGCTGAATGCTCCGGCTTCGATAGGCTAATGGTTGTTGTGAAGGGCTGCAAAGATGAACACACTATCAAAGGGGACCGAGGTGGACCGGCCAAAAACCCTCCGATGACTAAGTTAGTTTCTTCCAAGAAAAGAGTTTCAACTTTAGAAGAAAAATCTCAAAATGCACTTCCCTTTCTTTGATTCAGACCAGTCCTTTATATAGAGAACCTTGGAGCGGTTATTGGCTTAGTAACTTCCCCAAGATTTGTGGAATTCAGTGAGTCCAGACATAACTTTCTCAATGGCTATTGGAGTCACAACCGTTGATGGAAGTTATGTACTTAGGAGGAATCTGCGGCGATGAATTCGGGTTGGGTAACCGCTTCAAGATTTTGTGGCTCGAATTTTCCATACTTGTGAATGAATTTTCACTTGAGAGTTTCTAAGTGTCATGTGGTCGTCCATGCACTTCGTGCATGGATGACTCTTTGGTTTTCTGACGGTGTTATGTGAGTCGTCTATGTGTTTCGGCTATGGACGACTCTATTGCTCAGACGGGAAACTTGAATATTTGGCTCAAGATTCGTGGACGAGCCATATGGACGAATATGAGTTGTAATTTTCAATATCCCATCAGTTGTCCCCTTGTCCAATGGTCGTCCAAAGACATTATTGGGATTTAATGTGTACCTTTGTGGTTCTGACCAGAAAAATCTTTTTTTTTTTTTGTGCCACATGTCACGACTTCATTGGTTGACCTGTTGCGTCGATTGCGTTTTTCAAAGGGACTGCCACCTGTCGTTTTCTCAATGGATGGTGTCGCTTCGCTGACCCTACATCCGGGCCCTATAAATAGGCACATTCTCTTTCTTACCCCTCACATTTCTCACTCCCAGAAGAAACGTCCTGGTACTCGTCTATCTCCTTCTCTAAACTACCACTAGACGAAGACATGACTAAAATGAAGAAAGATTAAGACGAAAACCTAAGAAAGAAGAGGAAATACCTGACAGAACTAGGAGGAGAGCTAGACGAGGCTCTTGGATGAGATGGCAAAAAGAAAATTATGAGAAATAACTTTCCCAAGATTTGTGGAATTCAGTGAGTCTAGACATAACTTCCTCAACGACTATTGGAGTCACAACCGTTGATGGAAGTTATGTACTTAGGAGGAATCTATGGCGATGAATTCGGGTTGGGTAACTGCTCCAAGGTTCTCTATATAAAGGACCGGTCTGAATCAAAGAAAGGGAAGTGCATTCTGAGATTTTTCTTCTAAAGTTGAAACTCTTTTCTTGGAAGAAACTAACTTAGTCATCGGAGGGTTTTTGGCCGGTCCACCCCGGTCCCCTTTGATAGTGTGTTCATCTTTGCAGCCCTTCACAACAACCATTAGCCTATCGAAGCCGGAGCATTCAGCCTACTGATTCTGTGGAAGCATCAGTTGGCGCCGTCTGTGAGGAGGAGAAAACTTCAAGTTTTAAAGTTTATCTTTCTCCGACAAAAGACTGTATGATTCGGACAAGATCAAGGGCCACAAGCCCAAGCCACCAAGAGAGTAGGGATGCTTCTAGTAATTCCCACAGACGGCGCCAACTGATGCTTCCACAAAATCAGTAGGCTGAATGCTCCGGTTTCGATAGGCTAATGGTTGTTGTGAAGGGCTGCAAAGATGAACACTCTATCAAAGGAGACCGGGGTGGACCGGCCAAAAACCCCCCGATAACTAAGTTAGTTTCTTCCAAGAAAAGAGTTTCAACTTTAGAAGAAAAATCTCAAAATGCACTTCCCTTTCTTTGATTCAGACCGGTCCTTTATATAGAGAACCTTGGAGCGGTTATTGGCTTAGTAACTTTCCTAAAATTTGTGGAATTCAGTGAGTCCAGACATAACTTCCTCAACGGCTATTGGAGTCACAACCGTTGATGGAAGTTATGTACTTAGGAGGAATCTGTAGCGATGAATTCGGGTTGGGTAACCGCTTCAAGATTTTGTGACTCGAATTTTCCATACTCGTGAATGAATTTTTACTTGAGAGTTTCTAAGTGTCATGTAGTCGTCCATGCACGAAGACTCTTTGGTTTTCTGACGGTGTTATGTGAGTCGTCCATGTGCTTCGGCTATGGACAACTCTATTGCTTAGACGGGAAACTTGAATATTTGGCCCAAGATTCGTGGACGAGCCATATGGACGAATCTAAGTTGTAATTTTCAATATCCCATCAGAATCAATATTGAAATATCTCTTAATAGCGAAAAGATAACTTTCACCTTCATTGCATTGAAAAACAAACAGCCAGAAATATTACTTCAATATCAGTATATGGGAACTATAAAATATGCTATTTCCCCACTATTACAGTAATTGATCTGATGCAGAACATAACTCTTAAAGAAATTTGCAGGAACACATGCAGGAAATAATCAAGAAGAACATAACAAACCGTAGCACCGCTTAAAGTATGCCTAGCATCACCACTAAGCTGTGGAAATTCTCACTACAATTTCATTCATGAAAATCATCGTACCAATAACATTTCCTCTGGGGCTATAAATAAGGTCCCATATTACATCAAATATGGAAACATCAACTCATACTAAAAATGGCAGTCAAATCCCATAAAAACCGAAAATTAAATTCAAATCAAAGCATACCCCATAATAGTTCAGCGTCAAATCGGCAACAATCTGGACCAATGGAATCAATCGGCATCAATCTGGTGTATGCATCAAGATCCATCTAGCACGTATGGATAGGCAATGCAATGGATAACTCCTTATCCTAGAACACCACATACGCAAGATTTACTTCAGTATATTAATAGTTGTCTTAAATAAAAAAAAAACCCTTCAGTTCATTGGAAACTGATGCCTACAGATGTGTATATATATATAATAGCGATGAAATCAATAAATGAATTCTTTAGACAAAAAAATTTTGATTGCAAATTTTTATCTTTCAAGCTACAGTTAGAAGTTCAACTTCAAAGAAGGGGCAAAGAAATTACTCAAGATCAACCATGGAGCTAGTAGCAGCATGTTAAATATTTAGTTTAACTCCAAGTCAGCATAATTATTTATACATCAAATGCATATTCTTAGTATTCATTAATTACTAATTAGTATACTCTTACGCTTTTCAACTCTTGATCATTTTTCCTCTAGAATTATGATTGAAACAACTACAAGTCTGCAAGTGCTTTCAATCAATCTATCCCTTTTTAATTGTTTCTAATCCCAAATACAATATGCAACAAACAAAAAGAAATTACCAAATCATTAAGTAACTACTAAAGTGAGCAATATAATTATTTGAGTTTCATTCAAGAATTTTGGCGTTCAAAATAAAATAAATAACTAAAGAAATTGAAAATTAATTTTTTTGTATAGTCTATGAATTCCTATAGGTATAAACAATTGAAATTAAGTGCGAAGACCAAGTGAATAACTACCATTAGGATTCAACCGCCAATAATAAATGGCATAGAAAACCAAAGTGATTGAGATAAAACTATAACCACTAAATCAAATAAGAACAAATTACAGCAACTATATCAACATTTTTTTTATATATAAATAACAGCAACTCTATCAATATTACATGAAAAATTCACCATACATAAGCATGAAGAGGAACTTTCAAAAACAACTCTAGCACCAAAGGAATAGAAAAGGTATTAAAATAATCTCAAACCCTTTGATAAAGAATTATAGAAGTTATTATTGCTCTTCACTTAATTAGCGAGTATAGTCTAAAATTTATTTATAATACAGCACAAGAAGAAGAGTAACAATAATCAACTTGCAGCAAAGACCTTAAAAAACAGTAATCCACAACTAGTATAATTAATCAACTAAAAGTAACAAAATCAAATGTAATTAAAAAAAAAAAGAGTAATTATTAGGTACTCCTAGATTATCTAATAATTTTCCTTAAAACAATTAAGTGCAAATCCAAATTTAAGCTATTTATGAAGCAATTTTCAGATTATTAGGGGGTACAGCTAAGGAATGCCTTAAACCAAACATGGAAATAAAAGAAAAAGTCAGATATAAATCAAAATTGAGATATTTTTAAGCAGATAAAATGCTTGATAAGAAATATGGCAAGAGACACACGATTAAAAAAAAACCCCAATAGCCAAAACAGAAACAAAATTATATATTAGACAATAAAATCAACAAACCTCACCTTCTTATAAGCTTGTGTGGTCTTGGAGTCTAATGCTAGGATTGTATAGTGTGATTCTTTGTTCTTTGAAGTTGTTGATAAGTTGGTTTAGATAACTTGTAAATGCTAAATTAAATGAAGAAAAATCCTATCTATCATTTAAAAATTACATTAAACTTGCAGGAAATTTTGATGAACCAGTTTTTGTTTGTCCACTATGAGAGGATGCAATGGCTCTGACAGAGGAAATGCAAAGGACAATAATCTGGAATAAAATCTGGTTAACTTCAAAATTGGCAATCTTGATAAGAGGACCTAGATTTCACCATTATGTTTGATTATGAAAATTAGAAGTAGGATTGGTTTAGTGTCGTAACTTACAGAGAGAGAGAGATATAAAGAATTGAGAGAGAAAGACAAAGAACTAATCATAGCTAAATCACCAATTGTTTATGCGAGCCGTTTAGGAAAAACTATGCCGAATGTCGTACTAGACCTACAAATTGATAGTCAAGTAATACTCATATTGAAACTCGAGATCTACCTGTGTGTGCTTGGTTCCACATAGAACGTCACCAGGTCATTGGAAAAAAATGCATATTTGTCTTGCTTGCTCATCCCCTTTTTGAAGAAAAGTTCCAGTTGTCAAATATGGAGGTATCCGCAATGCAACTGCAAAATATTGAGTGCCCTTTATATTAAAGGTTGTTCAGGTGACAGTGCCACTGTTACCATTCCCATCGAGTTAAAGGAAGAAGCAGCAGGAGCATGGAAAAGCATCCTCAGAATTCATCCCCTCAGAGCCCTCTATATATATCCTTTTTAACTATTGCTTGATTTACATTCCCAATGGAACCACATTTAAGTTTGTCACATCAGTAAAAACCCTGTACAGCCAATTATGTAATGATAAATTTATAATATAAATAATCAATTAACCTTATCAAAAAAAAATATATATATATATATAAATAATCAATTAATAAAGTAGCATCCTATATGATATGATTAGTTGCTAACCATCATTCAGATCATCTTAAAGTATTAGAGATTAAGGTATAAGCATTTAAAAATGAATATATCTACATAGTTGTTTTTGAACAACTATTTTTCCGAGTATTCATTTTTTCCCTATAATGTGATTGAAGGGAACTGTTCAAAATTAAGCAGGAATGCATGACCAAATACAATGGCACCCTCAGGAGCACTATCACCAGATAAGCATCAACAGATAGGAACGGTAAGTTGAATAAGAAGCACCAAACACAGTAAATACAGTCAAAATTCATGAGATGCATTCTAATCAGTTCAGGAGACTGTAACATCTAGCAAAAGCCGGGTTAAGTGGAGTTAGAAACTTGTGTATCAATTAAAGGGACCAGTTGGCAGTTTAACTATAAAGTTTCCTTTTCCTTTTTTTATTATTCATATAAAGTTCCCATTCCAATAATACAAATGAGATCTATTTTTCAGTTTTTGCTGAATACAAATGGATATCTATTGGCTGTCTTTATGTTAAGTAATTCTCTGTGACATGGAATCAATACTTTTGTGAGGACATCTAGTGTCTATCTTCTACTCTAATTCTTTTTGTTCCGAGCTTCTTCAAAAAGGAGGGGAGAGTACTACTGCTTAGTCATGAATATAAAGTTAAATATGGAAATTTTGCTCCAGCATTTTGAAAAATTCTTCACAAATGAAAAAATACAAATCTAGTATAAATTATTTGGTTGGCAGTTGAACTTAATGTTATTGCAACACCTAAAATTCTGATACAAAGTTACAAACCATTCTTTCAGGGCAACAATTGCGGCCCAATTCCTAGAAAGGATAACTTATAAAGGTCCTACCCAATGAACAAAACTCCAACTTCTGTGGGGTCTAGGATTCCAACTCGGAACATGTTGCTTTGGGTGAAAGACACTTACCAGGAGCTTTAGCTTAAATGACACCTCCTTCCCTTGTAAGAGCAAGGTGGAGTTTAAGATTGTAGGTTCAAGACCCACTAGGTGCATGCAACTTACCAATCAAAAGATTATAGCAACCTATGCACAAAAAAATGGATTCAGAAAATGATGAAAGTAAGAAATTGTAATCCATTCCCAATGGAGATCAATGCAGAATCCATGGTTGGAAAGGTGATATCAACTACAATGAGTAGCTTGAGTTGGGTAGCATACATAATTTTTTGTAACAAATATCTTTTCACATTACAGTTCGTTTCTAGGCTAAAAGCAGAGTGAGCTTCTGCATCATTGTTGGGTTCCTACCTCAATTCCAACTCTATTAAGATAAAATGATTTCACCAATACCAACACTCTAAGATAGATATACTAAGTGGAACAAACATGCAAGAACTTTTCAGAGTTATACTATAAAGAGATTATCATACCTGACACTACAATTGGGTTTTGACCACATGAAGAGGTGTTGTCACAGCAGCAGCCAAGGCCCAATAGCTGCCCCAGCAGTGGCATGCCCAACCAACCACTCATCGTTCACGCTCTGACAAAATCTCCTTCAAACTCCTCTTGGAAGTGTCATAGGTTGCAAAATGCACTGTGGTAAATGGTGCGTTCATCAACACCATCTTCCTATATGCTCCAAACCCTTCCTCAACACTCTGCGCACAATCCCACACCCCCCTTATAAAAAATATTATTAAATTGCAGCCTCCGCTTCACCATATTTATACTGGTAAACACACATCGCTTGTCACCGTTGGGGACACAGCCAAGCCGGTGACTATTGTCAAATTATTCAGGTTGCCACTAGAGAAAACCTTCTTATATATCTCATAAACCAAAAATACATGGCATGGGCTGGTCCTGCACCAATCCCTCTATAGACTCACACAAGGCCCTTGGATTTCAAAATCAATTGGAGGGCTAGCCAAACACCTTTGGATTCTACCATTAAATAAGCATATTGATCTGTCATATGCAGAACATAAAAAACTAGCCAATTCAAATTCAAAAGAACCAAGATTTGAAACGGCCATATACTATCGTTGAATCCCAAATTCGCAATAACTAACATTGGAATTACTTTCACTAAAAGCCAGACTCAAAAAGAAACCAAAACACATGCAAACAATTTCCAAAAATTTCTCCCAAAAACAGTGCCTGAACAAAACTACCCTTTTGGCTGCAACGCGAGGAGTTTTATATGTACAGAACAAAAGAAGACAGGTTAGATAAGAAATAGAAATCATAGTTCCTCTTGGAGGCCTTTTTTGTACACCCAGCAAAAAATTATTAAAAAAAGAATTGATGCTAAGACCTCTTGGCAATGAATTGAAAGGTGTGTTAAAAGCCTTCTCCAACCTACTCAGAACACAAACCAGGTTCTAGCAAGGAACAATCAGCTCCGTCTATTGCAAAGTGCTGGAATTGAGGAAAATAAATAAAACACCATCTTCTAAGTTCCAACTCTCTAATTCCATTAAATTCAACAAAAACTTCTCCAAAATACTGTGTAACCGACCCTCTGACTATCTCCTTCATAAAATTAACTGTCAACTGAAACTCTCAGTTATAGCCTAGGAAGCACAGGTGCGTTTCGAGACTCGGGTGCGGGTGCGGGACTCGGTAATTTTTGAAAAATGTGAGTGCGGGTGCGGCGGGACTCGGCGATTAAAAAATTATTAAAAATATTTTTATTTATATTTTTAATATATTGCTAAGCATATTTTTTCACATTATATACACATACCAAATTTAAGAGCAATAGTAGATAATAACTAAAACATAATGATCATAATTTAAATAAAACCCACAAGATTAATCTTTTTCTTTTTATTCTCTCCATTCACCTGTCACTCCAGTGCCAACAAGTCAACAACACATCACGTTTGGTCCCATCAGAATATCAAGTTATCAACTTTACCTTTTTTTTATTTTATTTCCCCCAAGGCTTCCATTTTCCAAAGCTTAATCTACACCACACCTTTTAAAAAAAATCTCTACACCAAGTCAGCCTATCACTTCTACATATTTTTTCTTCTTTCGTCTTCTACCTTAACCTTCGTTTCTTCCGTCACTCCCCTTCCCAGTTCATACCTTTTCTTTTTTTAACCTTTCTTTAGTTTTCTTAAACTAGTTTACACAACATCTAGACTGAGTAGAGGCAGGAAAACAAGACAGAGAGAGAAAGAGAAGAAGATTTTGCACTTTCTTTCTTTTTTCTGAATTTCGGCGTTTCGGCAGGACGCGGCCCGACGCGGCACCGACACGTGGTCAGCGGCGTCCCTCGCGCGTCGCCGAGTCGCACCGCGTCGGACGCGGGTGCGGCTCCTCTTGCGCCGCGTCCGTGCATCCCAGGTTATAGCACATAACCATCAATGGTCATAATCTTTCACAGCAATTTATTATGTAAACAGAAATTTAGGAGCAACTGTCTGGGAGGCAATGCTCTTGTACGGCTAAAAAGACACATAAATTCAGAAATGTCCATTGCTTAAAAGTGAAATGGAGAGAGAAAGAGAGTTATGTCTGCATTTATGAAATAGAGAGAAGGGTCAGACCCAACATGGCAAAACTGTAGGAAGGCTCAACAGATTTTATATAAAGATTGAGATTGACACTATCCATAACATATAGTGTTGTAGAAATGAAGGAAGGAATTGTGTGATGAATATTAAAGACTTCAGTGGAAGTTGAAGGTATGGTTAGTGGCTGACTAATAGTTATAGAAATGCAGAAACTTCTCTTTTCTTTCAGAGATAAAGATCAGAATTTGGTGGCCTATGTGGACTAGAGTAATTCAATACAAGCTACTTTGCAAGGAATTCATGGCCCCTGCAATGAAATGCTCTAGAGTCCCCTATACGATCCCCACCGCCCCGCGCCCCCCCCCCCCCCCACCTTCTTTTATTTTGTGATTGTATTAATGGATTCATCTCATTTTTCATTCAGATGAAGCAACTCCCCAGGATTATCCTCAGGCTCAACAATTTTATATACTGTATAGATTGAGATTGACACTATGCACAACATAGAAGTATTGGAGAAAGGTGGGAACAAATTGTGTCACGTGTGATGCATATCAAATACTTCAGTAGGGGTTGAGGGTGGAGCTAATAGCTGACTAATAGTTAAAGAAATGCAGAAATTTGTCTTTTCTTTTTTCTTTTTCTTTTTTTTGCTAAGTAGAAATCTGTCTTTTCTTCAAAGATAAAGATCCAATAACACCCCCCTCCCCCCTCTCTCAACTTTGTGATTGTATTAATAAATCATCTCATTTTTCATTCAAAAGAAAATAAACAAAGCAGCAACTACTATAAACTCAATCCCCGGGATTTATCCTTTTCACATTTCTCCCAATGTGAAAGCCAACAAACAAAGGTTTGTGTTTAATATATTTGTAATAATAAGCTCAGATATGGATCTCAGTTCTTGTTGTTGTTTTGAAAAAATACACTATAGTCTTCTGCCTTTCAAAAGTAAAGAGAAAAATACCAAAAATATCTTCTTTTTTTGGGTGGGGAGAGGCTGTAGTAACAATCAATTATGGACCATACGTAATAATCAAATTATGGACCATATGTAATAATCATTGCACAATTCATGTATCTCTTCAAAGACATCAACATCTACATTAAAGAAACACAAATTTTACTAGGGGGAAAAAGTTACAGAAAAAGTGAAAATCTGTCACCAGTTTTAACGACTCTGTGCTCATATTGAATTTAGTAACCATTGATTCTTTTTGGTAAATTAGCAACTTGGGTTTTCTTGCAGAATTGGCTATTGGATTTATCTTGTTCACAGACATATTATCAGTCCTCAAGATTTTGACAAGCTGAATAACCAACTATATTATTTCATTTCTATATTTCCACAGAATCAAATGCAGCATATAGCATTCACATCAGATTCATGGTTACAGTGATGAGCAAAACAACAAGACAGACCTAGTGGCTAGTACCCTCTACATCATATTAGTACCAAAACCAAAAAGACTCATGCTCAACAACATATTATCCTACAACACAAAAAACACAACCCCACATGCTGAGCTTAGAAACAGACAAAAGAGATACATTACAATGATTCTTGTACCCACTAAGCACTTTCATGTGCAAACTGTTCGATCCTGTCCTCACTGAGATTCAGATTGGCATTGCTATCCTCCAACCCAGAACTAGTCTCCACCAACACATGTGGATCATTGTAATGCCTAACAGCTTGAATTATGGCCCGAACACGCTTATACGGATCCGAACAATTGAAAATCTCAGACTCCAAGAACACGCCATCGCAGCCTAATTGCATCATCAGCGCCGCGTCGGCCGGAGTCACGATCCCTCCGGCGGCAAATTGAACCACTGGCAGCCTGCCCATTTGCTTGGTTTGAGCCACGAGATCATAGGGTGCCCTTATGGTCTTCGAAAAGGCGAAAACTTCGTCTTCATCCATGTTATTCAAGATCCTTATCTGACCCATTACAGCCCTCACATTCTTGACGGTTTTCGCTACATTTCCAGACCCAGATAAATCCCCTTGAATCCTTATCATAGCCGCACCTTCTCTCACTCTGCTCAACGCTTCTCCGAGGTTTTCACACCCACAAACAAATGGGCAACGAAAGTTGTGCTTGTTGATGAAATTGTCCTCGTCTGCAAGAGCAATAGCTTCGCTCTCGTCGATGTAATCGACCCCAATGGCTTCAAGAATCTGGGCCTCGACGAAATGGCCGACACGGGCTCTGACCATTATGGGGATCGAAACGACGCGCTTGATTTCCTTGATGAGAGACGGGTCTGGCATGCGAGTAATGCCTTGTTGAGATGGGTCCGAGACAATGAGACAACATGCACCAGCTTGTTCGGCGATCTTGGCATGTTCGGCGTTTGTGACTTCGACAATGGCTCCGCCGCGTAGTAATTGGGTTAGCCCAGCCTTGAGGGAAAATGGGCTTGTCTTGGCGTCTGTGATGGCGATGCTATTGTAGAGCGTGACGGCGCCGTCTTCAGCCATCGCACCAAGTGTTTGTGAAATTGCCTGAACCAAAAAATAGGAAGATTAGAAAAGAAGAGGAAATGAGTATTGGTTGGCTTTTGGGGTTGGAGAAGAGAGGAACTGAGAGGATGGATGTATAATAAGATGGGAAAGAAAGTGCAGGGGTTTGGTTGGATGGTGGTGGTGAGTTCGAGAAGTTTCGGTGGAGTTTCCAGGCTGAGTCGGTGACTTACCACCGAAGTGTAGAAACTTCGATTCTATTTCTTATTCCTACCTTCAGACTTTCGAGGTTGAAGGGTTCCTACTTTTACAGATACGTGTATTTCAGCTATTACGTGTATAGAATAATCTTGTTTGTGACTTGTGACTTGTGACTTTGTGAGTTGTGAGCCAATATTTCAGATTTTGACCCTTGGTAACATATCTTTAAAGTTTAAAAGCGATTTGGTATGGCAACTCAAACATATGTTTTCAGTTTTTATTTTTTAAACAATATTATACGTATTTTTATATATTTTTTCACCCATACGTATTTTCACACATATTTTCAAACAACAAAACACATGTTTTTACAACAAAACACATGTTTTTAAGTGTATGTACCAAACACCTCTAAGGCACCGTATGCTAACCGTGTTTAAACAACAGCTTTTAAACAATAAAAATTGTTGTTTAAATACCATAATACATATTTTTACACATTTTTTCACTCATATATATTTTCACAAAAGTTAAACAATATTAGAAATCTCTTACTAAACAGGCTCTATCATCTTGCTAAATTTAAAAATAAAAAATAAAAAAACCATTATCTTGCTTAATACTACAGTAGTTTGGATGATCTTATCTTCTTCATTGACCCTTTGTTTGTTATAATTCAATAATTACAATAAAAAAGGGGATTTGATAAAAATAAATTTTGAATAGCTAATTTTAATGTAGATACTTGATGTTTAATATTTTTAATTTTATTTTAAAAAATGTAGGATATAACCCATAAGGGCCATAACATAGATGATAACGACACTAGTGACATGGCACAAGGGCAGTAAAGTGATGAATTTCACGTGTTGTATGGTTATTAGCTTATGATAGCTAAAGATAAAGTCTAGAGACATGAAAAATTTGACACTTATTGATGTGGCAGATTGTTAATAGTATATTAAAAAACAATGTTAATGGTGGTATCAACTCAACAAGTGTAAAAAAAAAGTTGTCAAATTTTGTGTGCATGTGGCATTACTCTATGGTTAAATCCACACATATCATGTTGTTGTAGCATTTGAAAATTTGAGGGGAAATTAATTGTTGGCACATGTACATATTAGATTTTAGAAAGTTATTAGAAGTAAAAGCCATGTGTTTTATTAAATTTAGCAAGTGATTAATATGTTACAATTGTATTCAAACCTGTGATAAATGTGAGTTAGTTATGAATTATCATATCACCAATAATTAACTCCTAAGTTATAAATATCCATATATTTATTTGTACTGCAAAAGGAGATATTGTATGTAAATTTCAAAAATTCATATTTAAGTTTAGATTGAGTTGTGAACTTTCTATAAAAGGCACGTATTAATTTTCATGCATCATTTAGTATTAAAGCATATGATTTGATCCTTCTTCTTAAGTTGAAGGGAAATCATTTCATCAAAGTTTTAGCCACTACAAAAACTTCTTCCTATTCAATTTTAGGTTACGCAAAAAAAATTCAAGCTTGAAGCATTCAACCCCAACAACTAAATTTCAACATTTCCCTAGTAAGTCCACCATCAAAATATTTTAGTTCCTTCACAAAATCCCAGTCAAAGCGCCTCATTCTTCTCACTTTTACTTTTCCAATAGATTGGAAATTCTAATTTGCATAATCGTACTTCAACTTTCCAACTTCAAAAAATCCCTTTTTCGGTTTTTCCAGTCCTTATCCTTCCTTGTTACCTTTTCCTATCTCATGCATGTTCTCATACCTAATTGATCTCACAAACTATACTTGAGTGCACAAAGAAACCTACAAGTTGAAATTATGCACACAAAAAAAAAAATCCAAATTGAAATCTTGTAGCAATCTTCATCCGAAAATCCAAGAACTTCATTTCCATTAACCTATCTAATCTAAAACACTAAGGCTGTGTTTGGTTCCGTAAAATATTTCCAGAAAATTTTTATATTCCGGAAATGCTATTTTCGGGAAAGGAAAATATTTTCAAGTGTTTGGTTGCATTATGAAAATTGTTGTAGAAAATATTTTCATGTGTTTGGTTCTATTCTGAAAATGCTATTTTCCTACAAATTTTTTACATTTTCTCAGCTATTTTCTCGGCATCCAAACAAATTTTATTACAAAAAATTTCAAAATCACAGCCAAATCCCAATCCACAGAACAAATCACAGCCAAATCCCAACACCACACACCACCGAAACTCCAATTCAACCCACGGCAGCAAACTCTGGCAATCAAAAGCCACAACCACCAAAACACCACTACCACACCACCACAACAACAACAAAAATCAAAATCACACAGAAATCAAAATCACACAAAGAGAGAGATCGTGATCTCGCCTTCGACCCGAGATCGCGCGGAGGCGAGATCGAAGGCAAGATTGAAAGGCGAGATCGAGCGGCGCGATGCTGCAATCGACGAGACCGATGAGATCTGGTGAGTGCGATCGTCGGACTGGAGCTCAGGGTTCGTCGGCGACGTCGAAGGCGTGAGTGTGTTCTCCCTCTTCTTCCTTTCGCTCTCTCTCTCTCTCTCTCTCTCTCTCTCTCTCTCTCTCTCTCTCGGTCCGGAAACCATTTGAAATGAAAATAGGAACGGAAATGAATTTCAGTGGTCAAAACTTCTTTTTTACGGTCAAATGAAAATGATTTCCGAAAAATTCTATTTTCAAAACCAACCAAACAGCCTATTTTACAGAAAATGATTTCCTGAAACCATTTACACCCAAAACAAACGAACCCTAAGACCAAATACAAACTCTTGCAAGAACCCCTAAACAACGTCTAACTAGAAACTTACAACCTGTTCTCATGGCACAACTAGAAAGAGAAAATTGAATTTAAAGACAGCGAAATGTGTTTGTTTAAAAGATGGAACATAAGTACCTCGTCACATGTAGCATAATGATGTTTGAAATCACCAAGTCAATGAAATTGGATAAGTTTAGGGCCTATTTGGATTGAGAGAGAGGAAGGGAGAGTGAAGGAGAGTAGAGTAGAATTGGCTGAAAAATAACCTATTTTTCGGTCAACTCTACTCTACTCCCCCTTCCTCCCCCTCAATCCAAACAGACCATTAAAGATAGATTGAAGTGTTGACCATCGTGGTCTAGCAAATGGCTACTCCTAGTTTTAGGAGTGACCATAGGAGTAAAGCTCAATAAGTTGATAGTCTACATCAATACAACCAACCAAAGGCATGACTCAAAGTGGGAAAACACTATTAAAGTTGAGATCCCCAATTTCAATGGAAATCTCACCCCAAATGAATATGTTGATAAATAAAAGAGGAGGGGGGAAGGAAGAGATCGTGCAATGGGGAGTAGGTTTGACTATGGATGATTTTGTATTATTGTTTTTTAATTTTATATTTTATTTTTAATTTAAATTTTTTTTTAATAGATTTTAGTGTTAAAAATGTTTATTTGAATGGTTAATGAATATTTATGGACGAAATGATAAAGGTTGGCAGTGAATGTGAACTTTAGGGATGAAAATCACAAAAATAAACATCTAAAGACCAAATGACAATTAATTCAAACTTAAATGGTGTAATTTTGAACTACTTCTTGATTATTTTGTCATCACTAACATTTTGAAACATTTTTTTAGCACTTAGTACTGAGTGTTTTGAATCAAAGGGTCATGATATCAATAAGATTTGAGTTCAAAACCTCTTGCCAGTATTTTGGGCTCATCTTAAAGGGATTAGTCCCTGTAATAACCTATTTTGTGTAGGACAGAGACTATATGCACCTGAGAAAATAGTCTGATACTTAAAAAGGTTTGCATGGCGTCATTTGTCCCAAAAAAGAAAAGAAAAAAATGTTGTTATAAAGACAAGAGTTTAACTAAACTATTTGAAGAAAAAGATTTCTCTCCAAACTAATTTGGGAATAAACCCTTCAAATTCCTTTATATATTTTTATTGGATGTGAATTTTGAAAATCTATCGTGTATATTCTTATTAGAACAAAGTTTAGCTACAAAATTAGTTGTAGCCTTAGGTTACAAATTTAGTTGTAGCAACCTTACTCAATATCTTTTTATTGAAGGTAAATTTTGACAAATCCACCATTGGATTACATCTTCTTCTTATATCCTCCATGTTTGCAAAATTTCTAAAAAATTAAAAATCAATAGTTATGTCATTAATAAATTGTTTAAATTGCAAGTTTTTGTATTATAAAATTATGCATATACATTTTGTGATCATATGCTTGTCAACATCCGATTGATACAAAATTACATGCGAAGAAAAGATAAAGAACATCGATTACATCTTCTTATATCCTCCATGTTTGCAAATTTTCTAAAAATTGTGCATCAATAGTTATGTTATTAATAAATTGTTTAAATTGCAAGTTTTGTATTATAAAATTATGCGTAAAATATAAGATTTTAGATCATATAGTAAATAACATCTGATTGATACAAAATTTGACATGTGTAGTAAAAGTATAAAGAACATGCAATTCAACGGTTAGATTTTCAAAAATATATAGTAATATTTATTTTATTAAATAAAGTTGTAACTTATAGCCAACCTAACAACTAAACCACTGCTTGGCCCAGCCTCAACCACTAGTCAATGAAGTATCACCTAAATACAAAAACCCCAGAACTAAAATTAACAATAACCCATTATAGAACCAAGCAATACCTAGATGAAATCAAACCCAGATTAAATCAAATGAGGACCATGGCGGTGCGACATCAAGTGGGAAGGAATCAGAGGTGCCAATGATGGGTTGCTGCAACTGGGGCTTGCTTGGCGATGGTGTGATGTTGGAGGTAGTGAGGTTGTGTCAAGTTTGAGATGTTATTGTCTTTCTTGTAAACTTGTGTTTGGTTTAATTGTAGTTTTGATTTGTGTTATTTTGCGGGGTAATTTATAGAAGAAGAAGATGATGATGATGTGATTTTGGTTCGGGATACGAGAAGAAGAAGAAGTAGCAGCGGCAACGACGACAAAGAGCAACAACGACGGCTAAGAGAGAGGTTTGGAAGGAGAGAGAGGTGACAAGATGAGTGTGGTCTAGAGAAGTGAGAGTTATCTTTAGAGAGAGTGAAATAACAATAATAATAATTATTATTATTATTATTTAAATAAAGTAGATTGTATAATAAATAATTTGATTTGATTGTTTGGAAAAAGTGATGATGTAAAAAAAAAAAAAAAAAAAAAGTGAGTTCTTAATTCTTATGCAAAAATAGACAACAAATTTTATAAAGACAAATGCAAATGCTCTAAACCTTCTCCCTAGTTTTTTCATTTTTGTACGCATCATTGGATTCAATTGTATCCGTTTGCACCCGATTCTCTCTCTCAATTTAAATAAAATTTACAGTTTTTTAAAACCGGGGAAGGAACTTTTTAAACTCGCGCTCTGTCTCACACTCGGCAAAGTGCAAACCCTTTTTCCCCCAAAATCCCAACAAACCAAACGTAAAAAACCAATGAAATCCCAAACCCAAATCGAAGCGCCGAATAAGAAGCAATGGTCCTTGCAAGACTTCGAGATCGGCAAACCACTCGGCAAAGGAAAGTTCGGTCGAGTCTATCTCGCCAGAGAAGCCAAAGTACACTTACATTTCACTTCCTTTTCAATTTCTAAAGCAATGAGAGAGAGCATTTCCCAATTTGACTCACTTCTTTTCTTTTTTTCTTTTTTTGAATTTTTGGTCAGAGCAAATACATAGTGGCGTTGAAGGTGATATTCAAGGAGCAAATAGAGAAGTACAAAATTCAACACCAATTGAAGAGGGAGATGGAGATTCAAACCAGTCTTCGCCACCCAAATATACTTCGACTCTATGGTTGGTTCCACGATTCCGAACGCATTTTCTTGATTCTCGAATATGCTCACGGCGGCGAGCTCTATGGAGAGCTCAGAAAACGCGGCTTTCTCTCCGAGAACAAAGCTGCCACGGTATTTTTTCTCTCTCTCTCTCTCTATTTGGTTACTGAGAAAAAACAGGAAAGAGTAGAAGAAATTTGAAAAAATTGGATATTAGTTTTTTGAGTTTTTCTTTTTTGGAGGACCCAGTAATGGGAACTTCAAAATTTTCTTATTTTTCAAAAGAACCCATGCATGCCAAGAGCCTCGCAGCTCAATTGACACCTCCTCGTGTTTCCAATGGAGATGTTCAGAGTTGAAAACTTCAAGTCCGCTCTTCCCATTGTAACTGTCGAATTTATGAAAAAGAAAAAAGAAAAAAGAAAAGGACACGTGTTGGGGTTGGGGTTAGTGGAGTAATTATTCAGTATTCTGGGAGCAATGATTCTTCGTGAGTCTCATTAATTAAATTCAAAGTGAGACCTACTGTTTACACTAGAGTAGCGCAAGTATTGTTAATGGAGTATTTGAATAATTTTCTAAGTCATTGTGGTTTGCTTCAGTTCAACTATATATGTGGTATACTTTTTGGGCATGATTTTTATGTATTTCTTTGCATTGCTGTGTTTAGTTATAAGGGTTTTTCTTTTTTCTTTTGTTTATTTCTTTGTTACTTGTGAAATATAGTACACTGTACACATAAATTTTGGTTCTCAGTTATATCATTTGGGAAAGATCCTTATGTATGGTGTATCTCTCTTGTGAATTTTAGTACATTATGAGTCTCGCGCAAGCATTGGCGTATTGTCATGAGAAGCATGTGATTCATAGGGACATCAAGCCAGAAAATCTGTTGCTTGATCATGAGGTATGCTTAAACAATCTTATGACTTTTTTTTTTTTTTTTTGTCCTTTTAATTTTACTTAGGAACCTGTTATTCATTTTGCTGGCTTAATACTTGACAACTTTAGCCCAAATTCTAAGAAGTCAATTTCGGATTTTTATCTGTATGTTATTGCATGCCAAAATATTCCGGGTTTTTGGTTCAAAAAAATCACCCAAATTTTGAGATGCTACTTTTCTTTTAATAAAATGGCCATGACTATATCTTTTTGAACTTCAATTATACTTGGGAATATCTATGGTATACCGATATGGTACTTATTTACACAGTAAGTAGAGCTTTCAAGGGACTATTTGGATGTAACTTTGTTTTGTACAATGTTAAAGCAGAAATTGCAACTGAGGTTGGGCACAGTTGAACAAAACTATGTTTTTGACTCCTCTCTGCTTAATACTTCTATCAATATGAGTACACCAACAATGTTTTTATTTATATTTTGGCACATCCATAGCAGAAATTGCAACTGAGGTTGAACACTCAGCTGCTAGTGTTCAACTTCAAGATGCATTCTGTTTGCTATTGATTAGCATCCACTAAAAATTTTATTTTTACGAATCTCCAAACAGAGACATATTCCACTTTTTCTTCTTCTATTGTTACATATATTTAATAGATATTTGTCAATGATTAGTTGATAAAATTCAATGATATTGTCCCTTAACTTGGACTGATATTAAATATTATAACTGAGGAAGTGCAAAAGAAATTACTGATTTTTTGTTTAACTTAGTTATAACTATATATGTAGGGTCGACTGAAAATTGCGGACTTTGGATGGTCTGTACAGTCAAGAAGCAAGAGACTCACAATGTGTGGAACTTTGGATTATTTAGCGCCAGAAATGGTGGAGAACAAGGCTCATGACTACGCAGTTGATAATTGGACTTTGGGTATCCTTTGCTATGAGTTCCTTTATGGTGTCCCTCCATTTGAGGCTGAGAGTCAAAGTGATACATTTAGGAGGTAGGGTAGAGATAATCGTTTTAGAATTTTAGTGTGATTACTTTGGAAGAAAATTATGCCATAAGTTGTGTTATTTTTAGTTTGTTATATTGTATTTGGATGTACCAGGATAATGAAAGTTGACCTGAGCTTCCCTTCAACCCCTTGTGTTTCTACAGAAGCCAAAGATCTCATTCTTCGGGTATGTTTGGTCATGGCTGTTTTCATATTTATCTGGGTGTAAAGTAGTGCTATCATTTGATAGGTATAATTGCATTCTTGAAACTGTAATCTGAAAATATGTGCAGCTTCTGGTGAAGGACTCCTCAAAAAGGCTCTCTCTTCAGAAGATAATAGAGCATCCTTGGATAATCAAGAATGCAGATCCCACAGGTATCTGTAATAAGTAGCATTTTAAATTTCAGAGGTGATTCTGCCATGGTTTTGAGGAATCAACATTGTTGAATTCTGCATCTAATGGTGTCCCCTCTCTCTCTCTCTCTCTCTCTCTATGTATCCTCCAATATCCCTTCATATTGTAAACTGCTATGAGAAGTGAGAAGCATTGATTTGCAAACCCAAGCATTGAGGTTCATGCATTACACTGTTTATATATGATAATTCGATGTTCTTTCTCTTGCTCATGGTAGGTTTGCAACTATGGATTTATATCTAGAGATTAGATTACAGGATCGGCTACATACGTTGTTGCATCTAATTAATCTATATTGTTATTGGATCTAATTAATCTATCATTCCAAGTGTAATGACAAATTGTCCATGCTGGTTTATTTTAATATTTGTAATGGTTCAGCTTTTCAATTGTTTTTGTTGGTCTACAGCCTAGTTGCAATGTCCTATGAACTGCAAACTTTTGATTATTGCTCAGGTGGGAGGTGGAATATAATTGCAACCACTGTTTTTTATCAACTATACTAGCACCTATTTAGCATATTATTCAAGAAGCCAATCATTGCATGATATGACTCTGCCTATTGACTATTTTAAGTAGATATGCTGCCTTTCCCTACATATACAAGCTTGAACCATACGATTTTGGGCAAGTCTTAGTTCTGAATATGTCCAAAATATATATATATATATATATATATATATCCAAACTTGATGTTTCTACAGTTCTTCAAGGATTCCTAAAAATGTTTGAAGAGGATCTCCAGGCATCCTAGAGATAGGTTCGATAATTTTGGAACAAGAACAAAATGACCTATACTGTTGTGATATCAGTTTTCTTAGGATTTATGTGGAACATATCCTAGGACTAAACTGAATAATAAAGCTGTGTTTTGCATCTCTGTTGAGAATTCATTTCATAGCTTTCGATGCATAAAATGCATTTTGAAAAAAACAATGGGTTGTTTTTAAGGAAATCTCTATTGATGTGTGTGATTAATGAATGATTCTTATATGGGTTTTGTATGCTTTGGGGGATCTATTGGTTTATAAATTAATGGCAAGAATATTGTTTTCATTTCTTGAAAAAGTCCATTTATTTGTTCCTAAGTTATTGAAAGGGTTACACTTTTGTCCTTAAACTTTAAAAAAGATCTTATTTCATTCCTAAACCATTGAAAAAAAAAATTCGGCCCTAAACTATTCAAAAAAACTCTTTAAAAAGTTTAGAAATGAAAATTCAACTTTTTAAAGGTTAGGGACAAAAAAAAGAAATTCATACGAACTTTAGGGACAAACAATTTTTTTGGCCTCAATTAATTACAAATTGCTTTAGCAGATTTTTTACTTTATAAATTAGAGGGTTTGTTTGTTTTCTATTTATTTTCTTATTGCATATTCAATGGTGCTTGTGGAATGTCCGATGGAGGATGATTAATGAATGGTTTTGTTGCTTGTGGAGTAACTATTTAAGACACATATTTCCATTAAGACAGTATCAGTTTCTTCATCATGTCTGAAAATGTGTCTGCAGTAAGAGAGCTTGATATGCCAAAAGTTTTGGTTTCTAGCAGGTATAATTTTCACTAACATATGAAAATAGAAATGGATAAGTGAGATAGTGACATGGCTTTTCTCCATTATTTTCAATTTCTGTTGTCTCTATGATATGAAATGGATATGAAAGTGTTTTTATATATGATATCTTTCTCTTTTTATTCATATCTGAATGTGGTATAGGAGCATACCAATTATAATTTTGTATAAATGAAGACATTTTGGCTTCCTCTCTACACGAGCACATCAATTGTAATTGCCTAATTCTCACACACACAGTTATATATAAAGGGGGAAACTGGGATAGAGATGGGGCCTAGGTACAATGGTGATGTTTTGTTGTAATTTGCTAGGGAGTATGTTAGCTTGCCCTATGTGCAAGGGACAGTCCCTCGTGTTGTTTCAGTTGTCATATGTTGATTTAGAATGAGGTTTTAGGTTAGTGACCTTTGTGATGAGGGTGTGTTTTCCTTGCTACTTGTTTCTATTGAGTGAAACTTTGTGTATGTAATATCAAAGACATGTGAATACTTGGAAAGTAGGTGTAGAGTTTATTTGAGGTTGACACTAATGATCTAGTTGATGTAAAGCACCTCGTCTCACTCACACCATTAGAGTCGCAACCTGAGAAAGTAGGTGTAGAATTTTGATGATGACAATCATGATGTCAATAGGTGTAGACATAGGAGTACTAGCTCAGTTGGTGGTCCACGTTGTAGACATCGTGATGGGAAAGAGACTACTATAGGTAAGATCGATAAAACAACTGGTAAACTTTGTGACTCTCTCTTAGCTGAAATTGTTGGGGACATGGCTCAGTCCTATATAATTTGTCATTGTGTCTTAGAGCACAAGTTGGATGAAGTAACGAAAGGTTCAACAGAATACATGAGTGCATTGTTGTTGTTCCCAGATCCCATTAACAGAGAGGTACGGATGACTTCGCAGGGCTCTTATCTTAGAGTCGGTTGGAGTTCATGCGAACCACGACATCCTCCTAGCCTCCTACTCCCGAATTTCCCACATATTTCCCAACAAGCTCTGGAATTTACCATCCAAACTATGTATTGCCCAACACACAGCTCCATCATTATGATAGTGGTGCTCAACAAAGACAACCGAGTGCTCATACATTTCATAATTAACATCACTCATCCTCTGACTTAGATAATTTTTGAAATTTGTATCTGAGTGATTCTCATTTTGATGCTACCATTTCTGTATTGATGGCTACATTGGTATGCATGGTACTAGTTGAGATATTCTTTTTATGATATTGCATAATTATGTTAAATGCCAATAGGTATGGCTGAGGCACTTATTTGCCTGTAGAGGTGGCCGCATGGTATTGTACATGGATAGGAGTAGAAAACAATGGTAGATGGTTTTATAGATGTCCAATGCATATGGTATTCTACATTTTGAAACCACTATTATGAATGATCAATAATTTGTGTACATTGTGAAATTGGGGAAGTGTTTTGCTTGCTTCATTGTACAATATCACAATAATAGTTTAATTTGAATCATAGAACTACCAGTCATTTCAGGACACGTATATCACATTGGTCACACGTACACACGATGCAAGTACATCATATTAAATTTCTCGTAAGGGACAACAAAGGTGGATTACTTGTTATTCAGCAACAAAAAAAGAGGTGGATTGCTTCTTGTGCATTACTAATTTCACTAACATTATGTATTTTTGTTGTTATTATCTCTGTTATAAATGGTGATTTTATTTAAGTAAATATTATCAACTTTATGCATTATATAACATTTTTATTTCTTGGATTTTATAATGGATGCAAATTTAAAATGCATGTCCATTTTTATGTGTCAAAAAATTTAGGATATTTTTGATAGAGCTAATTACTACTTTTTCAATTGTCTTCATTGAGATAGGAACATGCGAGTTTTATTACTTAAGATAAAATTTTGAGTAAGATTTTTATAAGTTTACAAATGAAAATAATTCTATCTAGTTAAATAAACTAGGAATAATTACATACACTTTCCCTCCTTGACATTTGATTAATGAATTTATAATTCAATGGAAATTTTATTAAATACAAATACTAAAAAAAAAAAGAGTAAGGTTTATTAATATAGACCAAATTTTATTAAATTAATATGCTTAGACAAGTATCTAAATTTCTAACTACAAATTACGATTTGACTGTTTCATCATAAAACATCTTCTGCATTTTATTTTATTTTTTTGGACAGCAAAAACACAAGTTAACTAAAACTAACATAACATGGGGGACAATGTTTTCCACCTTTTCAAAGTGGGAAAAAAAGTGAGAAACTTTCCGAAATGTTCATACTAAAGTATAAAAAAGAAAGAGTGAAAATGATATTTGAGAGAATGGAATTGAAGTAACGGAGTATAAAAAATGGTTCACCAATCTCACCATTAGCATTTTTATTTTCCTTTTAGTGAGCTTAGTGTATAGGATTTAAAATAAAATCACAAAAAAAAATTAAAGGCAAACTTTGGTTTCTTTTACAAAATCGTCCAAAATTAAAAAAGAAAAAAGAGTGTTGAGTTGGGTCCAAGAGTTTTGCTTCGGCGGTACCGCCCACTGTGACATCGGTGGGGCTCACCCAATCTACGAACTACGTTCAAAATCTTAAATCCCATCTCTACTGTACCATTCAAACGCCGCCGTACCAGGTCCACTAATGAATGAAAAATGTGGGGCCCGTCTCGACATAAATAAAACGCAGCTGCATGATCTTGCCACGTGGCCACACCGTCAAATCTAAAAAATCGGGGAAAATTTTTGAATTAAGAGAAAGTCAAGCTCAAGCGCGCAACGCCATGAAACATTAATAAAAGAGAGTAATAATAAATCAAGATTTTATACTACAAATCGAGGGTAGTGGTGGGCCCCACCATGTGGGACGGTGGTTGATGAACAAAGTAAACATGCTTACCGGACCCAACCCCAAGCCTACGTCCTTTTCTTCTCCTTCAACACTATTGATAGTTACAAAAAAAAATCTAGCACACAACCCAACTTGACACAATTTTGACTTATAAATTGCAAGTATTGGAGGGAAAAATAGTGACAAGTAGCCATTACAACCTGGGAAAAATGGTTGTAGAAAAAGTTGTGCTATATATATATATATATATATTTTTTTTTTTTCGATTTTTGAAAACTCAATAAAGATTAATTCTAGCGTTCAATTGCACTGAATTCATTTTGATAATGCCACACGTCCATAGTTGGACAAGTAGCATCGTTCCAACGAGTCTAGTGTAATTGGACACAAGACTCAATCCAAGTTCTTAATTTTAACATCACATTGCAAATATTAGTAGTAATTTTCAAATAATCCTAATAACCAACTTTCTATTATGAGTATTTTTTTTAAAAAAATTGGTAAACTAATTTATTAATATACTATATTTTACTTTTATCAAATTTTTATTATATATTTATTAAATCGTTAAAATTAAATATTAATTTCCATTTTTATTAATATACTGTCAATATTTTTAATTAGATAGATTTAAAAAAAGAAGAAGTAAAACTCATCAAATCTACTACATAATGGCTCAAATCAATCTTCATGTTTTCATTTATACATGCCAATGATTTTTTGTATAAGAATAACAAATTTCATTTATTTATAATTTTTAAAAAATTAAGAAACATATTTTAAATTATTAAGTTAACTTTTTGGAAATCCTTGTGATTGGACATAATAACCTTTTATATAGATGTGTTATATCTAGCTAGTTTTTTATTTTTATTTGATAATACGATAATTGTAGTGTTGGATTTGAAGCTAAATATTTTTGTTGAAAACAATAAAAGATATCAATTTAGTTACAAAACTCTTAGAACATCTAGCTAATTTATGATAGCACAATCCTCTTCTCTTACATATTTCACCATTTACACAATTTCAAGCCTCTTAAATGGTTCTTAAACTTAGGGAAAAATAGATATTTTTCCATAATTTACAAACTATTCAGCAAAATGCCCCTGTTTTGAAACTATTTAGCAAAATGTCCCTATTTTTTATGTATAAAACTAGATATTCTCAAGATTGACTTTTATGTATATTTTTAAGTGGAACTTGACATTAGCAATATCAAGTTCCATTTAAATTTTCAAAAAAATTAAGCGACAAAATATGCATAGAACTTGATGTCAAGTTCCACCTGTAACTCGATTTTGTTAAAATCGAGTTTAAAAAAAAAGGTCATTTTGTTAAATAGTTTTAAAATATAACAATTTTATTATATAATTTGTAAATTAAGAACAAATGCCCATTTTTCCCCCACCCCCCACAAACTTATCAATAATATGTTCAATTGTAAATGAGTTTAGGTTCCCAAATTTGTAGTCCTAACAACGAAGAAAGTTGTGAATCACAACTTCCAAGATAAAATTTGAACGGTAAAAAGTATATTAGCTCAATTAGTTTTTTTTTTGGGTGTGTTTTTAATAAAAATATCCTAATTCAAATCATTTTAATTTTCAACCCTAACTATCAAAGGCGCGTTTGATAAGAAATTTCTAATAATGCTGTTTAAGTTTTGTGAAAATATATATAAGTGAAAAAGTGTGTAAAAATACATATTGTGGTGTTTAAACTTTTTTGTTGTTTAAACACCGTTACTAAATAAACCCATTATAGTAGAAATCAAAAGAAAAGAATGATTACTTGAACGGTCAGAAAGAAAATTATTCAAAACTCGAACTTTTTTGTTTTTCATTTGGAGGAGTAATATATTTTGATTTTTTTTATATATTTAATTTTCCTTAAATAAGGGCATTATTAATGAAAGATTTAAATTTTAAATTACAAAATTGCACACGTGTAAAGCCTCTCCCACACGTACCACGCTTGTCCCCCATAGTCCCACCTCAATGAGTCTCAGTCATTTCTTCAAAAATTCGAAAGTTCTCTCTCTCTCTCTCTCTCTGCTATATTCTTGGCATTTACTCTTCCTCACACACCAGCCTTCATTTCAGTTCTCACGTTAACTTCTTACAAAACACAACAAACAAACCTTCCACAACCCTTCTTCTTCTTCTTCTCTCGCATTTATCTCAGTAACAAAACATTGATTTTTTTCACACACACAAACACAAACACAAACACAAGCACTGACAGAGACAGTTTTTTAGAGAGAGAGAAAGTAAAGCTCCGATTCAAACTACGATCGGAGGTCTATTATAGTCAAAAGGGTCATCCCAGAAGTTCAAATCGAAGTTGGGATCGGAGAGATGAACGGAGTTGGGAGACAAGGGCAGAGATCTGGTGCGGCAGGGGTACACCATCAGCGTCAGTACTCGGATAACTTTCTTGAAAGCTCCTCCAATGGCCGCTGGCTCCAATCCACTGGTCTTCAACACCTCTACTCTTCTTCTTCTTCTTCCTCCACCAACCCTTCACTCCCTCCTCTTCAGGTTCTTCAACTTTTTACTTTTTTTACTTTAAAGTTTTGTGCTTTGTGTCTTGGATTTGATGCCTGTAACTTTAGATCTCAGCCCTTTGATTGTTTGTGATGAAAAGCAGGACTATGGATTCTATGGTGGCGGTGGTGGAGGTGGGCAAGGGTCTAGGATGTATAGGAATGCGCAGAGGGGATTCAATGGTGGGAATGAGTTTTTGTTGGAGCCCTCTACTCCGCCTGGGCCGGGTAATTCTCGGTCCAGGAAGAACAATGGCGGCGGCGGCGGCGGTGGCGAAGATTCGCCCGGTGGCGACTTCAGTCCTGGACTCTTGGATCTGCATTCTTTCGATACCGAGCTTCTGCCTGAGGTGTGGGGTCTCTTGACATTTCCACAATCTGCATTTTGATGAATTCGTGTTGTGATAATAGTATGGAATTTGTTAACTTGACTTGGGTGTTGACCCTTTGCAAGTGTTAGTTTCAAGTGCTTCCTTGTTTGGGTTCTTTCCAAATGTCAATATAATAGTTTATTCATCCGAGAAAAGATAAGGGTTTTCATTGATAACTTGAATTAGAGCTTAAATCTTGTATGATTTTTTTGGCTGAGTTGGGTTTGTATTCCAATTGACCGTGAAATATTTTTGGGTTCATTCGATCTATGGAATAATGAGAATATAGTAGTGGATGTGGAAAAGTTAATGTACTGTTTGTTTTTGCTAAACTCGTGCTATTTGAAGTTGATCATTTACGCCATTTGAATTTGGGACCTCATTGTAGAATAAGGAGAGTAGCTTGTGTTTTGAACAAGAATTGAAATTATCTTTGTATGCTTAATTTGGCTGACGCTGTTGTCTATCTCATTGGTAGATGCCAGTCTCTGGTCTGTATGATGGTGCTTCTCTGTATCGTCCTGTTCGTGGCAGAAGCTTCGATGATTCGGAGCCCTACATTAACAACAAACAAACCGGCAGAACTCGTGGCTTGCCGGAAAACAACCTCTTGAAAAGTTTTGCTGCAGATAAAGAGAAATCAAGTTCTGTAGCAAAGATAAAAGTCGTGGTATGTTCTTTTCATTCTCTTTAACTTTATCTCTTATATGGATTTTTTTTTAATGCTAGTTGAGAATTCCATTGTTTTCTCAAATGAAATGTGATGCCCAAACAATGAGATACTGCTCTGTGGACTGTGTCACATTATTGAAGTGGCTTGCTTTGCACAAAGAGTTATCCTTTCCTTTCAAGATTTGGCATGCTTAACTAACATGGCTTGGATATCTACCTTTTATTCTAAGACTTGCTTCCAATGTCTTCATGCAGGTACGCAAGAGACCACTTAATAAGAAGGAATTAGCAAAGAATGAGGAAGATATTATAGATACACATTCTAATTCTGTTACAGTTCATGAGACCAAACTTAAGGTAAGTCAAGATCTGCCTAGTAAAGACTTGATGCATCACACTTCCACACAACACACTCATCCAATCAAATCCACACAATCTGTGGTATCACAATCTTCCCCACTTATCACAAATGTACTCTTTAGGGCATGCGTTCTTGTGATGCAGTGCCACATGATGTTACAAAGTTGGCTCTAACACCATTCATCAAAACCCGAGGAAAGCGCTAGCCACATATGCACTATACTTGAAAAGGACTAATCAAGTTATGCATTGTGCTCTTGAATCACTTATATAATCAAGATCTACATTGTAAACACCCAATGTGGGTTTTAGCACACCCTCACAATACACAATCATACAATCCAATCCAATTAAATCTACACAATCTGAGGAGGTACCACAATGCAGGCCTTTTTATTTTAAAAAGGTTCCATGATGTATATTTAAAAGAATAAGAATGAGAAAAATATGTATAAAAAATAAAATCTAATTTGCTCAGGTTTCTAAGTGGAATATAACAACATCTGAATCATTTTATCAACTAGAAGGCTATGCTCCTTTTAAAATACTTTTATTTTACTTGCTTCTTCTGATTTTCTGGTGTTTGGAACTTCTAATTATTTTAATATGTTTATCATTTTTTTTTTTTTTGCTTAGGTTGTTGTTCTAGCTTAAAGCCTTGTAAGGCACTTGATATTATAATTTATGTTGTTGCTGTATATTCTTAAAATCTTCTGAATGTTCTGTAGGTTGACCTCACAGAATATGTAGAGAAGCATGAATTTTTTTTTGATGCAGTTCTGAATGAAGAGGTCTCAAATGATGAGGTGAGTGTATTACAATAAAATTGATAGAACAAAAAATAATTGCAGAACATAGACAAAGCAGGTAATTGAGCATGCAGAAGAAAAATATACAAACATGGCTTCTGATGATTCAATCTGTGATTTTCATTTCATTTCTCTAGGTGTATCGTGAGACTGTTGAGCCCATAGTTCCCATCATTTTTCAACGCACAAAAGCAACTTGCTTTGCATATGGGCAAACAGGTGAATAGCTGTCTACCAAATCTCACTAGATGCTATTACAAAATTTTTGGACAACTCAGTCTCAGAATTATTCTTTGTTTATTTGATTAGTGAAAGCTAACTCTCTCAGTAGAGTAAATCATTCAATTGTTTTGAAGTTGTTTTGTAATTGTTTTTTCCATTATCATGTAAGTTGTTCATGAGGATACACATGCTTTATACCTCACCTTGAACAACTTTGCACCTTCTCGTGATTAACTGAATGTTAGTGCAAGATCATATTGTAGCCTCCATGATTAAGGCCATTCAAAACATAAACCAGTTTGCTTTGTCAAACAAGATGTACTTTCTAATTGTGTTTTTATTTCAGTCATGTGGTGACTAGTGAGTCACTATCTGCTTGCTTCACATCAAATTAAAAGGTCTTAAATTCTGTAAAGTCAAAGGAAACTCATTTCTTTATGCCAATAGAATGTTGATTTGATGCCCTCATGTTGGCTTGACCCATTTAAAATAAAAATGCTCTAAATAAGCTTATGCTTCTTGTTTCTCTGCTTTTTCAGGGAGTGGAAAAACTTATACAATGAAGCCATTGCCCCTTAAGGCATCACGTGATATCTTGAGGTTGATGCACCATACTTACAGGAATCAAGGGTTTCAGTTGTTTGTCAGCTTCTTTGAAATTTATGGAGGAAAACTTTTTGATCTCCTCAATGATCGGAAGTAAGTTATAATCTCCCCCATTTGGTTAAAGTTTGCCATCTCAAAATTTGTTCCAAAACTATAGCTATGATATTGCAGAAAACTTTGCATGAGAGAGGATGGGAAGCAGCAAGTTTGCATAGTCGGTTTGCAAGAGTACAGAGTATCAGATGTGGAAACCATTAAGGAACTCATTGAGAAAGGAAGTGCCACAAGAAGTACTGGAACAACGGGTGCAAATGAAGAATCCTCCCGTTCACATGCCATACTTCAGCTTGCTATCAAGAGGTCTGTTGATGGCAATGAATCAAAGCCACCTCGTGGTGTTGGAAAGCTCTCCTTTATAGATCTTGCTGGAAGTGAACGTGGTGCAGACACTACAGATAATGATAAACAGACAAGGTATGGTAATGGTTTGCTTCATTTTTAATCCATGAAGAAAGCTAACCTATCTGCTTTGTAGTCTAATAACATTTCTCACAGTAGGAAAAATATATGATGTGTATTAAGCTCATTGAGTCACTATTGGGTAGGTTAAACCTAGGATATCTTTCTAATTGTACTTTTCCATTGTCTTACTCATTGAGTCACTGCTGCACTCATAAGGATTTAAAAAATGAATGGGCAAACTTATTTGAATCAAAATAAAATAATTCAGTGGAAAATAATAATGTGAGTAGACTTATTAAAATTTTATAATCCAAAAAATGTTTCTAACTATACTACTCTAGGCCCATTATATTGTACATTCTGATTGTTTATATTGACATAGGGAGATATGCTTGCCAAAGGAGGTTTCAATGCTCATATTTGACCTTTAGGTTTATAGTAGCTAAAGTTAACATCTCTCCATGTTTCTCTCTCTAGCGTTTCTTGTATGATGGTGATGGTACTAATAAAGTAATTTTAAGTGATGAATGGTAAAATATGCTATTTATGTAATTTTTGCTCTTTCTTTTCTTGATTTGCTTGTTAATTAGCTGTTTCAAAATATGTTATGCAGAATGGAAGGTGCTGAGATCAATAAGAGCTTACTTGCATTAAAGGAATGCATTAGAGCTCTTGACAATGACCAGGGTCATATTCCTTTCAGAGGCAGCAAATTAACCGAAGTTTTGAGGGATTCATTTGTTGGTGACTCACGCACTGTTATGATATCATGCATATCTCCCAGCTCGGGATCATGTGAACATACTCTGAACACATTAAGATATGCTGACAGGTGAAAATAAGTATTTTTATCAAAATAAATTTTCTAGTCTTGATTGTACTCATTTTTAAACAATCCCTGCCCCTTTCCAATAGAATATCCTAATATAAAAAGAAAAATTACATTTCAGAGTGAAGAGCCTTTCGAAAGGAAACAATCCTAAAAAGGATATATTATCATCAACCTTCAACCTTAAGGAATCAACAACTGTACCATTGTCTTCAGTGCCTGCATCCAACTTTGAGGATGATGTAATTGATTCATGGCCTGAACAAACTGAAAGAGATGATTTTGATGCAACTGAGGAGTCATATGAGCAAGGGAAACCTTTATGGAAGAAGAATGGGAAGCTAGAGCCATTCAATCTCTCTACTTCCGAAGACAAAATAAGGAAACCCAATGGTCAGACTAAATGGGGGGACCTGCCAAAAGTTGAACCGAAGAAGTCCCATTCAGATGATGATCTGAGTGCCCTCTTACAGGTAAAAACACTCAACAAATGATACATTGAATATATGCATAAACCAACATTATTTGACAGGTAAAGCTATTGTTGCTTGTTTTCAGGAGGAGGAAGATCTTGTAAATGCTCATCGGAAACAAGTGGAGGATACTATGAATATTGTTAAAGAGGTGTGTGATTTGGTGAATTCTTCCTTAGAGTTTGTTATTTAGTATCTTGACTGACCATTAAGGCTTAACTTTGGAATGTAATCATATGCATGGTCTCTGCCAGAGGGGATAAAATGATATTCATGGCAATGTTTAGTATGCTGTATCCTACACCACGAGAGAGTTCCTTGGGGACTCTCAAATCAGAAATTCATCTAGCTTCTATTTATTGTGTAAACTTGATGTGAGGACTTCAATTGATGATTAGTTTGCATCCATTTTTACATGTTTCATTTGCATTTGCAGGAGATGAACCTACTGGTTGAGGCTGACCAACCTGGGAATCAACTGGATGATTATGTTTCTAGATTGAATACCATTCTATCTCAGAAGGCTGCAGGAATCATGCAACTACAAAATCGTTTGGCTCATTTCCAGAGGCGTTTGAAGGAGCATAATGTTTTAGTATCTGCTTCTGGTTACTGATTTCATTTGGAAGGGCAATGCTAGTAAAATTCTACTGGGTAATGCTTTAAGAATATAATTGCAAGGTTAGTGGCTTGGTGATGGGTTATGTATTTTTCAAATTCAATTGGAGCATGATTTGATATGGCATCCCAAGTGGCAGTGCTGGATTATTCAATAGTCAATCTGTATCGTTTGTAATCTTTACTGGGTTTGAGGGGTTGGAGATTTCCTTTGGTCAAGGTCCAGTTTCTCTTTCTCTCTTTCACAGTATATCATTGTTATAATTTTTTTCCCCATAAGCAATTTATAGACAAAGTATTGGATTCATGTGCCAACTGGGCATGCCTACTGTAAAGCTTTAAAGCATTGTAATTTGATTAATTGATTGAATATTCCTGTTGGATTCATTTACCGCTTGTTTTCTAGTGGTCGATTCTATAAGACAAACACTCCTTTATGCCCCTTGTGCAAGTTACTCATATTTATGAAGCCACAAGCCATATGGCATTCTTCAGCAGTGTGATATCAGAAATTTTAACTCTAAATAAAAGTCATGAAGGACGTCTTTGTCATCGCATTGAAGGAGCCAGCTAAACAATGGCCACCCATAATGTGAAAATGTATGTGAAATTAATGAGCCTGATAATGAGGGGACATTGATCCGTGAAAAAATGGTAATGAATCTTATCCAACGTAACCTGTCCAAAGCCGAAATCCGTGAACAGGATTGATTGATTGTATTCAGTTTGTAACGAATGTGATACATTATGAAGCATGTGGTACAGCTAAATGTAATGGACCATGGATCTGTTTTTTCCACCTACGCCAAAATTTAACACTTGAGAATCTACCCTCTCTCTCTCTCTCTATTTTATTTTTAGCAGAAATACTATTTTCATCTCTACATTTTGGTCTTTACTTTTTTATTTTATCGTTTTTAGTCTCTAAAATGAAAAAAAAAAAAAAAAAAAGTTCTATTTTAGTTCCTACAGTCATATCACTAGCAGAAATTGTCTATGTAGCAGACGAAATGCACTGTTGGCACATTAAATGCTAACGTGACTATTAAAATAAGAGAAGTACTATGTCCACAACATTTTCACAACAAATCATAGGTGGTTAGTTATTAATGGTTCAAATTTAAATCTATCACTGAAATTACTTTTTTACCCTAACAATAACAACCAGTAACAACCTGCCACTTAAGATTTGGTGTGAAAATGTTGTGGACATAGAATTTTTCCTTTTAAATGGCCACATTAGCATTTAGTGTGCCAACAGTGCACTCTGTTTGCCATGTAGATAATTTCCGTTAGTGAGATGACGGTAGAAACTAAAATAGAACGCGTTTTTCATTTTAGGGACAAAAAGTGATAAAATAAAAAAGTAAAGACCAAAATGGGAATGAGGCCAAAATGTAGGGACCAAAATAGTATTTTCTGACTTTTTTTTTTTTTTTTTTTGGGGTGTAAAATGGGGTTAGATGAGCATACTTGGACTTGTAGTTGGGACTTGGAGTCATGGGCTCATGGCTACATGGGCTTTATCCAAAACTGTTTTTGGTCCTATTTCTGTGTACTCATCCTTTTAATTGTCTTTATATTATTTTGTCCATAATTGCATATGGTACTATGTGCCCCAAATGGCAATGATCAATTTTGACCATTACCCATATTCATATATGGCCCACCAAACAGCAGTGACTCATGTCCATCAACGGCCATGATCAATCTCAATTTCAAGGACATCAAAATCAACTACATTTCCAACTAACTTAACAACTTTTAAGCTAAAGGGGCATTCCGTCATTTTACACAACCTTTCCCGCCACCATCATCTTTAAAGCGAGTCCATGAAACTAAGTACACAACACAAAATCAAATGCTAATTCCAATCTTTGACATAGAGCTAATGAGAAAATTGAGCCTTCTTATATTTTTACTATGCGTTTGGATCTCTCTCAAGAACCAAAATGCTGAACCCAAGAAGGGTATTAGCACTGCTAGATGGTCTTCTTCAGTGGATTCATCTTTGGTTTTCTCGGCTTCGCCACTGCCTCAGCCCATGGTTTTGTCTTCAAAGAAAGATGTTCTTGAGTTCAATGATTCAGGGTCACTTGAGTACAATTTCTACCGCAATTCGTGTCCACAAGCCGAGCATATTGTTCGAGCCGTTGTCCAGCGTCTGCATGAAGCTCGGCCTGATGTGGTTCCTGCCCTCCTGCGGCTTGTCTTCCATGACTGCTTCATTGAGGTGAGTTTTTCTTGTGCTTTCTTGTTATTTTTTATACGTGTTGCTTTAAAACATTGCTGATGGTAATTCTGGGTTCTTTGTGTTCTTTCTTATTTGTACAAGTTTGAACAGTATTTATGTGAAAGCTTGTTCTTTCTTGTAGAAGTTATCGTGGGATTTGTTCAGGCTTTGTGAAATCTATTTGGAATTCGGGTTTCAAAATGTTTTATCAATGTTACTTGTTTTTACTTTTTCACATTTGATGTGGATATTGTTAGAACTTCCAGATATTGATCCATTCCTTGTAATAATTTTTCCTAGTTTGTGTAGTTAGTTTTCTTGTTCCTTGTTTCTATTGAATTTGACAGTGGTGCAGGGATGTGACGCTTCTGTTCTGTTGGATGCTGCTGAAGGAATTGATTCTGAGAAAGAGTCTCCTCCTAATGAAACGTTAAAAGGTTTTGATGCAATTGGCATTATCAAGTCAGAGCTCGAAGAAGCATGCCCCGGAGTTGTTTCTTGTTCTGACATTCTTGTTTTGGCAGCCAGAGATAGTGTTGCTTTAGTAAATGCACCTCTTTCTCTCTCTCTCTCTCTCTCTCTCTCTCTCTCTCTCATAAAAGTATACTAAAACTGTGAATTTCAGGCTGGTGGTCCATTCTATCCTCTGTGTACTGGTAGGAGAGACAGCTCTAATTCTTTCTCAGACCTTGCAACAAATGAGCTTCCTTCACCCTTTCATGATCTATCCCAAACCCTTGCATCTTTTGCATCAAGGGGTTTTGATGAAAGAGAAGCTGTCAGTCTCTTAGGTAAAAGCTCTCATCAATCTTTTCCTGTGTCGTCTTTTCTTAGTTTAATTCTCTGGTTGAGTTCTGTGGATTGAATTAACCTGTTGATTGATAGTCCTGTAGATCGACCAGTTGCTCAAAGACATGTTAGTATTCTTTGTATATATAAACCTCTGTTATTTAAATCATCATCCCTTTCGATGCTAAGTAAAAGTACCAAATTTATGTTCTAAATTTACTAAGACCAAGTTGTTAATATTACATGATTCAGTAATTAGGACCTGAGGAAACATTAACTCAACTGAGGGCAGTAAATTGTGTGACTTAGTTGAGCTAAGTTGTTTCCACTTTTCTTGAATGAAAATGCAACATAATACACATCAGAATTGCACTATCTTTTCCTCAGTTTTCTCCGCATCTGCTAAAGATAATGAGAGTTTTCTAAGTAATCAAACTTGAGTGAGTTAAGTTAATCACGTATGTTGATTGATATTATGCTGGAATTGACTGAAGTTGACATGATTCATCTCCATCGAAAATGATAGAAAAATACCTTTAATTAGTCGCTTTCTATCTTAACTTACTCATTTGTACTTTGCGAGTTTGTGCCCATGAAACCCCCTGATCTGAGTGTTTGATTGATATGAATTTGTCTTTCATGTGTGTAATCTCTGGTTTCTTCTTTTTCTTTACTTTTGGTTGGATATATAAGTGGTATTGTTCTTTAAAAAATATCTGTTATTTATAATGAATCAGAATCTGAGTGCTTCCTTACTCCCAGGTGCCCACAGCATCGGTGTGATCCACTGCAAATTCTTGCAAAACCGTCTCTACAACTTCAGCGGTACTGATGAGCCTGACCCATCTGTAGAAACAAGATTCCTGAACCTCATGAGATCAAAATGCAATAACACCCACACATCTTCCTCTTCCTCTTCAGCAACAGCCTATTCTTATGGCAGCTCACTGTCATCATCAGGAGCACAACAATCACCTTCCCATGACGGCTCGCCATCTTCCTCACCTGAGGAGCCTGGAATGGCTATGGACTACGAGGGGCCTAGATCACCTTTTGGAACCCTGTACTACCATAGTCTTTTGCAAGGTAGAGGAATCCTTTATGTTGACCAGCAGCTAATGGCAGGGGAAGAGACTGGGAATTGGGTCAGAGCATATGCTTCACATACCTCCTTGTTTCGCCGAAACTTTGCCCTGGCAATGATGAAGCTCTCAAACCTCCAAGTCTTGACAGCACCGACAGGTCATATCCGCCTCAATTGTTCAAAAGTGGGGTGAGGAAGGTTTTCTTTGCCTTTTTTTTTTTTTTTTTTTTTTCCTTTTGTTCTTTTTTTTGGAATGGGCTGTTGTACTTGTTCAGGCAACTGTTGCATGTGCTATATGCATTCTATTTCACCTGCTACAGTTGCAGTCTCTAAAGTCTATAGTGGTTTGAAATGTTTAGATACTAAGATACATTAATGGATCTCTGCTGTTTATGCCATAGTTTCAGGACCCAGAAAACAGAAAATTGCTATTGGTTTTTCTTTATTCAACGAAAAAATGGTAGTGGATTTTCTGAAAATTTTTGTTGTATTCATTACTTTTGTAGCATTAGATTGTTTCATTGCTCTCACAACAGGGTTTGTAGATGTATAGTTATTCTAGTGGACATGCTTTTGCACCGACCGAGACCAAACGTGTGTGAAAAGGGAATACCCAATACACTCATGATGGTTGAAACTTGAAAGTAAGAATGATATTACTTTAGTTCAATGTACAGTAAACAAGTGTTGTATCCAAGCATCTCCACAGAGAAATTCATGTTAAAGAATGAATACATAGACCCCAAGCAATGGGGGTGGAAATAATAACTCTTTAACTTCATGAAGAATTTATTTTGTCTATTGGTAACATGACAGACTCAGGAAAATATCAATTGGGAGACACTTAAGAATGGTCAATAAAGCTGGAAATGAAAATCAAACTCACAAAAACACAAACAAAATAAAAGGAAATGAAAGAAAGGAAAACAAGATAGAGAAAAAGCATATCCATATGCACAAAGAAAAACTCACTACTATGGCCATCTACAAGCTAATCGAGCCAAGTCTCTTCGAATTGTTGATGCTGGCAGAGGCCTGTGGAACAGAGAATTCTGTGTACATGTCTGTGAAAAATTTGTCGATAATGTCTAGGTAAACCGGGCTTGTAAGGCGAGAATAGTAGTGAAGAGCCTCTTCTATGTCCAACACTTGTTCCACATCACCTACACCCATCATTTCCAAATCCTTCATCTTTTGAGCTAAACCTTGGCAAGCTCCATTCTTGTTCTTAGAACATGACTCTTCTCCTTTCTCTATTTGGGGACTTTCTTTGTTCTTTTCTTTTACCACCCCTTCTTCTATGCTGTCCACAGGACTTTGCTTTGCAAACTTCATGAAGCTTCCACCACATGCATCTTCTTCCTTCTTGGGATCTATTGAGGCCATTATACTATTATCGTAGCTCTCCTTCGCCTTACATAGATTGGCCTCCCATTCATCACAAAAATTAGTATAGAATTGATCTCTTTGATGATCTTTTCGCTTGCCACTGCGACGAGAGAAGGGACTCAAGGAAGCTGGTTTTGAAAGCTTGTGGTACCCTCCAAAGAAGATATACTGGAGGTTTCCAAGAGTTTTCTGAAAAAGGATCTTGGTTTTATATATAGTTTTTCTAAGCAGCATTTTGTGGCTCTAGTGTATCGTAGGCTGCTTTACAGTCAGGGTCTACAACTACAAGAACAGACACAGCTCCAATCTGTTTTGCTGCTTCTTGTCTTCTCCTGATGTTGCTTCCAATATACAGATAAGGAAGATAGACAATTCAAGTTTCTTAAAGTAACCTAAAGACAAAGGCAATGGAATCCAGAGGGAACATTTTCTTCTATTTTGGCTTCTTCATCTTTTTGTCCACGCCTTTCTATATTGTCGATGCTTTTTTTATCTTTTTCTCCAATAATTATCTTATGCATCTTTCCTCTTACAATATGTGAGTCCCCTAGTCATTTTAAACTCACATTTTGTGAGAGGGAGGATACATATATCAGATACATAAGATACTTTTTTCTCTCTCTCAAACTTGATAATCCTTTGATTATATGACTACAAATCAGACGGCCAGAACATAGTACATCCAAACTCAAAGTAAAAATAGGTACATTCTATATGTCCAGAAGATATTTTAAATGAGATTATGAGACTGAGAACTTTAGAATCCAAAGATTATGAATGTTTCCTTTTTTTGACTACTTGTTGTGAAAAGTGGTGCTGTGGCATTCATTAATATGCAAAGGTAAAGGCAGTGGCCAGTGGGTTGGTAAAGCTTTTGTAGTATTCCTTGTATTAAACTTAAACCGTCCAACCACTACGTGATTATCTTTATACATTTTTTAGACAATAGGGACCAAAACGGTCCCATACTAAAAGTAGTAGTTGAACTATATTTAAACCTCCTCAATCAAATGTTCAACTTTTTTTTATTAACAAATATTAATCCAAAATTATCATGCTCTTTTTCTCAAAAAAAAGAGATCATCATACTTTTCAAGAGCCAATCAGGTTGGTGCATTGGATATTTAATTGATCATCCATTATAGGTGTTGTTGGTGAAAATTCCTCACTGCATTTACAAAAAGAGCTTTATGGTCTCCAATCTTTAATGAGGCTGGTATTAGAGCTCTTTGATTTCAGGATACGTCATTAAAGTGCATTTCGTTTCCTGTGCTGCAGTTAAGTCACTTTCTCAATCTTGCAACGTTAAAATCCTCCCATCAACCTCAAACACAATACACTAAAGGAAAAAACAAATTTTGTTTCACTTGCATAGATTTGGCAAGTAACTGTTGAGTTAACTAAGTTCAATTATAGCCCTGCCTTCTAAGAGCTGCAAGCAAACTCAAACCCAGAAAAGAGTTCATTACATGACTGTTGTCAACTGTCATGGTGCTTGGGAAGGGAGCAAAACTTGGGTCCACAGGCATTGGACCCACTGTGATGGTGACACTTGCACTTTTGGCAACGTGTTGCCATCACAACAGGTTTGGTGCACTAGACCCAAGCCAAGTCCTTTGATAAAGGTAAAGCTTGAGTCCAATGCTCTAGTGTACTAGACCTGTTGCAATGATGACATATGTCCACTTTTGGTCATATGTTGCCATTGCAATGGGTTCAATGCATTGAAGGACTGGACCTAAGCTAAATTCATTGCGAAGGGTAAAAAAGCTTTGGTCCAATACTCTAGTACACTGGACCTGTTACGATGGTAACATATTTGATAATCTAAGTTTTATATGTAATAAATTATAGTAACAGCCAAATAAACGTATCTAGTGGTTCAAGAGAAGTGATTGGTGTAATCTGTGGATAAAATTGGAACTCCAGTAATCCGTACCAAATGCGGCCCAATATAGCTTAGTAATCTCTTTACTATGAAAACTAATCAGTGATCAGCACCTATCAGTTCCAAGTTAGCTACTAGCTAGTGAGCAGAGAAATGGAGAAAGAAAACCCAAAAGGAGAAGAAACACATAGACACACATGTCTAGACCCAGATTTAAGTGTTACAGAAAATGAGCATCTGACCCACTAATAATTCTCATTGCTTGGAAAACAATTTTGAAATTGAAAAATTATTCTGTATCAATTCAATTATTAAAATAAAACTGTCATAATTACAAATGAGGGACAAGAAATACAGATCTAAAGTACACTATGAAGTATAACCAAAAATCAACTTCTATAAAAAGATTGGAATTCATCAATGCTAGTATACTATTTTCAATCATTCAGTTTAGCCAAGTGTCCATATCACGGCTGCTCAGCCACTTTATTTTGTGTCTGTCAGCTCTGCCCTACTTTCTTCCAAGAACTGCCCTGGTCCCACCCAACTTAAGAGAACATACAGGTAAAAGTAGATGGATCGCTTTAAAAAAATTTGCCAACTTAAGTATAATGCAATGCATTCTCTCTCTCTCTCTCTCTTGATAAGTGCAATGCATTCTCTCTTCAGTCCTAGCAACTTAAATAATATTCTACTGACTTCCTCTCTTCTTGTTGAATCTGAAGAACTGATGCAACAGTCTATGAACTTCACCATAGCTATTAGTAGAAGAAACTAGACGATTTTTTATCCATTGTGGGAGCTTGTTAGTTGGGTGAGATAAGCTTCTATTTGATGGATCAGATGAATACCGAGCGTCAACCAACAAAATTGCTGCATAGTCATTTACGTGCCGAATTGCTCTACCTGAAACAAAAATGTAAGGGTATCAAGGAAAATTCAACATAAAACCCTCTAGACATGTATACATGGGTGACCAAAAAATAAAAACCTTCAATGCACAATATGCATGCACAATGCAGGAAAAAGTCAAAACTCAGAATTGATTCCTGACATCTGGACAGACTATCAAAGTATCTCCATGGACCATGGATAATACACATTGCTAGTTCTATATAGAATCTAAAGACACTATGGAGAACCACATTTGGAAGTTCTACCATTATGAACCATGGAACCTGGAGCTTGGTTACATCTCACTGGATTTTGGACATTACATAATGTTCCAGTGAACTAACAATACGATTTACCAGGCTTGCATAAGGTCTTTTAAAGATAGCATATGGTAGTTAGCACGCACCAATTGATTGATTTACAGCTTTCATGCAAAGATTTTCATAGTATTCTTTTCCTCTGTGCCTGCAACTTCTTAGGATGTCAAACCCAGCCTTTACATCTCCATTGTAAGCTTCCTCAGTGACTGAAAATTTGGGACGTTTCATGGGATTTGAAGTTCCCAGACCTTCAATATGCTTCACCCTCTCAATCAACTCAATATCAGATGGGCTAGGATAGGGCAGGCCAACCATAACTATACATCGACCCATTCCATCACTTAAGTTGATACCTTCTGATATCTTTCCACCAACAACAGCAAGGAGTATTGCACCACTCTGAGAGGCTGGATTTTCTTTTGAATCCCCAATAGACAATGTATTAATTGTTTCCTTGTATTCCTTAAGAACAGATTCCACATCCGTACTTTTTCTAGGCTCCCTAAATAAACGTTTCTTCTTCATAATCCTTTCCATGATGCCTGAAGCCTTCCATGCATCATAGACCTGTCCTTCATAATCAAACGAAGAGAAGAACACAACGATTCCTTCAGGAACCACTGTTACCAAATTGCAAAGCAAAAGCCCTAGCTCCTGGAACTGTAAATTCAAGCCCATTAACAGAGCATAGTCAATCATCATACACAGTAGTTTCTAGGGAAAATAAATGTAGAAGAAAATAATTAGTGTTTCTTTCAATCGACTTGAACCGAGCATTTAATTAAGACTGAAAAAGAACGTTAAATATCTCAACACAAAAATTTTCAATCCATGAACAGGACTGCACATACTTCAAGTTCATAAGAAAATAATCAATTAGATCACTAACAGTGATAGAAGACAGAAATTTCTATAAAGAATTATGAATGAATCTTTACACTCACCATGATTGACGAGCTTCTAGAGCTGTAGCTAAAATCAAAAGACTGACCAGAAGGGCCGCGGGAAACTGCAACTGGCAAAATACTCTCAGGAGGGACAATGTGACTACATGTAAAGAAATGCAACTGATTTGGTGGTAGCCATGGGAAGAGTCGCTCCCTTGTTTCTTCAATAGGTTGCAGAGTTCCTCCTGCCAGTAGAACAGCATGTGCTTGGTCCACAATCTGCAGGAAGTTCAGATGAAATTATCAATACAGGGGCAATAAATCTAAGCAAAGCATAATCTATGCATGTCAAAATAAGCAATTTCTGGACAACCTCAGAAAAGATCTTTTCACCAGTGAGCATAACATATTTTATGTATCCTCCTTTTTGTCCAGAGCATGTTGGTTGAGACCTTGAGACAATAATCCTTCCGTCACCATTATTGTTTGTAAGTGATTGCAACATATCAGATAATGCCCGGAAACCTGACAGAGTGCTTTCCTCCTCACTAAATTCCCTAGTGTCATAGTGTGCTGAACATTTTTGCAAGCTAGCCATTTTATCCCCATAACTGCTGACCTGGCAAACAAAGAATATTTTTACCTCAAAAACAGGGAAAGAGCAAGCAAGAAAAAATTATATGGCACACTGTCACACACATAAATAGAAGAACTCACCTTGTGGATGATGTTGCTTTCCTTTATATACTGGACCAATTTCACCAAGTTGATGTTGTCTATATTGAGTGAAAATAGAAAATCATTAATGGCCATTGAACCATAGAAGACACCATTTGCTCCAGAAGTTTGAGGAAGATCTACACTTGTACCCTCAAGTAAACTTCGGAGGAAAGCCTGAGTAAGGACCATCAGGGTTTGGATATATCTACGATTACCAGGTCCCAAGAGATTGCGAAATCTCTCAAAGTACCTCCCTATGTGGGAATGTACATTCTCCAACTGTAGAAAATTAACCATTTCAATATACACTAAAAAAATTAATACCCACCATCTACAATACCATCATAAAAGCTTAAATTGTTAGCACAATAAAAGTTTCTAACCTCAAAGTACACTAAGTGAAGACTAGGAACTCTAAGGTTATCATCAGTCTCCTGTTCTTTTAATAGCTTTTGTAGGTAAGAACCACTTAGAACAGTATAGGATTGAACCCATGATATTCCACCCTCTGCCCTTTATCTACTGGTGGGAGGGGGTGGGGCTGATGCCGTTTGGTAGGCATTTGTTTGCATCTTTCTGGGCTTCAAAATGTGATTTGAAGGTAGGGGCCTACCCATTTAAGTTGAAAGCGAGTGTGGGAAAACAATTGTAAAAGGTGATTGGTGCCATTTATTATGTGTGTCTATATATATATATATATATATATATATATATATATATCATCTCTTGCAATTAGTACCATTTGACATTTTTTCCAAACTTTCTGGGACCTAAAATCACTTTTCACTTTAGTGCCAACAAATGGACCCTTGGTCCAAATACATTAGCCAAAGATTGTCATTTGTCTATCATTGGTTCAACTGAATTTGTTCCCAAGGGAGTTCAGAACAATGCTCAAAGAGCAGCTGAACCACATTCACAAATCCAAATAACAGCTTTTAAGAAGCACTAATAGTAGTTAGATAAAAATGTGGTAAATGACTTGTTTACCTGTAACAAACTAATTTTTGAGTCATACATGCTGATGAGTGAATCAGCTAGATTGTGAGCCTCATCTATTATAACAATATTATTCTTCAAATTTAAGCCAAGTGATTCGCGAGATGATTTTGATAGAAGAGATTGATAGGGTAGAATCACAAGATCAGCTGCAGGGACCATGCTTCGGGAGCCATAATATGGACAAGTTCCCATATTTCTTCCAAGGTTAACAAGATCTTCAATATCCAAGGCTCCTTGTTGAGATATCTCACCTCTGAATTGTCTTTGTAATTTAGGTTTTCTAAGCATTGGGCATCCAGAACAGGCCTTGGTCCTGCGTATTCTTCCTCCTGCACCTAAGTTCTGAAATCAATACTTCCATCAGTCAAGAGAAACACTCTTGGCTCACCAGCACATGTTAGCATCTATTCATTTAAACAGAATGAGGTAAAAATGCTTGTATATGGTCAACTAAGCACAGGGGCATCCCATGAATTGGTCAAGCTATTACCTCCATAATTACATGAATTGATGAAGTCTAACTACATTTTCCCATTTTACATGGAAACAAAATAAGCAACTATTAGAATGCTGTGTCCTCCTATATGGTCAACTATCCCATGAAACAGATCAATTATTATAGATGTATGATAATGCCACCATGATCATATTTTAGTTAGCCAGCTGTGCAGGATGGGTTCACATTCTCAACACAAAAAGTATACCCTGCACTGAAGAGCCAGATCCCAGATAAAAGAGGAAGAATGGTACAGTTAGATTTAATCATGGTAAAATTTTCCTTTGAAAATGGCATGGCATGCATATAAAATGTCAATGAGGAACTTGGCTGTTTTAAGGGAAGGAAGTAGTTCCTTACACAAAAAAAGAGAGACTTCAATTTTAATTGTGGAAGTACAGTGAAATAAGTGTGACATATAGAATCAGTAATACTCCACGAACCTATACTATGAGAGCGATTAACATGGAAAAATGATGGGTTCCATGGTATTCATTTCCTCTGGAATCCTTTGCTGTAACATCTGAAAAGTCTACTATTTATGAACATGCCTTAACAACTTAAACAGCTGAAACTGTGAAAGAGTTGCTCTTCAGAAATAACTAAATAAGTCACTGAAACAAGAACTAAAAAGATGGCACAAGCATAGTTATAGAGAAAATGAGCCTCATATTATGCATATATAATATTTCAATCCTCACTATTAGAGAAGTTTCCAGGAAACCAAACCAAAAAATATTCATCAAATTTAAGTAATGGGATTGATATAAGAAATTTTGGTACCTTGATCTTGGAAACCTCTTTTTTGTTGTTCTTTTGAAGCTCCAAGCACCGCTCATTAATTCGATTGGAGTTTCCAAGTTTTAATACCTCTGAAATACATGTCACATTAAAAAATTGTAATCTCTAACACAATTCCCAAAAAGAAACTCAATAAGAATTAACCTAACCTTTATTGATGCAGAAATTTTTCCTAGAACCCAAACACACAACCTGCATCTCATTAGCGAATTCTGTCTTTTTTAACTCCTTTATGAACTGTGAAAGCTGTGAATGTGTTCGACTACAAAAATAAACCTTCAACTTCTCCTCCTCTTCCTCATCAGAGTGATCTTCTTCCTCTTCCCCATCACTTGATAAACTAAGAGACCCCCCACCAGCCTTCCTCTTTGACTTCCCACCAGACCCTTCCTCATCACTTTCATAATCTTCCAACAAAAACTCATCACTCAACTCCACTGCATCATTTTTCTTTTGCAAATTCTCTCCCTCTTTCTTTGTAAGTAAATCTTCCCCCTCCATCCTCTGCGAGAGCAATTCCCTACAACTTTCCTGATTCCTTCTCTTGTCGGGTTTTCCAAATCCAACCCCATATTTCTTTGTCTTATTCTTCTTCTCCTGACCTTGGCCATCTTTGTTCACAACAAAGCCTTTCATCCAATCAGGCTCATCATCTGAGCCACACTCATCGTCCCCATTCCTACCAGAATCACCTTCTTTTTCTGATTTCTGTTGTTGCCTTCGGTCAACCACCCATTGCAAAGCACTGCAGATGATACTTAATGTTTTACCAGTCCCTATTGCAACAAAAATATTTCATACATAAGCCAATGAAAGAAATGATTCCTTTAGAATTCTATAATTCAAAATTTAGCACAGCATACAAAATTAACACTTCACTCAACTAACCCAAATGCTACAAAACATCATAGTTTAGTTTTCAACTTCATGGACCAAAACAAAAATTGACAGAATAAAGCTTTTATTTTGAAAGTTTTTCCTTAGTATTTTTCAATAAATTATCAATTGGGTAGCATTATTTTATGTGATTATTAGTGGGGAGCACATAATTTCTTTGTGGGTAGCTAATTTCACATTCTCTACATTATGCTAACAAAAAACAACCTCAGAAAGAAGAAAGATAAAGTAAACAAAACCCAAATCTTATTTTCATTTGTTTTCTCAGCAAACAAACAGATAATACATATTTTATTATTCTAAGATATATAAGTTGAGAGAGAAAGAGAGACCAGTGGGGCTTTCGAGCATGGAGACGCCGCCTTTGTTGAGAGAATGGTAGAGGGAGTTCATGAAGTCGATCTGGATAGAGTACGGCTTGTACGGAAATGCTGGGAATTTTGATTCCCATGTTCCCTCTTCTACTACTTGTTCCATTTCTCACTATCTCTCTTACTGTGGATTTTGGTTTTTGGTGGAGTTGTGGTTTTTTTGGCTGCTAAGGCTTTGTTTGGGTATTGGTACTTAGTAAAACAAGATATTGCGCGCTTTGCTTTGCTTTTTCAGAGAGAGAAATAGAGTTCCCGCCGAGAGTCAGGAGCGGGAGAGGATTTATAAAAATACAATGCCAATGCCGGCTTATTTTTTAAGTTAACCAATGAACTTAAATTTTATTTTTAAAAAAACATATAAAATTAAGAAAAATATTATCTATCTCTACTATATATAAAAGAGGATTCCATGCTTTTAAGAACTTTTTTCCTTTCACATTCAAAAATAAATTACAATTACTACTTATTTCTAAAGTTTATCATTTTTATTTATTTGAAAAAAAAATATATATATATTTCTAAATTATAATAGATGCAAATTATTAATTTTTACCAAAAAAATAGAAGAGTTTCTCATGCGCATGCTTAGAGAGCTAGTAATAATATAATTATAATTAGTATTAGTACTAATAAAATATTAAATTAAATTGAAAGAGGAAAATTTACTTCAAATTACATGACTAAATGCACGTGGTGTAAGATTAAATTTTTATTAAACTTTTTGTTTAAAAGAAAATTTTTAGTAAACTTAAAAAATATATAATAACCCATTTAAATTTCTTTAAGATTTTGCTATTTACCTTATGTTTGGATGGAAGGAGAGAGAGGGCAAGAAAAGAGTGGTTTAAGCAAATTTTCAAAATTTAGTAATAAAGTTTTAGTTAAATTAATTTATGTTAATAATTTTATTATGACAAAGTTTAAGGCACAACAAAATCTCACTACATTTTATGATACTCTTGTTCTGAATTGTGGTGGGTCTAAGTATAATATTTTTATTTTATTTTATTTCATTTTTATATATGGCCTTTGGTGGGTTGACACCACAACTTGTGAAAATGTAATAAGAATTTGATGCGTTGGTAGAAAAAGCCCAATGTCAACATACTTGTAGCTCATCAAACTATTTGTAGCATATATATTAATCCATGTGTGATCGATTCAGGGCTTTTGAGGCAACAATGAACAAAAAAATTATGAAAATGGGTCTCATTGTCGAATTGAAATCAAGTGCAATATCTATGTGCAATTACTTTCATTCCACTCACAAATTTTTTTACTTCTTCACTTTTTTTTTGTTGTTGAACTTTTTATTGATTTAATTAATTGTTGAGATTAGAAATTACTTTTTCAACTCTCAATCTCAATCATTAAAAGTAATTGGTATTGCGATCTCAATTCCTCCTTGTCTGAGACATCTTAATAGTTTAAATAAATTCCACTAGCCCTTTATTCACAAGGATGGAGAAGAGATTGTGGACATACACTGCCTGATCTAGATAATGAATGTATCCTTAATTCCTAAACTATCGAGCATAAATAACAATAATAAATTTCCATTCCAACTTATCAAAATCATTCTCCATACATGCTTTTATTCCATTCTATTCAAATACTAGGCAATGTTGAATTTTTTTTAAGGTGGAAATGATAACGTTATTTGTGTTTGATAAGTCAATGTAACAAGGTGTTTGAACAGAGTCGACTAAATAGTGAAAGCAAATAATGCAGTCGCTTAAGGCCCCAAGGAAAAAAAAAGGCCTCCAAATTTTAACCAATAGGGTTATTCTTTTTCATTAAAATAGTATTATTAAGCCTAATTATTAGTGAATAAATAAAATAACATTTTTTATCAAATAAAAAATAAGAGAGAGAGAGAGAGATCTAGAGAGAGAGAGAGAGAGAGAGAGAGAGAAATGTTATGTCCACAACATTTTTCACAATACTTTCACAATAAATCCTAAATGGTAAGTTGTTACAGGCTATTATTGATGACAAAAAATTAATTTCATTGATGGGTTAAAATTAAAACCAGTAACAACTTATTACCTAGGATTTGTTGTGAGAATATTGTGAATGTAACACTTCTAAAAAAAAAAAAAAAATATACACAAAAATTCACAACATTTTTCATAAGTTGAGTTCGTAAACTTTTACTAGTTTTTATCTAAGTCCATTACTAACATCACTTTTTTACTTACCACTATTAATATGTCACATCAACAGGTGTGAAAAGTTGTCAAATTTTGTCCATAGATTTTGTAAAAAAAAAATCTAGTTAATTAGTAGTAATTTTGCATATAAAACAAGATAATAGAGTTTAAGTAATATTAATTTTTAATAAAAAAATTATTAGTTTTTATAAGTCTATCACTAACATCACTTTTGCCTTACCACTATCAATATGTCACATCAACGAGGTGTGAAAAGTTGTCAAATTTTGTCCATAGATTTTGTAAAAAAAAAATCTAGTTAATTAGTAGTAATTTTGCATATAAAACAAGATAATAGAGTTTAAGTAATATTAATTTTTAATAAAAAAATAGATTTAAATATATAAAATGACTCAATTTCAGTTTTCGCCTTAGGCCCTCAAATGCATTAAGCCGCCCTTGTGTTTGAATTTATCGTAAGTACGTGTTCACATACTATTACATCGAAAATTTCACAATCAAGCTTTTATTTATGTGTTGTGGTGGAACCTAGTAAGCAGAGTGTGTAAAAAAGTTAGCGAACTTTCATGTGAAAAATTTGGTGTCTTTAGCAAGGTCAGTAAATTTGATTATATAACTGCTATAAATATATATATATATAATTTAATTAGAGAACATAATGTACTTTACCTAAGTTTTTTCCAAGTGATTATGTTTCTACATCTCTTCTTGCTCCTACTACAATTACAATATGATCATTTTTCGTCATAAATATTGTTAACGCTAGGTTTTGCAACAAAAACGAATCGATTTTCTAAAAGACTATTTGATTTTGTACATTAAAGATGGAATTAGTAATGATGCCAAAACCAAAAGATGTTTCTTTTTTTCCAATTCCTTACGAACATTCCCAAAACAATTTTGGTTCCACCAAGACAACTCTTTCCCACACTTCTCAATTTTCATCATAATCTCCCTATCTCCATATCGGCTTTCCATTGAACTCCAAGCTACCTCCACAGTCTCCCCACACCTACTATCTGACAACCACATCTCCTCAAATCTAAAGGTCTTCTTCAAAGGAAGGGGAACAAGACCCAAAAGATTTATGAGAAGAGGAGAATGGTCTGATGAATCACAGTGAAGATGGTGAAACCCAATTATCTGTTGCCAACCCTCTGTCCAGTCTTTCCCAGATAAAATGTCTATCATCAAAATGTCGGCTCCATGTAAAACGTGGACCTACGAAACCTAAGTCCATAAACCCACATTCGTCAATAACATCTCTAAACAACTACATTTGAGAATGACTACAGAGTGCACTGCCTAGTTTTTCCTCCTATTTTATCAACTTGTTAAAATCCTCTATACAAAGCCACGGGACACTAGGATGGATATTTAAGCTACGTGGACTTGCCCAAGCCTCACTTCTCCTTGATGTTATGAGTTCCCCATAAAAGCCCATGAATCGCCATTCATTCTCAAAGTTTTTGTCGATACAAGCATCTATGATATACTTAGAAAAGTTCTCAACTGTCAAATTAACTGATGCTTTCCAGAAGAGGACAAGACCACCCCCCCTATACCTTTTCTAGGAACCACCCATTTGTGTTCAAAATCAATCTCTCTTTGTACTTTTGTAAACATTGCTTCATCTGCCCATGTTTCGGCTATAAACATGATATGGGGGTCTTTTGCTCGGATGATATCTCCAAGCTCCTTCTATATACGTAGGTTCTCAAGCCCATGACTGTTCCATGCTAATTCATTGTTCTTGATAGGGTTGATCACTAGTTGCCACTAATTCAAAAGATGTTTCTTTATCAATCCTCGGCCAAAATGGCCAAATGGCCATAAAATCCTAACTATATAGTTAGTAGTTCCGGTTTCCAAACTATATTTTTAACTAGCAACTCGAGTTTTAGAGACTCGATTTTGGCCTATAAATCGAGTTTTTGAGACTCGATTTCCATGGTCTAATCTCATCTGATATGGCATTTTTTCCACGTGGCGACTACATGGAAATCGAGTCTCTAACACTCGATTTATAACCCCTATATATTAAGAACACATCAGAGAGAAGAACCAAACCAATCACATAAGAACCCAGAGGAAAAAAAAAAAAAAAAAAAAAAAAACAGAAACCGAAAGAGGGAGAAGATCGGAGTGGGTGGCTTCAGATCGGCTTCAGACCACCATGTAGGACCCAGACAGACCACCACCGTGCGCGACCCAGGCGGTGCGAAGCCCAGGCGACGCGCAGCCCAGGCCGCGCGAAGCCCAGGCGACGTGCAGCCCAGGCGACGCGCAGCCCAGGCCGCGCGAAGCCCAGGCCGCGATCTGAGCTCTTTCTCTCCCTCTGATCTCTTTCTCTTCCTCTGATCTGAGTATCTGAGCTCTTTCTCTCCCTCTGATCTGAGTTGGATTGTTGTGTTTGAGATTTCTTAAATTTGTTTTTGGTTATTTCGGCTTGTACATAGACTTCAAATTTTTTTTAATTTTTTTGGTTTATAAATCGAGTCTTAGAGACTCGATTTCCACGTAGGTAAATAATGCCACATCAGATGAGATTAGACCATGGAAATCGAGTCTCAAAGACTCGATTTATAGGCCAAAATCGAGTTTCTAAAACTCGAGTTGCTAGTTAAAAATATAGTTTGGAAACCGGAACTACTAACTATATAGTTAAGATTTTATGGCCATTAGACCATTTTGGCCTCAATCCTCCAAAATCTATCGTTTCTTACTAGGTAATTCAAAGAGATCATTAACCTGTACAAAACTTTGTTTACAACTGCCAGATTAATTGTAGGTTATATGGATTTTCTCTGTACTTTTCTAGCCTACTCATACAAACCCACTTTTATGTTTGTTTTTTCTCACTAGACTGAGGTATAACTAAAAGAGCCCCCTGCCCCTCACATGATCCAGTATCTTTAGTTGGTTGTGTTACATTAGGAATGTGGTTCGAGTATTGAGGAATATGGGAAGAGTCCTCTTTCGGGTCAAATTTTGTCAACTTAGAATCAATTATGCTAATAGGAGATATAAAAACCTCCTCTGAAAAAGGCACTACCATGATTAATGGGATTTTGGCCTTCCGCAAAATCTAGTACCAATGTGTCCCACGTAGGAAAGGAAACACTTCAATTAAGCAAAAAAATTAGGTTTACTTTATTCTCCACTTCTTTCCTTAGTTGATCTCTAACCACCAAAGTTGGTTGCTCTGGCGTATCCTCTACCACCAATCGTGCCTAAGTGATGTTTTCATTCGGTTCCATTGCTCTGGGACAGTTCACACCATCCAGGCTAGACCTGACTAGCGACAAAACTCTTCCACATTTAGATTTTAGAAACTAGGGACATTCACCACATTCTTTTGAAAGAGAATGAATGGTGGAGCTCTTACAAACGACCTAAACTATTTCTGGTTGTTTTAGAGATTACCTTCATTTGCAATCCATATATCGCAATCCTTATCATCATGGTCTAGACACCCACACTAGTAGCACAAGTTCAATAGTCATTCATATTTGAAGTTTACCTAGATTTTCCATTATTGAAGAATTATTAGGGTGGTGGACCATGCCAAGAATTTCGCAAATCTTTTCTGTCACTTGCACATTCATATACCTAATAGGAATGTCGTGGACTTGCACCCAAAAGGTTGTTTCGTCAAACTTCAGATTAGCAATATGAGTATTCTTCTCGTATCGTTGCATGACCACCAAGTATTTATCAAAACTCCAAAGCTCGCTCAAAAAGACCTTGTCAGCATTAGGTTTGCTATCAAACACAAAAAGAACTTTGTGATTTCCTAAGGCTTCGTTTGAGAGTTTATAACGGAATGGAATGGAATGGAACAATCATTAAAGGAATGGAATGAATTTAGTAGGGAAAAGAATGGAATGTAAGTAACATTGTTTGGAAGTGACATTGGAAGGAATGGAATGAAATTATTTTAGGGCAAGATTTAGGTACAGTACTTAGGTGCTTAAGATTCTGCCATGTTGATTTTTCCTTATAGGATGGAAGTGTATTTTTTAGTTAAGTAGCCACATGGTTCAATCTTAAGTGGGGAACCTAAGGAATAGCACCTAAGGTATTGTACCTAAGTTTTGTCCATTATTTTATAATAACATTACTATTATACCCCTCATTTTAAAAAACATAAAAAATGATTCTAGTTTATGGAAAATGAAAATTTTATTGTAGCTAAAAATCAAGTTATGTATATTTCTATATTGTAAAGCAATTCACGCATCATATATTTATTTTCAACAAAATAAACATTGTCTAAAAAATGCAAACAAATATCTTTTAAAAAAACTCCTGTAATGAGTATTGCCAAAACAAAACAAAATAACAAAATAAAGCAAATCTAAAGTTGGCCAAGAAATCCCATACTTTTTAATTTTTAGGCCTAGACATCAGTGTCAATAGGACACATTTGTGCTTATGATTTGGGCAACCAAAGAACATCTCCTTATATGTTGGATTTTCCATAAAAAATATGTAGGCCTCAGTCTTTGATATTGGATCCAAATCCAATACGCCCAAAGCTGTGTGAACTTCTACTCCATATGACTTTGAAAAACACTTTGTCATAACCTCAGTCGCTTTATCAATTGTCATTGATACATTATCAAATGACTGAGAAATTACATTCCCAAGTTCATCATCTTTTGCCAGTCTTCTTTTCTTACTGTTAGAAGACATTGCATATTGTGATAACATTCGAGAACGTATAACAGTAATTTCTAGTGACCTCTAATCATCTTCGACTTCAAAGTTCTCCAAAGAAACTTCATTTTGAGATACCAAATTATCAATCTCATCAATAGTGGTCGATGCAGCATACTTAGCATGTTTCTCCTTTGCAGTTTCAACATGATCATCTCTTATTCTATCTTTAGCCCAAAGTTGTGCCATCTTAGAGTAGTTAGGCATAGGTGTTGTCATTCACTTCTTGGTTGTAGGTTTAGACTCTTACAAATCAAGAAAAATGGTTATACAACAGATATAATTATGTAATACAAAATTAAACTCACAAAAAATGGTAATTTACTGCTATGAGTGGCTCCCAAACTTCTGGTTCAGCTGTCCATATATATAAAGAATCATTCCATCCAAAACCACTCAATCCATCTTTAAATATGTCATAGCATTCATGAAAATTCTTCTTCAATGTCTTTTGTCAATTTTTCACCTTATCCTTGTTAATCTCCATGTGAAATTTTTCAACCAACTCTTTCATTATGTCATCATATGTCTTAGAGGTAAAAGTTCCATTAACTCTACCACCTATGATCACTTGATGTAAAAAAGCATCTACTAAAGCATCATTCGTAACACTACTCCATTGTATTTCTTTACTTGGATCTCCACCATTCTTCTTTAATATCTTACCCATGCTATAATTAATAGGACAAAAAATCCATATAAAATATTGTGTAGATATTAATATTATTTATCAAAAGATAGAGAGCAATATCAAAATAAAAAGAGAAATTTGTATAACACTTAGGTCTAAGTAATTGAAACATAATATAGTCTTAAACGACATGACAACAATGAACCCAAAAGCTATCACATTTGGACATAGTTTTGCCACATGGTTAATGCAATAAAACATCTTATAATATCTCTTTGCCTAGCATCCTCACCATCTTCTCTTGGAGTAAGGGCCGTATGTTCATGATGAGAATGTAAAATCTCTTCATCAACTTCAGCAATAAGACTTTCATCAAGATCGACACCCATTAAATAATTATAAAGTATGCAACATGATAAAATGATTTCATTTTGTGTGTCAACACAATAACTAGGCTCTATAGTATTTGCTATGATAGGAAATCTCTTTTTCAATAGCATTGTACAATGACGCATGTCGCAAATTAAACAATTCTTTAGCATTTTCAGGGGGACGAACAGAGTGCTCTCTTGAATGATAACGCTCTCCCCTATAAGGTGCATTCAAACGACTTCTATTTATGTATCCCACATCAACAAGATAATATTTACCTAATAAATAATAACAATTGTTAATTATATACTATAATTTTTTTAATTATAAAGAATACATCCTAATACGTATTTGAATTAAATTTACCTTATGGGATTTTCAAATTATCATTTCTAGTTAAAGCACTCTTTATTATTCTTGAATCTAAAGCAATTCCTTCCCAACCCAGTAATACATACGTGAATTTCAAATCAAATGAGCATGCAGCCAACACATTTTGTGTTAGCCCTTCCTACCCCGATATCTTGGTGCATCCTCATTAGACACTTTGACACGAACATATGTTCCATCAAGTGCCCTAATACAATCCTGAAATTAACAATATCTCTCAAAGACATTTACCTTAAAATATACTTATACTAAACTACTGTCAAATATATAATATATACATGATATACCTTAAAATATGGATTGAACCTACTACTCTATAGTATTTCAACTGGCACTTGGGTTCCATCAGGTTGTCGAAGGAATTGATCCTCTAACATAATTATTGATCTTAACACATTATGAAAATGGCGACTGATGGTCTCACTGAAACGACAAAAAAAGAAGGAAATTGTACGGTTCTTCACATTATGTGATAGAATGTGAAGAAACTTGGCAACTTGCTCTTCAACCGTGGCACGTTGTGTATCTTGAAGATCACCATCTCTTTGCAAAATGTCACACAAACCTTGAAAAGTTTGTGGACCCATGCGTATTATATCATAGCATTTTTCACTAGTTCTAAGTCGATGCATTATTTCATCATGAACTAATTGTCTTTCTATGGTTGATTGTGTAGGAATGTGGGGAACAAGTCTTTTCAATTGTTGCCTTTGATGAATAATGTAGCACAAATAACGGCATGAAGCATGAAACAAGGCTAGTTTCCGCATAAAGTCCAAAAAAATTTATGGTCTTAAGTACCTCATCATTCAAATCCATCTAAGTAAAAAAAATAGTTATGTTATTAGTCGGAGTCCTAGTCAAAGAAATTATAGGCACATGTTCTATGCATTATAAAATTTGGACACTTCACAATATGCTTTGATAGCTTTTAAACTACAAATTAACTATTTTTTATATTTTAACATAAAATTAAATATATGAACAAGAAACTTTCACAAAAGAAAAAAAATGTCAAATATTTTAATGGTAGCAGACAAAGTGGCATAAAGTGTATATCAGATAATGTGTATATCACGCAGTCTTATGCATATCATGGTAGCAGACAAAGCAAGAAAGAAAATACTACACACAAAGAAAGAAAAGACAAACAAAACTCATGGCAAAATAACCACTTTGCCAATATAAAAGACTACACATAAAACAATATAAAAGACAATATATATCACTCTTCATGGTAGAATCCTCATGGCTAGAAAAGACAAAGTAAGACTTGAAAAACCCACCTAATATTTGTAGACAATATAAATGACTAGCAGACAAAGAAATAAAGAAAAAGAAAAAGAAAAAGAAAGACTTGTGAGCAGTAACCGAAAATTGCAAAGAACAGCAGACAGTATGTATCTCACCGAAAATTTGATGAACAACAGCAGCTTCACTTTGCAGAGAATGGACAATAACAACGTGACCAGTAGGGTGTAAGAATGATAGCTTCTTCTTCTTCTTCTTCTTCTTCTTCTTTTTTTTTTTTTTTTAATTTTTAATTTTTAATTTTTTTTACAGCTGATTGAGAAAAAAAATTTGCCGTGATGTGTAAAAAGGGCTAATATTAAAGGGGTATTTTTGGAGTTTTAACAAAAATTTCATTAAACCTAAATCCATTCCCTCCCATTCCTCCCAAAGAACAAAAAATTGATGTTTTGAGGGAAAAAGGGAGGAATAAGTGTTCCCTCCTAACCATTCAATTCCATTCCCTCCCACTTAAACTCCCAAACAAGGGGAGTGAAGAATATTCTATAAATATTCCTTTCATTCCATTCCATTCCACCCCCTCCTCCCAAACAAAGCCTGAATCTCTCACCTTGAAACCGTTTTGAGACCGCCATAGGTGATTAAAAGTTCTTGTGATGGCTTCCTTATTTAGGTTTTGCTCGGTAAAAAACTGTGCTACAGTAATTAATTCTTCAGAACTCAGATCTTTCTCAAGGTAGCACCTCGAACCCTCTCTCTCAGAAAGCGTGAGCCAGTGCTAGTTGCTTGTTAAATCATCCATAGATGAAAGCACAAGGGAAAGAGAGAGAAAAAAGAAAGAAAAGGCTAGGTTAAAAAAACACTCATAACTATTTCTCTATAACCCTAAAAGAAAACCCAACTCTTTTTTTTTTTGGTAAAAGACGATTCATTAAAAACTAAGAAAATACATCAAGTTTAGTACATATCCTATTAAAGAACCTGCCATTACAATCCTCATCCAAAACACTCCTAATGTCCTCAGGTGGACTATAAAAAAAAAAAAAACAAAGTTTAAATCTTGATCAGTCCCTAATCTAGCTAACAATCTAGCTAACATGTCTGCACAACGATTAGCTTGTCGATAGCAATGCTTAACTTGAACTTGTAGAAACTGTCCCATCAGCTGCCTGCAATCATCCAAAATAGGAGATATTATGTTATTCTCATAGTTTGGGTTCTGAAAAATATCAACAATTGATTTGGCATCAAGCTCAATAATGAGGGAAGGTATATTGAGATTGTAGCATAAAGATAGACCATCTCTAAGGCCCCATAGCATAAAGATAGACCATCTCAAGTTTATTCCTCGGAGAATTGGGCCCCTTTTGTAAGTGCTAGTGTTGTAAGTCGTCTTCCCACTCCCTCATTCCCTATTCCCTAAGTCTTCTGTCTATATTATCTCAAAAAAAAAAAAAAATTTATTTACAATTTATTGCAATAAGATTTGTGGAGTAATAACTTATTATAACAAGATATTTAAAGCGGTAAATATTTTATTGCAACAACATATATATATATATATATATATATATATATATTTATTATATCAAAATTGCATTAAAATTTTTAGAGTTTATTGCAACAAAAATTTTTGTTGCACAAAACTATTACCTCAATTTTAAGGGGAAATTACACTTTACCACCTTAAACTATACACTAGATTACACTTTGCACTATAAATTATCTGACTGCACACTTTGCACCATAAATTATCACACTTATTACACTTTGCACCCCGGTGTTATTTTTGTTGTTATATTTAACAGAATATTGTTGCATGTGACAAGCACATGCTTCTTGCTTAGGTGGAACAAAGTTAAAAGATTGAAACACTATTCTTCAAAATCAATTAAAACAAAACCCAAAATTTTCCACATCTCCCTCTGTCTCACGTGCCTGCCATCCTCTTTCCCAGATTCATATAATACAATCTAATACTTTTTAATTCCATCACTGACGAAATGGTATAAAAGAAGTTAAAATAGCAAATCCTAAGTGGCACGGCAGACAGGAACTCTGCCTCATTAGCTGTGCTCACCTTCAATTCATAAAGCTTCCCATCGCGAGATGCATCACCACCAGCTAGAGTTGCGGAAAAACTGACGTATTTGTGTCCAATTTATCAGTTGTTGTACAGACTAGTCTCCCCTTACCAGGGATTTGTCTCCCCTTACCAGGGATTTTTAATTATTTTAATAACTAGAAAGCTATAGATAGTATAAGAAATACCAGGAAGGTGGATGGGGTACTATGAATGAATTCTGCTACGGAATTAGAGAGGTTAATTTAAATATTTTGAAACTGAATCTGGGGAAGAGGATGGCAGACACGTGAGACAAGGAGATGTGAAAAAATTTGGGTTTTGTTTAAATTGATTTTGAAGAAGGGTGTTTTAGTCTTTTAATTTTATTCCACCTAAGCAAGAAGCATGTGTTTGTCACATGTAGTAAGATTCCGTTAAATATAATAGCAAAAATAACACTGTGGTGCAAAGTGTGATAGTTTAGGGTGCAAAGTGTACAGTCAGATATTTTAGGGTGCAAAATGTAATCTAGTGCATAGTTTATGGTGGTAAAGTATAATTTCCTCCCATTTTAATTACAACAATTTGCATCAACTATTGCAATGATGTAGATGTTATTGAAATAATTTTTTTTTTATTTTTATAATTGTAATAAACATTTTTTCTTGTAGTGCTAAATGAAGCAACCTCAATAAAAGAATTAGACAAAGACAGATATGAACAAATAACATTATTTTTTAATTAGTGGTTAATGAGTAGGTACCATTAGAATTAATAGTCCATATTTTAGTAGGTACCAAAGAATGACACCCTTTTTAATGAGTGGCATTGGGTTTTTATTTTTTATTTTTGCATGGACACATCGTAAACTTGAAACTTGAAACTATAAAAACACTGATACATAGAGGCAAATCACTCAACTCAGTCTCTCGGTTACCAAAAATTCTCTCTCAATTCTCTCCATCGCAAACCAAACCAACACTCCCTATGGTGAATCCCATGTTTAACGGCTCAGTCCCAAGACTCATTGGGCCTCCAACTCAAGAGTCATCAAAGGTGGTCCTTAATCCCACTCACCATCATGACATTATTTGGATCATTGCCCTGGTGGCGAGTTTGGTGACATTGGTTACATTGCTATTTCTAGGGGGTTTAGCTCTCTATCTATGGTGGAAACTACGTAAATTTGCACCTCCACCACCTTCGCCACCTCTAGAGGTGATAGATTTACAGTTTGACGATTAGGTGTTCCCACTAGTCCTAATCGTCGGCCGTTGAGGTATGTAGATACACTATTTTGCTCTCTACTATGTTTCTACCAGTTCTTCTACTAGTTCTTATTGTCTGTTTAAACTATGTTACTATATTAGTTGGTTGTGTAAATCAGATTACCCTGGCTATTTTTGTTTCGATTCATTTTTATGGTTGTTTTCTTCTTTTGATAGTAGTACAAATAGTTGGTTGTGTAAATCAGATTACTTTGGCTATTTTTTTTGATTAATTTTTATGGTTGTTTTCTTCTTGCAATTGCAAGCAGAATTTCATTGTGGGGCCGAATAAGATTAAGCAAGAAAAAACTTTCAAGACATAATTCTCGATTATCAAGATATTCTCATATCAGTTGTTGAAATCTATAATCACATTCTAAGGAAAAAATATTCAAAAGTTTAAGTTCATTTTGAACTCTTTTTAAAGGGTTTAACGTCTAAAGTTTCAGGATTTGGGATAGAGGATTGAACAATAACCTTTAAAGTTTCAAGAAACCCTCTCACTCTTAGTACGCATGACTAGCAGTATATATGGTTCACTATTATAGATCTTATGGTTGTTGCTTGTTAAGCATTTTTGTGTTACAAGTTATATTTGTCTAACATGTATAATTGTGTATGGTTTACTGACATGGATTAGTTTTTAGTTTTATATATATTTTTAGTACTTTTAGTTTATTGTCAATCTGTCATATATATTATTATTTTTTTGTCATGTACATATTTGTATTACTTTTTTTGTTACACAGGTTATATTTTTTTAAAAACTTACTATCATATTTTAATGATTATTAATAGTAAAGTAATAATTGGTTATGACATCTTAAAAAATATGTCAGCCTAAAAACCGACCAAACCGCACATTGTACATTACACTAAACTGCACCGCACATGCGGCCACAAATTGAGGTGCGGTGTAGTGATGGTTTTGGCTAAACTGCACCACAAAGTGCAGTGTCAATCACTCCTAAGAGCAATCATCATAGAGTGGATGCCATAAGTTTAAATTTTATGAGATCTATAAAAAAAAATTCCCACTACACAAACGACACATCGTTTATATTGAAACGACTATGGGCTCATTCATCTAACTTCCAGGTTTTCAGAAAATCCCAATCAGGCCCTTCCACAGTCAAGCCCATCTTCGTCCTCAACCAATCATCACAAACCCAACCCAAAAGCCCAATAAAAACGAAGCACACCCAACCCAAGTACCAGATGAGCCCTCCTCATATTACATTCCGAAATTGCCCTAACAAACCCTAAAAGCAAAACCCCTCGTTCTATTTCTAATATAAAACGTGAACTTCACCGCCGCGTTCAGTCTTCTTTGTTTAGCCCTAAGAAGAACCACACCTCTTCTCTTCCTCCTCCTAGGGTTTTGCATCTGCATCTGCACCAATGGTAAACAAACACTGCATCTCTCTCTCTATCTCTGGATCTATTCTCCATCTCTGTATCTATATGTGTCTGATGTTTTTATACCTCTCTGTGTTTTGAAAATGGGGTAATAGGGTAAGGGAACAGGGAGTTTCGGTAAGAGGAGGAACAAGACCCACACACTGTGTGTGAGGTGTGGCCGCCGCAGTTTCCATCTTCAGAAGAGTCGCTGCTCTGCCTGTGCCTACCCTGCTGCCCGCAAGAGGACTTGTATGCCTCCTCCTTTCTCTCTCTCTCTCTCTCTCTCTTGTATTAATTTATGTAAATATATATATTTGTCTAGTGAATGTGTTAGTAGTGTTACTCGTTTGTGCTTCTGGGTTTGCTTCTGTTTCAGTTTTTAGGAACTGGGGTTTTGTTATTGCTTGTGAATTTGCTTAAATCCAAGTTATTTTTTTATTATATGAAATTGTGATGGGGATATTGGTGGATTGTTTTTGTGTTTTGTGGGAGTGATGATGTGTATGTGTTGCTGATGTTTCCGGGCTGAAATGCTTTGTGGATTTGTTTGTCTGTGAATTTAAGGTAATGGTCCTTGCCCTTCATGGATGTGATTTTCGATTGTGTTTCTGTTATTCTGTGAATTGCTGTTGTATTTTGGTAATTGATGTTATTGCCTGAATGTTTACAATGGGTTTATTTGTATATGAATTTGAGGTATTGGGGTGTTGTTGGTTTTAGTTCTAACAAACGAAAACAATATTTTCTGATTTGATTTGATTGCGTTTACTGCAAGTAATTATAATTTTTGGGTTGTGCTTGGGGCAAATGAGGATTTATTTTATTATTCTTGGTTTTTAGATAACTGGAGTGTGAAGGCAATCAGAAGAAAGACCACCGGAACTGGAAGGATGAGGTACCTCCGCCACGTTCCTCGCAGATTCAAGAGTGGCTTCAGAGAGGGTATAATATTTTTACCCTTATTCGATTTATCTTGGTCGTAATTTTTAAACAAAATTGGTGTGTGTTATATAGTCTTATCTTGATTTCTTATTTGCTATTTTTGTTAGGTACTCAAGCTGCACCAAGGAAGAAGGGAGCAGCTGCTACTGCTTAAGGCATCATTGGAGAGTTGTTTTTGGTGTAATTTGGTACCCAAATTACAAGTTTAGATTGAGCTTAATATGTTGGAACTGGTTTTTGAATGTAATGTTTGATGGGTGTCATAACCTTATAATGATTTTAGTTATTTTTGATTTGGTTCAATATGTAGTTGCTTTAATTTTGGACAAGGATGAATGCGTTTACTATGTTTTCCCGGTTATATTCCAAAATGAATTCTGAATTTTGTTTCTGGTTAACTTTTCTTGAGTACTGAGATAATAGTGAGATTAATCCCACAATGTCAGATTAACAGGGGGGAATTAAAGTTACTGTGTAGACTTTTTGGACATGCAATGGTTGAACTGCATTATAGTTTCTACAATTAATAATCAATATTAGCTCAATTAACCTGAATTTGTTTCTGAAACTGGATTGGATGTATTTTCTGCCACTCATTTTAATAGAAAAGGAATGCTATAAGAGCTTTGAGTAAGTGGTGTTCAGGACGCTTGATTGCATTGTTTTTACTATTGCTTTTACTAGGAAGAGAGAAATTCAGTCAATTTTTTTACAGACTATTGTTGAACGGGTCCAGCAATCTGGAGGAGTGATTGATTGTGAAATAATGACATAATTGCGGTGCATGCATATAATCTGTATGTCAGAGTTATTGTTTTAAATTCAATTTCTGGGTCGTTGGGTTTTAGATCAAGAACGTTTCCAGTTAATATTATGCTTGAAAAATGAATGTAATCTATTCCCCATCTACTAGTTAGGGTTGGATGGTGAGTTAAAGATTTGAGGGTTTCAATTCTGCGAGCAGATAGGTGCCCTAGTTGCTAACTTGGTATTTTATGGGCGTGCTTTCGAACCTTGTTTTGCAAAGGGACTTGGGCACTGAATTAATGGCTATGTTTTGATTACAATTTCATTTATTTTACAACCAAGGGACTGTGTCAAAAACAAAAAAAAAAAAAAAAACCAAGGGATAAAACATGAATTCGAGCTAAGTGCATCTCGCATCAAGCTCGTTTCTACTTTGTATTGTAAATAAATTTCCTGTTTCCAGAGATGTGAGATTTGAGTGTGAAAATGAATGATACCCTTCCTCTGCACTCTAGTAACAAAATTTTATACCCGAGTGTACACTACAACGTCTTGTTTCATATTATGACCAATATGCAAGGATCATTTCAAAATCAGACGATTTATGCCTCAAATCTACTAAACCGAGCTAGATGTAGTTCCATTTAGCTTCAACTAGTCTGATATCTCTTGCAATATCAACCTTCAGCTTAAACGGTATTCCACTCTTTAAGTTCTCATACTGAGGAATTATATTGTAGTCGAAGTGTCCGTATTGCCCATGTGTGCAACAACACCAGCCATCTATTTGAATGGCTTGTGAAAATCCTTAACGGCCTTGGTTCATGATAGTGCTCTGTTTGTCCTTGCTAGCCTCTATGGACAATGCCACAGATTCAAATACGAATTCTTCTAGCACCATGAACTGTGCATTGTTCTAGAATAAAATCATTGAAAACAAGGATGGTTCATACGAAAGATAAATGGGAGAGGGCTTGCAGGACAGGGAAGGCTTTATTCTGCTTGTTGATTAAGATTATTGCAGCATCAATAATTATACAAAATTGGTTAAAGTGGCAATCTAACGACAACTACACTTCTCTTGCACAATTGCAAAATATCTCATCAAATGTCAAAATCTCCACAAATTTGTATAAAAGAAGAGCTTTATAAAAGGTATATATTTGCACTATTCTCATGATTTACATAAAATTTCCTCAAAGATGCCAAGTCAAAAAAGCTAATTACAGAATTCAGATCTATGAATGAATTGATGAAGCAAAATCACATGCCATTAACAAACGTGTGGTAAAATGTGGAGGGCAAATGGGCAAACATTATCAAGCGATAACCAAATTTCCACTAATTTTCCTTAAATTCGCCAAATTTATGCTTTTCTTCTTCAAACTGCTTAAACACATAATCTAGCTCTGGAAATGCTGACAAAACCACCAGCTCAAGAAGGTCAAAAGCCAGGAGCTTCAAACATACAGATGACTGCGCAATAAAAAAGTCATTACTCTCTGCTAAAAAATATCCTGATCACAAATCAATATCCGTGGAAATAATATGGAGTTCCAAGAATGCTATCTTTAAAAAAAGAAAAAAAAAACCAATTGTGAATAATGAATAGGTTTAACACAAGAATTTTTTTTTTGATGGGTAATCAGAAAACTATTATTAATGAGAAAATAAGGAAAAGTACAAGTTGTTCATGATGATGAACAACAAGAAAAAATAGAACAAGCAGCACAACAAAAAGAGTAATCAGGAAACTAAGCTGAGGGAAAACATAAACTCAGAGAGAGAAGAACAATCAGTAAAACCCCAACAACGAGATCACTCCAAAAGACAACGAGACCACTAGGTTTAACACAAGATTCATTGAAAGAAGAAGATACTTCAATTGTGGCCCTTTTATAGTGAAAGGATAGAGATTCTATTTTCCTATTATTCACATGCCCCAAGTAGTTTGTAATTCGTAGGGTTGGTAAAAAAAAAAAAAAAAAACCAATAGATTGAGCTGACTGACTGGCACCGACCGAAAGGCTGTTTTCTCAAAATTTTGGTCAGTTTCAGTTTTGAAAATTAGAAACTTTGGTTTTATGTACCGACTGATACATATACATATTTAGGTGTTTTAAAACGCATCCTTGGTCACAAGTTCGACCCCTTGTGGATATTTTGACAAAAAGACATAGTTTATTCCAACCCTAATAATTTCTCCCTGCCTCCATTCAATCTGCTGCTCCATAGTCTCTCTAAGGTCGACGCCCTCGCTACAATTAACCAATAACCACAATGCCGTTTGTTGATGCCCACACTGCCTTTGCTGTTGCCCACGCTGCCATTCACCATTTGGCCCCGCCGTTGTTTCCCCTAACCTATCGAACATCCAGATTCTCCTCTCTATTCAATCACTGATTCGATCCAAGTTTCTTCACCTTTAAGTCCCCCCCTAGGGCCGTAAAGTTTTTAATTTTTTGTTTGTTTTGTTTTGTTTTTGGGGTTTTGATTCTTTGCCAAAGCAGAGTTGGTATTGTTGAACGCAATTGTTTGGCATTGGCACTGTTTTATTTTTCATTTTTTGACATTCCATTGTAATCACTGCAAAGATATGGTGTGGTTGAAAGTATTTTAGTCTTGTTTATGGGTATCGTTGAGATTTTACTTTTATTTTTATTTGTTTTTGTTTTTGTTTGTATTTGCGTTTCTGATCCTAATTCTTATAAAATAAAAAGTTTGTTGTAAAAATGTTACAGTTTCACTAATTTTGTTTGTTTGTTTTATCTGTTTAAGATCTATAATTTAGTTTTTTTAAATATAAAAAGGCACATGCCCAAACCAATCACCCCGAACCGAACTGACTGCCCCAAGATCCATTGGTGCAGTTTGGTGGCCTTAATACATTTTATTAGTTTCGGTGCAGGTGTGCATAAAACCGGGGATCTCAATTTGGTGAGAAATTCTCCCCCCTATCCCAACCAAACTGAACCGACCTCACCCCTAGTAATTCGATACCTTTTTACTGACCTAACTCATGATGTCTAAGAAAGCTAATCCTTAATATGGCAAGACTTTATCCTTTGATCACAAAATTTGGATGTGGGTGTATCAACTTTGGAGAAGCAGTATATAAAAAGGACATTGACAATTTTGATAGATCTCCAACACAAAACTCACAATTTCTGACTTCCAGTGTCATTAAAACTTAACATATCTGATGCATCATTTATGTTGTGGTGGAATTACAGAGCATGAGAATGCAATAAATTGTCATAATAGGAGCAACTTTAATTGATTGGGTAATAAAAATAAACAAAGTAGTGGTTAAATTACTTTTGTTCAATTTATTTGCAACAAATTTCCAAGTGAAGATATGCAAATATAAGTGAGCAGTTGATATATTTTATTGATAAATAAGTGAGCAGTTGATATATGATTCTTAGCATAAAATATTAAAGAAAATCAAGGATGTAGACAATCATACAAAATCAAAAGTCAAGTGATGAAGTCAGAAGAAAACTACTACTTTGAAATAGGACAGCAAACAAAGATTAGTTTCTATTAGACATTTCCAGAGAGAATTATTAACCTTCACAGGAATAAAAATTACCTGAATAAAGAAATAGAGATCTTTTGCACATTGTTCATACTCTTTACGGCCTACGAGGCCTACGATGGTAGCTGGTGCATTATCTAAATTAAAAAAAAAAAAGAAAAAAAAAAAAGAGCCTTTGGATTCCAAGAGATGAAACTATTTATCAGGGAAAAAAAAAATCCAAGAGAAGAAACAAGCATCTGTATGTGGTGTCAAAAATCAAAACAGATCATTAAAACATGTAACATACTGAGCAGAAGATATTACCAATCATTAGCTCATATACAAATTTTGCACGCCGAATTGCCTCCTGCTGTTGCTCATAACTGATTTTAGGTGAAGCTACCCCTGTAGGCAGTTGGCCATGGGGTGAATTCTGTGATGGGTTCGTAGATGGTGGTGATCGTCGCTTCGGATGCTTGCTTATAAATATTCCATCAGGCCAAAGTATCTATTTAAATAAAATAGGATCCAACATCAGTAATAGATCTTCTATCTTAAGAATCTACAAAACAAGCACGGATCACAGTTGGAAACACACAATGATATTATAATTAAAGCATTCTTAGGCCAATTAGGTTTTGGTGCAGCTACTAGTTCAAAGCAACTGTTGAAAATGACATACACTTTATCATTCACAGTTTCAGCCTCAGAGGCCCCAAAGTAGAGAAATCACATTTGAAAGGTTCCAATGCTGTTCCCTTTATCCTCTTCAAAGTTCCATCCCATTTGCTTATTAAAAAAAATTTGTCATCCCATTTCCAATGACGATTTTTCCAGGAAAACAATAAATTTATACTTAAACGTAAAATCAGGAAACAATTCAATAATAGCAGCATTTTTACCTGAATCCTACATGTCATGCAATAGTAGACCACAGGAATTTAACCAAAAGCACAAGCTTTTTTCATGCCTCATGTTGGAATTTACGCAATTTATCAGTGATAAATGATAAATGATTACTTGGAGTACTGCCAGGTGTTTTGATATCCCATGAGATTTAAGTACATTGTTTATGTATCATTTTAAAGTAGCAAGCAACTAAAATGGAGGGATTGCCAAAAAAAAAAAAAAATTCAGATCATTAAATACAATTACTTTAAGAAACTTCTAAGATGGCTCATCTAAATGCCAAAGAAAACACATCAGGTATATTCAAATCTATCCAAATTCTGTAGAAAGCCCAATTCATTGATAAAATTCCATGTCCAAGGAAGCCCTCTAAAGATACTCAAAAAAGAGAGTCAGCAGGATGCACAATTTTACTATCACTTGAAATGCGTGTATAGGCTATCAAGACTGATCCTGAATAAAACTTGGGTGGTAAAATATGCCATATCAACTCCTCTCACTAACACAGATAGTAGTATTTACAAACTTATATGCAATCAGCAAGAGTAGCACCAACAGATCAAATTTACTGATTGCAAAACTAAACTTCACATGAGCTTGAGCATAAGATCTAAATATAAAATTTAATTAAAATTAAGTACAGTTTTAACCTTAAAATTTGTGGTTGTTTTCATTTGATCCTTTACGTGTTAAAATTTTCATTTTAACCTTTCATGTTTGATTCTGTTTTTGTATTGGCCCTATCGTCCTTCTCCATTAGTAATCTGATTGTAAAGTGCCAGATTAAGGGTTAGTAACTAAGCACTCATTTGGCACTTAGCGGATAGATCACTATCGGAGATAGAAGGCAGGGCCAATATGAAAACAGAATCAAACATGAAGGGCTAAAATGAAAGTTTTGAATGAAAAGGGTTCAGATGAAAGCAACCTCAAACTTTAAGGGTCAAAACTATACTTTAGTATAAATTTAAAGACAAGAAACAATAATAAACATAAATACAAATTTTTTTTTGAAAAAACTCTAGAGAGCAAAGCAGCTTCAAAGGTTACCTGCTCAACCCGCCTAATCCCTGAAGCAATCACTGATCCCTTACGCAGAAGCTGGATTTTCTCTATTAACCAATCATCAAAGGCATCACCCATTCCTAGTTGTAGTATCTGTTTGGCCACCCAAAAAGCCTTCCGTCTGTAAGGCACAGCAGATAAGCATTCAGCAGAATCAATCAGATCAAGACGTGATTCTATTAAGCTGAAAATCAATAATATGTTATGCCAAGTTGTAAGGACATTAAATAACAAATATATTTATTTAATACCTGATCCATCCACCATCGTGGACCTGGAGGATGACGTCTACCAAATCTAATATGGGGACACTCAAATTTGGTGGTACCCACTGCAAGGAAGAAATGCGCATTATGAACTTAAAATAACAATTCCAAAAATAATAATAAATTTTGTTAAAGAAGGCATAACCCAGCACATCACTGAATTATGCTCCACATCAGTTCCAAAGCAAAGATTAGGGTTACCTCTGTAGGAAGGGTAGGATCAGTAGCAGCATCAAGATGCGACTCAGATGCCTCTTCCAAACTATCACCATCTCTTCCTCTTGCAGTGTTCCCCAAGTTCGCAAGGGAAGCTGTACAGTTTTGCGTCCTAGAATCTGAATCACAGCAAAAATTGTCAAATGAATTTCTAAATTCTTAACTAAGCTTTTCCAGAGGAGAATAAGAGATACCTTTTTCGTTTGATCTTAACCCATCAGCCACAAGATTATTCTTAATTTGAAATGCAGACTCCTTGCTTTCAGTGCTCAAATGTTCTCTCCTCAAAGATAAGTGATTGGTTACAGGCCCAAGAAAATTTGGAAGCCTTTTAGCCTTTCCAGATGGCTTATCCTCAAGGTCAACTAAAAAATTCCAGAGAGATATGGAAAGATAGGATGAGTCATAGGAAGAAAAAACAGTACAATGTAAAAGTCAACATTTAAAATATACCTGACAAAGTTTCGATGACAGAAAAGGAATTCGAGAATAGATAAGTCTGCAAGATATATATATTTTTATAAGTAAACAAAACTAATTAAGAGCACAAAAGGGCACAATCCATGTACATGGGAAGTATACAAGAGATACACCAAAATCAATAAAAATTAAAAAAGATTAAGAAATTTAAACAGTTTAGAAACAAAAGAAAAGAAAAAAAAAAAATACAGTCAAAGAGAGAATAAAATAAAGAACCTGAGAGTCAACACTGAGAAAGTCCCAAACTTCAATTGAGCCAGAAATTGTTGGAAGCTGCATAAGGTTCTGAAATACAACAAGAAATAAGGTTATTGAGTGATATGAAGCAGACAAGGACATTAACAGCCAGCATAGAACGAAAAAATGGTTTATAAAGAATAAACCATTTACATTGCCAGTCCACTCATAACACAATTGAAATCAGGGATACTTAATTAAACACATTGAACTAGAGGAGCTGACAATAAGCATAATCCCAACGAGTGCATTAAAAAAAAAATTATTACATGCTACTGACAACACAAGTAAAATAGATAGTACTTCTAAAGAGGTTGACATTCATACTCCAAATAATGAGAAAAAGTGAGATTCAATCTTTGACCTTTAAATATTTGTCAAGCAATTTACACCGTTCTTGAATGACAGGTACATCTAAACCTGTTGATAGAAAATGCTTCGGTGGCAAATGAAGATCATACTCTGGAAACTCTTTTAGACGCCGATGTAGCTCCTCAAAGTGACGAAACCTATTTAAAAGAAAAGCAATAAATCTCACTTACAGAAGCCATAAGTTATACAAAATATCTTAAACAACAGGTTTGACATGTTGGGAAATCACAGAACACATCAATGAAGGCTAAAAAGAAAGTTTACGGCAAAATCCTTGGCACCTTCTTTTGATTGACCAACTATTGTTATTTACATCTGTAACAGATACTGAATAAACAGCAAATTGTTTTGAGCCACTCTTCACAATATTTGCACCCAATACCTGCAACATTAAATGAGCATACATCCTTTAGATATATCAGCAAATCAGAAAAAAAAAAATTAAGCATATTGAAACAAGACAAATTCCAGAGCTTTATGGTAAGTACCTCACATCTCAACTTAAAAAATGAATTCACCGCCAATGAATTTTGCAGGGATTTAACAGCCGAATTATGACTCTCTGGTATAGAAAAGAAGGACGCAGATGAAGAAGCAGCTGCTCCACTGTGAATTCTACCCAAATTTTCAATCTCAGATTCCTCACTGGAGTCCTCAACATTTGCATGTTCTTTTGCAGAATTAAGTATATCCTGTCCGTCACCAGACAAGAAGCTTGATCTCTCAACCTCCTGCCAAATTGGTGTCTTCTGACTGCTTGATCTAGATCTTTTACGGCCAGATGGGGGTTTGACTAACCTTCGATAGTTAATATGTCCTTTACTGGTCTTCTTTGCAGTACGGCCTTCAAAATTTTCAAGTGGATGATGAATGTGAGAAATAGCCTGATTTCTTTTACTTCTACCATCCCAAACTTTAGTTCCTGGAGAACCAAGGCCAGTTACATTGTTAATTTCATCATCTTCAGAAGTATAAGAAGTGCTGCTCCCTGAGTCAACCTCCAAACGTGTGAGGTTGTGCTCATCATCTTCTTCATATAAAACAAATGAAGAGCGATTTGATACGTTCTGATTTGTAGGGGGGAATGAGTTCTCAGCAGAAAGTTGATCAGTACATTCAGAGTGAACAGTACTACTCTCAAAGTGATTATTCTTTGTTACAGTGTTTTCTTTGGGCTTGGATATTGCCTTTGAATGATCCACTTTAACTGACTTTCCAGGTGAAGAATTCTGTGGTACTTGCTCAATTACCCGATTTTCACCTTCCTTCTTTCTGTAGTTTCTCCCTTTTGCCCACATGTTCTCAAAATGTTCTGGAGCAAGGGCTTGAGTCTTTCTGCGAGAAATCAGATCTAACATGTCACCCCATTCTCCTCCTGGGCGCTGGCTTTGAATGCCTGTTTCTTCACTAGTTTGGGAGTTGAAGGGCAATGAGTTCCATGAACGGGTTGATCGAGGATCAACAGAAAGCAGTGGATCTTTGGAAAGATTTCCATTCACATGATCTGTTACAGATGTATTGGCAGCAGTTCTAGACTGATTGGTTTTTAACTGCACAAGTTCAACACCAGTAACAGTAGGATCTAAGAACCTAGAAAAATGATCAGATGGAATCCTTGAAGACTCTTCTGGCTTGGATTGAGATGCCCCTTGTGCCGTGGAAACCCCTTTATTAGCTTTGTTCATTTTAAGGACTAAGACTTCAATTCTTTCATTAATAAATCTGCAAACAAAGAAATTGAAGAAAAAAAATGAGAGCTGAAACACATAGCAAAACAAAAAAAGTGAAGCAAGTAGGGAAGCAATTTTATACTTTGGACTAGCAAGGTTGAAGACAGGTCGCATTACTGCAGAAGCAAGAAGTTCCCTGCCTATATAACGAAAGAAAAGGCACTGCAGATCTTCAGGCTTGAATGTCAAAGGAATAAGACAATCCATTAGATGCTGCAAAACCTGGAAACAAAAGGTACAAAAAGCACTGTAACCACATTTGAAGGCAGATGAAGTCAAGAAACGATACAACCTTTTTAGGTAAGACCTACAAATTCACTGACTTTTGCATAATTTGAAGACGAAGGAAGAAAGTAAACAACCTTGTGCTCAGCTTCAGCTGAAAATAGAGCAGGGTGCAATTTGTCCTCGTTAGCCAGGATACGTCTTAGATGCACATCTCGTTCCTCAATTGTTAGTGGTCCTGAATGTTGTCTTTCAATCTTTGCTTGATTGGCTCGAAAAAGCTCCAAGTGGGTGCAAATTAGATTAACAAGATCCCTGTATCATACAGAGAAAATTAGTTCCTCAGTTAATCAGCTTCTAAATTAAAGCAGTCGAAAATTAAAAAGAAATGGTGCGGGGCATCTTGGGAACTAAAACCTTGTCAAAAGATCAATTAAATTTATATTTCTCATGCGCCCTGAAATTTCCCCAAGAGCACCATTCATGATGTTCACCAGTTCCTCCGGACCTTCTTTATCAGGTGTCAAGCGAGAGTACCAGAGATCTGTAATCCACTCAGAAACTAGATGTCTTGTAAAGTGATCTATTGCATCCTCAACAACAGGAGAATTCACTTTCCTTCTCCACTCAGACTTTTCAACAATTTTAGGACGTTCAGGAGGTTTCTTATGAGGAGTATTAGTGGATGGTTTGCTGTTGTATGCTGCAGCTTTTCTCCGCATGTCAAAATCTAAAGATAAATAACGAAGGCCGATGATTAAGGAGGCAGCAGCAGGCAAGTTGATCCATACTGAGGAGCTTGTCACTGACAATAGAACAACAACAATAAGTAGCATATTGAGACAAAAGAAAACAAGAACAAGTATGCACACATGAAAGCTTTATCTCCCAAATGACTGAGACACTTGAGAAGCATTTTAAGCATACAAATCCCCAGTACTGGTCTAATTCCTCGAGGCTGCAAATCAAGAAATAAACTTCCCAGCATGATGTTGCAGAAAATTTTTCACCAAGCTTGGCACCAAACAAACTCTTTTACTAATGTAAGTTCGATAAATAGAGAAGGAAAAAAAAAAAAAATTTCAAATCCAAAAGGACTCGAAGCCCATTTTTTTTTTAAAAAGTGTCATTTAAACCAATAAGTAATAGCAGAGAAGTGTGAGAAAAGTTTAAAAAAACGAACAAAATGATAACATAAAAACTGAAAAATACTTACTGTTTACTTGGGCTATGCCCCTCATTTCTATTAAGTGAGCGATTGGATTGCGTCTGGTGCAGACGCATCTTGCGTTTCAGCCGTTTTTTTTTTTTTTTTTTTAACCAGCACCTATTGCACTGTTCATGGGACATGAACAGTGCAATTAGGCAAAGGAACAGTGTTTTTGGTGTGAACAGTAATCCCGAAAATATTTTATTATTGTTTTCAGTTTTCAATTTTCAGTTTTCAGCAAAATAAGCGGTATCCAAACGCACCCTAAGTATCAACAAAATATTATTTTACTCTTAATGAAAACTGAACAAAATATTTACATAACCATGAAATTATTATCCCCAAGAAACCTTCAAACACATTCACAAATGTGATGCATTTCTGTCCAGTTGTTATAAACATAAAGTACAAATTTTTGCAAATATATACGAATGAAACATGACAAATCTATCCAACCTTCATGGTGAAACAACCGTTAAGAGTGATGGAACCATAATGAGAACAGTAAATCAATTTCAACAGTTGTCATTAAAATAATCAGAACCCTTATGGCAATGAGTGAATATTAAAATAAACTTTAAACATAAAATAAAAACAAGAAAAGAAAAGTAAAATCAGACAAGACAACAAAAACCATATAAAATCTGATAAGTTTATATTAGTGCGTGGAAGGAAGCATTGAGTATATGTTTTTTCAAATGGAAAATGAAATGGGTTCAATCAAAGAAACAAACTGGGATTTTACACAAATATTAGCTAAAAGCCTAATACAATACACATCTATGGAAAGACATCATATAAAAACAACCAATTATCCAATTTAAAATTTTAAAAGTTCACTATACATAGATCGATTGAATTAAACACCAAAACTTGAAATATCCATTAAGATTTCCCTAACGTGACCACCTATATCACCAACAGTGAAGTTAATACTTGCAGCACAATAGCAAGATCCCTTTGTTCTTCATGTAGTAAAAGCCATCCTGCTATACAAAGAAGACAAAGAGCTTCTAAGAAGGCCAGTTGGGATTCTAAAGGCTAAGTTATACTTTTTGGCATAAAAAGAAGAAGAAGATGTTGGTCCGAATTAGACGAGGGAATAAGAAAGTAAACTAATGGATCTTAAGATATCCATCCTCATCCACAGATCCACATTTCTATTCAAAGACAAATTGTGTGGTTACCAACAGGGCTGAACCTCACAACATAAAATTATTTCTTACTGAAATTCTCAGAAAAATAAACAAATAAAAATTTGGGTGTCCCATAGAAAAGCCTTTTTGAAGATGATTGCATAGCAAGGATTGAAAGATGGTGAACTTTTGGAGGGGCAATAGGCTGTCCCTAATAAAGACTGTAAACCGTCACCCAAAACCCTATCACAAGCAAATCCATCTCTAATTGCAATTAATGATATTCACAACTCATGAACCTGTAAATCATTAGTTAGAGCAGACTAAAGTCCACTAACTGCTTTGTCACTTAGACCCTTACAACATAAAAATGTTTTCTTACTGAAATTCTTAAGAAAAAATAAACAAAGCAAAATTTGGGTGTCCCATAGAGAAGGCCTTTTTGAAGATGATTGAATAACAAGGATTGAAAGATAGTGAACTTTTGGAGAGGCAAAAGGCTATCCCTAAAGACCATAACCCCTCACCCAAAACCCTATCACAAGCAAATCCATCTCTAATTGCAATTAACAATAGTCACTACTCACAACCCTGTAAATCATTAGTTAGAGCAGACTAAAGTGTCACTTGGACCTCAACTTGATAAACATTGACGAAATGAGTATAAATGTCAGCGTGCCAACAACACATATCAAGCACACAATAACACTAACAATGAGTTCCTCGCAACTTGAAGATATATTTTTGGGTATTTAGGCATGTGAAGTACACATGATGCTGATGATTTCAAAGGCAAGACAGATTAAATGGACTCCTCAACAAGATGCATCCATAACCCCACACCTTACACTGCCTATTCCTTATTTGATAGAATGTGTCCATAACTCCACAAATTACATTTCAAAACTTCAATACCATGTCCGACTAAATGAACTCAAAAGATACATCAATAAAAACTTCAAACCGACATTGACTCCTTATCATGGGTTCTCTATACCTCCAAAGCCGTATCAGAAATTACATAGATTAACGACCATGCTTCAGCACCTCAACACAACATCATAAATAAACACAAAAGAAATGGTAGAAAGCAATCCTTCAAACAGTTATAACTAATGAGTCTAGAGTGGTAGTGAATTCTATGGCTTTTTCTGTACCTTTCTTCATGTGCAAACAAGCTGATCACCTCCTCCAACAGGAAATGAAGGAAATAACGAGTCTTAAAACACGATTCGAAGCCAGCATTGATGGGTTCTAATGAAGAAAAGTAATTCATCTAGAACAAACCCAATAATGTGATGTTTCCACACATAAAGCAAACCAAAAATGCAATACCCAAAAAACCCAATATCACACTGATCAAAGACTGTTCAAAACAATAGTCTAGAGCTAAAAACAACAACCACCCAAGTAACCAATTACAATCAAAACAACAAACCAATCTAAATTCTCACTAAATAAACATAAACAAGTAACTATGATTGAACTTTAAAACATATAGAATCAATAAATAAATAAATAAATAACAAAAACGTAAATCACAAGTAAAATCGAAAAAAAAAAAAACATACACGACATGAGGTAGGACAATCCGACAACGCATATGATGAGAACAACAACTCGCTTCTTGGCTTCCTCGGCGAGGTCACGAACATTCACGTGTTGCCTCTGCTGCGTGCTCATTTTCTTCGCAGCGTCTTCCAATTCCAATCTCACTCATTCACAATCGCACAAACCCTCAAAAGACTCATATATCCAACAACAAAAACAAATGTATTTTGTTTTTAATTGACCCAAGCAAAAAATATTGGGAAATCAAATCCAAAGATGAATCATGTAATGCTAGGGAAAACAATTTCCCGAGAATTGTGGGAAAATGGAGAGTTCAACGAACACGATCAGAGAAAGGGGTAGAAATGGAAAGAAAAAAAAAGGGGAATTACAAATCCAATAGAGATTCAACGCAAGGACCGTTAGGTTTTGGGTTTTGGGTGTGCGTGCTTGCGTTGCGTTTTGCGTGTGAGTGCTTTGCTCAGCCCTCTCTCTCTCTCCCTCTCTCTCTCTCATGCGCACACATACCCACACTTTCTGTCACTTTCACTTAAAACACTTTTCTTTCTTTCTTTTTTCTTTCTAGGTGTGTTGGATTATTTGGGGGCTGTGGGATTTCATCTGCCAAGTCATTGCAGGTTGTATTATGTTGGAGAAAATTTTGTTTTTATTTTTATTTTTATTTTTATTTTTGCTTTTGTTTTTGTTTTTGTTTTTTGTTTTTTTATTTTTTTATTTATACTTATTTTACATTTTGTTTTTGGAAATGCAATTAATACATATATTTTAACAAATTATTATAAATATTAATTTTTTTAAAGATTAGATAATTTGTATATATGTATAATATAATTCGAATTTTTTTATAACCTAATTAGATTTGTTAGAGAAGCTCAACACTAATTTAATCATAATTTATTTAGTGTTGGGTTGTTGTATGAACAAAGACGATGAATTCTAATCAGTTTTTTTTAGCATTATTTGTAACTTTAAAAATTATAGTAAAAAAATATATAAGGAAGAAAATGTAGGTTTGGGGGATTCGAACTCTAGACATCTCTATTCGAAACATTAGAAAGTACGAATTGAGATACAAGACTCTAGACTCATTTTATATTAGTATTAATTAGTCACTAAACCATGAAATGCATGGGAATTGGGAAAGTTCCAAAAATATGTTTATATACGATACCTATTTAATATGTAGTGATAAATAAGAAGTTAAATTAAAGAAATTGTAGAAAAGGACATACCTAATTTAAGTAGTCACTAACCCGTGCAATGTCTGAAAATTTTTGCAATGTCATAGTGAAAATTAAAGAATCACATTTTTGTCTGATACAGACATTTGATTAGTCAATCAGATTCTTATCATTTGCATCACTCATATAGGGAGGAAAACTGCTGTGCGGATCTCCTTGTAAAAGAAGGTTATCATGTAGTTGGTTCATTTGTTTGTTTGTTTGTTTGTTTGTTTTTTTTTTTTACTCCTAGTTTTGTTCTAAGCCAATTTGAGGCTAATGCATGCATAGTTTTTAAAAATCAGATTGAATCGGCTGATACCTTTAACTGGTCCGATAAAAACCATAAAAATTGATGGTTTAACTGTAAAAACCTCCGGTTCAACCGATAAAAAACCGGGAACTTAAAAATTTTTTCTAGTTTTTTTTGACCATTTTGGTTTTTAAAACCATAAATGCATTGATGTAACTCACCCTCGTACTATTTTGTACGTGTAGAGAGGGAAAATTCCCGACTTATTATAAGCTGACACATCATACTACCTGATGATGCACAAAAAATCAGTAGGCTGAATGCTCCGGGCTTCAATGGGCTAGTGGTTGCTTGGAAGGCCTGAAAAGAAAGAAACACAAGATCAAAGGTGACCGGGGTGAATCGGCCAAGAACCCTCCCATGCTTAAGTTAGTTTTCCCTCTTAGAACTCAAGAATTCCAACTTTAGGAGTAGTGTAAACTTACTTTCATTTGATGTGGATGAGTCCTTATATAGTGAGTTTTGGAGTGATTACTTGTTTAGTAACTTCCTCAACGTGGATGGAAGTTAGAAGGTCCAGACTTAACTTCCACAACTGCTATGGAAGTTAGAAGAGTTAGACTTATCTTCCACAACTGTTATAGAAGTTAAGAACTTAGTGGGAAGTTATAGCGATGAACAAGGATTTTGCTCATACTTTGGAATAGTAGAACGTGGTCCGAATTATAAGATCTTGAACATTAATTTATTCTGAAAATTTTCTAAGTGTTGAGAGGTCGTCCAGGTGTTTCCATGCTAGACGACCTTCTTTAGTTTGGACGGCCTTCTTATGCTGGACGACCTTTTTATATTAGGACAACCTTTCTGGACTTGGACGACACTATGGACGAACTAAAGATAACCCAATTTTTGGTTCACCATCAGTTGCCCCCTTTGTCCAAGGGTCGTCCTGAACACTGTGGTATGACTGTTCACTCTTGACACGTGTCAACATTTTAATGGTCAACAGATATGGCACATGTTGTCCTTGCTCTAGTTGAATTATTTGTTTCAGATTGCACCACATGTCATAATCTCATTAGTTGGCTTGTTGCGTCGATTTATTTTTCAAGGAAAATGCCATGTGTCAGCTTTTGGTTGGTCCGCGTCGCTTCGTTGACCCACCTCTGGGCCTTATAAATATGTACATTCTCTCTCTTACCCTTTACTGTTCTGATAATTTCCTTTCTACCATCTCGTCCAAGAGCTTCGTTTAGTCATCCTCGTCTCTAGTTTCTCATCAGGTACTTCCTTTCCTTCATCCTTAGGTTTTCGTCTATTCATTCTTCTAAACATGCCTGCGTCTAGTGGTAGTACTGAGAGAGAAATAGACGAGTACCAGGACGTGTGCCTTGGAAGTGATGGTAGTTACGAGAGTAGTAGTGAGGGTAGTACCAGTAGTAGTAGTGATAGTAGTTCCTAAGACGAGCATTATTCGTCTAGGGTTCCTGGTTTTCCCTTAAAGGAATTCCAGGAAATGCAACGTAGGATGGCTTCTGGGGTTGAGGCTAGCTCGTCCAGAAGGAGTAGATCACCTAGTCCTCAAGACAAAGAGGAGGAAGAAAATGTAATCTATAGTTGTGCCCTTGAGGTGGCGTCTACTCTAGACGCGATTAAGTTGAATACTCTTGTAGGTAGATATCAAATTCCTAGTGAATTTAGGCCTCGTTTACCTGAAAGGGGAGAAAGGTGTTGTTCTCCTCTTTTAGGTTTTGGTGTATATACTTCTTACCTATTAGCAGGTCTTAGGTTTCCTCTTAATTCCTTTTGTAGAGGTCTCTTCCATAGGTTGGGTATTGGACCAAACCAGCTCAATCCTAATGGATGGAGGATGATAGTAGTCATGCAAGTGTTATGGCGTGAGGCACTTGTGGGGAACCGTCCAATTACAGTGGACGAGTTCCTTTATTGCTATAAGCTCTCAGAGATTAAATAGTCTACTGGTTTTTACCAGTTCTCGTCTAGGGGCCTCCAATTTAGATTGATTAGGGGTCGTAGTTCTTCTGATAGGCTATGAAAGAAAGAATTCTTTTTTATTTCTAGGAATTGGCCTGGGGACCCAATTGATGTAAATAAACACCCCCTTTTCTCCTTTTACCAGTGCCCTAGGTCGTCTTCGTCTTGAGGGTATGTTTTTCTTCCTTTCTTCTGTTTATTTTATTCAACTTTTTTTCTTGTCTAACCTTCTCTTATGTTGGTGCAGCTATCACTTGTCCACACTTGGACAATTTTTACTTAGAGTGTATTGATAGAGCTTGTGCCTTCCCTGAGAGGCCATTCCACAGCTTGGTAACCCTCAGTCGTTTAGCTGTCTGGGGACTTGGTCCTGAGCCTACTGAAGAAAATCTTGCACATGAGGAGACCACTCGTCGAAATAAGTATCGTTCATTCATCATTTTTTATATTATATATTATTAACTCTATTTTCTTCATTATAGGGTTAGCCACAATGAAGGAAAACAAAGGGAAGGCAGTTGCTAGTGGCACTGAGAGTGAAGAGGACGTCTAGGTCCAAGACGAGGCAACTCCTCTGGTTGTCCAGAAGCTTGCCGTCCAAGTTGGGAAGAGGAAAAGCATTTCAAGTTCTATTGACCTTGGTGATCTTCCAAGACGCCGGGGTTCAAAGAAGCAAAAGCCTGGCAAGACTCCTCCTCCTAAGGTTCCAAAACTTCCACCCACGATGGTAGACTTGGACCACTCGACAGTGAACTTGGTGCCCATCCAAGCCACTCCCTCATCCGTCCAGCCTGAGAACCCTCCTCCTCCTACAGCCAAAACTTCTCACAGGATTTCTTCAGTTTCAACCAAGCATCCTTCTAATTTGGTGCTAGACGAGGATTATGCTTGGAAGACGTTCAAAGGGATCATTACTGATAGAGAAGTGAGTGCTTGCTATGACATGTCTGTGAAGGACTTTAAGCGCTCTGCCATCCACGACCTCTTCAAGGTATGTAATTTTCTTGTCATTCTCATTTTATTTTCTGAGAAATTTATGAAAACTTTCTGACTCTCCTTCGTCCATTTGTCTTTTAGGCTATGACGAAGTTTTATACCGCATCTAGCCAAGCCAAGGAACTTTGTGACGAGGCTAAGGTTGTTAAGGCCAAGAACAAGGAGCTGAAGGACGAGGTCCTTTTGAAAAAGGGGGAAGTGATCAGGCTGACTAAGGAGCTCAATCGTCTACAGGGGATTGAGAAGAAGCTAAAGAATGAGGTGGAAGAGCTCAAGGCATACTCCATTGAGAAGGAGACTTGTATCACTCACCTTGAGGTGAAGGTTCAGGGGTTTACCTCGTCTTTGGAGAATGCTCAAAAGGAAGCCATTGCAACATTTATGAAGTCAAAAGAATACACTGATCGTCTAGACCAATATTATGCTGCTGGCTATGAAGACTTCCGCTCTGACGCTAAGAAGGCCTACCTTGGGATGGACTTTGACTCCTTCCAAATTCCTACTGCAGTAGAGAGTTCCCTGCTTCAGACGAGCTCCGAGGATGTTAACATTGTGGACAATGCTTCTACTGAACCTGCCCAGGACGCCACTGATTCCAGAAAGACGACCCAAAGTCTGGGGGCAATACCCCCAGTGGCTTATCCCAATAATTTGTTTCTTTTTTAAGAAAATTTATTTATTTTAGCTTGTTGGAAGTGCCCACTGTTTTGGGCTTTATTTTAAAACTCATTTAAGTACAATCCGTTCGTCCAAGTTTATGGACATGCAACAGATACAATGGCCTTCACTGGCTTTGAACAATATAAGGGATTTTGGACGATGGTCGTCTACCCTTTTTACATTTTATGAATGAATATTTATTTCTATTTTCATTCTTCATTTGGTGTTGAACATGCTTTATGTATGAACAAATTTCCTTTTTTTACATCGTCCATGTTACTTATGGTTTTGTGTGGTCCGTCCACTTATGAAGGCATTTAGCTTGTCCATGTTAGAATAATTTTTTCATGTTCAACACTTTTACCATTCTTTAAATTTGACAAGTATAACTTGTCAATGAATGGTATTTTCCTTGCTAGCTTTATTTGTCCATAGATTTGACCTATAGCTTGCATTATCCCTCGTCCATAGGCTGGACGGTCCTTTATTCGTCTTTGGGTAAGATGTTTCCAGCATTTACTCGTCCAAAGATTGGACTGTTTGGCTGGTCAAATTCATTCATGGATTTTGAATATTTTTACGTGCATGTTTTACCTCGTCCAATGACTAGACGAATAAACCTTAGGTTTATTTTTCTTTGCTTTATCCTTATTTAAGGAAAGCTTATAGATGTTACATCCCTGCGTCTGGGGATTTTACTCATCTTGGGCCTTTAGCCTTCTTGTGGATTATTTTGAATGAGAACAACATGAAAACTTGAAATTCAAACAACATTATATACAATAGAAATCCAAACTGTATATACACAACATAAACATTGTCCACAAGCATGGCACATGTTTAGAAGCTAGTGCCTTTAGGGAATTAAAAATACTTATGCATAAACAGACTAAGTTCATGACTTCGTCCATCACAAATTCGTCCATAGATAGTGCATAAGTTGGAAACTAATGCACTTTTAGGGAATTAAAATATTAAAAACATGTAGTACTAGCAATAAACATAAATAAATATGAGGAAAGTAACACATAACTTCAACTTCGTCCATGATGATGCTTGTCCATGATAATGCTCGTCTAAGCTAATCCTTCACTGATAGTATCTTATTAAATGCTCAACATTCTAGGGGTGCTCTAACTTCCATCCATCTAGGGCTTCCAAGTAGTATGATCCTTGCCTTTTGCAATTAATAACCCTGTAGGGTTTTTCCCAATTAGGCCCCAGTTTTCCATGGGCTGGGTTCTTAGTTGCCAAGGAGACCCTTTTTAGGACGAGGTCCCCAATGTTGAAGCGCCAAGGTTTCACCATTGCATCATATTGTTTAGCCATAAGGTTTTTATACCTTGCTGTCCTCTGCTCTGCATCCATCCTTATCTCGTTTATTAGATCAAGGTTAAGACGAAGTTGTTCTTCATTCTCCTCACCATGTGATTAGGCATGTGTACTTCTGCAGGTATGACTACTTCGCTTCCATAGGCTAGTTTGAAAGGAGTTTTCCCTGTGGGGGTCCTCACAGTCGTCCTGTACGCCCATAGAACGCCTGATAGCTTGCCTGGCCATACTCCCTTTGCCCCCTCAAGTCGAGTCTTGATGATCTTCAACAAGGATCGGTTTGTAACTTCTGCTTGTCCATTTGCTTGTGGGTGGGAGGGTGAGGAATAATGATTCTTGATTCCAAATTGCTCGCAAAAATCTCTGAAGGGTGTGTTATCAAACTGCCGTTCATTGTCTAACACTAGTACCCTAGGTACCCCAAATCTACATACAATGCTCTTCTAGATGAAGTTTTTGACATTCTACTGTGTGATCTTTGCTAAGGGTTCAGCTTCTGCCCATTTAGTGAAGTAATCAATCCCCACCACCAAAAACTTCATCTGCCTGGTTCCTATTAGAAAGTGACCCAAAATATCCAATCCCTATTGCGCAAAGGGCCATGGGCCCATCATCGGGGTGAGGTACTCCGATGGTTGTCTAGGAAGTTGCTAAAGCGTTGACACCGATCACACACCTTTACATAAGCCTTAACATCTGCTTGAATGGTCGGCCAGTAGTAACCTGCACGGACAACTTTGTGGACGAGTGCTCTTCTTCTGAATGGTTTTCGCATGCTCCTTTATAAGCTTCTCTCAATATGTAGTTTGCTTCATCTGGAGCTAAACACCTTAGGTAAGGCTGAGAGAAGCCTCTTTTGTATAGCACCTCGTCTATAAGGACATACTTAACTGATCTGATCCTTAGCTTTCTGGCCTCATCTCTTTCTTCTGGAAGCATTCCATCCCTTAGGTAAGCTATTATCGGGGTCATTCAATTCCCTTCACCTTCTATCTGCTGCACCTTTGGAAGATCTATGCTAGGCATGTATTGGACTTCATCAAGCTCGTCTATTGATCCATTTGCTGATGCTTCCTTTGCTAAAGCATCTGCTTCCATATTTTCCTCCCTTGGGATTTGAAGGAAACTGGCTTCCTTAAATTTCTTAATAAAATGTTTCACCCTACTGAGGTACTTCTTCATCTGTTCTTCCTTTACTTCATATGTTCCATTTACTTGGCTTATGATTAACTGAGAGTCTCTTTAGACGACTACTAACTTTACCCCTAAGGACTTAGCCAATTCTAGCCCTTTAACTATAGATGAGCTGCATACTTCAACTTGTCCCCTTCCGAGGATTTCAATACAACTCCTATTCCTTTTGCATATAGTGTGGACGACTCATCTACATGGACGACCCATGCCTTAGCTTCATTTCCCTCATCTAAATCACCATGGTTTGGAGTGAACTCTGCAATGAAATCTACTAGAACTTGAGCTTTTATTGCATTCCTGGGTTGATATATGATATCAAACTTACTAAGCTTTATAGCTCATTGGATCAGTCATCTTGCGGCTTCCAACTTGTTCATTGCCTTCTTGAGCGGATGATCCGTCATGACATTGATGACATGAGCCTGGAAGTAATGCCTTCACTTCCTGGAAGTCGTTATTAGTGCAAAGGCTAACTTTTCATTCATTGGATATCGTCCTTTTGCCCCCCCTTAGTGCTCGGCATGTATAATACACAGGCTTCTGCATTTTTCCCTGATTAATGCTGAACTTACTACATGTGGGGACATTGTTAAGTATAAATACAACTCCTCACCTGGTATGGATGGACTTAGCAGGGGAGTTGTGGTAAGATAAACCTTAAGATCTTGGAAGGCCTTCTGGCCCTCGTTCGTCCATTCAAATGCCTTCTTGAGAACTTTGAAGAATGGTAAACATTTATCAGTAGCTTTTGAAACAAACCTGTTTAGAGTTGCAACTCGTCCAGTGAGGGACTAGACTTCCTTAACATTCTTTGGTAGTTCCGTGTTCAGTATTACTTGGATCTTATCAAGATTCGCTTCAATTCCCTTCTGTGAAACCATGAACCCTAGGAACTTCCCTGACGAAACCCCGAAGGCACACTTACTTGGATTCAGCTTTATGTTGTATTGTCTAAGTGTGTCAAAAGTTTCCTGTAGGTCGTCTAGATGTTTCTTCTTGTCTAAGCTCTTCACCAGCATGTCATCCACATAAACTTCTACATTCCGTCCTATCTGTGGACGAAACATATGATTGACCAACCTTTGATAAGTTGCCTCCGCATTCTTCAAACCAAAGGGCATCACTTTATAACAAAATAAACCTTGATTGGTAATGAAGAATATCTTCTTTTGATCTGTCTCGTCCATCTTTATCTAGTTATAACCTGAGAAGGCATCCATGAAGCTTAGCAATTGATGACTTGCTGTTGAGTCTACCAACTGGTCAATACGTGGCAACGGATAACTATCCTTGGGGCAAGCCTTGTTCAAATCAGTGAAGTCTACACACATCCTCCACTTGCCATTAGCCTTTTTGACCATCACCACATTAGCTAACCAATCCAGGTAATAGACTTCCAGAATAAATTCTGCTGTGGTTAACTTCTGGACCTCTTCCTTGATAGCATTATCTCGCTCAGGAGCAAAGACCCTCTTCTTCTGATGAACAGGCTTGGAAGATGGATACACATTCAAATGATGAGTAATGACACTTAGGTCAATTCCTGACATGTCTTCATGACTCCACGCAAAAACATCAATGCTCTTTCTTAAAAACTAGATGAGGTCTTGCTTCGTCTTCTCCTCTATACTTGTTCCAATTTTGGTAAACTTCTTGGGATTACCCTCTTCTAGAAGGATGTCTTCCAGTACTTCAGTGGGCTCTGCAACAACCTTTCTTTCCTCTATATTCATCATCTGCACATGCTCATCCATAGCTAACATGGCTAAGTAGCATTCTCCAGCAGCTAATTGTTCTCCTTGTACTTGTCCTATTCTATAATCTGTTGGGAACTTGACAGACAGGTGGTAGGTAGACGTTACTGCCTTCCAATTGTTTAAAGTTGGTTTTCCAATGATGGCATTATAGGAAGACGAACAATCTACGATGAGTAAATTTACTTCTTTGGCTATTTGCTGTGAATACGTTCCTATCACTACAGGTAGAGTAATAGTGCCCACTGGTTGTACCTTCATTCCTCCAAATCCTAATAAGGGCGAATTCACTGGACGAAGTTGCTCTCGTCCAAGCCTCATCTGCTGGAAGGCGGGATAATATAGGATATCTGCTGAACTCTTATTATCTATCAACACCTTTCTTGTCGTGTAATCTGCAATGAGAAAAGTTATGACGATCGCATCATCATGTGGATGATGGACCCTTCCAGCATTTTCGTTTGTGAAAGTAATGGCCTGCTCGTCTGCCCCCCCTCTTCCTTGGTGGTCGTCTAGAGAGTTGGACGTTCTGCACCACCTTCAAGTAGGTCTTCCTTGACTTAGAAGATTGCCCTACTGAAGTTCCTCATACAATAACTCTTATTTCTCCAAGTAGGGCCTGTGATTGCTCTTCTATCTTTCCTTTCAACTTCTCATCCTTATGATCTCGTCCAAGAAAATTCCTTAACTTTCCCTGCCTGATGAGATTCTTTATCTGCTGCTTTAAGTCATAGCACTCGTCCGTGTCATGCCCGTGATCTCTATGGAAGTGGCAATACTTATTCTTATTGCGCTTATTGGGATCTCCCTTCATCTTCTTAGGCCACTTCAAGGATAGGTCATCATTGATTTGCATAAGCACCTGATCAAGTGGAACGTTTAAGGGCGTGTAGTGCTGACTCCTTCTTGAAGACGAACCTGCCTTCTTGTTGTCTCTATCCTTCTTCTCTCCCATCTGTGCCTTCTTTGGACGAGGGCCTTATTCAGGATGTCGTGGGAGGTCAGCTTCCATTTGCTCTGCTCTCTTCCTCTTCTTGGCAATGATCGCATCCTCTACATTCATAAAGCTTTGGACTTAATGGACGAGCTCAGCCATGGTTTGCGGTTCTTGATCATAAAACTTGTGGATGAATAAATCTGAACTAACTCCATTGTGGAAGGCTGCTAACAGCAACTTATCTTCCGTTTCATCTACCATCAAGGCTTCCCTATTGAAGCAAGTGATGAAGGACCACAAGCTCTCATTATCTCCTTGCTTTATAGTCAGCAGGCTGGACGAGGAGCGTTTATGCCTTTGTCCTCCGATAAAATTGTTGACAAACAACTTACTCAACTCCTTGAAAGAACCAACAGTGTTCGAAGGTATTTTACTGAACCACACTCGTGCTGGCCCTTTAAGGGTGGTTGGGAAGGCCCTACACATTATTTCATCTGGAGCTCCTTGAAGGTGCATTGTGGCCTTGAAGGTTGCAATGTGGTCACATGGGTCGTGCGTTCTATCATATGAATCCAATGAAGGCATCTTGAACTTGGAAGCCAAGGGATGACTATTGATGGAAGCTATGAAAGGGGAATCAGTTCGATGAACTAAATCATCTACATGATTCGTCCTTCTCATATTCTCCCTCATCTCGTCCATAGCCCTTCTCATTTGATCAATTTCCTTTTCCAAGTGTGGCACCCTACACGATGTTGTCCCCCTTGAATGATTCTCGTGCTCAACATTTTCTCCTTCTCTAACTTCTTGACTCTAAGCCTGCCCTTCCACGCACCTTTCATGACGCTGCCTTCTTTGATTTATCTCTTGAGTCAACTCTTGATTCTGACGGGTTAGCTTTGCAATGGCGGCTGCCATGGACTGTATTTGTTAAACGGAAGGCGGTTGCCACTCTCCTGTATTTGGGGTGGCTGGAAGCATTCCCACTCTCTTGGTGGCCTGGACTAGTGGCCATTGACCTTGTCTGGACCATACAGCCTTTTGTCTAAGAAAGATAAATTGCAAAACAAAAATTTAATCTTTTCCACAGACAACGCCAACTGATGATGCACAGAAAATCAGTAGGCTGAATGCTCCGGGCTTCAATGGGCTAGTGGTTGCTTGGAAGGCCTGAAAAGAAAGAAACACAAGATCAAAGGTTACCGGGGTGAACCTGCCAAGAACCCTCTGATGCTTAAGTTAGTTTTCCCTCTTAGAACTCAAGAATTCCAACTTTAGGAGTAGTGTAAACTTACCTTCATTTGATGTGGATGAGTCCTTATATAGTGAGCTTTGGAGTGGTTACTTGTTTAGTAACTTCCTCAACGTGGATGGAAATTAAAAGGTTCAGACTTAACTTCCACAACTAGTATGGAAGTTAGAAGAGTTAGACTTATCTTCCACAACTGTTATAGAAGTTAAGAACTTAGTGGGAAGTTATAGCGATGAACAAGGATTTTGCTCACACTTTGGAATAGTAGAACGTGGTCCGAATTATAAGATCTTGAACATTTATTTATTCTGAAAATTTTCTAAGTGTTGAGAGGTCGTCCAAGTGTTTCCATGCTGGATGACCTTCTTTAGTTTGGATGAGCTTCTTATGCTGGACAACCTTTTTATATTAGGACAACCTTTCTGGACTTGGATGACACTATGGACGAACTGGAGATAACCCAATTTTTGGTTCATCATCACTACCAAGTCCACAAAATGGCCAATTACAAAGTGCCACGTACTACAACTAGTTTTTACCATCACCATTCAAGAACCAACAGAAATTTGCCAAGTGTCATGATATAAAAACATAAAAAAAGCATACAAAATGTCAATCACACATCGGCAAATGTAAGCAATGACACATGCCACACATCAGCATGTGTAAGAAATGACATCTGGCGCGTGTAAGTGATAACATAAGTGATCCAATCAATTGCTGACATGTGTCACATTGAAAATTAAGACATTTCGGCCAATCAAACGATGCCACGTGTCTTGGAGAAAAAGTCTTAAAGCTCCTCCAATCAGACTGTGACACATGTCACCAATCAGACTTCGCCACATGTCGCTCACCCACCCCCAAGACATCTACACACACCAAGACATCTTGGGAGAGATCTTGAAAGACACCAAGGCATCCATGACACAAGCAGCATGAAAAAAGATTCATAAGTACAGAAGCTCTGCTGTAATCAAGCCTTGAAGCCTTCAGGAACTTCAAGAACTTCAACCTTGAATATGAAGAACATTCGAAGTAGAATCATCCAAACTACTTTTCTAGATCTTAAACTTTGCTGGAATTAAGCCTAAAAGCCTTCAGAAACTTCAAGAAACCACATATCAGTGAAACTCTATGAATTCAAGCCCCAAAAGCTTCGAAGAACTTCTACCACAAACCTTTGAATACAAAAAACATTCAAAGAGAAATAATCCAAATCATCTTCCTAGGTCTCAAAATTCACTGGAATCAAGCTCAAAAGCCTCCAGAAACTCCAAGAAACCACAAATTGGTGAAGCTCTACGGATTCAAGCCTCTAAAGCCCTGAAAAATTTCCACCACAAACCTTTGAAGACAAAGAACGCATGAAGAACACGAAGAACACAAAGAACGTGAAGAACAAATGATTTCTAACAAGCTCATAGCTAGAGATTCATTGTAATTTTGTTTAAATGATCTTCGATCCATTCCTCAAACAAATTGAAGGATATTTGATGTTCGAGTCAAAATCACATTACCACAATTCCAATAAAAAATTCTTTCAAGGAGATTGAATCAGAGGATCACTCTTTTGTAATCACAGAGAATTGTACCACACATTCATCAATATAAATTCATATTTGTGAAACTATTTTACTTGTTTGATTTATTTCAAACTAGAAATTTAGTTGTCCATAGTATGATTGTATAATCAATGTTAGGGTTAATTACATAAATTCACCCTAAACTTTGGTTGTATATGCAATTTCCACTACAAACTACAAAATTTCGAATAATTATCACCCTAATTATGACAATCCTTGCAAATATCACCCCATTGTCCTATTTGTGGGTTAAATTTAATAGTTTGCGTAAATGTGACCATAAACCGGGCAAATGGAAAAAAAACACTCATTTACAATTAAATTTACTTAAATGATCCTCCCTCTCCCCTCTCCCCAATATGAAATTATACCCAAAATCCTTCAAAAATTTTATTCAAAAAACACCACACTCACAAATGATCGACACATTGACAAGATGAAATCCGAAGGAGCATAGAAATAATTGTTGGGCTTTGTGGAGCCCAGTTGTGTTTGATCCAGATTATGACCCGATTTGAAATAAAATTGCTACGGTTTTTAATGGAAGATTTTCTAAGGCTTAGTCCATGGAGCAAAGGCTTGGGCCACATCTTGTATTTTTTTCTGTGAATAGTGAAATCCCTGCAACTCCGTGAACGTAGACAAATCGTCAAACTACGTAAATACTGTCTTGTGTGATTGTTTTCTTTAATGCATATTTTTTTCTCTATTTTTGCATTTAACAAATTTGAGAATTTCGTGTATATTTCCTACAATAACCAACTGAACATCTTTGCATGATAACAAATTATTAGATTGCAATAGCAAAATAAATAGAGCATTACACTTTAATAAACAATAGAGGCATGAAATGATTATTTTTTTATATTGTGTCTTCAAAATATAAGAGTGGGTTTGTTACATGCTGTTACATAAGTAGTACATCATGGTTAGCATATTGAGATCATTACATTTTTATGCAATAGTGTTCGTTACTTGTGTTGTTGTAGTGGGGATTTCATGTTTCCAATGGTGAAATATTACACTGTTCCCGGCTCTAGATTTTGTGTTTGCCTCTAGATTTCGTCTTGTCTTTGTGTGACATCTCATTTGGTGTGTGGATCGGTTATTGATATGGTGTTTATCGGAGAAAATATTTGAGGGGACTATATTTTCATATCGGGAAGAGGGGAGGCAAGAATGGGGTCGTTTAAGTAAATTTAATTGCGAATGAGTATTTTTCTCATTCAAGGGTCTATGATCACAGATACTATTAAAGTTAACCCTGAAATAAAGATTGGGTTCTATTTGAAAGGATTGTCATAATTGAGTTGGTAATTGCAAGTTTTTATAGTTTAAGATACAAAGTGCAATTAGTCTCGAAATTTGGGGGTGAATTTCTACAATTAACCCTTTGTTATTATGTTTCCTATGAACAAGAAAAAAGAAAATGGTTAGTGAATGTTCAATTAGTGTGTAAAACACCTTGAACATTTAGACCCCCAAATTACAAATTACCAATTCAAGCTTATTATCAAACAATGTATGTGCGGAATATGAACATAAGCTTAAAACAGAATTGATAAAACAATCTAAACCAAATAAAATTACAACCACAGTAGAAATTAAATGGCAAAGATTAAGGGAAGAGAGATGCAAACACAAAGACAACACAGCGATGTGTTATCGAAGAGGAAACCGAAGTCCTCGGCGTAAAACCTCTCCGCCGCCCTCCAAGCCGTCAATAATTCACTAAAGAATGAAGTTGGGATACATGAACAGCAGAAGACCTTCCAAGCCTAATCTACCTAGTGTATCTAAGCCCTCCAAGCTTCTTGCTCCAACGAGGTTACGCCGAACCTTTGTTTTCTTTAGCTTACCGGATTCCGCTATAGCCCATAGCATCAACCAATGTCAATTGGTCCCTTCCTAACTGCTTCCCAAGCACCAAACAGCCTTCTCATAGATATAGGTATGGTGAGAAAAGGTTTTGGTTAATGTACCTCTTAAGGATGTAACAATGGAGATGGTGAGAGTAGAGAAATTTGGAGAAACAAAGATAAAAATTGTGGATGAGTCAATCTTGTTTTTCTCTAGGGTTTCTCTCTCAAAATTCTCTCTGGAAGCTCTCTACAATACGTGGGTATAAGGGGTATTTATACTGGTGTGTGTTTGGAATGCGAAAGGTCAGTTTTTCCCAAACAGAGTGGTCTGGCGACTTGGCCTCGCGACTGGACTGAGTTGTGAGTTCAAGTCGCGAGCTAACGGCCTGGCCAGCCTGGGACTTTTGTCCTGTAGCGCAACAGTTGGCATGAATCTTCAGCTCCCCTGCATGCTTCACACGTGTGTCTGCTTTTGGTGACTTGACAGTCGTGAGTCATCCGCGAGATCCAGTCGTGAGTCTTTGCAGAATGCACACTTCTGAGCTTTTCTTCATACTCTCTCACACACTACCCTTACATGATTCCCATCTAAATACAGGGTTTCTAAATGCTTAATTACAAGCAAATTTGGCACGAAATAAAGCCAACTGAATGGTTGATTAAATTCAACCTTACAGTTAGGATGACATTGGAAAGCCTCTAGTGAGTACAACAGATATTACACAAGTGAATGATAGTGAAAGATATGTTAATGCGTTCTTCCAACCAACATTGACTCTGTAACATAGGTTCAAATAGGCATTACGCATTTCATTAATTAACAATGCCATGTCCTGGCAACTTACTGCAACATATCTTTTTTATTTATTTTTTTTTAAAAAAAAACCCATAGTTGGTGGGTCTTACTAGCTGTGAGTGTGAGAAAATATATACCCGAAACAGGGTGTATTTTTTCTTACTCTACACTTTTGCATTTGCTCGTGAGAAATACTACATTTATAATATTTTCATAATAAATCTTAAGTGATAAACTATTATTGGTAGATCTATATTAAAATTAGTAACAATTTATCATTTAAGAATTGTTATGAAAATATTGTGAATGTATCATTATTCATCATGGTTATATTAAGATAATTTGTAGAGTACTGTATTATAGGGATGACCGCTGGATGGCTTTAGCCGACCCTCTTAAAAAAGATAAATCTTATATGAATTATGTGATTCTATTATGTTATATGAATTATGTGGTTCTTTTACTTCTCAAAAAAAAAAAAAAAAAAAATTATGTGGTTCTTTTATGTTTATTAAAAAAATGTGGTTCTCTTATGTTGGCAAGGACTTAAAGCTAATAAGGACTTGAAGATAATTAATTAAAAGTTTCAAATAATGAGTCTTTCATTTTCATATATATATATATATATATATATATATATATGTATGGTTGGTAGGTGGAACTGAGACTGACATGTATGTCACATTTATCATATATTCATATGATGGTTCTCCATATTTAACGAATTATTTGATCCGTATAAGGGCTATAGCGTTAATTATGACCATTATTGGAGATTTTCATCTTCACGCAAGCATAAACATCTGATTTTTTTAGTAATTATGGTGTATAAAAACACATATATTGGGCTCACAAATTGTGAATGGTTGTGATTACCACTCACATTTTGTAGGTTGGAAATTCCGAAAGAATTTTTAACAACAATTGACTCAAGAACTTAGAAAGTATGTTTATAAAAAAAAAAGAACTTAGAAAGTATATAAAGGATACATGTAGGGGCTGGATGACAATTCGTGGTAGCGGGTCATGTATGCGTTGTGTCGAGAGAAAAATATTTAGTTATATGACCTAATCCTAACCTGACTCATTTAATAATCATATCAAAAGTCAAAACCTCTCAATCCTAACTTAATCAGTTTATCTAGTGAGTTAACATAACATGACTCACGTAACTCACTTAATATATATACAAGTCGTGTTGGGGTTGATATAGACACGACTCATTTCAAGTTGATTAATAAACTTATATTGTATTAACACTAACATGATTTATTTCAAACTATTTAAAAAAAAAAGACCCGAAATGAAGAGTTGGTTGATATAACCAATACAATATTTCTTTTAATATCAATTCTATATTTTAAATTCAAATTTACATTGGGTAAAAATGATATTTATTTATATGAACGAATTATTTTGGGTTGATTACGAGTTAAGCAGGTTAATATAAGAATAGACTCACTTATTAATTGTGTCAAAATAGATTCACTCGTTTAGACATGAATCTATTTACCCCAACTTGAAAAAATTGTAATATGTTTGTGTTGTAGTCATATGTTACTATTGTTATTGTGCATGATATTAATTTAGTAAGTAGTTTTGTGTTAAATTGCCGATTGTTCCAAAAATTTAAACTCTTAAGAAATAGTAAATTTAATCATTTAACCATATATTTCTAACACTTCCCCTCATGTGTGGGCTCAAACTCCCCTTTAATAGGTGAAGACCCAATATGTGAAATTTTAAATGAGAAATGCTACATTCGTAACAATTTTACAACATTTTCACAACATTTCCTACCTGTCACTGCCAAGTCATAAAACACAACTTAATATAATCTGACTAGGAAAAGAAAACAAAAAAAATCAAATGAAATTCAAAACACCAGCATATTTCGGTGAAGAGGGAAAAGAAGGTGGTTTGGAGAAGAAAGAATCTAGCTCTCACACACCAGAGGCGGAGGCAGAGGGCGGAGGCGGAGGCAGAGTGCAGAGGGCAGAGGTAGAAGCAGAGGTAGAGGCAGAGGCAGAGGCAAGAGGGCAGAGGGCAGAGGCAGAGGCACTCGACTTCTTCTCCCTGCCGTCGCCCATCGTCGCTTCTCTATCTTCCTCAAAATGTTGAGACCCACATCTCTCTACCTTTCTCAGATTTTGTTTCTTATTGTAATTACTGAGTTGTGATTGTAATTTTGTTGTTTCTTGCTTTGTAACCTTTCATTCTCATTGAAAGAAAGTTGGACTTTTCTGCATTCACAACAAAAAATAATAATAATTAGACTTCTCTATTTATTTATTTTCCAAGTAAAAATGTCATTAAAATTTTAAAACTGTTTTTTTTTAAGAACTTTTTTTGTTCTTGTTTTCCTATACACACAAATTTTTTTTTTTATTTTAAAAAATCAAATCAATGCTTGAGGTGGGAGGATTGAAACTTGAGGTATAAATGATGCTTGCAAAGTGTTTGATACAATGCCTGAAAGAAATCTTGCTAAAACCTTGAATTGTTTCAGATTGATGGTTAATGATGGTTGTGATCCCAATAATTATACATATGTTGGTGCTTTATCTGCTTGTATTCTCATAAGGTGATGCAATAGCTGGTAAGGAGATTCATGGAAGTATATATAGGCATGAGCCATGAGCAAAAGTTGAATGGCAAAGGTTGGGATGCAAGTGCATTCCCTTGTCATCAAGTGTGGACTTGAATTTGACAATTTTGTTGTGATAGCATTGATAAATCTTTATGCGAAGTGTGGAGAATTGGGCTATGCTCTTCGGGCATTTTTGGAGGTGGAGGTGGACAAGCCATAGTTGCAGGCTTGGATTGCCCTATGGAGGCTGTGCTCAACAAGGAAAAGCAAGAGAATCAATTGATCTTTTCCACAAGTTCCATTCTTTGAGTTTGAAACTTAGTGAAAGAACATTCTCATCAGTACTTGGAGTATTTGCAAATACAACATTAAAATGGGGTTCAATTCCTTTATATTAATTGGCAATGCAATTCTGGATTTTTACATGTGGGTTGGTATAGTTTTCAGAAGCCTCCAAACTGGAATTTCAATGCACTTGGAGGGTCTTGTGTGCTTCTCTCTTCAATCTTTTTAAATCAATAATACCGATTTATATTTCTAATTGATGAGCTTTCTTTTTTCATTCATAAGTGATTTGGGTCTTGCTTTTGGAGTTGTGTGTGCATTGTAAAACAATATATAGTGATTATGAATCCATGAAAAATTCAAATGTTTCATTAAATGTATTTAAATGATGTAAGTTTTTTTTTTTTTTTTTATATTAATAAGTTGTACATGTAGTTAGTGGGTCCTCCACTCATCTTGTAGGAGGAAAAAGTGTAATTTGTGTTTAAGTGAATTGGCTTGAGTGTTGTGAATTTCTTGAATATATATATATATATATATATATATATATATATATATTTCTTCTCCTTTTAGAATCTAGCTATAATATCAAGGCCTTTGTGAAATGACATTGGTTTATCATTAACTTGACTCAGTTTTCAGACAAGAAGACATGGATGGAAAATAGACTTACAATTGGACACAAGTGGAATTGCTAGTAATGGTGAGCAAGAGAGCCTCAATGGCAACAATCATGATCTTGGTTGCAACTATTGGGTAGAATAGTGAGTGTAGGTGGTAGACAACTATTGGATTATTGAGTGTAGGCGGTAGACAACTATTGGATTAGTTGAATTCAATTAGAATTGAATGGGTAAGGGTTTTGTGCTTGGGTTAGAAGGTTGTGTGACTTGGGTTTGAGTTTTCATTGGGTTTGGTTCTATTCGTTTTATCAATTAGGAGATTAGTCACAACATCAACCATTGCTTACACTAAACGCAGAGACCACCTTGAGGTATTAGAGAGAAAACCAATTTTGTTAACCAAGCATGTGTAAATAAATAAATACAATTTAGATGATATCCCATATGTTGTGATTCTTATTAATCATTGCCTATTGTCATTTGTGATTGAGCTTATAATAGATTGCATGTTGCTTATAAAATTAATGCCACTTGAGCCTCATTTATAAGATATCATATGCTTCAATCACATCAAACCTGAAATCTCTATTGTTCATATGTGTTAAATATATTAGCAACGCGATGTGTTATATCATATTGTATATACTAGAGTAGATGCCGAAGGGGAAGCATAGAATATGAACACTGAGAACAGGAGGATTACGTGGTTTAGCCTTGTTGGCCTACGTCCATGGAGGAATCCCTTAAGGGCTACATCTTTATTATATAAGAGTGTAGTACAATAACCTGTGTTACAATGAACCCTAACATGAGTATATATAGGGGACAAAACCCTAGACTACTAGTACAAGTAGGAATGGGCTTGGGTCTATTACATTGGACTAATATGTCTAATATATCTCTAACACCCTTCCTCAAACTCAAAGCGGAAGCTCAATGAAGGCTTGAGGTTGGATAAGCATGAGAAGATCCCTTGAAGAATGCCTTTGAAGAAACCATGATGAAGAATGTGCCAATTGACCAATTTTGGAGCTTCAAATGAAGAAATGGAGTCCAAAATCGGAATCTACTCGAAAAACTGAGCAAGATAGGCTCTTTTGGAAATTTTAACTTTTGGTTAAAAGTCAACGTAAAAGTCAAACTCAAAAAGGTCAAAGTCAACAGTTAGCATAGTTTGGGTCAGTCAACAGTCTACACAGTCCGAGTCGGTTCCAAGTGTCTAGGTCGGGTCACGGATCGGGCTGTAGAGCTGCTAATGTCATCCAATGACGTGGTGCTGACTAGGTTTAAGGCTTGTATGGCTGATGACATGGCATGCTTGCGTGTCGTTGACGTGGATAGAAGGACGTCATCATGACATCATCAGGAGTTTCAGCGTGTGGATGGCGTGTGACGGCATGCACCGGCGCGTGGATCCAATCCCAGAAATCCAACCGGCGCGTGTGGGTGCGTTAGAGGGAGATTGACGCTCGGAATTCTCTAGTTTTGCAGATTGGTGGGCTAAGAGGCCGTCAATGCAACGTGTGTTACCAATGTAGGATTTGTACCTAGGAAAACCGTGGTGGCAGCCTTTGTCCACATGTAGAGGTGCGTGTAGCTGCTGATGGAGGCCGAGTTCCTAGGTTTTGGTCGCTGGAGGTTGTGGAGCACGTCTGTGATGTTGGTTTCATCGGGCGAAGGCTTGATGTGCACAAATTTAAGAAGTGAAGGCACGGCATGCTTGAAAAATGAGAGACATGGCGGCGAGACAGCTACGGTGATTTTGTGGGAGCTGTGTGAAGCCGTGGAGTCCAAATCTGTAGGCAAGCAGAGGCACTATGATGGATCTGTGTTGTGTACGTGGGAAATTTCTTTTCTGTGTAGAGACAATTGTTTAATGCCAAGAACGAAGTTTGGCTCTGATACCATGTTAAATATATTAGCAATGCGATGTGTTATACCATATTGTATATGCTAAAGTGGATGCGGAAGGGAAAGCATAGAATAGGAACACCGAGAACACGGGGATTATGTGGTTCAACTTTGTCGGCCTATGTCCACAGAAGAATCTCTTAAAGGCTACATCTTTATAATATAAGAGTGTAGTACAATAACCTGTGTTATAATGAATCCTAACATGAGTATATATAGGCGACTAAACCCTAGACTACTAGTATAAGTAGGAGTGGGCTTGGGCCTATTACATTGGACTAATATGTCTAATATATCTCTAACAATAAGGAGTGTGATGAAACAATTCATTTTCCTTTGTCAGTTGCTTATGTTATAACTATTTCATTGTGTGGATTGTATTTTCTGAATGGCTAGAACCTGAGACCTTTTCATGTGATTATTTACTTAGAAATTTTGTTTCTTTTCTCTAATTCAATACCATTGTCCTTTAAGGCATTTGGAAGACATTCAGTTCAGTGGATCTATTCCCTTATCACTTGGGATCTATTTCCTCTTATAATTTTTAATTGCTTTTATGTAATGATATAGTTAGATATGTTGGAAACTAGTTGGAAAATATTGGTTAGAGTGTGAAGAAATTCTATTATGGTGTTGTCTAAAATGTACTTCCTTTTTGAATGTTCAAATAGTGTGTAAAACACCTTGAACGTTTAGACCCCTAAATTACAAATTACCAATTCAAGCTTACTATCAAACAATGTATGTGCGGAATATGAACATAAGCTTAAAACATAATTGATAAAACAATCTAAACCAAATAAAATCACAACCACAGCAGAAATTAAATGACAAAGATTAAGGGAAGAGAGATGCAAACACAAAGACAACATAGCGATGTGTTATCGAAGAGGAAACCGAAGTCCTCGGCGTAAAACCTCTCCGCCACCCTTCAAGTGGTCAATAATCCACTAAAGAATGAAGTTGGGATACATGAACAGCAGAAGACCCTCCAAGCCTAATCTACCCAGTGTACTTAAGCCCTCCAAGCTTCTTGCTCCAACGAGGTTATGCCGAACCTTTGTCTTCTTTAGCTTATCGGATTCCGCTATAGCCCATAGTATCAACCAATGTCAATTGGTCCCTTCCTAACTGCTTCCCAAGTGCCAAACAGCCTTCTCACAGATATGGGTATGGTGAGAAAAGGTTTTGGCTAATGTACCTCTCAAGGATGTAACAATGGAGAGGGTGAGAGTAGAGGAATTTGGAGAAACAAAGATGAAGATTGTGGATGAGTCAATCTTGTTTTTCTCTAGGGTTTTTCTCTCAAAATTCTCTCTGGAAGCTCTCTACATTTCGTGGGTATAAGAGGTATTTATACTGGTGTGTGTATGGAATGCAAAGAGTCAGTTTTTCCCAAACAGAGTGGACTGGCGACTTGGCCTTGTGATTGGACTGAGTCGCGAGTTCAAGTCGCGAGCTAACGGCCTGGCCAGCCTGGGACTTTTGTCCTGTAGTGCAACAGCTGGCATGACTCTTCAGCTCCCCTACATGCTTCACTCGTGTGCATCCTTTGGCGACTTGCAAGCCGCGAGATCCAGTTGCAAGTCCCTTGCTGAGTGCACAATCTTGAGCTTTTCTTCACACTCTCTCACACAATATCCTTACATGATTCCCACCTAAATACAGGGTTTCTAAGTGTTGAATTAAAAGCAAATTGGCACGGAATAAAGGCAACAGAATGGTTGATTAAATTCAACCTTACACTTTTGCAGATTTCCTAAAGAATGGAAGGTCAAATTTTGGCTTTGGAAGGCAATGCTACTATTATTAGTACCAATTCAAGTGGGGTTTTGTTCAAGATGTACTTCTTCTAATGGATATCATAAAACATGGAAGCTCAAGTGCTGGATTTGGAAATTGGAATGCAATGCAGCCAAGGCTGCTATTTGCAATCATTTAATGTATTTATTTATTTTGGGTGTTGATGTATATTTTGGTCACCTATTGTGTTGTATACTTATTGTTTCTTTGTAACAAGAGTCTATATCTTTGTAACAAGAGTCTATATTAGTCATAGAATGAGTCTATTAGATTTTTTTGTTAATTAGTTGTTACAATTTTAAGTGGATATTGTAAAATCAGTTGTGGCTGATAAATTTCTAGAAGATTGTTTTTTTTTTTTTTTTTTTCCTTTGTTGTGATATGAAATATATCATTTCTATGATAACTACCACAACTATTGTCAAAGATAGGCAATACTAGCAATGATGGTTTTGTTTGGTTTCAAAATCTGCCGCCTATGGTGGATCATCTTTGCACCTCAATAAAGAGAGATTATCTTGTAACAGACTTATTGCTTCTTAATATTGGCCAACCTATGTTAGCAAAGGAGAAAGAAATTATGTACAAACAAATGATGATGAAAAATGATTTGCATTTAAAGAGAACTTTTACATTAATGTTCTAGAGTTAGAGAAGGTTCCTACCTTATTACAAAAGGTTGCCCAATGGGCTACATTATGAGAAAAAAATATTAACAGTCAAGTTTCCATGTGCAAACTAATCTTATGACCCTATATATCATAAACAAACTAATTGCCCCTGCCATCTTCGTGTAATTTTGGATTTTCAAACTTTGTCACATCATTGGTACCAAACTTCCTAGTAGAATTGCTTGGATGCTCATTCAACAAACCATAACATGTCTTTTGGTGTGGAGAATTATCCTAAAAAACAAAATGAAAACATTTAGTTTCACTACAGAATCTACTAGTCGCTAACCTGTACGATGCATATAATAGTTTAATAAAATTACATATATAAGAAGCAATTGAATAAAGAAAAAACAAAAAATGCCTAATCTATTTAAATTCAACTGCATATTAAGAGGATATTATTCTCAGTAATACTATGCTTTACAAATCTATCAACAAAATTCACAAAATATATTATATACATTTACGCAATTAAATTTATTAAATCAATGAGGTTAAGTTAGAACTTCAAATAGTTAAGATGACTGCTATAACAACATATACTATTCAAAAAGGAACTTAATTACTTGTTCCTAATGAAAAGAATGATACAAATATAAATATGAACAAAAAGAGGAGGTGTATCCATAAGAATAAAGAGATTCAAAATAATTGAAAATAATTATTACAAAATCTAAAATATGTTAGTTATAAACAATTATAAGTACGTAGTTATAGCGGTATAAATAAATTATAAATTCTAATAGTAGCATATTAGAATTTAACTCTGTTGAAATCAACCAATTTGCAAATTGTAATGCATAAACTCTAATAGTAGTATAAAATCAGATTAACATTATAATTATATATATAAAAGCACTTAGTCATTTTTTTCTCTCCTTTGATGCTTTTGGTATAGTTTACTTGTGATGATTGCGAAGCATTTGGCTACTATAAAGTTGTGATTTACAACTACATTTTATGTTGGCTTTATTCCATGACAAAAAGTGTTGTAATTACTTTAATTTTGTTCCTTGAATTTTGTGGGATTTTATTGTATTAGGTTTAATATTAAGTTGGTGAAGAATTGAACATGTATTGGATGAACATGTAGATTTCACGAGTGTCTCGCGAGAAGCCTACCCGCGAAAGAGCCATGAGAGAAGCACAACTTGGAAGCTAAAGAGTTGTGCCAGGCTGTCAGTTTTGCGACTGTATAGTTTACTTGTGATGATTGCGAAGCATTTGGCTATTGTAAAGTTATGATTTACAACTATGTTTTATGTTGGCTTTATTGCATGACAAAAAGTGTTGTAATTACTTTAATTTTGTTCCTTGTATTTTGTGGGATTTTATTGTATTAGGTTTAGTATTAAGTTGGTGAAGAATTGAGCATGTATTGGATGAACATGTAGATTTCACGAGTGTCTCGTGAGAAGCCTACCCGCGAAAGAGCCACGAGAGAAGCATAACCTGGAAGCTGAAGAGTCGTGCTAGGCTGTCAGTTTCGCGACTGTCTCGCGAGTAAGGCCTTCCCGCGAGATACTCGCGAAACGTTCTACCTGGAGGATTTTAAGTGTGACTTTCTTACCCTTCACCCATACTATATATACCCTCATTACCCACAAAAGTATGTGAGGCCAATTCAAAGAGAAAAACCATAGATAGGTTTTCTACAACACACACCCATCTTTTAGAGAGAGAGAGCTACTTATCCTTAGTGAGAAATCATTGTAGCCTCTTCTCCTTCCCTCTCCCATTGTCATACCTTCAGAGGAGATTTGTACCTAAATACAACCCACACCTTTTCAGAGTGTAGTGAGTGTTTTGGAACTTGGGAAGCTTTGACGATTTGCTAAAAGAAGTCGGTGAGGCTTGGCGGATGCAATTGGGCGTATTGCGGGATTTGGAAAGCTAGAGAAGACATGACTTCGAGAAGTCCATTGGTAGTAGGAGCTTGGAGGGCTCAAGTACATTGGGTAGACTAGGCTTGGAGGGTCTTTTTTTATTCGTGTACTCTAACTTTATTCTCTAGTGGATCGATTTCGACTTGGAGGGTCGCAGAGAGGTTTTTCACCAAATTCTTCGGTTTCCTCTTCAATAACATGTCTTGGTGTTATCTTGTGGTTGCATCTCTCTTCCCTTACTCTTGTGCTTTACTTTTATTGTTTGTTGTTCATGTTTATGCACTAGAGTAGTTATCGGTTTATTGCGCTTCATTTACTCTTGTTTTGCACTTAGATAAGTTCGAGTAAAAGCAATCTAGCCTTAATTTTTAATTGGGGATCTGAACAAGCTCTTGTGTTTTCACACAAATCCGAGCTTTCAATTGGTATTAGAGTGGGTACACTTGTTTTGGTTTCATTACCTAAGTGTGATCCTTGACCTCTTGTGTTTATTGCCATGGATAGTGCTTTATATGCTTCTATGGATGTTTGTGAGTGTAACATGCTATGTGTTTGTGAAAATGCCTCTATGAGTGTTAATCCTCATAATTGTGATGACATGTTTCTTGAATCTATGGGTGTTGTTGATATTCTTAACATCAAACTCTTGAAGAAAAAGGCTAAGAAGTTTCATAAGAATTTGAGTAAGTTATTTTGTAAAAATGATGATTTGATTGCTAAGCTCAATGAATCCAACAAATTGGTTGAGAAATATAAGAAACTTGCTGAAAATTCTTTTGAAAAGCTGAAAGAGTTTGAATGTTTGAATATGGACTTGGATGCTAAACTTGTTTTGTCTAACAAACTTGTTGATGAGCTAAAATGTGAAAATGAATCTCTTAAGATGCATGCCAAGTGTTTGATTGCTGAACCTATTGCTAAAAAGGATGAAAATATTTGTTGCAATCATGTTGTGATACCCGATTTTATGCCTATTGTGTGTTCTATCTCAAAGGACAAATCGATGTATGTTCCTCCACACAAAAGAAATCAAAAGATGGAGAGAAAGGCTCTTAAGTTAAAGCCTCCATTTAGGTCTCAACCTAAGGTTTTGGATGGATCTAAGTTTGTTCCAACTTGCCACCATTATGGTGTGATTGGTCATATAAGACCTCAATGTCCAAAGTTGAAGAGAGAACAAAACCATGTTGCTAGATCCCTTCCCAAAAGGCCTAGTGGACCTAAACACATTGTTTGTCACCATTTGATGTTTTTGGTTATCTAAAACCTCATTGCTCTAAGTTTCACGCTCTTAAAAGAATCAAAAGAAAAGAGAAACTTGAGCTTCTTGGAAGTTGTGCTTAAAAGGGTAAACCGGATTTGAGTGAAAATAACACGTTGTTAAAGAAAGTGTTTAATGCTCTTAACTCATTGTCTATGTGCATCTCTGGTTCTCATTCTTCCAACCCTCGTCTCTCTTCTTATGAGACACTCATTCCAAAAAATTGTTCCGTTTGGATGAGGAAGGGTTCCTATGGTTGAGCTTTTGCTCTTTTGGTCATTGATCTAATTCTTTCGATCTTTGTAGGACCCTTCATGCATTAAATGTCATATCTTCATGCATTTTGTGCATCTTGCATTTCTTTATATGCATTGTTTTTGTTTTTATCTTACTTTTATGTTTTAGTTTTGTGTGAGTAAAAATCCAAAACCACATAAAAATTGAAAAATTCAAAAAGTTTGATCGTATATGTTTGAGCACATATCATATGTGTGTTTAGCCTAGTACCTTCGTACAAATGGCTTAGTGCATTTATGAGCTTAGCTTGTTATGTATGCACATCTATCTTTGTGGGAAAAATCTTGACATCTATGTGATTGTTGTAAATAGATCTTCAAACTTGTCATGAATGATTAGCCAATAGTTTTTTTGATCTTGAGACATGCGTAGACTTTTGTCTATATATCTTCCCACTCTTTTATGTTTTTGACTATAGCTCAACCAATGTCAAATTTGGAAAGAGATAATGAGCCGCAAAAGCTATCACACATACTAGTATTTAACTAGGAAAAATGGAAAACGACATGTATTTAAAATGTATGATGCCCAAAAAGCCAAAGACTTACTCTCAAAATTGAAATATAAAAAATTTCAGGCATCGATCTCAAAATGAGATGTAATGAATTGTAAGAAGCCAAATGAAAAGCTTTAAAGAGTTGTAATCATCTTTGTGGGAGGTCATATATGTTCATTTCTATAATTGAGATAGACCACTTGACTTAGTATTAGTTGTGTATGACTTGATTGAATTGATCATTGAAGCTTCACTCTAGACTAAGGACTATTCCACATTTGGTACACACACACAACACACATGCCTAATGTTCAATGAATGTCTTATTCATTTGTTCGATTGTACTTGATTAAATGTGTTGTATGTGTGCTCAACTACATGTTTGATCAAACTAAAAAGATTTTTGATCATTTTATATGTATTTGGAAGTGATTTTTATCATTCTTTGTGTTCATGTTTTGTGCTTACTTTGTTTTTCATTGTGTTAAGCATGTCTTGTGTTGAAAAAAAAAAAAAAAAACAAGTGTCAGAATTTTTGGCTACTTGTTTGGCCACTCATTCGCGAGTTGAGAGTTTTGGCTACTCATTTGGCGACTCGCGAGTAAGTTGTGAGTTTTGGCTACTCGTTTTGGCGACTCACGAGTAAGTCATGAGTTCATCCCGAAGCTCTGGCGACTCACTCGCGACTCGCCCAGTCGCCAAAATGCCTAGAATCAGCTTTTTAAAGAGCTTTTCATGGAAAACCTATTTTGAACCTCTCTCATCCTCTTTAAAACCTCTCTTTCAATATTTTTACATCAAAACTCAACCAATTTGAATGGTTTTTCATTCCATCAACATCTCTAAGGTAATGCTAAACTCTTTTCATTGATTTTGATCCTTAAATTATGTTTTGGAGAGTTTTTGTACTCTTGGTTGAGATTTTCATCATAGGGGTTGGGAAAACTTAATTTTTGTCAATCTTTTTGATTGGGTTTTGTTTTAAATGATGATTTGCTTTAGATTTTGGCCCCTTGTGGCAAAAATAACATGTATTTAAGGATAGATTTTCACATGTTCATGCATTGTTTAACATACATGTATAGTGTGTGCACTCTAAGTGTTTGATAAAATGTCTTTATGGTATTTTTTTCACTCTTTTGGACTCCAATGAGTACCAATTTTTGGGGATCACCATAATTATTCATGTTTATTATGTATTGATCATTGGTTGCGTGTTTTACTCACTTTGCCCTGTGAGTGCTTGCTCATGCATTGGTCATGCATCTCACATGCACACTAGATGCACACTAGATGCATCTTTGCTGCACACACTCTAACACTTGAAATGTTTTGCATTCACTCATGCTAGTTAAGTCTTTTTAGACCTTTTAGCACGTATAACATGTTCTTGTGTCTATGTCTTGCCTTTGTCTATACTTTGTTCCATCATCCTTAGTATGTTATGTTTACTTTATGCTTTGTAGCATTTTTTTTATTTTTTTATTTTTATGTTTTTGTCTTTCGTTTGAGCTTCACTTTCTCATTCATCTTGCACCATTCATGCATCATCTTTTACCCTTGTTTATATCTTCTTTTCTTTCCCTTCTTCCTCTTGATTCATTTGTCTATTCGTGACAAAAAGGAAGAGAGTATACTAGAGAGTATACCGGAGTGTATCGTTATTTCTATATGACTCATGTGCACATTCTTAGGAGAGGAAATTCTACCTTGTGCACATTCATAGGGGGAGAAAGCCATAGGGGAGATGCATATACTAAGGGGGAGAAGACATCTTTTATGAAAAAACCTTGTTTTGTCTTGTTTTACCTTATGCTTGTTTTCTCATTGCTTTATGGTGCTTTGAGTTATATTTAGTATCTATGCTTTGTTGCTCTTGAAAGTTCAAATAGTGTGTAAAACACCTATGAACGTTTAGACCCCCAATTTACAAATTACCAACACAAGTTTATAATCAAACAATGTATGTGCGGAATATGAAAATAAGTTAAAACAGAATTGGTAAAACAATCTACACCCAAATTAATCACAACCACAGTAGTAATTAAAAGGCAAAGATAAAGGGAAGAGAGATGTAAACACAAAAACAACATAGCGATGTGTTACCGAAGAGGAAACCGAAGTCCTCGGTGAAAAACCTCTCCGCCGCCCTCCAAGCGGTCAATAATCCACTAGAGAATAAAGTTGGGATACATGAATAGCAAAAGACCCTCCAAACTTCTTGTTCCAGTAGGGTTACGCCGAACCTTGTCTTCTCTAGCTTACCGGATCCCACAATAGCCCATTGCATCAACCAAAATGAATTGGTCCCTTCTGAACTGCTTCCCAAGCACCAAATAACCTCCTTACAGATATGGGTATGGTGAGATAAGGATTTGGCTAATATACCTCTTAAGGATGTATCAATGGAGAGGGTGAGAGTAAGGGAATTTGGAGAATCAAAGGATGAAGATTATGGATGAGTCAATCTTGTTTTTCTCTAGGGTTTCTCTCTCAAAATTCTCTCTGGAAACTCTACATTTCATGGGTATAAGGGTATTTATAGTAGGGTGTGTATGGAATGCGACGAGTCAGTTACAACCAAACAGGGTGTTCTGGCGACTCGAGCTCGCGACTGGAACGAGTCGCGAGTTTGAGTCGCGAGCTAACTGCCTAGCCAGACTGGAAGTTTTGTCCTGTAGTGCAACAACTGACATGACTCTTCAACTCCCCTGCATGCTTCACACGTGTGTCACCTTTGGCGACTCACCAGTCGCGAGCCAGTCTCGAGATCCAGTCGCAAGGCTCTTCTTGAGTGCACACTCTTGAGCTTTTCTTCACACTCTCTCACACACCACCCTTACATGATTCCCACCTAAATATAGGGTTTCTAAATGATGAATTACAAGCAAATTTGGCACGGAATAAAGCCAACTAATGATTGAATAAATTCAACCTTACAATCTCCCCCTTTGGCTATTCCGTGACAAAACCCTAAAAACAAACTCTAGACTTAACATGTGAGTTGGGAACAGTTGAATAAAACTCACTCACACCTAACTCTAGAATCTGTGAAGCTCTTGAACCGTACGAATAAGTATTTCCTGAAAACAACAACACAGTACGATCATTGTAAGCAGAAAACTTGAAATGCATATGGAGCAAGCATAATGCGATCAAGCAAAAAGGAATGGAGCAATAAAGCATGGCTTGAACAAACACGAATAATCACTATGAATAGTGACCACAATGATCATTCACACAAGGAATGAACATCCGGACATGCAAGCTAATAAGCTCAATGCAAAGTATCATTTGCATGTCCAACACTCAACCGATACAACAACACAAGGTAATTGCATCAAGGATATAAAATCCAACAAGGGCATAAGAGTGATGTACTTAAAGAAATGCATAACATTAACAACAAGTACTAAGCTACAAAGCATGGGCACAAATACAATATACTGAATATAAATTTAAACATATAAACCAAAGTACCAAAAGCTTTAAACAAAAGCACTACAACCATTCATGAGTTTAAACCAAAGTATTTAACACAGTGTAGTGCAAACCCATATTAAAATTATCCAAACATAGCAACAAAAGCCATAGACAACATAAAGTGCCCCCCCTCAAGTACTTGTTCCCCCTTAAGAGCTACTTCTCCCCCTTTTTGACCGGAATGGCCAAAGGGCTACTGTTGGGTAGTAAAGCTATCAAACTTTGCTGAAAGAAGATTCATCTACTCTTGGATAGTAGTTAGCCTGTCAGATTACTTATTCTGGACGTCTCGAAGCCCGTCAATCCTTTCAAGGATGATTTGAAATGCATCTGGAGGTACTGCAAAGGATGATGAAGCTCGGCTCCTTTTGCCACGGCCTCTTGAACTTGAGGGTTGTCCTTCAGCTTCTATCTCAGTTTCCATAGGTTCTCCTTGTTCTTGATCACCCCCCTATTCATCACTTGGAAGACGAACTTTGATCCGTGTAATGGTTAGAGCATTGATCGTTGAAGGAGTAGGCATGAGATTGATGTCTTGAGGAATTTCCACACCCTTTGCTCAAAAGAGCCTCATGAGTAGACTAGGGAAAATCAGCTTTGCCCTTGAAGTGGTTCTTGTTGTATCAGCAATGATGCAGAAGATATGAGCACTAATATCAATGTAAGTGTTCTCCCGGAGCTCCATGAGGAAAATGGCTCTAGCATTATTAATGGTGGTTATCTTCTTCACTGGGTACAAGTTGAACATCATGATCATAGTAAGACATCTCATATCAGTTGGAAATGCAGTAGTGTTGAGGCATCTTCCCTCTCTAACTCCTCCAATGTGAGATTGAACAGTTTCTATGGAGAGCATTCTATCCTTGTAGTGTGTGAAATCATGGTCTAACTCCTTAAAACCAAGCACTTCATCAATGTCCTCCAAGTCAATGTTGAATTCATGGCCTCTTATCCAACAGTTGATCTCATCCTCTCTTAAGACAGCATTGGCATAGAATTCTCTGATCAATGGTTCACATACCCCGGGCAAATCACTAAGGAGCTTGTCCCAACCTCTGTCCTGAAAATAACTGGGAATGAAGTAGTCCTTTAAATCAACCAAATCCACAAATATTTCTTGGATGATGGGAGCCTTCATATAAAACTGATTGTATCTCTCAAAATGTTTGGTAGACCTGAACTTTGTATTAGCTATTTTCTTCCTCTTGTCAGCCTTTTGTGCAGTGGTCTTCTTCTTTAGAGTCATCTGCACAAACATAGTAGCAAAGACCACAAAACAGGGCACAACATATGGTACACCAAAAATTAGTAACAAATTAGTAACACTAAAAAGGACAAAGAGTTAGACCAAAGATTCAGTCTACAGCACAGTTCAGACACAACTTGTCATGAGAGAACACACAACAACAGAACATAGTAGAGTTGTAACATGAAACACTTCAAACAGATCACAATGTGGGTGTGTACTCAAAAATTTCATGAACAACTTAGGGCAAAATGCAAAACACATAATCAGTGATGCAATAAACAATCAGTGTGTACCAAAGACACCCCCTTAACATTGTAAAAAAAAACAAACACAAGAAAATGTCTTCGGGACATTTTACCATGGGTATGATATGCACAACACAACTCAGATCAAGTATCATACTCAAAACTAAGAATCAATCATGAAAACATGTGAAATAAGCATCATACTATCAATATCAACAAAACCCATATATCAAACTCAACTCAAATAAACCCAACCCATATTCGAACATCATATATCTCAAATCTCAACAACAACTCAAAATCCAAGAAATCAAAGGCTATAGACATGAGATACTTTGAGAAAAGTAGAAAACACATACCTTTTCTTGAAGTTTGAAGTAGAGATGATGAAGAAAAAGGAGGATTTTTGTGAGAAACACGATGAGTTTGTGAGAGAGAGATGAACGAACAAGACAATGAACAGTCAAAGTGAACGAGGGAAAACTGAAAAGTTTTTTTTTTTTTTTTTTAAAAACTGTCCTTAAAACACAAAACACGCGATTTTCACGACTGAAATGAGTCGCGAACAAGTCGCCAGTGCAAGTCGCCAAAAACCTTTGAGACAAAATTTTGAAAAATTTGTCTAAGTGTTTTTCACAAATGGAAGGTCCACTCGCGAGGAAGTCGCGAAGGGAGCCGCGAAACATTCTGAGTACACCTCGCGACTGGAGCTTTCACTTGCGAACAAGTCGCCAAACTGAGTCGCGAGAAATCTAAAAACCCAGATTTTTGAAATTTTTTTAAGTCTTTTTCGCGACTGGGACTTTGACTTGCCAGAGAGTCGCGAAAACCTTTTGTGTAAGCTCGCGACTGGGGCATACGATTGGCTTGACCCGCGAGGCAAGTCACCAGAACAAGGGTGCACAGTTTTTGAGATTTTTGACATTTTTCAAAACAAAAATACTTTCCAAAAACAATTAAAACACTCAAAAATATTTTTGTGTTTGATCAACAAATAATTGAGCATGTGCAGCACATTTAATCAAGTACAATCACACAAATGAATAAGGCATTCATTGAACATAGACATGTGTGATGTGTGTGGGTACCAATGATGAGATAGTCCTTAGTCTAATGTGAAACTTCAATGATCAATTCAAGCAAGTCATACACAATTAGCACGAGGATAAGTGACCAATCTCAATTATAGAAATATGCATATATGACCTCCCACTTAAACTTGATTACATAATTTTGAAGCTTTTCATTTGGCTTCATACACATCATATCATTTGATCTTTTTGAATCAATACATCTCATTTTGAGATTGATGCCTGAAATTTTTGATATTTCAATTTGATGAGCAAGCCTTTGGCTTTTTGGGCATCATACATTTTCATAAAGGCCGCTTTCCCTTTTTCCTAGTCAAATACTAGTATGTGCAACGGCTTTTGCAGCTCAATATCTCTTTTCATTTTGAGATTTACATTTGGTGAGCTCTTTAAGCAAAAAATAATAAAGGAGTGGGAAGATATATAGGCACAAGTCTATGCAAGTTTCAAGATCAACAAAACCATTGATTAATCATTCATTACAAGTTTGAAGATCTATTTACAACAGTCACATAGATGTCCAAATTTTTCCCATAATGATATGAGTGCATAAAGAACAAGTTACGCTCGTAAATGCACAAAGCCATTAGTACAAAGGTACAAGGCAAAACATGCTTGTGACAATACCCGATAATGCCGATCAAATTTTTTGGATTTTCTACTTTTTATGTGTTTTTGGATTTTTGACATAAAAGCAAGAAAATATTGATCAAAACAAATGTAAAAACATTCAAAGCAAATAGCAAACAAACAAGCACAATTTTCAACACATGTTGGAATGATAACAAAAAGCACACAATCAATCAAAGTCACAAAGCATAGGAAGTATTAATGCATGGACATGTTGTAATGCTTATGCATGAGTACCCCTCTTCACCCACATGACACGTGCGTTTAAGGCGATATCCCTAGAGGATTGGGTACGATCGTTGTGACTTTCAAACCTTCTGGTGAAGCTTGCCAAACAAGTAGTGAAGGCATCAATCATCCTCATCACATCCCTCACTCCGGGATTACCTTCTTAATCTTTTGATTGCTCAACAGTCCTATTCCTTTTGTCATTTATTGGTCCTCCTGACCTTTGAGCACTTGCATACTTCAATGCTCTAAGCTTATAACAATTTGGTCTGGTGTGTCCTTGAATTCCACAATGATGGCAGAAATGTTTTGTTCTCGGACCTCTTTGTGATTTTGGAAGTGATTTCCCTTTAGCTTCAGGTTTGACCACTGATTGGTTATGAGGCTTTATGAACACCCGTTGGTCAGTCACATTCCTCTTCTTCTCCACTTTCACTTTCTTAGCAGCACTGGTAGCTACCATTGGTTCCTTAGCTTTCACAAACTTCATTTCCTTGGATATATTTGCAGCTGAACTGCTCTCTCCGGTGTATCCCAATCCGCTTCTGTCGGTGAATGGTTTTTGACAAGCAAGTACATCATCAAGCTTATTGGAGGAAACCCGCTCTACTTTAGCATTCGCTTGAATCACCTCAAGCTCAAGGAATTTGATTTTTGAATAAGCTTCGGTTAACTCTCCATTTAGCGTCTCCATTTCACATTTGGTCTCCTTGTATCGCACTAGAAGACTTCTATAATCTTCCGCTGCCCTCTTCATCTTTTTAATGGTTGCCTTAGCCACTTTTGCATATTCACCGGTCTTCTCAAGGAGGGAATTGTAGGTCTTTTGCAGTCCCACTGTTCCTTCATCTTCCTAATCATTAGATTCCTCTACTATCCCTATTGACTCCAGTTTAGTGTGCTTACCAAGCTCTTCCACTAGCGCACCCAAATCATCCGAAGATTCCATAGGAGCAATGGTCATGAATGCAGAGAAGTTTCCCTCTCCATCACAGCTTTCATCTGAATTTGAATTTGGGGAGTCGGTGTCACTAAGAGTAGTGGCATACACTTTGCCCTTCGCTCTCAAATAATTGGGACACTCTTTCTTGAGATGTTCATGTTCGTTGCACTCGAAGCACGTGATTCCTTGAGAGAATTGAGAGTCCTTCCCATCTTTCCTTTTGAAATCCTTTTTCTCCTTTCCAAAATTTTGGAATTTTCCCTTCTTAGCAAACTTTCTATTCTTCTTAAACTTCAAGAACTTTCGAAAATTCTTCACAAGATATGCCACATCTTTATTGACCTCATCCTCATTCGATGAGTCGTGAGCTTCCACCCTCTCATTGATCGTCTTTAGAGTAAGGGATTTGCTCATCCTTTGTGAAGGTAGAGACAGCTCATATGTTTGAAGTGAGCCAATTAGTTCTTGAACTTTGATATCATCAAGGTCCTTACTCTCTTCAATTGCTGTAACCTTTGCACGGAAGCTCTCCGGCAATGATCGAAGGATCTTCCTCACTATCTTTGAGTCCTCCATTTTCTCACCCAAATTGAACTTGCCAATAACCACCTCATTCAACTTCCCATAGAATGAGTCGAATGACTCGTCTTCACTCATTTTCAGCTCTTCAAATCGAGTGGTTAGCATCTGCAACTTAGTATCCTTCACCTTCTTCGTGCCTTCATAGGTGGTCTCTAATATCTGCCATGCCTCCTTGGCAACTGTTACGTGAGAAATCCTGTGAAACTCATCTGGAGAAACACCACAAAAAATAGCATTTAGTACTTTTCTATTTGCATTAGTTGCCGCGAGAGCCGCCTTATCCCATGTGGATTTAGCGGCCTCCGGCCTAGTCCATCCTACATCTACTGCATCCCAAACAGTTTCATCAATTGAACACAAGAATGCCCTCATCCAGACTTTCCAAAAGGCATAGTTGCTACCATCAAAATATGGTGGAGCAGTTAGCGATCGAGATCGATCCATCTGAAACGGGGTCAAGGATCGCACTTAGGTAATTAAACCACAGCAAGTGCACCCGCTCTGATACCAATTGAAAGTTTAAATAGTGTGTAAAACACTTATGAACGTTTAGACCCCCAATTTACAAATTACCAACACAAGCTTATAATCAAACAATGTATGTACAGAATATGAAAATAAGCTAAAACAGAATTGGTAAAACAATCTACACCCAAGTTAATCAGTACCACAGTAGTAATTAAAAGGCAAAGATAAAGGGAAGAGAGATGCAAACACAAAGATAACACAGCGATGTGTTATCGAAGAGGAAACCGAAGTCCTCGGCGAAAAACCTCTCCGCCGCCCTCCAAGCGGTCAATAATCCACTAGAGAATAAAGTTGGGATACATGAATAGCAGAAAACCCTCCAAGCCTAATCTACCCAGTGCACCTAAGCCCTCCAAGCTTCTTGCTCCAACAGGGCTACATCGAACCTTGTCTTCTCTAACTTACAGGATCCTGCAATAGCCCATTGCATCAACCAAAATGAATTGGTCCCTTTTGAACTGCTTTCCAAGCATAAAATAACCTCCTTACAGATATGGGTGTGGTGAGATAAGGATTTGACTAATGTACATCTCAAGGATGTATCAATGGAGAGGGTGAGAGTAGAGGAATTTGGAGAATCAAAGGATGAAGATTGTGGATGAGTCTCTAAGGTTCCTCTCTCAAAATTCTCTCTGGAAACTATACATTTCGTGCGTATAAGGGTATTTTTAGTAGGGTGTGTATGGAATGTGAAGAGTCAGTTACAACCAAATAGGGTGTTCTGGCGACTCGAGCTCGCGACTAGAATGAGTCGCAAGCTAACTGCCTGGCCAGACTGGAAGTTTTGTCCTGTAGTGCAACAGCTGGCGTGACTCTTCAGCTCTCCTGCATGCTTCACACGTGTGTCACCTTTGGCGACTCGCTAGTCGCGAGATCCAGTCGCGAGGCTCTTTTTGAGTGTGCACTCTTGAGCTTTTTTTCACATTCTCTCACATACTACCCTTACATGATTCCCACCTAAATATAGGGTTTCTAAATGCTGAATTATAAGCAAATTTGGCACGAAATAAAGCCAACTAATGATTGAATAAATTCAACCTTACAGCTCTCATCGCATCATGTTTATGTGTTGGACATGCATACATCCTTATGCTATTGTGCTTTGTTGGTTGCATGTTCGGATGATCATTTGCTTTACTATATGATCATTATAGTCATTTCCATATGACTGTTTTGTGTTTGATCAAGTTGCTCATATGTTTCACAATATGTTTACTTGATCGATTTTTACTTGTTACATTATACTTACCCTTTTATCACTTGATTTACCTTGAGGGTCTAATGCGTTTTGTGCAAGTGTTTCAGGTTACAGGTATTTTGTTCCAAGTTCATCACAGGTTTTAGATTTAGGTGTGAGTTAGTTTGCCATTGTTCCCAAACTCACGTTTAAGTTTAGAGTCTGTTATAGGGTGTTTGTTCACGGAATAGCCAAAAGGGGAGATTATAAAGTTGTGATTTACAACTATGTTTTATGTTGGCTTTATTCCATGACAAAAAATGTTGTAATTGCTTTAATTTTGTTCCTTATATTTTGTGGGATTTTATTGTATTGGGTTAAGTATTAAGTTGGTGAAGAATCGAGCATGTATTGGATGAACAAGTGGATTTCGCGAGTGTCTCGCGAGAAGCCTACTTGCGAAAGAGCCACGTGAGAAGCACATGCTGGAAGCTGAAGAGTCGTGCTAGGTTGTCAGTTTCGCAACTATCTCGTGAGTAAGGCCTTCCCGCGAGATACTCGCGAAACGTTCTGCCTAGAGGATTTTAAGTGTGACTTTCTTACCCTTCACCCATACTATATATACCCTCATTACCCACAAAAGTATGTGAGGCCAATTCAGAGAGAAAAACCCTAGATAGGTTTTCTACAACATACACCCATCTTTTAGAGAGAGAGCTACTTATTCTTAGTGAGAAATCATTATAGCCTCTTCTCCTTCCCTCCCCCATTGTCATACCTTGAGAGGAGATTTGTACTTAAACACAACCCACATATTTTCAGAGTGTAGTGAGTCTTTTGGAGCTTGGGAAGCTTTGGGGATTTGCTAAAAGAAGTCGGTGAGGCTTGGCGGATGCAATTGGGCGTATTACGAGATCCCAAAAGCTAGAGAAGACATGACTCCGAGAAGTCCGTTGGTAGCAGGAGCTTGGAGGGCTCAAGTACATTGGGTAGACTAGGCTTAGAGGGTCTTTTGTTATTCGTGTACTCCAACTTTATTCTCTAGTGGATCGATTTCGACTTGGAAGGTCACGGAGAGGTTTTTCGCCGAATTCTTCGGTTTCCTCTTCGATAACACGTCTTGGTGTTATCTTGTGGTTGCATCTCTCTTCCCTCATTCTTGTGCTTTACTTTTATTGTTTGTTGTTCATGTTTATGCACTAGGGTAGTTATTGGTTTATTGCGCTTCATTTACTCTTGTTCCGCACTTAAATAAGTTAGAGTAAAAGCAATCTACCCCTAATTTTTAATTGGGAGTCTGAACAAGCTCTTGTGTTTTCACACAAATCCGAGCTTTCAGCTATTTCCTTCTTTTCTTTTAGAATAGCAGAAGTTATGGGAGAAGTAAAATGAAGAATTTATGGCTGAGGTTTTTGGTACTTCTACTTGCTAATTGTTGATAGATTTGTAGGTCTTTTGTTTTGCTAGAACTAAAATATTTTGTTTCTTGCAATGTTTGTCATTTATTACAAATGTTTCAGCAAAAATGTGCAAAATACATTCATACACTTAACTATCTAATTTTTCATTACTAACCTAGCACACATAGTAGAAGGGGAATAAATTTTGTTCTCAGCTAATGAAGATTGATATCATACAGTGCAGATCTCTTTTTTTTTTTTTTTTGCCAAAACAATATATGTCATGTTTATGACATGAATAATGAAATATATTAATTTGGTGCTATTGTGTAGACTTAAAGAAGTAATGAAATTTAATAGAGCAAGTGACAATTAATATGTATATTCATAGTCAGCTGTACCTTCTATTTGAAATAGCTGACTTGTAGGCTCTTTTGATTACCATAACCGAAAAAAAAAAAAAAGCTACACCTTCTGCCAAGAATTTAAAGTAAAAATTGTGTGTGCTTTGTTTTAAAAATAGGTACAAGGAAACAAAACACAATTATTAAAAATAGAAAATGATCTAAACCACAAACTATTTTTTTGAAATCGGTTTGAATTTCAAACGAGTAATTATAGAAGCATCAGTATGTAGATTTTCAATTTTCCTTTGTTTCTATATGTCTTTAGTACTAACTTTCTTCAGTATGTAGCTTTTCAATTATCATTTGTTTCAATATTTCTTTAGTACCAACCTTCATGACTCTTACAATTTTTTTGGATTGTGTTTTTCAATTCCTCTTGATTTTAAACACACAACTATTGGGTCTTAACAGCATACCAATGCAATTTTAATTACTTAAAATTCAAAAAAAAAAAAAATTAAACATGATAAGTTACTATTCAAATTGAGTCTCATGAGTTCTTTAAATGTAAAGAGAACACTACAATATTTAGAAATTAGATGTACATAGACAAACAGTTAACCCTATGCTAAAAAAAAATTCAGAAACTTATAAGAATAGCAAAGTAAATTAGTACATGCCTGAGATGTGTTTTCATGGTAACTAAATGGTTGCATTCCAACCACTTGTCTAATCATACTTGATTGAAATGGTGAGTTTCCTCCTTGTAGCATATTTGGCAGCCTATAATATGGACTCATCTCGATGATATTAGGAGGGCAATTAATGTTTGGCCACATGAGCGATCCTTCATAACTCTCTTTACCAATCTATTGTGACTATTGCAGTTCTGACTCTTACATTATGTACAATATAAAATTCAATATACTTAAACGATTAAACCAAATCCTAATTTCCTTGTGATACAAAATAAATATTCTTACATTTAAGTTAAAACTCTTTTGTACTCCAAGCACACTGAATCCCACAATAGGGGTTGTACAAGACACATTTTCAACCTTAGTAGTTATCTACAAAATGTAAACAATAATAGTTAGTAAATACTATAAACAATTATTAATTTAAAATCATCAAGAAATATACTAAAACCTTCTTTTTCTTGAATTCATTTCTCTCACTAACTTAGGTTTTCTTTTTCTTTTTCCTTTCCTCCTTTTTTTCTAACAACTTTTTCAACTATTGACTGCTTCCGTTTAGCTTCTTGGTCTTCTCAGCCAAGAAATTGTTCTCGAACCTCAGTACTCCAATAGTCTGATTAGCTTTATCAAATTTTGTGGAAAGCTCTTCACGATTAAGTTCCACATCACTGAGCTTCTTGGTGGCCAGCCTATAAAGTTTCTCATGCTTCTCAGAAAACTTGTACAGTTTCTCATAGGCTGTATGGATGTCGTCTTGATCATCCATCTTCTCAAACTTGGATTCCACCAATTCCTCTTCTTCAACCACATCTTCAACAATCCCATCAGTAGGATTAACAGTGGCAATGAAGGCATTCAAGATTCTGTCATCCTCATTGTCGGAATCATCCTCAGGCTCGGTGTCGCTCAAAGTAGCAGCAAGTGCCTTGCTCTTCCTAATGCTCTTGAGATATGTAGGACACTCATGTTTCATGTGACCGAAGCCTTGACACCTAAAACACTTTGGTCCTGCGGGAACAGTGTACTAACCGCCATCTCTAGCATCCTTCTTCCCTTTATCTTGACTCTTGGAATCTTCATCGTCGGAAGACTCATCTGTGTCATTGCTCTTGGCCTTCAAAGCCATGCTCTTGCCTTTACCCGACTTGCCTATTCTTGTTAACCCTAGCTTGTAGGTCTGCAAGTTTCCAACCAGCTCAGTCAAAGGAATCTTGTCAATATCCTTTGATTCCTCTATTGCCGTGATCTTGGCATGGAATCTCTCGGGTAGAGATCTGAGCACCTTCCTTACAATCCTGGGTTCAGGAATGGTTTCTCCAAGATTGAAAGCTGAGTTCACTATGTCCTTTAGCTTGGCATAGAACTCATCGAATGACTCATCCTCCTCCATCTTTATCTCTTCAAAGCTTGTAGTGAGCCTCTGAAGTTTTGAATCCTTGACAGCTTTTGTACCCTCATAGGTTGTTTAGAGAATGGTCCAAGCCTCCTTGGTAGTTTCAGTTGAGGATATCTTCTTAAACTCCTCATTGGTGATCACACTGAATAAGGCATTCAACGCTCTGCTGTTGAAGTTTGCCGCCTTGATCTTGGCATCATCCCAGTTGGCCGGCGCTTCCTTCGACTTGGTCTAGCCTATCTCTATAGCTTGCCACACTTTCTCATCCAAAGACTGCAAGAAAACTCTTATGCGTACTTTCCAGTATGCATAGTTAGTGCCATCAAATAAAAGAGGTATGATTAACGACTGTCCTCTATCCATGACAAACAGGGGTCAATGAATCAACACAGCAAAGATTAAACCTTAATCAGAGTGTGCCTGCTCTGATACCACTTGATAGACCAAAAACGGATTGACCCCCTGTGATGAATTAATTGATTAATTAGCCAAGTTTATTAATTAATCAAATTAATCATGCAAATGCGTGGTAGCACAAACAAATCACCAATAAACTAATTATGCAGCGGAAAATAAATAACACGGTGATTTGTTTACGAATGGGGAAAACTTAACGACAAAAACCTCACCGGGTGATTTTCAGGTCACCACTCCCGAAACTCCATTATTATCACAACAAGCGGTTATAAGTAAAGGAATCCCAAGTACCTTACCAACCTACAGTTGAACCCTTACCCCAATACCCAATTAGACTTGTTCTGTAGTGACAGTTCCCCCTTTTGATGCATGGCTCCCAAGTACGTGACTAACTAATTGCGCGGATCCCAGTACGCGACTTCAATCACCATCTAAGAAGGTTGTTGGCTGCAAAGTTCTTCAGTTCATCCACACGATGAAGATCAAGAAGATGCTTGGTTACAAAACCCTACGGTGCAAATACACAGCAACTTCTTCAAGAGAAAGAGATGAACTAGGGCAAGAACTTCGTCTCTGGTCACAATTTTCTTGAACATAGTTTGCTCAATGCTTGTGCAACTTGTGAACTCATTGATGGCCCTTAAAACAATCCTTTTATATGTCTAGGATTAGGAGAAAAGAAGGCCCAAAGACATATTCACGGATTCCAAGAAAATCAGATTAGAATTCTAAAATTCTTAAACCTCGACAGATAGGAGGTGTCAAGCAACTGTCTAGCAGGTGTTGAGCACACGGGTTGAACATCTTCCTTAAACCTTGACACATGCTAGCTGTCGAGCTTTAGTAACTCTGCACTTTCAGCTTATTTTCTTTGACAGACTTGAAGGCTTCAACACTTGATCTTGAAATATGGTTTCTTGAAGCATTTAAACATATCCTAAATCTATCCAAATACAAATAAAATGCGTTTTGTCAAAGGATAAGCCAATTATATAAAATAGTGACATATGTTCCTAACAAGTAAATCACATATGTCCTAACAATCTCTCCCTTTGGCAATCCGTGACAAAACCACAACAAACAAATGAACATATGAGAGAAGTCATAAATCACTCAACTCATATTCACTTGTTCTGTAGTGACAATTTTCCCTTTTGATGCACGGCTCCCAAGTACATGACTAACCAATGCGCAGATCCCAATACATGACTTCAATCACCAACTAGAAAAGGTTGTTGGCTGCAAAGTTTTTCAGTTCATCCAAACGATGAAGATTAAGAAGATGCTTGGTTACAAAACCCTACAGTGCACATACACAGCAACTTCTTTACAAGAATGATGAACTAGGGCAAAAACCTTGTCTCCGGTTACAAATTACTTGAACAAATTTTTCTCAACACTTGTGCAACTTGCGTATCCTTTGACGGCCCTTAAACTAATCCTTTTATATGTCTAGTGTTAGAAGAAAAGAAAGCCCAAACACATAATCCCGGATTAGAGTCAAAATAGAATTGGAATTTCGTTTTTCATAAAGCTCGACAGATACCTGTTTGTCGAGGTGCTGTCGAGCCACGGGGCTGAAACAGCTTCTTAAGCTCGATGGATAGCTAGCTGTCGAGATTTAATGAACAACATTTCTTCAGCTTGAATCTTGGACAGACTTGTATGTCTTTAACACTTGATCTTGAAACACAGTTTCTTGAAGTATTAAACACATCCTAGATCTACCCAAATACAAGTAAAGTGCGTTTTGTCAAAGGATAAGCCAATTACATAAAATAGTGACATATGTTCCTAACAAGTGAATCACATATGTCCTAACATTAGTATCTATGTGTGCTTGTCTGCATTTGTCTTGCCAATATCAGGTGTTATTTAAAAAAAAAAAAAACCTTTGGTATAGCAATTTGTGAGAAAATACATGTAAATATGGTTCTTAAAGAAGTAATGAAGAGAATTTGAGGCTACCTACTACCTACTAGAAATAGTTTGCAGAGTAATTCGTTGAGTTGAATTGCTTTTGTACTAGATAGTTGGGTAATAATTCTAAGCGTATCTTCATTTATTTTAGGCACTTATGATTTAGAACAAGATATGAGATTTAATTTTTAAAATAAGTTTTTTGGAGCCTTAAATAGGTCTCTTTTATGTAAAACAAAAATTTACATTTTCGAATATCAGTTATATTTTCTAGAGAGAGGCTTTCTCTCTTTTTTTGGTGGGTTTCATATTTTCTATGTGGATTTAAGGAATCCTTATGGATTTAAGGGTGGTTTCATTAAGCAAGAATGAAATCTAGTTCCAACACACTCTCTTAAAAGTTACCATGACTTTTGAGTGGAATTGTGGTGTGCTTTTGTGTTAAAACCACTTTTCCTCTTCTTTGTGTGTGTTTGTTTCTAAAAAAGAAAGAAAGAATGAAATGTAGTCCCTATCACGCTTTCCGTTTTGAGTCATCTTATAACTTCCATTTATTTCTCCTCTTGCGTGATGTTGAATTCTTAATAGCAAAGGTTGAGTAACATGGAGAAAAGTTAACATTTACTGTTATGGAATTTCAGGGAAGGCCTTTGCTCACGCAAGCTTTAAAACATGGCAACTTTGATGCTCTTGTTGATCCAAGGTTGCAGAATGATTATGAATCTACTGAATTGGCTTGAATGGTTACTTGTGCTGCTGCTTGTGTCCGTCATTTAGCCCGGTCTAGGCCAAGAATAAGCCAGGTGATTCTACCAATTTTATTATTGAAATATTTAGTTCTCTTTGTCTAATAATATATCGAATCCTTTTCTCAAAAAAAAAAAAAAAAAAAATGTCAAATCCAAAATTATAGATAAATCTCCTTTGCCCAGAGTTTGTGAATTGTAAAGCCTATTGTCTTGTTTGTTACTAATTTTTATTTGTGATTATTTTGTAAAATATATGGTTCCAATATATTGCGCTGTTTTGGCAGGTTATTGAGCTTTTAATATTCATAAGATTGAGTATATAGGAATTTAGATTTTCCAATTTTACTATTCAAATGCTTAAATGATTTTGAAACTGTTTGAAATTAAGACTATTCTTTGTGTTGGCATGTACCTGTAATCATTTTTCATGATGCACTATATAACCCTACTACCATTCTTGCATGGTAAGCAGATAGTTAGAGCTCTGGAAGGTAATCTTTCTCTGGTTGATCTAAATGAGGAAATCTCACTTGGGACAGCTGATCATTTAGTTCCACCAGGAAACATAGATTATGATAATGATCAATATAAGGAGGACTTAAAGAAATTCAGAAAGATGGTATCAATAAGCCACGAGCAAGGCTCTAGTGAATGCAGCGGACCTAGCAGCGAGTCAGCTTTGCACCAATCTGTCTCAAGCAGTGAAAGCTAAAAAAATATCCAAGAGATGGAATTGGGGAAAATTAAAAATGATGCCTCAGATTTTGGTGTAATCTTTTGCTTGATGATTCCAACTTCCTAGCTTGCACATTCACCTGCTTTCCTGTCCTGCTCCATTGATATTGCCTAGTTTGTAAAAATTAGAAAAATTATCAGCCATGAGAAACAGGAATAGGAGCCAAAGATTTGACAGAATTTTTAGTTATTGATGTACAAAAAATGGGTGATAAGTGTCCTAGTGCCATTCTTATTCTTCAAAATATCTTCTTCTAGGGTTTTGAAAAATGGTTGAAACCTTGTTTGAGTTGGGGCTTGGGACCAAATAGATATATATAGAGCCTATCACTAAAAATCCCTGGTGCATGGGCGATAGGGCTATGCTGAGTGACTTTTCATGTTGTGGTACACGAAAACTGTTAAATCCACACAAGGTTTGTAAATAAAATCCACTAATATTTTCTGTTAAGTTATGGTCTCTCCAAGTTTAGCATTGCTCTGAATGTTTGAATATGGACTTGGATGCTAAACTTGTTTTGTCTAACAAACTTGTTGATGATCTTAAATGTGAAAATTATTCTCTTAAGATACATGCCAAGTGTTTAATTGCTAAACCTATTGCTAAAAAGGAAGAAAATATTTGTTGCAATCATGTTGTGAAGCCCGATTTTGTGCTATTGTGAGTTCTACCTCTAAAGGCAAATTGGTGTACATACCTCCACACAAAAGAAATCATAAAGTGGAGAGAATGGCTCTTAAGCTAAAATCTTTGTTTAGGTCTCATTCTAAGGATTTGAATGGATCTAACTTTGTTTCTACTTACCACCATTGCATTATGATCGGTCATATTAGACCTCAATGTACAATGTTGAAGAGAGAACAAAATCATGTTGTTAGATCCCTCCTTAAAAAGCCTAATGGATTTAAACACATTGTTTGTCACCATTGTGGTTCTTTTGGTCATTTAAGACCTCATTGCTCTAAGTTTCAAACTTTTAAAAGAATCAAAAGAAAAGAGAAACTTCAGTTTTTTGGAAGTTGTGCTAAGAAAGAAAAACCAGATTTGAGTGAAATAGTATGTTGTTGAAGAAAGTTTTTAATGCTCTTAACTCCTTGACTATGTGCATCTCCGGTTCTTATTTTTTTAACCCGCGTCTCACTTCTCATGATACACTCACTCCAAACACTTGTTCCATTTGGTTGAGAAAAGGTTTCTATGATTGAGATTTTGCTCTTTTGGTCTTTGATCTAATTCTTTCGATCTTTGTAGGACTCTTCATGCATTAGATGTTATATCCTAATGCACAAAATATTCTCATGCATTTGTGCATCATGCATCTCTTTATGTGCATCATGCATCTCTTTATATGCATTGTTTTTTGTTTTTTGTCTTATTTTATGCTTTTGTTTTATGTGTGTAAAAATCCAAAACCACATAAAAAGTACAAAATCCAAAAAGTTTGATCATATATGTTTGAACACATATCACAAGTAGAGTTTGGCCTAGTACTTTCGTATTAATGGCGTAGTGTATTTACGAGCTTAGTCTTGTTATGTATGCACACATATTGAATGTGAGTGAAATCTAGAAGTCTATATTTGATTGTTGTAAATAGATCTTTAAACTTGTCATGAATGTCTAGCCAATAGTCTTGATTGACATTGATACATTCGTAGACTTGATTTTATAGTAACTGTTAAATTAGAAAGGAGAAAGGGCGATTTGATGTTGTTTTTTTCATTTTTTTAAAAATTTTAAAAAATTGCGCTAATGATAAATTAATGAATAGCAATAAATCAAATTCACTAAAGAAAAAAAAGAATAATAACAATTCCAAAAAGGGGTAAAATTAATGATTTTTTTAGAAAAAAAAAGTTAATGAGCTCGTATTATTCTAAACACATAAATTTGATAAATTTTAAGACTAAGTTTAATAAATTTCAAAACACATAGAATTTTTAAAAGATTTGCACTAGACTAACGTAAATTTGATAAATTTCAAATTACAATAAAAACTAACAATTCACTATATTGCTATCGCAAGTGCTCACGAGATCCATAAAAAATATATAATAGATTATCTAAAGATTTGAATTTTTTACTGGTGGGAGATTTGAAAAATATAGCCATTCTGAATGAATAAATGAAGATTATAAAAAGAATAATGAAAGATGAAAGAAAAAATAAATGAGGTAGGGAGTCTTTTATGAAAGTTCAAATAGCGTATAAACACTATGAACGTTTAGACCCCCAATTTCCAAATTATCAATTCAAGCTTATTATCAAACAATTAATGTGCGGAATATGAACATAAGCATATAACAGAATAGATAAACAATCTAAATCAAATAAAATCACATTCATAGCAGAAATTAAATGGCAAAGATTAAGGGAAGAGAGATGCAAACACAAGTACAATACAACGATGTGTTATCAAAGAGGAAACCGAAGCTCTCGGCGTAAAACCTCTCCGCTGCCCTCCAAGCGGTAAATAATCCACTAAAGAATGTAGTTGGGATACATGAACAGCAGAAGACCTTCCAAGCCTAATCTACCCAGTGTACCTAAGCCCTCCAAGCTCCTACTCCAACGAGGTTACGCCAAACCTATTTCTTTTTTAGCTTACCGGATTTCGCTATAGCCCATAGCATCAACCAATAACCATTGGTTCCTTCCTAACTGCTTCCTAAAGCACCAAAAAGCCTTCTCATAGATGTGGGTATGGTGAGAAAAGGATTTGGCTAAGAACCTCTCAAGGATGTAACAATGGAAAGGGTAAGAGTAGAGGAATTTAAAGAGTCTCTATATAAAGATTGTGGATGAGTCAATCTTGTTTTTCTCTAGGGTTTCTCTCTCAAAATTCTCTCAAGAAGCTCTTTACATTTCGTGGGTATAAGGGGTATTTATACTTGTGTGTGTTTGGAATGCGAAGATTCAGTTTTTCCAAAACAGAGCTGGCTGGCGGCTTGGCCTCGTGACTTGACTGAGCTGCGAGTTCAAGCCGCGAGGTAACTGAACGGCCAGTCTGTACTTTTTGTCCTGTAGTGCTCCAGCTGGCATGACGCTTCAACTTCTGGCATGCTTGGCATGTGTGCAACTTCTGGCATGCTTGGCACGTGTGCAACTTCTGGCGGCTTGCAAGCCGCGAGCAACCTGCGAGATCCAGTCGCGAGACCCTGCTTCTTTGCACAATCTTGAACATTTCTACACACTCTCTCATACACTACCCTTACATGATTCCCACCTAAATACAGGATTACTAATTGCTAAAATACAAGCAAATTTGGCACGGAATAAAGCCAACAGAATGGTTGATTAAATTTAACCTTACATTTTAGAAAGTGTATATAGATAAAAAACAAAAGTAATGGAGAAACACTAAACAATAGTAGGAGTGCATAGTGTAAGACCACCACAACAAAGAGCTCCTGCCGACGCTTGTATCTTAATGTAGGAAAAATATATTTTTCTTAAAGTGGGACCCTCTGGATGAAAATTTTCCAATTTCATTTTAAAGATAAGTCCTCCAACAACGACCAAGACAAGAACAAGGATCTCAGATATTATTTCCTGTCAATAATTGTAGAGGACAGTGTAGGTGAAGTTTCAACTATGGTAATTAATTAAGTGGTCATAGGACCAATGTTTTGTGAAATTTAGATTAGGAATAGGATGAAAAGCAACTAGAAATTCCATTTGACTAAGATAATCACAATAGTCAATACTGTTATCTGCATCATCTATGTCATTAAGCAAAAAAGAAAAAGAAAAAGGATGAATCACTTAGCAAAATGTTAAAGAATATCTGTCACTTACATGAGGAATATGAGGATTAGCCCACCTTTTTAAGTTTTGGTTCTTAAATCATTTTTTATCTCATTCCCTCCAAAAGAGCACAAAAATATGCCTAATTCTAGGGGTGTGCAAAAAACCGAGAAACCAAAAAAACCACTTCAAACTGACCGAACTGTTGCCAAAATTTCTGTTCGGTTCGGTTTGGTTTTGGTTTTATTATATTAAGAACCGAAATTTTCGATTCGGTTTTAGTGGCAGATTTGCATGCACCGAAACCGAACCGAAATATATTATTATATTATATTTTATATTAAATATATAATATAAAGTTTGTAAATATTTGGGGCTTTGGGCCTTTGTTAGTTTATATATTCTTTGCTTTGGGCCTTCATTAATTTATATATGCTTTGGGCCTTCGTCATTTTTTTTGTTTATATGATCAGATCTGGCCTTAGCTTTTCAATTTATCTTTTTAAACATGGCTATTTAAAATCCATTAGATTAACTAACTATAATTAAACTAAGTAAATATCTAATTAAACTAATTAAACTAAAACTAATTAAACTATAAAAACAAAAGTTAGAAAACCCTACCCTACATACCCCACACTTTTCACTCTCACACTTTCCACTCTCACATTCATACAGCCTTCACTCCACAATCCCTCTCACACCGAATTTGCCTCTGTCGCCGCCTCCACACGCTGGATTCCCCACGCCGACTTGATCATTGGCTTCTCAGTTCTCATAGTGACTCTCTCTTTTGAAAATCTCAATAACCCTCTCTCTGTTTTGTATTTTGGGTTTTGTTTAATACTGAATCAATAAAGTTAAGGTTTTGAAAATACTAAATCTCTGTTTTGTAGTAACAACATAAGATGTTTATTTTTTTCAAGTTTTATATGCAAATAAAGTTAGGGTTTTGAAAAAATTGATAACCCATGTGCTTGGCTGCTTGTGCTGGTTGGTTTCTTTATTAAAGTTAGCTACTTGCATTCGTCTCATGTACTCTTTGACTTCTGATATATAAAGTTAGCTGCTTTTTTATTTATTTATTGTTGGTATATTTTTGTTTATTGTTGTTGACATGCTGTGAATCTATGACTGTGATGTTGAGTTGTTATTTTCTTATTAATGTTAGAGATTTGAAAAAATCAATAACCCCATGTGCTTAACTGTGATGTTGGTGTATTTGTTAATAGTTGACTGTGATGTTGGGGTATTTGTTTATTATTGCTTTGATGTTGATGTGTTTATTATTATCTTATTGACGTGTTTATTGTTGGCTTGTTGCTGTATACTAGAGTCCTTCTTATTTTTTTTTTTTTTTTTTTTAGGGTTTCTTTCTTGTTGACTTGTTGTGTTATTGTATACTAGAGTGAAGAGTCCTTTTCATTCTTTTTTTTTCTTCGTTGCTGATTTATTGTGTTATTGCTACCGTATTTTTATTATTATTGTAGACTAGACTCATTTTGGTGTTAAATTTTTATTTATTTATTTATTTTTATAGTTGCTGACTTATTGTGTTTATTGTTGTTTTATTTTATATTGTAGAGGAATGACACAAGAGAAATCCTAGAGGGTCAAGACAATGAAGTGGGTCAAGGGACAACCAATGTGCATGAAGACAAAGGCAAACCCCCACTCCAACCAAAAGCAGGTAATGCTAGTAAAAAAAGATCTTTTGTTTGGGGTCATTTCACTACTATTGAAGGGGGGGGGGGGAATCTAAGGTAGCTTGTAACTACTGTGGCACAACTTATGCTTGTGATAGTAAGTTGAATGGCACTACAGCCATGAAAACTCACATACAATCACGATGTTTGAAATATCCTTATAGGAAAGAGGAAAAAACCCAATCAACCCTAGCATTCAAACCTAAAGAAGAAGGAGAAAGTAGTGGGAGACTTGTGCCTTATGTGTTTAATTTTGAGGCATGTAAGAAAGCATTGGCGGAGATGATTATTCTAGATGAGCTGTCTTTTAGGTTTGTTGAGGGTCTTGGTTTTAGGAGGTTTATGTCTATTGCCCAACCTAGGTTCCATCCAATCCCTTGCCGCACAACAATGGTCAAAGCTTGCTTTAGGGTGTTTTTGGATGAGAAACAAAAGTTGAAAGAAGCCCTAAGAGAGCAGTGGGTTTGCCTTACCACAGATACATGGACATCCATTCAAAATTTGAACTACATGTGTCTCACTGCCCATTTTATAGATAGTGATTGGAAAATACACAAGAAGATTCTTAGTTTTCATTTAGTGGAAAATCACAAGGGTGAAACACTTGGGAAGGCGGTTGAGATGTGTTTGCTTGATTGGGGGATAGACAAGATTCTAACTATTACGATTGACAATCCTGCATCTAATAGTGGGTTCATTTCTTTTATTAAAAAAAAAAGACTAAGCATAGGAAGGCAACAATTTTAGGGCATAAATACTTGCATTTGAGGTGTAGTGCTCATATCTTGAACTTAGTTGTTTGTGAAGGGTTAACTGAAATGGATGAGACAATAGTGAAGGTGAGGAAATCTGTGCGATATGTGAGATCATCTCCACAAAGACAAAGCATATTTAACTTATGTGCGGAGAAGGAAAAAGTTGGCTTTAAAAGTCAATTGTGCTTAGATGTGCCCACTAGGTGGAACTACACCTATATGATGTTGGAGAAGGCCGAGAAGTATCAAAAGACTTTTGAGAGATCGGAGGAAGAAGATCCAAATTATCTTAGGACAATTAGAGAGGTGGCAAAGGAAGAAAGAAATGATAGACGTGAGGTTGCTTGGGGAATGGATGATTTGGATTGGGAAAAGATTAGGATCTTTTCGAAATTTCGTAAAATTTTCTATGATACAACCTTGAGGTTTTCGGGTGCTAATTATGTCACTAGCAATTCTTTTTTTTTTTTTTTTGTAGCTCATGTCAATTCATGACACAATTGACTTGGAGTATGAAAAAGATGGTTATTTGTTAAGAAAAATGGCTGATTACATGAAGAGCAAATTTGAAAAGTATTGGGGGAACTTTGATAATATGAATTACTTGTTGTATGTAGGGTTAGTTCTTGATCCTCGATACAAGTTGCAGTATCTTGAGTATTGTTTTGGTACTTTGTATGACTACTGATATGGCAGAAAGAGTAAAGGTTGTTTTAGTGAATTTTTATGATGCTTATACTAAAAATCAAGTGGGGAGTAGTAGTGCTAGTGCTGTTGCACAAGCCCAAGGCCAAAAACCAAGTGGATCAATGGAGCTAGATGATTTTAGTGTGGTTATGGATGTGAAGGCAATGAGGATGATGAGATTTAAGAAGCACTTGAAGGGTATTGATTCTTAAAACACCAAATTAGAGGTTGATAAATACTTATTAGAGAGTTGTGAAGATGTCTTGGATGAGAAGTTTGATATTTTGGCTTGGTGGAAGGTTAATTCTCCACGATACCGTGTGCTTTCAAGAATTGCACGACATGTTCTTGCAATTTCGGTATCCACTGTGGCCTTAGAATTTGCATTTAGTACGGTTGATCATGTTCTTGATCCCTTCCGGAGTTTATTGTCTCCACTTATTGTGGATACCCTCATTTGTGGTCAAAACTGGCTCCGTTCTTCATCGGCTCCAATCAGCCTTCGAGTTGCCATGGATGATGTTGAAGACAATAAAGAGTTTGAAAAGCTTGATGGAGGTATGATTATTATTTTTTATATTAAAAAAAATATGAATGTCTATTTCTTTATTTATTAAAAAAAATTCTGCATGTCTATTTCTTTCTTTATTAAAAAAAAAAACTGAATGTCTTGAATTCTTGGCATATTTATTGTTTTATTGTACATTCTGCATGTTTATTTCTTTTTTTATTGAAAAAAATCTAAATATCCTGGATTCTTGGCATATTTATTGTTTTATTGTACAAGTGACTTTTATTTATTTCTTTTTTTTCTTTTTTTGTTTGTAGAACTTGTGAGTGATGCTGCATTAACATCGGAACTAGACATGTCCATGCCAACACGTATTGAAGTTGATGATTGAAGATTGCTCTTTGCTCTTTGGACAGGTGGTATTAATGATGACATATTGGGTTTTGTTAGTTTTTATTTTGACAACATATTAATGTGTGAACTTGACATATTGATATGTGGACTTTTTGCTATTAGAAACTAATAGACAGTGTCCTACATATAGATATGGGATTTTATTTTGAGCTTTGATATTGGCCTATACATAGACAATATATGATATTAGGCAATAGGCAATGACATACGGCCAATTTATTTTGAATCTTTGGCCAAATATTAAATATAGATAGTATATGTTGACATTGACATATGACCAATTTATTTTGAGTCTTTGGCTATAATGCTGTTATGTAGGTATTGACATATGGACAATATGTGGACATTGACATATTACTAATGAAGTAATGAAATCTGCACTAGTTATTTTATTTTGACTTGTACAAGTTATTTTTTAATCTTGTTTGTATTTGATGGGTACCTGTAACAAGTTATGGATTAGTTTGAACATTGGAGCAATTTTTTGCTCTAGATTATTTTTGAATTTATGAATCTGTGTTGACAGGTTGTGCAAATGTATTGTTGACAGGTTATATGGTTATTTTTGGATTTATAAATCTGTGTTGACACTTAACAGGTTGTGCAAATGTATTGTTGACAGGTTATATACTGTTGACATGTTATTTTTGGATTTATGAATATGTGATATGTGTGTTTTTATGAGAATGATAGAAGCTCTAAAGCAGGTTATGAATTTATGACAGGTTGTGATTTATGAATCTGCTATATGTGTATTTTTGGATTTATGAATTTGTAACAGGTTGTGATTTTTTTTTTTTTTTTGATGAATCTGCTATAATGTGTATTTTTGGATTTTTGTTGTTGAGCAAAGGCAGGTTATGAAAAATGTAAAATGCAAAATCAAGTTGTGATTTTTTCTTGTTTGTAAAATGCTTTATGGATTTGTAAAAAGGCCCAAAAATGGCCCAAACAGATTCCTAAAAAAGACCAAAAAATTGCCAAAATAGAAAAGGCCTGAATTTGGGCCAAAACAGATTCCTAAAAAGGTCCAAAGATGGCCAAAATAGGAAAGGCCCGAATTTGGGACAAAATTGGTTCCTAAAAAGGCCTAAAACAGGTTTCTAAAAAAGGCTTAATAACAAAGTGCATAAAAGGCCCAAAAAGGGCCATAAAACAACTAGCTTGAATACTGCATTTTAAAAAAAGAAGCCCAAACAAAAAAATTTTGGAAAAAAACCAAAGGCCCAATCGGCCCAAACTCAAGGCACAAAAAACCGACAACCGACCGAAAATCGACCGAAACCGAAACAAAACCGAAACAGATTGAGTTCCAACCATTTCAGTTGGTTTCGGTTGAGAACTTCACAAACCGAAAATTTTGGTTTCAGTTGGCCAACTCAAAAAAAACCAACCGAACCGAACCGATTCGATTACAACCCTACCTAATCCAATGAGATATAGAGTTAAGTAACAATTAGAATACCTTTTGAGTTTTGTGTTCACATATACTTTTTGGCCTACGTTCATGTCATACAAAAGGAAACAAATCAGACAACATCTACATAGGGATGGCAAAATTTGACTAAGATAATCATAATAGTCAATAATGTTATCTTGCATCATCTATGTCATTAAGCAAAAAAGAAAAAGAAAAAGGATGTATCATTTGGCAAAATGTTAAAGAATATCTGTCACTTACACGAGGAATATGAGGATTAGCCCACCTTTTTAAGTTTTGATTCTTAAATCATTCTTGTTAGGGTCATATTTTATATGTATTGGCTTATCCTTTGACAAAACGCATTTTACTTGTAATTGGGTAGATCTAAGTTAGGTTTAATGTATCAAGAAGTGTGTTGCACACTTAGCACAAGTGGTATCATTAAATACATGAAGATTAGTCTAAGAAACTAGTGAGGAAAAACTGATTCAGTGAAGCTCAATACTTGTATCTATTACGGCTCAAGAAAACACTTCATGATGGTTAATTAATACATAAGTAGCTCTATTACAACAAAGCAAGAAAATAAAATTCTCTAGTGGTAAGGTAAAATTAAACTGATGGTCCAACAGTCAATTATTGAACAAGTTTAAGTAAGTGTTCACTTTAGAAAATCCTTGTGTGTCTTGGTCAAAATGGTCCAGGGTACTTTTTGCTACTACTACGTTAATATGAGGAAAAAATTCATTTGTTACAAACACATTATATCCTTCAATGTAAAAGCAAAAAGTAAAGACCAAAGGTTCCATGGTGAGAAAAAAAGAGAGGATTATTTGGCATGATATGAAGGGAGAGAGAGACACTCCAGCTTAGTACAACAGATGTTGAACCAATATTCTTATGGAATATATATGTGGGATATATATGAGGTAGTAAGGGCTATGTTTAAGTAAATGGGTAAGTTTGTAGTGAAATGGAGGGAAATAATGAAAAAGGCTTAGTTTTATTAAGTCTTTAGTGGAGGAGAAGGTTGCATATAATTGATTAGGGAACATTTATGAAGTTATGATTTGTAGAAAAGGGAAAGGAATGTTTGAGGTTAGGTGAGTGTGAACTTTTATGGACTGAGAGAGATCATTTATGAGCTGGGGAAACTAGTTTACAAGCTAGAAGATGGCTTCTCTTTTTGAACTATGGGTCAAAGTAACAATAATGACAAAGGTTTTAGGAAAGTTGGTGTGTCTTGGTAGAGCTAATGGGATTTCCCTTTTACAGTGAAGCTTAGGGAGGTAATTAGCAAGAGTCCAAAAATGTAAAGTTGATCAGCAAGAAGGATGCTAGACTGCTCATCCTAGAATTTGGCTATAAATGGTGGATTTTCTTTAGGGCTGTCTTACTTCTTTGGGTAACATCAGAATGTAGGGGAATATTTAGGTAATCTTGCGTTAAATGCTGAGATTTTTGGGACTGGCTTCAACCAATGGGATTAAGATAGGTATTAGGGTTGAATCTTGGTGCTGTAACTGAGAGATAGACCCTAGAGAGTAGGATTCAGCACCCCAAATCAGGTGTCAAATTTTAAGCCTACTTAAAAGGGTTCTATTGGAGATCCCTTCATGCCCTCCAAACCACTTTTTCCCAAGTTTTCCTCTTTAGGATTCATGGGTTTGGTGCATGAACCAATTCTTGAACATTTTTGGCATTTATAAAGCTGATTTGTTGAGATTTAATTAACTTGGTTATGGCTTCCTTCCGTTGGAACCAAAGGTTTAAGGAAGATGATGGAGTTCCATTACCCATCAGACTTTAGTTGCCAGTCCAACCTCTGGGCATTGTCCACGTTAGGGGTAGTAGAGGCAAAAAGTTGATGGGACAACCCTTGGTTTAGTCTTAGAGATTCGATTGTTTCTTAAGGCATTCTCCAGCTGAACATGGTCAGGGATGGTTTAGTCCTTTGCCTTGGGTTGCCTTGGTTGGAACTTTAGATTGGGCTTGTCTACATGGGCTGGACTCTTCGGCTGGACTCTTTTTGTGCCCCTTTTCACTTGGGCTTTTTCTCCTTTTATCACATCTTGAGTCCTACAAAATGGACAATAATGACACATTTTGCCATAAGTTTTTAACCCTCATGGAATTTTATTGTTAGTAGATATTCAATATATTTTGGGCTTTGATAGGTATTTGTAATGGGTCCTTAATAATGTTTTGTAAGATTTTAAAATAATAGCATAAGCTTAATTATTTCAAAATGCCTTGTAAATAATATATACTATTTTTAAATAATGAATTCTATGGTTTTTTGAGAATAACATAGGTAATGTTTACGGTTCTGAACAAGACCCAATAATCACATCGTGATTTTTATGATGAGCTTGTAGGATGAATGACTACCATAGCATAATGAAAGTTAAATGAATAGTAACCACAAAATTTCATGTGTTTAGGGAAAATAATCATAATTTCCCACGAGTTTTGGGAAATAGGAAAGTAGCCATGGGTTCCCATGAGTATGTAATAAGCTTTAAAATGATTGCAGATATGGGTTTAGGTAATTTTATCATTAACATATGATATTTTCCAAGTATCAACAATCTTGGGTTTTTCAATATCACCAATGAGAATTGGGTTTTCCAATATGAATTGGGCTTTTCAATATTGCCAATGAGAATTGGGATTTACTACCCCCATTTATATCCCACATATATATTCTATAAAAATTTTGGTTCAACATCTGTTGCACTGAGCTGGAGTCTCTCTTCCTTCATATTATGCCAAATAACCCATTTTTTCTCACCACGGAACCTTTGATTTTTACCTTTTCTTTTTCCATTGAAGGGTATAATGTGTTTGTAACAATGAATTTTTTTCCTCATATTGATGTAGTAGTAGCAAAAAGTACCCTGGACCATTTTGACCAAGACACACAAGGATTTTCTAAAGTGAACACTTACTTAAACTTGTTCAATAATTGACTATTGGACCATCAGTTTAATTTTACCTTACAGCTGGAGAATTTTATTTTCTTGCATTGTTGTAATAGAGCTACTTATGTATTAATTAACCATCATGGAGTGTTTTCTTAGGCCTTAATGTTGTTCTTGCTAAGGTGCAACCTTTATTTCTTTCTTGGATAGGCTTATTACTATACTGAAAGCCTTTGGGCATCATCTCAAAGCCTAACGTTGAGTTTCGGCTTGGCCTTCCCATATTTTATTCAATAACATCAAATTTTCCCCTCAACAAAGATTGAGAAGTAGAGAAAGAGTAGAACCCGCAGCATCAACATTCATACTCAATGATGACGACACTTTGAGACCGAGGGAAGCCATGACCCTCTCCCACCCAAAATTTTTTCTTTCTCTTTTATTTTTTTTAAAATTATTTTGTATTCCTTAATAGTAAATATTGTTAAATTTATTTATTTATTTATTTATAACATGTATATATAGTTAAAATTGTTTAATTGGACCCTTTTTTTTTTTAGGTTTGCTATTGGTGATTTTTGTTGTTGCGCTAATTTTTTTAGGCTTGTATATGTTGTTTTAGATTTTAGATTTATAAATTTTTTAATGGCCTTTAAAATGAGGAAAATGTTAGAGGTGCAAAAGTTTTTTACAAATTGCTGATATAGTGAGTGATTGTTGGTAAGTAAAAAAGTAATGTAAGTGGTAGGCCCAAATGTGAACCCGTGAGAATTTGTACCTCGATGATTTGTAAAAATGTTGTAGATAAGTTTGTGGCTGTAACATTACTCTAAAAAGAATTAATAATATTGTTAAGGCGGAAAAATGTAATTTTATAGAACAAAATTTCTAAAATCAATACACACACACACACACACACACTAGGGTAAATTTCAGTAACCTACCCTGAGGTTTGGATTAATATCAACTAGGTCCAAGACATTTCAAAATTGACCAATTGGGTCCTTAAGCCCAACTTGCTCCTTAAACATCGTTAGCCCTATTCCCATCTGTTAGTCATTTATTATAGCCCTGTATCTTCTCTCTGCTCTCTAATTCTTTCTTATCTCTCATCTATCTCTCTTCTCTCATCTCAATATTTCTCATTCCTCTCCCTACCCCTAAACTATGAGCCCCCAAAACCTCAAGTTACAGCCGCCGCACGACATCACCATAGTGTCTATTATTTCTCTCTCAAGCTCAACCATGTCCGAACTCACGAAGCCCACGCCACCACAAATGGCAGCTGAGTTCAACACCATCACCATAACCACTGGCCAATGCCTTCTCCTCTTTATTTCTCTCTTATTCTCTTCTTTAGTTTTCTCATTTATTTTCACCTTTTGTTTATGGCCAAAACCCATTTTTGTGCTTGGTTTTGTGATGGGTTTTTGGTTTTGTTAATTTAGGGATTAAGTTTTTTGTTGGTTGTAGGGATTTAGTGATTTAGATTTTGATTTGGGTTTGTAAAATAGGGTATTAGGTATTTTGAGATTGGCTATTAGGGTTTGAAAAATGGGATATTAGGGTTGATTTCAAATGGGTTTGGATGTAATATCTATTGTGTATACGTGCCTAAATCAGCAATGTGTAAGATTTGTTTGTGGTGGTGGGTTTGTGACAAACTAACAATGGTGGTGAGGTAATGATTTTGTTTGGTTTTGTACAAGAGAAGAATTTGATGGATTCATTAGTCAAAATTTATGTATATGTCTCTTTGATTTGGTATGGGTTTTGCTGGGTTTGGTTTACACAAAGAGAGAAGAGAGGGACAAGAGAAAGAGAGAATAAAGGGACAAAAAGGAATCAGAGAGAGGAGAGAGATAAGAGAGGGCTAACTAATAGAATTAACAACGTTTAGGGATCAAATTGGTCTTAGGGACCAAATTGGTCAATTTTGAAATGTCTTGGATTTAGTTGGTATTAGCTCAAATCTCAGGGTAGGTTACTGAAATTTACCTTATATACTAATATCTTTTTAAAAAAAATATAGGGGGGGCCATTGCCCCCCATAATCAATGTATGTCTCCATCCCTGGCTCCAATGCTTTAGAAGCCCTTGCCCTAAACTCGTTTGAGCATGTCATCACTTGGGAGAATTTTTTTTTTTTTTTTGTTGTTCCTTAATCCAATCATGCCTTTTCAGTGACTAATACATCTACGGAATACTAGTCTTAGAACATAAGAGAAAAAGTTTAAGACTGTCTAATTCCCTTAGAGAAAAAATCCTTGTAACCTCCAAATCACCATTTTCAAATAGCCATATCAATTGAGAGGAGATTATGTGAGCCTTAGATTAGTACTTAGTTCTTGAAATCACAAAATCTATCCTAAATCTTTAAGTGACTTTGAAGTATCCAAGAGGCTGGATTTGTGCTTGTTGCCACAACTACGGAATCAAAAGCTAGTGAAGAGAAAGCGCTGGTGTAGCCGGTTGCTAGCAGGAGTGGAGTTTGGATACATGTACATCTACATAGACCTAGGAGGATTTTTTTAGTGTATTGTATTGTAGTTATTTTCATTAGTGGATTGATTTTGTTGGGCTAGGGCCCAAAGAGATTTTCCATTGAGGGTTTTTCTCTTTGTAAACAATCTCATATTTGGGTGTGTTTTGGGATTTGCTGTAATTTGTGTTTATCCATGCTATTATGTAATTGGATAAGGACAAAATTTAGCTACAAAATTAGTTGTAGCTTAAGGCTACAACCTTACTCAATAAAATAAATATTACTGCATATTTTAAAAATCTTACCGTTGAATTGCATGTTCTTTACACTCTTAATACACATGTCAACTTTTGTGTCAATTAGATATTATTTACTATATGATCTATAAACTTATATTTTATATATAATTTTAAACTACAAAAACTTGCCATTTAAACAATTTGTTAATGACATAGCTATTGATTTTTAATTTTCTAGAAATTTTCAAGCATAAAGGATATAAGAAGAAGATGTAATTGTGAGAGACCGCGCCCCCGGCCCCTTTTTGGGATGTTGAGCCAAACCCACGTGAATGGGTGGAGTCGTGTTATTACCTTTCAAAATGGAGGTTCGACTGATTATATTTTCCCTTTTAGATTAAGGGTTTTACAATGGAGTCGCCACTTATTTAATTATTGGAAAAAAAAAAAAAAACCATAATTGAAAAATTCATCATTTTATTATTTTGAAATTGAATTTACATTGATCATAGGAAATTACATGGCTTTGGTCCTAAATACAATCTAAGATAAAGTACATGACTTTGTTTCCTAGTTACAATCTATAAATTGAAAATTACATGGATAAGCATTGATTTATCAATCTTTGATCTAAGCTCGGAGGCTATGTTATAAGGTGGAAAGGTGTTTGGCACCCACCTTACCCGGTGAAACCGGTCTTCCAGACTATGATGGTCAACATTCATATCATATTATCCAATATGTTATCAATCAATTTGCATGTTGAATTTAATGAGTGTGCATGTGATAGACCCTAATTCAATTTATTAAGCATTGCATTTGGATTGAAAAATAAATTCTAGTGAATGTGTGTGGATGGTGATATCCTAGATTCAAGAATTTGAGAGAATTATGAAACAAACATGTTTTTCATATTTTTGATGTGGATTTAAGATCAAAACTAGTGTTATGCATGAACATGTGATGAATAACCAAGAAAATGTGAAGAACACATAAAAATATTTAAGAATATTCAAACATATTCAAGGAATTTAAATAAACACTAGCATGCTCTAATCTTAAATTAACATTATAGCAACATGAAAAACGAGCTAAGGATAGAGATTATACTTGCATGCAAGATCCACATGGTGGAAGAGGAGGCTCTTGGTGGAAGTCCTAAGGATGGAGGAGAAAAGAAGAACTAGGAGAGGGAGAGTGAGTCTCACTCAATACCTTGAGTCTTAGGAAGACCAAGATATGACAAGACTACTCAATTTCACTAGAACTTAAGAGAGGAGAAGAGAGGGTGTTTTCGTGTCTTGGAATGGAGGAGGGGGGATTTATATAGTAGTAGTGAGAAAAATATGAATGGAAGGTCATTTAATAGGGGTTGACAAAGGATAAAAAAGAATCATGAACTTAGGCCCTATTTCTGACTTTGGGGAAAGCTGGTGCATTAAATATAGAGATTGGTGGGAGTGATGAGTAAGCAAAATTTGGTTTTCCCGTAACTATTGTAATAACATGTAGAGTCAAATTAAAAAAAAAAAAAAAAAAATCATATCTTACTCAATTCTGATCGGAATTATCTCGTTCTTGTACTCAAATTGAAGCCCTGAGTGTTTAGTTTCTAGAAACATTAACTTCATTCACAAATTCAAAATATTCTGAGAGATATTAACGAAATGGTGAGCAAAGGTCATTTGTTAGAAAATAATTTCAGCACAATTAATATTAATAGGTCCCAAATTAGTTTCCAATTAACATTAATAGACTCCAATCACTCTCATTTCAGAATTAATTAGTTCTAAATTTACCCTAATTAAAAAGATAATTACACAAATTACTCATTAAATAATTAATGTTTGACTATCTAATTAATCAAGTGTGTGCAACCTTACTATAAGATGTAGTCCTAATCAATCAAATTATAACACATCATTAATTTCAAATTGATTATAATTATAACTAATTATAATCAATTGTTCATAATCACATATAGTTGGACTTAATTTGTGATAGTGCATTTCAGCCATTAAAACTTAATTTGACAATAACTTTCAATCTGATAGTCTGATTAAGACTTATGATCAGTCAATTTGATCATTACAATATCAAAATCATTTTGATGAAATGAAATGCAAGATATAGTGGCCACAATTAAAATGCCTATTTTAAAGGTGAAATTACATTTTTACCCTCTATGTGAGGTTAAATGCGGGTTGCAAAATGGGGTGTCAACAAAATGCCTCTCATTGACAGAGCTTGAAAATTTTCAAAGTGAAATTACTCTTTTACCTTCCATGTGAGGTTAAATGTGAGTTGCAAAATAGGGTGTTAACAGTAATCCAACGGTGGATTTGTCAAAATTTGCCCTTAATAAAAAAATATTGAGTGAAGTTATAGTATTAAGTTACAACTAATTTTGTAACTAAAAAAAATATTAAGGTTGCAGGTTCAAGGCAAAGGCCAATAGTTTAAGAAATGCGGACCAAAATTATCAAGTCTGGATATAGCAACTATAGAAGTATACTATCTTTAGCTGGAGTTGGATTGGTTAAGTTCAAGACCAATATACCAATTTTGGAGTTGGAATCCGCAGGCGTGGAGCCCGGAGGGCAAGGGGGAGCAACCGAGCAATCACCCCCTTGCTCTTATATTGGTAAAAAAAATTAATATTTTTAATTTATATTCCAATTTTAAAACTCTTATATTGAAAATAACTTTTAACTCTTGTAATGTAGTCAATAAAAAACATATTAACACGGTATATATATTATCACAATATCACCTAATCAATGTGCCAAATTTTATATATTGTATATATATGTTTTTAAATTCAATAATTTTAAAGGTTTTTCATGATCAATTCACCATTTAATACTTGATAAATAAAATCTAATATAGAAAAATAACCATTTTGATACTTTTAACTTTTTAATTAGATTTAAATTGTTGTACACCCAGTTTGGTTTTTCAAAAAAAAAAAAAAAAAAAAAATTCGCAATTTTGGCATGAAAAATATGGCCCACACTAATACCAAGAAGCAAGGACCGAAACTAAAGCATATATTGATTAAGTTACACTTTTGTGTTTTTTTTTTTTTTTTTTCTAAAGACAACTTAATCTATAAGATAAGATTTGAATAATTCATTGTTAATATTACATTATTTAATAAAATTTTATTAACTGCATTTTCTCACTAATTCACGCTTGGATTGAATTCTCTATATACTTGTATAATAGCAAGATTTTTAAAGATTAAGAATTAGTTCATTTATAAAATGTTTTAAGTTTCAGGTTTTTTATACATTCAAATTATACACAAAAATGAGCTTATAGATTATATAATATATAACATCTCATTAACTGATTGTGAAGAATATAGAAAACTTGTATTATGACCATGTGATGCACGGTTTAAGTAAAAATTATGTTTAATTAAATTAAATATTATGTAATGATTTTTGAACTACATTTAGGATTTTGGTTTATAAAAATTATGGTCTCAAGCTAGTAGGAAAATTTAATCATTGATGATGATTTAGTACATTGACAACTTATTTTTTTCAAACAATTTATGGTTTCAATTGGGTTAGATTTTTACTGATCTAGTATTTTAGAGGCCACATTAATTATAGAAGATGAAAAGAAAATGTTAGAGTTTCATGAACTCACCCCTTTGAAATAATTTCTTAATATAGTACACTGATCATATATAATTATGTACCAAAACAATATCTTTCTCGGCTAGTCTAGCCTATATAGGCACTGAAGGACAATTAAACGACAAGTCCTGCAGCAGATTGAGTTCATATAACATGTCGCTTACCAATTTCTTTAGTAGTGTTGGAATTATACTACAAGTCGTTTGTTGTAGTCTTTAATTACTGCATGTGTTGTTGTTTTGTGTGAAGTCAATTACTTAGTTTGCCTTGTGTATGCTGATATTTCTTATTTAACCATTAGAGACTTTACTTAACTAGTAAAGTCTCTAATGGTTAAATAAGAAATCTGGAATTCAATCTATCATCAGGAGCGGATGCCATAGGTTGAAACTCTCTAAAAAAGAAAAAGCATATTGCCTAAATGCACTCATGCATGCACTCAAACATGTAAATTTCTCCTTAAATTATCAAAAATAAATAAATAAATAAATAATCTAGCTCATAAGGTAAAGACAATAATAAATAGACTCGGCCAAGCCTAACTGTGTCTATCCTTTGCAATGGCACATTAACATAAGATTAGGCCTGATCCAAAATGAGTCCAGTCAAGCCGAACTAATTAATTAGCCCTAAACACACTAACTTTTGTTTAAAATATGATTAGGTTTGATCCAAAATAAGCCCAGTTCTAATTGGCATTTGATCAAAAGTGATTGGACCAAACTGAAGGTGAGCTTGAATCGAGATCAAGAAAAAGGGGCAAAGACCAATTGGTGCACTACAAGTCGACAACATCCCAAATCACAGAAAATGACCCAAATTCTCAAGTGCACAAAAAGAAAAAGAGAAAAAGAGAAAATTTCCCTCAAAATTTATAAAATTGGTTCAAATTACATTTTGAATGGATTAAATAATGACTGAAATTCACAAAAAACGAATTTGAATTACACCTTCAACAGTTGAAATTCCCCAAAATTATTTGGAATCACACCTTCAATAAATAAAATTCAATAAAATTAATTTCTTATACACTGGAGTTGTTAAAATTCACAAAGTAATTCTAAATTACATTTATTAATAGGTAAAAATTTACCAAAATTATTTTGAATTGAATCTTGAATGATTGAAATCCACAAAATAACTTTAAATTACATCTTCAATTGTTGAAATTAAATTCTCCATAATTAACTGAATTACACTTAAATTGTTAAAATCCAAAATTATTTTGATTACACATTACTTCATTCACATTGTTAAAATTAATTTAGAATTATACAATAAGTTTTTAAAAATGTTAAAATTCCCTAGGATTAGACCTCAGCCATTTCGAATCCACAACACATACCCATTATTAATTGTTGAAGGGAAAATCATCCTTTGGCTAGCAAGGAGGAGTAAGGTCAAATTTTCAGTACCAGGCTCTTTAGTCAAAGGATGATCGATCTCATCAGTAACAATACGACCTGATTGTTTATCAAAATAAGATGGATTTATAAGTATGAAAAGAAAGGTGAAAACCCAAATATAAATAAGAGGGAACACAATAAGAGGATAATATCACAGCAAGCAAGCGACAGTGAATGAATATAGAAAACACAAAAAAAAAGGTGCACATAGCTTCTAGCATTGAAATGTAGAGCTACGCATTTTGTCTGATTCTCTTATGCTTGGTTCAAGTAATATATCAACTTGTTCTAATATGCTAGATTGGAATTCTTCTACTCTGAATACTTCAACTCTCTAGGGTTGTAGTACTCAAATAATCGTCCTTGAGAAAATTTCCAATTTATCTTTCTTGTGAGTCTTGAGAACAAGAAAAATCACCTTTTATTTTTTTCCTCTGTACCACACAAAGCACTATTCTTTTTCTTTCAGTCGGCTTCAAAACTGTGTTTTAGTCTTCAATCTCTCTCTCATAAAAAACAACTCTCTATGGTTGTAGTACCCAAATAATCGTCCTTGAGAAAATCTCCAATTTATCTTTCTAGAACAAGAAAAATCACCTTTTATTTTTTTCCTCTATACCACACAAAGCACTATTCTTTTTCTTTCAGTCGGCTTCAAAACTGTGTTTTAGTCTTCAATCTCTCTCTCATAAAAACCACATGCACACAATATATTGCTTTATATATAAAGTACCTACCACCGCCTGACACCCCTAGTATAATTAGGAATAGGAGTTTTATTCATGCAAGCTACCTTCACCTATTTCATCTTGAAATAGAATTCCATGTGGGCTGGACTTCTGGGTGCAGCCGTGCACCCCAATAGGATTGAAGGATCTCGCAAGTCCCACATTGATTGTTCTACATTTTCATTGCCTACGATATTCCAATCCATCGATATTCCTAGGAAGAAATTTCAAACATGGGAGGAAATATAGCAATACTCCAATTGATTATTATCGGCATGTAAGGGTGAAATCAAGAATTTTTGCTTGAGGGGACAACTCCTATTTTTAAAAGTTATATCTTAAAAAATGTTTGATAGTTATAAATATTAAAAAATATTTGATTTTTTTTTTTTCATTGCCAACGATATTCCAAAATTTCCTATGAAGAAATTCTAACATAGCAGGAAAGATATCAATGCTCAAATTGATTATTATCAGCAAGCAGTGGCAAAATTAGGTATTTTTGCTTGAGGGGCCTAATGATGTGCTAAAATCATCAGTGAGTTGTAGGCTCCAAGTCGCTCCAATGGGTACCTGTAAATAAGAATAAAATGACCAAACAGAAGGCACCGATGTGGTACCGGCTAAAAACCCTCCAAAGATCAAGTTAGCGAATGAGAAGTCTCTATGAACTCTGTAGTGAGAGAACTAGAGAGTTTTTGCGTACCTGAAAATAGTGGAGGCCTGGTGTTTATATAGTGGTGAATGGTGAATCGAAATCCCTTCAAAATAGGGATCTTTCCTTACTAGGAGGGTCTGGCACTTAGAGTTTCCAAGATTTTAGAGCGCCTTTCCATATAAGAGAGATATGAGTGAGTAATGAGTTTTATCTTGCGTGTTATGCAAGATATTTCCATGTTTAGGCATTCGTGGGGACCAAGTTAAGCCATGCTGGATCCGTCAGCCTCTTCACCCCGGAAAAATTATTATGTACTCTCGAAGTACCATAAATGCGCACTCCCTCCTCTCACATGAATGGCGGGTCCCACTAATTAAATTCATGGTGGGACCCACCATTCATGTGAGAGGAGGAAGTACGCATTTACGGTATTTCGGAAGTACCTAATAATTTTCCCTTCACCCCGTCGACCTCTTCGCCCCATCCTCGTTGGTTTATAGAAGCGCCTGTCAAGTTGTTATTGCAGGGTCATCCCTCGTGTTCCCGTCACCTTAGGCCTTCCGTTTGTTTCCGTAAAGCTAACGGGCCTGCTGGCACCGTCGGTTTCCTTGCGTGACGTGTCCAAAGGTATCAATTTTTGGCTAAAATACCCCTATCAGGGCCAATTCCTATTTTTATAAGCTATATCTTAAAAAATGTTTAATAGTTACAAATATTATAAAGGAATTTTAAAAAATTTTGGAGGGCGTGGCCCCCACACCCTTAAATGTAGTTCTGCCCTTGTTTCGCACGGATAAAAATTTATTTCAAGAATAACAAATTCATATTCAATTTCTCATCCATTACATCCAAATAAGGTGGTATTAAGCTGAAACATGATCGATTTTTTCCACCATCAGGTTGTATATTGTTAGATGGATCTTGGTAAAAAAAAAGAAAAAAAAGAAAAAAAAAAAAAAAAGAAGAGATTTTGATACTTGAGTTGAATTAACGTGGGCTAGATGGGCGGTCAAACGTAAATGGAGGTCCATCAGGACTTAGGCTAGGTTTCCCATAAGAAAGCCATTAACTTTTCTAAGAGAGGCCCAATTTCTTGAAAACTTAACTTTTTTTTTTTCTTTTTTTTTTCTTTTTTTTTTTTATGAACCCCCTTACTTCTTCCAAAAGGACCAAGACAAAACCCTAACTAAAAAAATTTATTATTATTTTCCCCTAAAAAATAGTGGCTTACGACTTGAAGCATGCTTAGTATATAAATTTGACTTTACTTAATTACTTGCACAGTGGATTCTTTTTTTTATATAGTTACGACATATGAAAGATTTAAATTCTAGATATATTTATTGAATACAACAAAAGATGCCAATAAACAATGAATTTTATTTTTATGACATAGTGACTCAAAACTACGTAATGTTCACGAAATAAAACAATAATAATAAAGACACCATGATACTAATCATGAAAACAACTTTTCGAAAAAGCTAATTAATCAAATAATGAAACTAACTTCAGTGATAAAATTCATCAATTGTTTGTGTAAGGACACAAAAATCAAGCAGCCCAAGCCCACTTAGAATAGTGAAGTTTGTGCAGCTCAATTGGGCCCAAATCAATAGATATTTGTAAGAAAGTGGGTTAAACAAAAAAGGGGGGCTTAGCTTGAGGACAAAAATAGAGAAAGAAAGATCAAAGTTATGTATATATGTGGCTTACTACAAGCTTGCCCGAGGAGGCAAGTTCTTACACAAAATGATACACTGTTCACTTTCTTCTCTCAAGGTTCTTGATCTAATTTCTATACTTGGAATATTTTTCTCTGGATCCCCTTCATTTGGAAGTTCATTTCCCTTAATACTCCTCAGCCCATCGCATTTTGACCCTTCATTTCTAGCTACCTAGACTCTCCTTCTGACACTTGTCCCCTTCAACTTCTGTTGAAGGTGGTAGAAGGAGTTACTTAGCTGTAATTTCCACTGTTCAGGTCACTTCCTCATTAATGCAGCTGATAAGGCTGTTGCCAGTCATTTAATGCGAAAACAGTAGGTTAACTCTTACTGGAAACTTCCTTGATTTTCTCTCTACACTCTATCCTCCTCATCCAGACTTCCTAGAAGTCCTTTGTCACTTTTCCCTCTATCCTTGGGCAGACCCCCTCTTCGGGCTCATGATACCTCAATAGTGACAACTACAGCTCTATGTATCCTTCCTCGGTCATCAGGCCCCACAGTTTGAATTGATGTAATAAAATTGAATACTAACATGTCCATTATTATTATTATTTTTATTTTTATTTATTTTGGGATACATGGATGTTTGGGTTAGGGGGATTTACTGTGTAGTCGTTTTGTTTAAAGTCACTTACTTGTTGCTTTTTTTGTGGGCCTTGTTGCCTAGTCTCATTTTTCTTTTAGGAAAGAAAGTCTTTAAACTGTTAGCTCACAGTTCATTATATTACTACATTACTGACCAATGTTATTAATACTGTTTGGTAACCAATGGTTAAAGATTTAAACAAAAAATATAAATTATTACAATGTTTTGTATTTTCATACTTGAACACAATCAATTCAATCAATGGTCAATGTTGTTTTATTTTTGTTTCTCAAAAAAAAAAAATGTTTTATTTATATATTATTATTAGTGCAACCATTATTTTTTAAAATTAGAGATCATTATTTAAATAAGTTATTCCCAAACAGACTCTAAATATTACAAATTTAAATATTTATTTAGTATTGCATTATTTAAAATTTAAAATAACATTATAGTTTGTATATAGTTAAATTCATAAAGTATAGTCGCAATCACTCTAACTTGGGAAAGCAATATTTATCTTGATATGTTTATTACAATCAGGGATAATCCTAATATGTACTTCATTAGCCCTAAGGCCCCAAACAATGCATGTACAAATTGCAAATGATTGAGGACAAAGATTAAGGTTATGTTTGGTAACTATTTTTTTTTTCTATTTTCAAAAACATTTTTTAAAGAATAAAAAAAAAAAAAAAAAAAAACTGATTTCTTGTGTTTTCAAAGTCCAAAATAATTTTCGTTGGTTAAAAAGAAAAAAAAAATTTCCAAATCAAAAATAGAAAATTTGTTTGGCAACTGTATTTGGGCCCCAAACAATGCATGTACAAATTACAAATGATTGAGGACAAAGATTAAGGTAATGTTTGGTAACTTTTTTTTTTTTTTTTTTTTTCAAATTTTTTTTTAAAGAAAAAAAAAAAAAAAACTGATTTCTTGTGGCTTCAAAGTCCAAAATAATTTTCGTTGGTTGAAAAGAAAAAACAATTTTTCCAAATCAAAAATAGAAAATTTGTTTGGCAACTGTACATATATTGTTGGAAAAAGTAAAAAATTGATATTTTCTTTTCTTGTTGTAAGTGCTCAAATAAAGAATAGAATAGATCATAACTTCATGAGCTAGTCCCATTGCCTAGGGCCCCCAATGTTAAAAGTCCCCCAAAATTTTATTTAATAATTAATTGTTTTATTGAAAAAAAAAGATTCTCTCCCTTGTTCCATTACGTCTCCAAAATTATGGGACAATATAAATCCAACTCAAATTGTTACACCAAAAAAGAAAAGAAAAGAAAAGTGAGTGTATCGAATTGGTGAATCATCATTGATAATATATTAATTTCTCCTATTGACTTGATATTTCAATTTTTATAAGTTACTTTCTCATAGGACCCAAGATTGTCAATATTAGCTGTAATCTCTCACATGGCCCGTACAGATTAAACAATCTTTTTTTCGAATCCTAATTGTTGAATGTATAAAAAGAATTCATCTCTTTTTGATTCTCTATGTGAAACTAATTTTTGAGTTCATTAATATTAATTTATCAAGTTATGTATTGAATTTGTGTTTATTTTGGCAAGTTGAGATTGTTACATGATTAAATTATTAAGCAAAGTTGTAACAGTGTTTTTGATAAATTAAATTATATTGTTTGTGATTTAAGAAAAAATTTACTCTTATCATATTTCAATTTTATGTAGATAGTGTATTTTTATTTTACAATTAGAAATTTATAGTAGAAATATCAACTTGGATGAGAGAGAGAGAGAGAAATCTATTACTAATAATATACAAATATACGATAGAATTTATATAGGAAATTGGAAAATCACACAAATCAACAATAACTCATTCAAAAAAGAGTTGTGAGATAATAAAAAATATACAATGGACAAATAATAATGACAATAATTATAATGATATTCAAACTTGTAATATAAAAATTCTTATACTCTATAAAAAGATTAAAATATTTTCTAAATGCATGTATTGCATTTATAGAATTTTACTGTCAATACTTGTTATAAACGATATTACAAAAAGAAAAATTTTAAAATTAAAATTTATGAAATCCTAATTAAAGTCAATTATATCACAAGAAGATTAAATGGATTATTCATATTGTCAACTAGAAAATAAATTTTACAAAATCTAAATATAAATGAATGTTCAATTAGTGTGTAAAACACCTATGAACGTTTATACTCTCAATTTACAAATTACCAACACAAGCTTATAATCAAATAATGTATGTGCGGAATATAAAAATAAGCTAAATCAGAATTGGTAAAACAATCTAAACCGAAATTAATCACAACCACAGCAGTAATTAAAAGACAAAGATTAAGGAAAGAGAGATGCAAATACAAAGACAATACAGCGATGTGTTATCGAAGAGGAAACCAAAGTCTTCGGCGAAAAACTTCTCCGCCGCCCTCCAAGCGGTCAATAATCCACTAGAGAATAAAGTTGGGATACATGAATAGCAGAAGACCCTCCAAGCCTAATCTACTCAGTGCACCTAAGCCCTCCAAGCTTCTTGCTCCAACAGTGTTACGCCGAATCTTGTCTTCTCTAGCTTACTGGATCTCGTAATAGTCCATTGCATCAACCAAAATGAATTGGTCCCTTTCAAACTGCTTCCCAAATACCAAAATGCCTCCTCACAGATATGAGTATGGTGAGATAAATATTTGGCTAATGTACCTCTCAAGGATGTATCAATGGAGAGGGTGAGAGTAGAGTAATTTGGAGAATCAAAGGATGAAGATTGTGGATGAGTCAATTTTGTTTTTCTCTAGGGTTTCTCTCTCAAAATTCTCTCTAGAACCCCTCTACATTTCGTGGATATAAGTGTATTTATAGTAGGGTGTGTATGGAATGCGAAGAGTCAGTTACAACCAAACATGGTGTTCTAGCGACTCGAGCTCGCGATTGGAACGAGTCGCGAGTTTGAGTCGCGAGCTAATTGTCTGGCTAGACTGGAAGTTTTGTCCTATAGTACAACAGCTGACGTGATTCTTCAGCTCCCCTACATGCTTCACACGTATGCCATCTTTGGCGACTTGCCAATCGCGAGTTCCAGTCACGAGGCCCTTCTTGAGTGCACACTCTTGAACTTTTCTTCACACTCTCACACACATTAACCTTACATGATTCCCACCTAAATATAGTGTTTCTAAATGCTGAATTACAAATAAATTTGGCACGGAATAAAACCAATAAAATGATTGAATAAATTCAACCTTACAATAAAAACAATTAATAATTTTATATTTCAAAAGCAAGAACAACATGCAACTTTTAAATTAAAAAAAAATGATAATATAAAAAAAATATTATCCAAATAAAAAAAAATGCTCCACTCAAATTTTGCCTTAGTTGTCAAATTGTATTGATTTGTGCCGGCGCAGCCAATTTCTAGTCCAGCCATGTACGGTGTAGAATACAATAAATTCATCATTCATCCAATTGAAATGACAGTGTACACCTTGATAGATCTACTAAGTTCTAAAGAAAGAATTGTCAACTTCAAGAAATGTGATCCTCCAAGGTGTACACTGCAATTTCTTTCTTTATTTATCTGTCTCGTTGTTGGAAAGAAAAGCACAAACTGTTGTTTATTTCTTTTTCTTCCAGTAAGGCTTGAAAAAGAAATTGCAGTCGACTCTTCCCCACCATTTGAACAAGAAGTATTTGAAGAATCTCCAAGCTTGACCAAATCAAAGTCTGATGCACGCGGTTTGATCTCAATAACTATTTGGAACAAAGTGGAGAAATTCCTGTCTGAACTGAGTGCATAAGAATACTTTTCCGAACAAGTGAAAGTCTGAGGTGGTCCCGGTTTATGTGGAAATCGTGCTTTGCCCTGCGTAGTCATGGGGCCAAGTTTTTTGATTGTAGTAATAAAAGTCATGACTGCCAGTCTGCTACACAATTTTTCTTCACCACCTTAACCATATAATCATATATTAATTATAGATATGTCATTCTTACCTCCAACTCTCAAATTCTACTCCTTTCTTTCCTTCATAGAAAGAGTAGGTCAGGCCATCACCGGAAAATACCTCTGGATATGTCGATTGTGGGCCCCTCTTCGATTCCACTGTTGTCACCGGAACTTCCTCCGGCAGATTATTTGCCACTGGATCCTCCGGCAGATGAATTGCTACCAGATATGACGCCGCCGCCGCAGTCGCAGTCGCAGTCACAGTCACAGTCACGGTCGTCGTCACCGCCACCGATAGGACTGATAGTGGGGGCAGTGGTAGGAGGGTTAGTTCTGCTTGTTGTTTTGGGCTACTGCATCATTTGGTACAGAAGGAGGAAGGTAGGCAATCAAATTCCGTCTAAATCTGAGGATGGTATTTCACGACCAAAACCACAACCAGATGAACCTAAAAGTTAGGGTCTTATTTTATTTATTCTTTACTTTAACGAGTTAGTTAATTAGTTTTACTTTCTTATATTTTTTGACATATAATTTTACTTTTTTTTTTTTTTGAGAAAGAACATATAATTTTACTTTTAGTCATTAGTTTAGTATTTTATATATAACATGGGCTAGAGTAAAGTTATAAACTTATAATCGATGTAAATTTTTTATTAATTTTATATTCATTCATACATGTGATAATATACTATTGGTCTTCAAGTGTAGAACCATAGTGATTTAGTCCATAAAGTTTAATGTTTTTTATTTTATTTATTTTAAATATAAAACTTCTTAAAAAAATTAATGTAGAATTAATAAATTGTACAAAAATTTTCTTTAAGGAATTAACGTAGATTTTTTTAATATATTTTATTTAAAAATATATAACTAATTAAATTTAAGAGCATTTTAAACATATTTTCCCAAAGAAATTAAAAAAAAAAACTTTAGTTAAAGCTTTTTTTTTTTTTTTTAAAGTTCTTTTTGTTTGCTTGTATAATGATTTTGAAAAATATTTTCTACATTTTCAAGTGATATGAAATTTAGTAAAAGTGTAAAACTTGAAAAAAAAAAATTTCCATTAACTGAAATACTATTTGTAAAAATTTGAAAAGTTTTTTATTGGAAAAAATTTCGATAAAACAATTTTCATAACACACCCCTCTTCTTTATCTCATTTGCACACACTACCTCCCACCTCCCCCAACACCCCCCCGCCTTTTTCTCACAAACCTTCACAGTAGTGGGCAAATTGGGGCACCCATCTATCGTCGTGGAGCTTAGTCACACTCATCGCCGCCTTTAGATCTGGGCCACACTATGGAGCTTTGTCGCAAGAGCATTTAAAACATATTTTCACAAAGAAATTTAAAACAATCTTTAGTTAAAGCTTTTTTCCCCTACTTAAGTTCTTTTTGTTTGCCAGTAAAATGCTTTCTTTAAAATATTTTCTATATTTCAAGTGTTTGTTTCATTGTAAAATTTGGTCAAACTTGAGAATATTTTCTGGTTATCAAGAAAATCTTTGCAATATTTTGTAAAATTTTCTACCAAAAATTTTTCAATAAAAATTTACAAAGTACATTCCCCGCTTCATTATCTCATTTGCACACACTCCCTCCCCTATTGTATTTATAAAGAAAGAAGGATGACATTATCTTTCATTTTTCTAATTTGTGACTTTAAGTAAGTCTTTCTTACAAAGCAACAAATTTCACATTGAAAATATTCTATAAAAAAAAGTTTCTCATTGAAAAGGAAAAAACAGAAATGATATTGTCACTGTTTTTTTTCTTTAAAATGAGCCAATCTTCTCCTTTGTCTTTCATTTTTGAGGAACAAAAGTCCTATAGCAAACCTTTACCCTTTGCGCTAAAACTCCAAGAGACATTGCTTGGGTATGCTTCAGGTTTTTACCAACACTGCTCCATGTATGGATTTAATTTGTAGTACAATTATGGGTGGTATAATTATTGCAAAGACTGCTACATGTCTCATTGATTTGTTTTGGTTTTGTTTGTTTGTTTTTCCTTGTTTTCACACACACACCACAAGGGAATTGTTGTCTTGTTGAAAGCCGTTTAGTAATTTATACTTACAATCAATTTTTCATTTTATTTTACCATTTTCATTATTATGATAGATGTCATTAATCATGTTATATTATTATTCAATGAGCACAATATATACTAATACTTCGACAGAGATAGAATAACCAAATGGGATAGGAAAAAATATAAACAGTGAGAGAGAGATTGGAGGAGAGATGAGTGAGAAAAAAAAAGTGGAATTTGAATGTTGAACTTCAGTTCATTTCTGGGGAAATAAAATCGAATCCAGATTTTGAAGATCTAGATAGGGTACTCCTTAGATCTATAATTTTTTCCCTTGAAATCCTAAAAGCTGAATTTATTTTATATTTAACAATAATTTGCCAATTTCTTCCTTTTTTTAATATATTTTTTATAATTTTATTCTACCATAATTTAAGTGTACATGTGTGTGAAGTTTTCTTCTGAAAACTTGAATCCCGGCCCTTTCCCCCCACACTTCATAAGCACTTATACTTGTGGAATGACTATCATGCCAAGGGTCAGCGGCAGTTAATTTCCTTCTTTTAAGTTCCTCTCTTCCCTCTCTATTTTGTTGATACATATTTAAAATTATGTATAAATCTTATTTAATGATTCCTCCATATTATTAATAAAATAAAAAAAATACACACACATATTAAAAGTTTGTTACATGATCTACTTTGTCATCTACAACAAGTTTTTTCATTTAGTTTTTGTCATTATTATATCTATCTTATATTACATTGTGTATGTTAAGGCTTATAAAAGTGATATATATATATAATTTAATTTATATAAAATTATTGGATTTGTATACATTTTATATCTTCTAAAATTATTTTTATAATCTATGTGAAAATTTTAATCTATTGAACAAAGCATCTTGATTTAAAAGTTAAAAAAAAAAAATTGTGATTAATATAATTAAAGGATAATTACGCATAACTTAAAGAAATAAAATGGTTTTCTTGAATTATATAAAATTGAATTAATGAATTTTCACATATATGAGAAAATAATATTTGTGTGTACATGTGTGTGTGAGATCTTTTGAATTTAAAAATATTAATATATAAAAAAACAAGTAATTTAAAATTTTTCAAAAAATTATGTGTATTTTTCTTTTAGAGAAGACTAATTATATTAAAAATCATACCATGAAAGACTATAAATATAATAGTAACGATAAAAATAAAAACAAATGTTTTATCTATACTATCTATAGGAGGATTTTCCTTTTTGAACTAGATTTTTATGTGGTTCAAAAATACTCATAAATCTTAAGTTTAACAAGAAAAAAAACTTGAGAACAACCCTGTAAAAATATATTTTCGACTCTACTTAAAATGCCTACAAAATATGACACCCTTCTACTAATCCATATCTTTAAAATAAACTTATCCAATTTTTTTTTAAAGAAAAATTATGACACTAGATAAAAAAAAAAAAAAAAACCTTATCACATGTACAAAACGTGTGTGATGAGACTAGTTTATTTTATGAATATGTTCTATATTAATTAGAAGATTTTTAACTTGATCTTCCTTGCTTGAAATATCTGATCCTTATCTTTTTAATCTTTGAAATATCTGATGTCAATCTTTAACTTAATTTTAATCCTTGGCTCATATAGCATATGTATTTTCATGAAACAGCCGCTTCTTTGTCATTACGTTTTGGTTGTGCCACTACCACAGACCTCATGGAACACATTATATAATTATTCAATTTTCTAGATGATGCCAATCTTTTAATTAATTTTCCAGTGACCCATGCCAACCATTTTTTTTTTAATCATGGTTTCTCCAGATGACGAGCGGCAACATATTCGTCAATCGGCAATATCCGGTGGACCTTCTAGTAGTTTTGGTTCCCTATATACATTTTCATACGAAGAACTAGCCAAAGCAACTGATTGTTTCTCCAAAACCAACTTCCTTGGTGAAGGTGGCTATGGTTCTGTCCATAAAGGAGTCCTTCCAGAAGGGAAAAAGGTTGCAATCAAGCAGCTGAGATTAGACAGTAAACAGGGGGAGAAAGAATTTATGGCAGAGGTTGAGATCATTAGCCGTGTCCATCACAAAAACCTTGTGTCACTGGTTGGATACTGCATTTCTGAGGAACATAAAATACTTGTTTATGAGTTTGTCCCGAATTGTACATTGCATTTGCATCTACATGGTAAGTCCTTCAGTGATTAAATTTTATTGTTTCATCTAAATAATTTGGAATTTTCTTTTCCTTTGTTGAGATAGTTGTTTATAGTTCATGCCTTTTTCTCTTTTGACTGGGAACATGATAACATTTCATTGAGAAAAATTCTTAGTTGTACACGCTTAATCTATAATGTAAGATTTACCTCGAGTATAATGTAAATCTATAATTTCCATTTCATTAAGATATCAAGACAAAAGACTGTTATCAACATATCAAATTGAAGAACTAATTGCACAATACAATCCGTGTGAAAGTTTGAAAAACTATATATTAAACTGTTAAAAATGTATAATGGTTTGCCTTAATACATGTGTATTGTACAAGTATAACAACTGAACTACAAGAAACCTATAAGTATTTATAATAGGCTAAACCCTAGACTAATTAGGGTTAATAGACTGTTGCCAATTTTGTTTAAGTGTTTGAGGTTTTATTTTTGACGAAAAACTTTTAATTTTTAATTAAAAGAATGTTGGACTTATAATGATTTCGCTCCCAAAGATGAAATCATAATTCTATCTCTGGAATTGAAGGAAAGGAGAAACCAATTATGATTGACGACTAGAATGAAAATTGCTCTAGGCTTCTGCCGAATGGCATATACGCATGAGAAGGCGTGAGTTTCCTTTATGTACTATGTATCTATACATGGAAAACTTTAATATTATTTCTCGGTTATATGTTTACTTTATTACGACTAAATGTGTCTTTAATTAGGTCATCCTCAAAATCATACATCGTGACATAAAGCGGCAAATATTCTTTCTTGATGATAGGACAGTCGTGAAAGGTAGGGGTTTTATAGAGGTTTGACATGATTCTTTATGAAGTTTCAAATCGTATGCTTATGAGATATGTGTATTTTTGACTCGTTACTCCATCTATATTTGTGATCAAATTTTCATATATAGATTTAGATTATTAGGGAATAGTTTTTAGCTCAAAATGAGTGAAACAAATCGCCATTGATGTATGGGAAATTGAAAAGCTACAAGAAAGAGAGCAAGTGGCGGTAAAGAGAGGAAGAAGGAATTCTCAACCTCGGTAAGAATCTTAAGCCGATTCTTATTAACAACAATAAGCTAAGTTTGCAAAGGGTAAAGGCTCCCTTTCTCCTATGAATCCTCGGGTGACTTACCCATTGCTTGTAAGCAACACTCCACCCCCATTGATGTAAGAAGGAGATGATGTAAGATTCCCAGATTTTTTTTTATTTTTATTTATTTATTTTTAAAAAACTTGTAATTAAATATTAGTTCTAATATGTTAGCTGTATTTAGTCTTTTTAAAATTTTGTAAAAAATAGTTTGTTCTTCTAGCATTACTTTTAAAAAAATAGGAAATTATTTTTTGGGTAAATATGCTATTACAATGTAAAATTAATTATTTTTTTACATTTATTGTTTCCTGTATACTTTATTTGTAAGATTAAAAGAAATGTGTAAAAGATTGTACACATTTGTATGAATAGTATACAATATTAAATACACTATTACTGGAAATATATGTACAATTTTGTACACTTATTTATGAAAACGTTACAAATATAAAAATTTATAATTATAAAATAAATAAAAGCAACAACTACCACAACTTCTTTATTTAACATGTCTAACAAACTTCTTTCAACAATTATTCACATTCTTAAAACATTTAATCACATGTCCCTAATTAAGGGATAGCTTTGAGGGTAGGAATTCCAGTCACATCAACTTGCCCATGTGTGTAATACTTGATCAAATATTCTGGCTATTTGGTGAGTGAAACGGTCGTTTTGCGTTTTTAGTTATTTTTTTAAATATCTTTTCCTAATAGGCTTTTATCGTTTTTACATCATGGAATTGAAATATTATTTCTTCAACTCTAATTTATTTTTCCAAAGTGGATACATTTTATCAAGCCAGACAAATACCCAAAACTCTTTTCCATTTTCATCAATCTCTGACATTCAAATCTCTTTTGCTCAGATTTTTACCAACCAACAGGATCCAAATTTCTTTTGCTTAAATTTTATCATCCAACAATACCAAAAATTTAGTTTAAAACTAAATCTTAGCTTCAGAAAGAAAGACGGTACTGGGTGGGTTTTGTTGTGGCTTCGGGTTTGACAGAGAAGGAGATAGATGGTTTTAATAGCTTTGAGTTCGATAGAGAGAGAGAAGAGATCAAGCCACCTCCGGCTACCATGCCTTTCTCTTGGCTCTTAGCCTGCATCGATAGGCTCAATTGGGCGCTCATGTTCATTAACTCACTCGGCTACAGCTCACAACACCCCCTCGTCGTCTACCTCCACTCTTTTAAGATTGTCCGTAATTTCAGCCTATAGCCTCGACATACAATGACAAAGAGAGAGAGGGAGAGAGCGAAGAGCTCAGTCAGTGATACAGAAAGGAAAAAAAAAAAGGTGTTTCAATATTTATTCCATTAAATTTGTTTAAAGAAACGACAAGGCTCTCCACACCAAGAGTGACTGCCTTCACTCTATTATTTTATTTTATTGTTATTTTATTTTTATTTTTTGCATTTTGGAGAGGTTGTTGGAGCTAGTTTTTGTGAGTTTTGGAGAGAAAATGGGTTTAAAGAGGTTGTTGGAGATGCTCTAATTGACTTGGCCGCTTGTGGCAATTCAAGCCATGCCCTGCCACGCAACATTCTATTATACCATAAATCAGTAATATACTTGGATCTTTTGTTCAGGTTGCAGATTTTGGGCTCATAAGTTTTCATCAGATACTAAAAGTTATGTCTCCACTGGCGTAAAGGGAACTTGGGGGTAAGTCCATTATTTCTCACCGTTCTTTAGATAAAGCTGAGGTGTGGCCCCAATTAAAGTCTAGTTTTGAAGCAGTATAACAAATGCTAAAATGCAATGACGGCTTGGCTACTGTGTATCCTTTTAAACTTTGTATTAGTTGTTATTATACGTCTTTGTAATAATTTGTATTCAAATGCAGTTACACCTGGATCCAGCGTATCTTAAGAAGTGAAAAGCTCACTGATAAAGCAGATATCTTCTCCTTTGGGGTTGTACTTTTGAATTGATTACTGGACAGTACCCTAGCGTGAGAAACTGAACTCTTGTATCCAGTGTGTAATATACCAATTTTTTTTTTTTTTTGGTTTCTGTAGTGATACCGAAACTTTCGACCAAGTGTCATTGTCGTGACGAATGGTGCAGTGGGGTGTCATGGCTCGAGGGGTTTTAGTCTGAGTATCCGAACTCGAGCTGACGGAAGGCCTTTGAGTCGAGCCTGGAATGACACTTTAAGACTAAGTCTTAACCACTTCAGCGATACGGATTGGTGTGTATACCAATTTTAAGCAATCGGCCTTAATATATAGTTCCATATATATAAATATAAATATATATATATATATATATATTTGCGGATGACATTAGATCATCATAGAACGTGCTCTGCTTTTTTTCTTTTCTTTTTTGGGTGGGGGGTGGCAGGAAATTCGTTGTTACAATAATTTTATATAAATAAAATAAAATAAAACTTTTAAGATAATACTAAAAATATTGAACAAATTTGTTTTATTATATTGTTGATTTAGCACATAATATTTATTACGATGTCAATTTGTAAAGGATTTTTGTAGTAAAATTTATAATAATGCTTAACACATTTTAAATCATTTTTATTTTGGAGTCGAAATCTTTGATGGTGGATGGGGTTATTATTCTTTCATGCATGCATGAGTGCATTTCTTGCTTGCCTGTTTGTGGGTTCCCTCCTCCCCACTTGTATATCTCTTTGTGAAAAAAATTCATTGGCTCGCAATTAAACAACAAATATTGGCTTGTTTGTATGTATGTGTGCATGTGTGCATTTGTATCGTGGATCTTGTAAAGCCTCTTTGTGAGGAAAATTATTGGCCCATAATTTAACAGCAAATATGGCTCTTCAAAGAACTGATCATGGAAAAATTTAGGTTACCAACTACAAATAGTTGTATAGTAATTTGTTGTGTGGAAATGTTTAATATATATATATATATATATATGATAGTTGATATATATCCTTCTTTCATATAGTAAATGCAAAGATTTTTTTTTTTTTTTTTTTTTTTGTGTAACGAGGAAATGGGAGTTAGCTAAGGTTACACATAAGCCCTCGGGTAGGGCACTGGGTTAAATCCATCGTTTTTGGATGCAACCAGCCCTTATGGATTTACCAATGAACTAAATGAGATGTTATTTACACATGTTGTTGTTCTTTGTTGTAAACTAAAATTTTGCTTTTTAATAAAGTGTTCTAAATTTAAACACAAGGAAATTCTACGGGTATCCTTATGTAGTTTAGGCTGTCATAACTTCTATATTTTTCTTACCTTATTAAAGGTTGGGGAATTCTTAATAGCAAGACTTTAGCGACATGGGAAAAATAACATTTGCTGTAATGCAATTTTAGGCAAAGCCTTTGGTCAAGCTTTGGAAAATGGCAACTTTCATGCTCTTATTGATCCAATGTTGTAGAATGAATACAATCCCTAGTGAAATGCGTCGAATGGTTGCCTGTGCTGCTGCTTGCGCGTGCGTAATTCGGCCTCGAATAGGCCAAAAATGAGTCAGGTAATTCTACCAATTTCTAATCCTGAACAATTTTGGTTCTCTTTATCTAATCAATAAAATCAAAAATTATAGATAAGCCTCCTTGATATTTTCTGTGTCTATGAACTGTAAAGTCCATCATCATGTTTAGAAATTTATATCCATGTTTTTTTTTTTAAAGGTATTTTATTAGAATTTATATAAAGAGAAAGAGGAAGCAAGTATCTAAAACTCAATCTTGATTTAACCTAATAGCTTCACGTTTATTTTTATTGCCTTAAATTGTGTTGGGAAATTTAAGTAGCTTATTTTTGTGCCTTAAATTGTGTTTGGAAAATTTAGATTCGAGTTGATAGAATTACTTGAGTTTTAAATCAAATTATTAATTAAATATATTATGAATAATCATTAGTTAAACAAAATAAACATCAATATCATGAGCAAAATCACGCACAATGAAATAGTAAATAAAACAATATATGATGGTGGGAAAGCCGTGAAACAAGCGGACCACATTAAAGAACACAGGGGACAATCTTTACAACAATCCACTATAATAAAGTTTCAAATTTAGTACAAAACCTTTGTCCCTAGAATCTACAATCAGGTAAGATGAACTTATAGTAAAAACCTCTACCGCTTCATGTTTTGGACAAAATGCTACGATACCACTTATTGGGAGGCTAGACCCCGGTTGATAGAATTAACAAGTTTTAAATACGAATTGTTAATTAGATTTATTATGAATAAAACTTGTTAAAAACAAACAAACAAACATCAATATCATGTAGGAAATCATGCGACGGAAAAATAAATAAGGCGAATATGATTGAGAAAACTTGATGGCAAACAAGTTTGCATTAAAAAGCATGGAGAGCAATGCCGAAAAGCAATCCACTATAATGAAAGGAGTTTCGGATCTAGTACAAAACATTTTGTCGCAGGCTATCTGATCCAAGTAGATAAACTCACGGCATAAATTTTCTGCAGCTTTAGAACCTCTGAACTCTTGATATATGAATCACCGCCTTTGATGATGCACGAATCGATGCGTGACCAACCAGTGCAGCGACGGATCCGATCACGCCAACTACAATCACCAACTAGAAGAAGATGTTGGGCGCAAAGTTCTTCACTTCATCAATAATGAAGGTAAGAAGCACTTGGATTTACAAAACCCCTAGGCGCAGCGCGGTAACCTTTCAGAGAGAGAATAAGGTATCGGTCACCTTTTGCATATATTCTTCTTGTATTCTCTTATGTGGCCTCTAAAATAAGCCTTATCTAGGTCTAGGGTTGTGAGAAAAGAAGCCTACACAAATACAAAAGCTTGGCCCAAAAAATCAGATCTGAAGATGATTTCCCGTAACCTCAATCGATCGGGAGGTGTTGAGCTTTAAAACATGGTTTCTGAGAGATGAGGCTCGATTGATCCACCGGGTGTCGGCTATCGAGAAAGCATGAGCTTTCTTGATCGATCCACCGAGTTATCGAGAAGGTATGGGGATTGATAGAAACACTTTAAGAGGCTCGATAGATAGCTAGGCGTCGAGAGGTGTCGAAAAGATCAATCGAGCTATCTGTCCGCAGTGTCGAAATTTATCTGTCGACTTTAATGAACAACTTTTCTTCACTTGTTTCTTGGTCCAATCTTCATTGGCTTTAATACTAGACTTAAACAGCATGTTTCTTGAAGTATTAAATACCACATCCCTAAATTTACCCAAATACAAGTAAAGTGCGTTTTGTCAAAGGATTAGCCAACTACATAAAAGAATGACATATGTTCTTAATAAGTGAACCCACGTATGTCCTAAAAATCTTCCCCTTTGTGTCAAGTGATAAAAATCTAACAAATAAATGAACATATGAGAAGTCATAAAACACTCAACTCATATTCACTTGAATACAATAAAATGTATAACTAAAACTCTTGAAAAACTTTTGCAAGAAGAGAGTTCATGGCATGGAAGACTTTGACAGCTTTGTATTTAAAAACACTTTAAACAAAAACTCATCAAGGCATCTTTGTGTAAAACAAAAATAATAAGATTGCATACAAGTTATAAGAAACATGTGTATGGAGATAGAAAAGAAACAACACATGTACGGGTAGATGAAGAAGACATACATCAACATATAAAGAAGATAAAGTTCAATGTATGCAAATATGGTCTGAGACCAGTGCAAAGAAAGAAGGAGATAAGCACTCCCACAACAAGATGAAACACAACTCCCCTTTACAAAGGAATGTATTTAAGCCCCTTAACATGTAGAATCTTAGAAAGGAAACCGCATATTCTCCCCTTTTTGTCATGATTGACAAAGGGTACAAGAAGCTTGAAAGCTAGCCGAAAAACATAAAGATGATCAAGGATGATTAAGGGGGTACAAAAATCAAAACAATCAGAGTTTCCATGACAACGAGTCCAGGGAGAACACTCGAAATTAATCCAATCGAGTGTACCGGCTACGATACCACTTGTTTGGACAAGTACTGATACCACTTGTTGGGAAATTTAGACCCGGTTGATAGAATTAACAAGTTTAAATCAAATTGTTAATTAGATTTATTATGAATAAAACTTGTTAAAACAAACAAACAAAAAGCAATACCCATCGATATCATGTCAAAATCATGCGGTAGAAAATAAATAAGATAAGATATGATGACTCGGAAGCCCAATGAAACCAGCAGTTTCACGGTAAAACACGGGGAAACCTTCCCGAAAAGTAATCCTTATAATGAAAAGGAGTTTCAGATCTAGACAAAACCTTTGTCCCTAGACTCTACAATCCTCGTAGATGAACTCCGCAATGAAACCTTCAAGCTTAGGAACCTACAAACTCTTCCAATATATGAGCGCCACCCTTTGATGATGCACGAATCAGTGCGTGACTAACCAATTGCGGATCGATGCGCGACTAATCACCAATTAGAAGAAGATGTTGGCTGTAAAGTTCTTCACTTCATCAATAATGAAGATCGAAGCACTTGGTTACAAAACCACAAAGGCGCAAAGACGTAGCTTAACTTTAGGAGAGAATAAGGTATCGGTCACCTTTGCATATATTCTCCTTGTATTCCTGCATGTGATAGCCTCTAAATAAGCCTTATATAGGTCTAGGGTTGTGAGAAAAGAAACCCTACACAAATACAAGCGGCCAAATCGGATCTAAAAATTCGATTTCCCATAGCCATCGATCGATCGGGAGGTGTCGAGCTTTAAAACATCGAGGCAGCTAAGAGGTAAGGCTACGTCCAGTCACGGTGTCAGCTATCGAGAGAACATGAGCTTTCTGTTCCGATCCACGATATCGAGGAAGGTGTCGAGATTGAGATAGAAACACCTTAAGAGGCTCGATAGATAGCCCGACTTTAATGAACAACTTTTCTTCACTTGTTTCTTGGTCCAATCTTCATGGCTTTAATACTAGACCCAACATGAATATTCGGACATTATCATATAATCCATGAGATGCATAGTATGTGATTTATGTGTGAAGAATCCTGAGAAGATAAATCATGAGTTCTTTGTAAACTCGGAATTGTAGTTCGTAGTCGGTGATGAGGTGGAAGTTTCATGCGAAGACTATAACATATCAACTAAGATGATTTGTCTTGATCATGGAAGTGGAGACTTCTAGTTGATATGTTGATATGTTTCAAGTTAAAACATATTGAGCTGGAATTCTTTGTGAGATTTATTATTCTCTACTTGTCAATTAAATAATAATCTCACGACTTCTATTTACATGAACTGCTAATCTGAGGAAAATTAATGGAGCTGATCATGAAATGTAGGTTGCTTTGATATATCAAGAGTGAGATCTAAAGCAACGGTCAAAGCCTCGATGTTTTTGAGGCGACCACATTTAGTGTTAATGGAACATATATTCTCAAGATGGAATTCTTAGTCTCTTAGCGGAGATATAAAATATTCCCACAGAGATAAGTTTAATGGAATACAGTTATTCAAAGTGTTAGGCTTAACCACTTCGAGTTAGAAATTACTAAAGTATATATTTATGGAATTGGATTTCATAAATATATGATAAACTCTTTATAAAGGATTAAGCAGGGTACTCAAGGATTAAGATGTAGTAATCTACAAAGTGGCAGTCTACATTAATGACTTTGTATTACTACGAATATTTTATGAAGAGGTTGCATGCATAATAAAGTCTTGGGATATAATTTATTAATAAGGCGCAGAGTGCGATTATATTTATATAGTGGTATTAAATATAATTAATGGTAACTTTAAACTTGTCGAGTTGACAGAAAAGCCAGACCCATTAGAGCTAATTATGCTTATTTGTTCTTTGGTCCCACTCCAAACCACAATACTAAAACTCAATTGGAAAAAGTCAAAAGGCTATTAATTAGATGTCTACATTATAAGGAGAGAAACATACATAATTTTTAAGTAAGTAACACGAAATGGTTTGTATGTGAATGTTGGTCCTCTTGAATTCTCTCTTGAACACATTCATAAAAACTGATTTAGAGACCACACTTTTTGGGCGTTAGTGGAATTGGAGTGAAGATTAAAAGTGTTTTCAAGAACTTACCTGTCTTTGTTTTGAAGTCGCACTTTAAAATTATTTCTTTGTTCTTATATTACAGAGGCACATATAGTACATGTTATGTCGGTGCGAATGAAGTAGATCAGATTAATTTTCCACTTTGCATATGTTTAGTATGCGATACAAACATGTATTTTCCATCATCAAACTCCTTTAGTTTTTTTCAGAGAATGTTCAGCAAGTTTCTTATACTTTTCAACCAATTTGTTGGATTCATTGAGCTTAGCAATCAAATCATCATTTTCACAAATTAACTTGCTCAGTCTCATGAAACTTCTTGAACTTTTTTTTCTTCAAGACTTTGACGATTTGGAATTTTAACAACACCCATAGATTCATGTAACTAGTCACCAAAATCCCTCATGAGATTAACACTCTTAGAGGCATTTCCACAAACACATGGCATGTTACACTCCAACAACATCAAAACATCCATGCAAAACATACAAGCACTATCCATGAGAATAAATACAAGGGTCAAGGAGTACGATAGGCCAAATACGAATTGACCCATTGTGATGGGTAATTGATTAATTAGCCAAATTTAATAATTAATCAAATTAACATACAAACGCGTGGTAGCACAAACAAATCACCAATTAACTAAAGAGTATGCAACGGAAAATAAATTGACACGGTGATTTGTTTACGAATGGGGAAACCAACACGACAAAAACCCCCTTTGGGTGAATTTAAGGTCACCAACGAGGAAATCCACTATTATCACAACAAGCGGTTACAAGTAAAAGAATCGGTACACCTTATATAACCTACAGTTGAACCTTTACCCCAATATCCAATTGGACTTGTTCTATAGTGTAATCTCTCTCATGTAATGCGACTCCTAGCACGTGACTAACCAATTGCGCGAGATGTCGGTCACCGCGACTTCAATCTGCCCAGAAGGTTGTTGGTACGCCAAAGTTCTTCGAGTTCATCCAAATGATGAGGATCAAAAGATGCTTGGTCACAAAATCCTACGGTGCACAAACACAACAACTTCTACACAAGAGCGATGAACTAGGGCAAAATTATGTCTCGGTCTAATTTGCTTGAACAAACTTGCTCGACACTTGTGCAACTTGTGCCCACTTTGACGGCCCTTAAAATAATCATTTTATATATCTAGGGTTGTGAGAAAAGAAAGCCCAAACATGCAATCACGATTGGAGTCAAAAGCGAACTAAATTACGTTTTTCATAAACCTCGACCAGGATGGTTATCGTCGGCTGTTTGTCGAGCCATGGGGTACGGAGCGACTCTTCAAGCTCGATAGATGCTAGGCTGTCGAGGATTTTAATGGCAGAACACTTTCGGCTTGAATCTTGGACGGACTTGCATGGCTTTAACATGATCTTGAAACAAGGTTTCTTGAAGTATCAAACATATCCTAGATCTATCCAATTACAAGTAAAGTGCGTTTTGTCAAAGGATTAGCCAATTACATAAAATAGTGACATATGTTCCTAACAAGTGAATCACATATGTCCCCAACAATCTCCCCACTTTGGCAATCCCATTTGACAAAACCACAACAAACTAACACTAAGATATGAGAGAAGTCATAAATCCAACTCCAACTCATATTCACTTGTTGAAATACGATAAAATCATCCTTACACAAACTCTTGAAAAACTTTGCAAGAAGGGGATTTATAACAGAAAGACTTTGGCTTGACTGTATTTAAAACACTTTAGAAACTAAAACTCATCAAAGGCATCTTTAGTGAAACAAAAATAATAGATTGCATACAAGTATAAAAAACGTAATGTATAAAGAAAGAAAAAAGCAAACCATGGAGAGATAGGTGAAAAGAGCGCAACCAACAGCTTCTCAAATGTATATATATAAACAAGTACAAGGTGTGCTATCACAAAATGATCCACAAGATCTAAGGTACATGAACAATGTATCTAAAAAATAGAAAGAAAAGAAAAGATACAAATAAGCCTCACTACATCCCTCGGTATGCACTTTCCTAAAAAAAATCTCCCTATACTAACCCTCCCTTTAACTACTTATTCTACTTTCATATCAAAACTACTCCCCTTTTGTCACGGTGACAAAGGGTAAGAATGTCAAGAAGACATCTCGTCATCGTTGGGTAAACTAGCATCTCCATCATCCTCGTCATCGGAGTAGTAGCATCATCATCGTCGGTATCATCGACCTTCACTTAGGAGCCATCACTCTCATGCACGGAGGCCCTGAGAATGGAAGGCAGGGTGTAGCAGCCCATCTCGGCTTGTCGCCCCGAGCAATGCGGCCAACCGCAGTGTTCACGACCTGACTCATCCTTTGAAAGTGTTGAGGCAAGCATCCATGCGGCGAAGTTGCGCCATGATGTCCTCGGTTTCCTCCGGCTCGAAGAGAGGGAGGGAGGCGGATATGGATGGAGCAAAGGGTAAGGAGGAGGCTGCTTGTATCGGACCACCTCGATCGAAACTTCGCCTCGCTACGTTTAGCTTGATGGCGTAGTCGATGGCACACATGTGGAGAAGTGGTCGGACGAGGGGAAAGGAACAAAAAAATGGCATAAAATCCGTGTGATAGGCGAAGGGAAAATGAGCTTATCACGAGATTGGCCAGAGTATCACATGAACATCTATAATAGAAAGAATAAAATGTGAGGAGAAGAAACTATATTGAGATGCTCGAAGGAAAGCAAAAATCGAGCCTGAGGAGAGGCTGCGTGATGAGTTATATAGTGAAAGAGGGTGCAAAACAAAAGTCATCATAGCATGTTCATGAATCTAGGACCTTTGAGGTCGGGTACATGAATATGCGGCTGATCGCCCCAATCCCGACGGGATCTTTGCCGCGAAGCGAAAATCATCTCGTCTTTGGACATAGTCACCGGTACGCTCACAACCCGGGGTAGTCGGGATGCTCTACACCTGGGACCTGAGCACATCGGATACCAACTCAGGTGTGACAACTATCTTGGCAGCGTACCTCGAACGCGACTATGAAATAAAGTGCGATGTAACGCCTAGCCCACTTTTTATAATAAAAAAAAAAAAAAGGTCGGTGCAAGGAGCTACACGTGACCCACCAACCCTTTATTTCCCCACCACACTCCACCTGCTTTCCACAAATATCTCTTCTCTCGACGGCCCACCTACATTCCTCATTTGTTTGTTTTCTTTTCTCACGAAACACACACTCCTCTCTTCCTCACGGTACCCAGCTCCACACCACCCATCCACCATCATTTTTTCTGACAAGATCCTTTGGAAAACTTCTTAGGAAAAAGGTAAAGGGAGCTCACTCACCTACCACTATTTGAGTAAAAATTTCTAATCTTTTTGTGGGTTTATATGCTTTGCTAGAGGCTTTTCTTTATCTAGCTATAATAATAATACCCATGTGATTTATGAGCATTAGAAGTGATATTTATGTGTTTTAATGTATGGGTTTTGAGTGCTTGGTGGATGTATTTGATGGTGGTTTATAGTTTTCCTCAATGGTGGCTCTAGCTAAGTGGTGAAGATTTGGAGTTTGACTCCCAATGTGAAACAATTGGCGAATCTAATTTTATTATTTATTTGGAGCTAGTGGAGGATTTACATTTGGGGTTTGTAATGGTGGGTATTGTTATATATGTTGTTTTATTGGTCTCTTGAAAATGACATGTATATTGAGGGAAGAAATTCATAAAGTGTTGGGATCTCTTATGGTAAAGAAGAAGAGGCCTTGAATGACATGATTATAAATTGGAGTCTAAGCCATGTAAATGAAATTGTTGATAAACTTTGGAAGTGAAATACTACATTATTTGTGAGGTTAAGTACTTAAGCTTGCCCTAATTAATTTTTATCTAGCGATTTATAATTAGTAGCTAGATAAAATGTCAAGCAATAACTTATTGTGATAGGTTTGTTTGGTATTGTTTTAGGTTCTAACTAATCTCCTTTGGGTTTTGGAACTAAGCTTTAGGGTTGCAAGGTAGTAGCTTTTAATGGGATATTTTGAAAATAACCATGTTGCATAAAGCATTGTTTTAAGGTTAAACATTTTGGGAAATTGTTTGTAAAACTATATTTCCTAGAAAGCTTTATGTTGTAATTTTTAATGTATGTAATTATTTATTGAGATCCTCTATTCTTTTGTGGCCAATGGTCATTTGTAATTATTAGCAGAAACTCGACTTACATTGAGAGTATAATCAATGAATTATTATGATAATTCCTGATGTTGGTACTTGATATGATTTATGTGGATTGGATTGTCAAAGAAAGAAAAATCTACGGGTACTTTGGGCGTCTTTCTCATGCTTTGACCCTTTAAGGGGTTTGAGGTGTGACACTTATGGTATCGGAGCTTAGGTTATGATTACGTAGACTTTGAAAATATGAATTGATTTGATTTAAATTCGAGCACTAGGGGTTTGATAGAATTCTTTATTTTGCTTCTTGTTTCGACTTCCACACACTATTCCTTTTTCCTTATCTATCTTTTCTATGTTAACCTTCTATGTTGCCTTGTGATTTACAACGTTTCTTAGGTATAGGTATAAGTACCTTGGTACACTATGCCTCCCTAAAGAAAGCACGTAAAGTAAGGCATGTGGATGGTTACAGCTCACGAGCGTGGCCACAGAGCAACGCGAGCATGAGATCTGTCACTCGATGGTGGTGAGATTGATGGTGTACATTAGCGGGGCGAGTTTATGCTAGGATTGCTAGAAGCGGTCGGGGTGGTGGCGTGGGAGGGAGGGTTTGCACTTTTGGGAGTTCCATAAGCAAAACCCTCGAACTTTTGATAGGGAACTGATCTGTGGCGACGACTAGTGCTAAAGATGGAAAAATTATTGAGAGCCCTTAAATGTATTGATGCTAAGAAGGTGATGTATGCCACTTATGCTTTTCGGGGTTTTTCTTTGAAAGATGATGGTCAAGCAACGAGCAATTGTTAAGGATGGAGTTAGGGAAGGGACACTCCATTACTTGGGAGAAGTTTAAGGAAGTTTTTAATAGGACATACTTCCTCGTGTAGTGAGGGCCAGTAAAAGACAGAAATTTTTGAAAGGTTGTGGTTAAGGGCTATGGCGGAGTGGAGGAGTATCTTTCTTCTACAAGGTATTGAGCTCTCTTTGTTTGCTCACTACTTGATTCTGGATGAGTCAAAGAAAGTGAAAAGTTTCGGGAAGGCCTTAATGGTAGGATTCACCCTACTCATTATAGCTTACGGGTGGATACTTTGCGAGGCGTGAAGTGGGCAATGAGTCTTGAAGAAGACTTTAAAGTACTGACCTTGGCTCCAAGAATGATGAAAAAGAAGCAAGAACCCTCTGGTTTTTCAACATGGAGAGATTCGGAAAAAGCTTTGTGAGAGGGTTCTTTAAGAGAATCGGGTAATGGGGATCATTCTAATGGAGCAGGAACAAAGGTGCCTCTCCCCTCGGTCGAGTGGAAAGAAGCCTTGCTTTCTTTGTTGTGATACTGGAGCCTATAATGGTTATACTTGTGGTGGAGTTAAGTTGTGCTACAATTGTAGAAACCAGGTCACTTTGCTAAAGTGCCCAATTGCTAGGGGGCTCAGAGTTCCTCTTCTTTGCTCAAACTATTAAGGAGTAATAACAATGGGAAGAAGGTGGAAGGTAGAGTGTATGCATTAAGCGCTCGGGATGCTCGGACCCACGGATGCGGTGAGGTGGCGAATTTTTCCTTTGTTCTCCACGGATATTAGAGTTCTTTTGATATTGGTTTCATGCATTATTTTGTTTCTAGTGCTTTACTAGAAGTTGTGACAAGAGCTTGGAACTACTTGATTAAAGTTCAGCTTCTACCCGATCGGTGATATTATATGGAAAATCTATAGGTACTTTGAGACATCTTTCTCATGCTTTTGACCACTTTGGGGTTTTGGGGCATGACAGAATCAAGTTCATGCATGTTGGAGTAAAACTCACGGATCGTATGGATGGACTGACTACTTAGGGCGTCACACGGTGACTCCCGACCACGTGAATGGCCGGTGGGTAGGTCAGTGTCGGAGAAGTCCGTGAAATGACTGGCATTCAGAATGAACACCTCGTCGAGAAAAGTTCTTTGAGAAGTCCTTTCGGGCATCCTCATCAACGAACCAAATAGAAGAAGGGTAGGATCGGAAGAAGGCGATGCCTCGGAGCGAAGAGGGTTCGGGACGGGCAAACTACGTTTTGGTGCCATTGGCCTTAACGTAAACTAGAGAGTGAGGGGGAAGAAAGAAACACTTTCGAAAAGTCCCAAACGATTCAAATATATAGAAATATATTGAATGTAAAGGTGCATTATGCATAAAAATGCATGAGCATGTGACGTGCTGATAATATCATCATGCGCTCGGCCCAATCCAAACCAACACACAAACGATTTAACATATATAACACACATCTAAATGCATGAAAATATAGTTATAATGCATATGGAATGCAATGCATGAAGTTGTTAAGATCAAATCTTCAAAGCATACCAAAAAAATTGTACAAAAACCTCTTTGATTTTTGAAAAACCCCAAATTTTGCAAAATCCCAAAAACAGGTTACAAAGGCCAAATGCATGAAAATGAGGGATTAGAGACTTACTAAGAGAGGAAAAACTTGATGAATCTAGAAGAAACCTTAGGGAAGAGGTTGAAGGTGAGAGAGAAGTTTTGGGAGGTGAATGGCGCGGACAGATCGAGATCGAAAGTGAGAGGATCGGATTACTTGGCAGAAACCTATTTATAGGTGTTAGTAATTCACTATTGAGATCAAGGTGTCGAGAAATGTCGAATTTAAAAGTTTCGACGGATGCGGCTATCGAGAGGTGTCCGGTGTCCCACATGTAGCAGGCTCGATGGATCGAGGAGTTATCGAGAGACGAGATTTCTTGATCGAATCCACCTGACCATCGAGAGATGTCGAGATTGCTATAAAATCAAAGCGAAGAGCTTGATGGATTAAGCCGAGGGTGAATCGAGGAGGTGTCGAGGAAGGTGTCGAAATTTAGCAAAAGCAGTTTCAGAAGGAAAAACTTCCAGATGTAGAATACAAATCAAGCATGCAACACGTGGGATGACAATTTTTGTTTCTCAAAAAATCATCTCTCAACCAAAAATTTTAAGCACATAGATCCACAAAACACACACACACATAAGAGTCTAACCAATTTTATATTTCAAAAAACAAGTTAAAACGGTTAGTGAGCATACATTAACACATGTAAATCTTGTGATGGCGAATCACATTGTACACCGCCACGTGTATTGTTCAGAGTATGCAAAGATATGCGTGTTGTGTGTGAAAAAATATCATATAAGATTGCATAAGTGTATACATGTTACTTGACGATTTGAGACATGAGAAAAATCACTTTAACTCACACCTGATCATAAGGTTTTGATGGGGCTATCACCTTTGAGGTACATCCCTATAACTCCATCTTAGAATACATGCTTGCAATCATATTTAAAGAATTTTTGATCTTTTATTTGTATTTTTCTTTGCGTATTTTCTTTTAAACAAATTATGCATGGGCATATAAGAGATAGAAAAGAAATACCCAATGATATTAAGCATTTGACATTCCAATTTGCTATCTTAGAAGCATACAAATGTCATTTCATGATTGGCGGACAACGGTGGTGAGATGATTATTTATGCCTTTCTCTTGGGATTTTCTAGTCCTTCCGATAAAAAGTGATACGAGTGTTAAGTACAAGAGATTCTTAATCTTACTCATCGCAGAAGCACGAGCCTGAGAAGCTCACTTCTTTGGTTGTGCATAGAGATGCTCGTTTTAAGTTAAAAAGATACAAAAGTTTAGAAAACTTTGTTTCAATAACCATCGAGGTACCTGAAGTACCAAGTACACAAAACACACTGCTGTTTTTGTTTTTTTTTTTCGATTTTTAATTTTTTTATTTCTTTTATATGAAAAACAAAATAAACAAAACTAAAGCAAAACAAAAACATGTTAAGAAAATAAAACAAAGCATAAAACTAAGTGACTCGAGACAGTAAGAAGTAAAACACTGAAGTAATGCAAAACAAAAACACGAGAAGAGGGAGAAAGAAAAAGTGACATAATCACTTGGAGCCCTTTCCTTCCACACCTTGGAAGAACCTTTCCTTTAGCAGGTGAACCAGCAGGCAGGCGGTGAGGAGGAAGAATTGGCAAGCTCAGTTCGAAAGGAATATGAGGGCTTGGGAGAATCTCAAGAGGAGCAAAGAAAGGGATGGGCGGTCGATTTCAGATGCTTATCATGCCCGTTGCTGTTGAGTGGCTAACCACTATAGTAATTAAGGTCGGAAGTATGACCGGCTGCTCCATGGTGATGGCCGAGGAGATGCCTTCTTTATTTAGGCTTTTGAGGAGATAGCCTTCTTAGCCTAGGGTTTTTAACTTCTTTCTTATCCTGGCTTGGGAGTACTCCTAAGATAGATTTATCATTATGCAAGTTCTTGAGTTAATTCATTTTTAACAACATTTTTCTCAATTTCAACATTATTACTAGGAGGGAACAAAAATAGTAGTATAGTAGAAGCAATATTAGAAGAAGAGAAACCATACCACAAACTTGTTCGATTAGAAGCTGATTTAGATGTTGACATCTCATCAAGTTTTGCACTTGAAGTCCTCTCCAGTTGGAGCTCCTAACTTGAAGCTTGATTCGCCTCAGCTTCTTAGTCTTCACGGCCAAAGTTGTTCTCAAGTGGTGCTCCAATAGTTTGATTGACTTCATCAAACTTTGTGGAAAAGTTCTTCACGATCAAGTTCACATCATAGCTTCTTGGTGGCCACCTATAAAGTTTCTCATGCAGCTTATGCAGTTTCTCGTAGGCTATATGGATATCATTTGATCATCCATCTTCTCACCAGTGGACTCCACCAAATCCTCTTCTTCATCCACGTCTGACAATCCCGCCCAGTAGGATTGACGGTGGCGATGAAGGCATTTAGGATGAGTCATCCTCATTGTCGGGTCTCATCCTCAGTTCGGTTTCGCTCGAGAGTGGCCAACAAATTGCCTTTCTTTTAATGAATGCTTGAGATATGTAGACTCTTGTTTCATATAGTGACCTTGACACCTAAACACGGTGAAGGAGCAGTATCTTGGCCATCATCCCTAGCATCCTTCTTCCCTTTGTCTTGTCTGAATTGAGAAGAAGCTGGATTGCCCTACGGTCACTGTCGAAGCCACTTCCCATTAGCATTCTTTATGAACTTCTTGAATTGCCTTTGTAATGTAGGACTTCATCTTAGAATCTTCATCCTTAGAAGACTTCATCGGTATCAACGCTCTTGGCCTTCAATGCCATGCTCTTGCTCTTACTCGATTTTCACGATTCTTGTTAAACCCAACTCATAGGTTTGCGATTTCCAACAACTATGTCAAAATTTTGTCAATATCTTTTGATTCCTCGGTGCGGTGATCTTGGCATGGAATCTCTCGGGTAGAATGAGCACCTTTCTCACAATCTTGGGTTCGGGGAGATAGTTTCTTCAAGATTAGAGGCTGAGTTTCACTATGTCCTTGAGCTTGGCATAGAGAACTCATCAAGCGACTCATCCTCCTCCATCTTAATCTCTTGGCTTGATGAGCCTCACGAGCCAGATCATGGCTTGCTAGTTCCTTCATGGAGTTGTCTAGAGGATGGTCCATGCTTCCTTCGCGATTTCCCGGTGGAGGATATCTTTAACTAACTGTTAGTGACCGCCTTGAATAAGGCATTGATACCCGGCTAATTGAAGTTTCTTTGCCTTGATCTTAGCATCATCGATCGGCCAGTAGCCACGTAGGCTTAGTCCGGCCCTATCTCCATGGCTCCACCACACTTTCTCATCTAAAGGCGCAAGAAGAGCTCTTATGCGTACTTTCCGGTATGCATAGTTAATTACCATCAAATAAAGGAGGTATAATAAGGGCTTGTCCTACATCCATGACAATCGGATCAATGGATCACACAACAAGGTAACCTAATTAAAGAGATTTGTACTTGCTACGATACCACTTGATAGGCCAAATGCAGATTGACCTTGTGATGAATTGAATTGATTAATTAGTAAGTTTAATAATTAATCAAAAATTAACATGCAAATGGCGTGGTAGCATAAACAAATCACCAATTAACTAAAGTATGCGGCGGAAAATAAATTGACCACGTTGATTTGTTTACGGTCAGGAAAACCAATACAGCAAAAACCCCTACGGTGGAATTTAAGGTCACCACTCTCGAGAGTCCACTATTATCACACAACAAGCGTTTCTAAGTAAAGGAATTCAGGTGCACTTATACCAACCTACGGTTGAACCCTTACTCCAATACCCAATTGGACTTGTTACGTAGCAATCTCTCCTTGTAATGCACGACTCCTAGTACGTGACTAACCAGTGCGCGGATCCCGATGCGCGACTTCAATCACCAACTAGAGAGGTTGGCTGCAGTTCTTCGGTTCATCGGACGATGAAGATCGAGAGAAGATGCTTGGTCACAAAACCCTACGATTGCACAAACACGGCAACTTTTACACAGAATGATGAACTAGAATTAGAAATTAATCTCACGGTCGAAATTTCTTGAACAACTTGCTCAACACTTGTACCTTGTGTCCACTTTGTGACCCTTAAATAATCCTTTTATATGTCTAGGGAAGAGAGACAAACACAAGATAATACCAATGTGTTATCGAAGAGGGCGAAGAAGTAACTCTCTCAAAAGGCGGGTGTGTTGTGTTTGCCAAGAGCTTGTCTAGGGTTTTCTGCAGAATAGCCTCCTTTACTTTTGTAGGTAATGAGGGTATATATAGTATGGGTGAGAGAGGATAAATAAAGTCAGCTTAAAATCCTCCAAGCGAGTTTTGCGGGTACCTCGCTGAGGATGGCCTATCTCCCACGAGTACTCGAATCTGACCCGACGCGACTCTTACGACTTCCGACATGTGTTTCTCCGCACGTGCCCTTTTCACGAGAACCTTTTTTGCGAACTTCTTGCCGGAGCTAGTGTGAAGTACCGCGTCTTCATTTCATATTCGATTCTTCACCAACTTAATACTAAACCCAATACAATAAAAATCCCACAAAAATACAAGGAAATAATTTAATGCAATTACAACACTTTTTGTCATGGAATAAAATCAACATAAAACATAATTGTAAATCACAACTTTACAATATAAACATGAAAGCTTATGAAAGAAATGTGTATTTTAATCGATTGTTGGATTGAAAAACTGAATGAGTTGAACCCGAGCTTAGTATACATGGAAATCCTACAACTAATTAGGCTTTGTTGTATTACTTAGACTTGCCTTTGTAACGGCGAGTTTACGTGACTTTAAGTGTACCAAGTTCTTTTCGAGGAATTAATGCGACTCTTTAAGTGGATTTATTAATCATATATTTTCTATAAGAATTTTACTAGAGCCTATAAATAAGGTTTTTATTGTACTAAGAAGTTTGAGTTGATAATGCCTATAATGGAGTTACGATTTGTTTTTGTTTAGTAACTAGAATTGTAAAAGTCAAATTTGAATTGAAACAGGAATATATATATATATATATATAAATATATATATTCGATAAGTAAACTGAGCAAGGAATATTATTGCATGAATTGGCCTAAGTTTGTTTTCCTTTGTATGAGAGCATTCTCAATAATAAGGGTAGGACTCAGTTCAAGAGTGAAAGCAGTTAATTAGACCTTTGCTGCTACACTGGGGCACTCCAGCTAGTTTCCTATGCATTGTAAGTCATGTGATTATTCAATCCAAGCTTTGCTTTGATGCTTGTAATGTGTAATGGAAATGGGAACTGATAGTTCCATTTATTTTGATGTTGAATTATCATGTTAAACAACCATTTAATGAATAACAATTTACTTGAAAAAAATAAAATAAAAGTAAAGATGAGGGAAGAGAATAATATGAGTCCCTTAACATATGTGAATGTAAGTCTTCATACTTATGCAATCGGTACAATTGTAAGTCTTTGTTCTATGATATGTGATGTGCTTATTTTTGAGACATTAGAATGAATCTCTATACTTGAAAGAAAAGGTTTTTATTATTATTATTAGCAGCGTGAACATGTTTTCTATCCTTTGGAAGAATATATAGTTATGTATCTTTTGGATATCTTATGGATCCACCAACTTATTCAAATTCTTTGGAGGTAATTTAGATGCCTGGACACCACATTGCACCTCTTTCTTGCTTGCATATCTTTGAAATAATTAATTGTGGTCAATTATAGTGTGAACTCTTCTTATAAATTGATGGTCAGTGTATATGGTTGAACATTATTATTAACAAACCTATATTTTGTTTAGATGGTTAGAACAAGGAGACTTCAAATCCCAACACTAAGCAATCCAAAATAGCTGAAATGTTAGAGTTTAATGGCCTCAGGTAACATTTGTCTTTTGTGAGCTTGTGTGGATGCGGTATTTAAGAGTTAATTGACCTAATACCCACTTTTAGTAAAGGGTTGGACAAATATTATAGCGACTTTTTGAAAGAAAACTAGAAAGGAATAACCTAGGGTGAAGTATAAGCATAAGTGGGATGGATTGAAGAAAGATTGGGTACTTTGGAATAAGTTGAAGGAAGTGAAGTGGATTGGGATGGATGCAGCAAAGAACAATAGCGCAAGCCCGATGAGTGGTGGGAGAGGGAAACTAATGGTATGTTTTGTAAAACCCATTATCACGTTTTTGTATTAGTAGATAAACCATGCTAATTTGAGTTATTAATGAAAATATTCAAAATTGTAGAGGTTCTGAAGTTGCAAATATCGAGAGAAAGGTTTGGAGAATGTTGACTTATTAGACATTATGTTTAAGGACATTGCGGCTACGAATTTAGCATGAGCCCCAGCTTCCGGTGTGTTACTTGATGATCTTGAGACACTGAAGAGGTTAGGTGATACTCTTTGTTGACTCGTCTTCTTGAGTATTGATGGTATTCATGAAGATCAGGATTTCCTGTCCTCGCATAACCACCTAACCCAATACAAAACTAAGGAAAGAAGTGAGTTTTACCATCATCCACATATAAACGAGGGAAGAAAGGAGGAACAACATTACGGTTGACACAACAGCAGTCGTATACGTGATGTTGTGTGGGTTAGGGGCTTCAGAAGCTTGTTCGATTGGAGCCAAGTATTACTAATCGTAATGTCATGGAACGTGTGTGCACCTTAGATGGCATTGAGAAGGGTTAATTCTACCTCTCATGGCTTGTTTAGTGGAGCCAAGAAGTACTATTCATACGATATAAATGACTCTCTTATTAGAAACTGACACCCTATCTTTATAAGTTGAGGATCCATAGAAGCGTAGAAGTGGGATAGCAAAATCACTATTGATGTGTACTATTCTAGTATCATTAAATGCTTTAGGGCGATATCAAGAATTGAAACCTATGATGTTAACCTCCATGTTTGCCGATCATATTCATCTTTGCATTGTCCTTATCTTGAATGCATTGTCATGTTTGCGATCAAGTTGTCTTTGAGTCTGAGGATTTTGTCACAGAGGCTAACTATGGGAGTTATGACCATTAGTTAGATTCTTTTATGGGATTTATCTAGTTATCATTTTTTAAATGTTTAATAATTTTCTTTTATTGTGATTTATCTAATTTATTGTTATCATATTTTAGGTGTTATTCACATAAATTGCAATGATTATATTTATAAAAGTATTGATGATCATTCTTATGATGTGGAAAATGATGAACATGAGGATGAGGAATTATATGATCTTGTTGTTGCTGGATGTCATGTTGCAATGACATATTATATGAAATATATTGATAAACAACCTTGTAGAGATTTTGAACAAACTCGTTATATGTGGTTGATGGATTGTTTGACGGATAATGAAATGAAATGTCACGAAATGTTTTAGAATGAAGCCACATGTTTTCCTTCAAGCGTGTAATGTTTTACAACATACATATGGACTTCAACACGTAAGGCATATTAGGCTTGAAGAGTCGGTAGGTATATGTTTGATGATACTTGGACAAGGGCATGGCGAGTTGGTTCAAGAAAGATTCTAACATTTTGGTGAGACTATACATAGACATTTTTCATAGAGTTTTGAAACGCCTTAACATAATGTCAATGGATATCCTCAAACCTTCTAACCCTACATTTAGTGTAGTTCCAAGACATATACAAAAGAATCCATTATACATACACCACACTTTCCATTATTCATTTCATATATTCTAATTTGCTTCTAATATTTGTTAGGATTATCTCTAAGCAACTAAATTTATATTCTATTTTAGGGTGTGGTGCCATTGATGGTACACATATCCAAGTTGTTGTGGGGGCGACAAGAAGATCCATATTATAATAGAAAGGAATTGTGCCATCTTTAATGTGATGGCGGAATGCGATACGATTTACTTTTCACATTTGTTATAGGTGGATGGGAAGGAGCATAGCACATGATACGTATTTTTTAAAAGCTATCCCATTGACAATTTGTAAACTTTCAAAAACCACCACCCGGGTATATAATATTTTTATATATTATATATGTATGAAAGATATTATTTATGTACATCTTACATTTTTGTTCTTTCACTAGGAAAATATTATCTAGTTGATCTTTGGATACCCTTAGGAAAGAGTATTTGCCACCTTATAAAGAAGGGACGAAGTACCATCTTCCAGTTTTTGATGAGCTAGTCGAATCACATAGAAGAAGAGGTTTAACTATGTTCACTTTCTCATCACTTGAAGTGAGATTGGTGAACTTTTTTAGAGTGTGGAAGAATAAATGGAAAGATTTTGAAGCAAATGCCATCTTACGACATTAAGGACCAAAGAAACATTATAGTTGCTACTTGTGTTTTTACACAATTTTTATTAGAAAACATGATAGGAGGATGAGGGATTCAATTGGGATGGGCATGACTTGAGATAGACCAAGAAGCAATAGTAGTGGAGAAATTGTGCAGACAGGCAAGCGTTGAGAATATACAGTAAGCGGATGAAATTTGTTTGTGACAAAATAGCTCGGTCCATTTTGGGTTGTAAACAATATTTCTACTATTCCTATTTTGGTTTTAATGTTTTGGATAAGAATTTTTATTATTATAATGGATTTCTAGTATTAATATTGTTGGCAATGAACATTTTAATATAATTATTTTCCTAATCATTTTAATATCTTCCTCTTGCCTAAGCTTTTTTTAATATTTTAAATTTGATAAACTTTTCTCCCTGAATTTCAACAATGACACAACATCAAACATTGTTATTATTAATTTAATTATTAAGCTTAATTACATATTTTCAATTAAAAAAACAACGATTATAGGAAAATGACAATATAACTTAACAAAATAGCTAAGTCATTTTTGGAGTTACATCCAAAACGGTTTATTCAAACGCTTAATATGGCTTTAAAATATAAAACACATATTTTCACATTTTACCAACGCTTATGCATGGTTTAAAATGGTATTTTTCCTTTTGTTTTTAAAAGATAACTAGTTTTCAAAGAAAACGCCAATGCACCTTTGAAATAGCTTATCCAGGGCCCCTTGTAGAAGACTTCTTCACATCTTTTGAATTAGTCAAGTGTTAACTCCAAGCAGCGAATGATTGTTGTTGGTTGCGAAGTTCTTCACTTCAAAGCACGTTGAAGATGGAAGTACTTGATTATAAAACCCTAAGACACACAAACACAATAGCTTCTCATAGAGTGTATACATGAGTTCTCTAATTGAGTTTACGTGTCTTTTATTATTTTACAATTAAGTCTTTTATATAGTCTAGGGTTGTAAAGGATGAAATCTTAGCAATCCAAGTCATCATGGGCTAAAATTCGGTCTGAGGGTACAGAGTGTAGATCTCGATAGATCGAGCTTGTGTCGAGCTTCTTCTTTAAATCTCGATAGATACTAGTGTGAAATATTGAAGCTGTTTTTTTCACTTGTTTCTTGGATCAATTTTCATGTCTTTAATTACCACTTAGGATGTAAACTTTACATACTTCTTGATACATTAAACCCAACTTAGATTTACTCAATTACAAGTAAAGTATGTTTTGTCAAAGGATAAGCCAATACATACCAATACATATAAAATATGACCACAACAAAATACAAAGCTATAGTAACCTTGTAAATATACACGGTTCTTGTAGCAAAAAAAAAGGCCCTATGAGCGATGATACAAGACTAATGTGGGTAATTATTTTTAGCAAAATTGTGTAAAACTTGCCACTTTTCTATTTTGCATCTACTAATGCAATTGCTCTTACAAGTGAAATTATGTTTCTCTTGTGAGTAGTGACTCTTTTTGGGCCATTGATAGGGGAATAGGGACCTACTCACCTCTTTTTGCATTTGTTCCGTGAAGCAAATCTGCAGTTACGATGTTTTCATAACAAATATTAAGTGATAAGTTGTTATTGATGGATAATAAGTAAAATAAGGAGTAAATTTATATAATAATTAATAATAATTTATCATTTTAAATTTTTTAATGAAAATATTGTGAATATATCATTACTCATCATGCTATATCAAGATAATTTGTGGAGTACTATAAATAGGGATGGTCGTTGCATTTGGCTTTGTAGATCCTCTAAAAAATATAAATCTTATATGAATTATGTGGTTCTATTATGTTATAGAGAGAGATACTATGTACAATATTTTTACAACATTTTCACAACAGTCTTAGGTGATTTAGTTGTTATTGGTTCAAATTTGAACCTAACACTAAGATACTTTTACTAACAATAACAACCGGTAACAACCTTCATGGATTTGTTTGTAAAAATGTTGTGAAAATGTTGTGGACATATCATTTCTCTTATGTTATATGTATTACATTGGTTCTTTTATGTTTATTAAAAAATGTGGTTCTTTTAGGTTGGCAAGGACTTATAGCTAACATGGACTTAAAGAAAATTAATTAATAGTTTTGAAATAATGAATAACAATACCAACATAGTCACATCTTGTGATATAATGGAATTGAGAAGAGGTAGTTGAATTCAAGGCGGTGACCTCTATTTGTTGTGAAACGGAAGAAGAATAGTTTTTTATGGAATAATATTTCTTACTCTTTGTGTGACCTGACTTAAATACAACCATGACAAATTCATTAATTAAAGCTATTAAAGGCTGTATACTGAGACTTATTAAGTTATGTTACAAAGTTGAATATTTTATATCAATATCTATTTGTTAACACGTGTTTGAAAATTTTTAGGATAAATGAGTTAGTGAACTATAATTTATTTATTTATTGCCTTTCAATTACAGTAGTGATATATCTTGGTAAATTGGTACCACTTTCTTCTTTTTTATAATAATAAAAAAATTGAAAAAATTTGTTCTTCCATTGGACCTTTAAAGCTTTCAATTTAGGGAAACTTTTGTTGTAAAAAATGTGGCCAGTGATGTTTGTGGCCAGGGTGGTCGGATTGAGGTCAATCTCAAATGCCATGGTTAAGTTATATCATTATGTACTTTGCATATAGTTCATTGTTTATGATGCTTTGTTTACTTACCTATTTAGAGGTAATGTTCATATTCTGAGACACATTTTAAGAATTTGGAAGCCCATTTTGAAGAATCTTGCCTCTAAGCGGAAGTTCTCATAGAAAGATCACACAAGATCTATGTCTATCATGCTCCCTCAAATAGTAGCAGTAGGTGGGATTTCTTACGATTTATGTGTTATCATAGTTGCTAGGTTGAAGTATTCAATGATATATATGATTAGTAAGCTTGCAAGAGTTGCGTGAAAACTTATTTTGGAAATACATGGTAATGGTGGAAGCATCTTTTAGATAGAAATTATGGGGAAAATTTTACTAATAATAGATAATTTTCACAGAGCAGATAGTCATTTAATACAGAATTGGGGATGGTTTTTAGGAGCCAAGAAAGTTGTGAGTTATGGACACAAACACTTGAGTTATGCGGGGTTACATGTATTGGTGAGTGGTTGCGTGTTTAAGTTTGGAATAGGTGTGTATCATAGTGCTTACTAATTGAATTAGAGACTCTATCATTAACTAGGCATTTGTTTAGAGAATTAACTCTAACTTCCATAGAATTACATATTTTGTATGTTTGCTTTTGTTTACTTGTGTGTGTATATGGATGCGGGTGGGATAATAAATTTGTGTCCCTACTGGCAAAAGCAAAGGCAACCATGAGATTTCAAGGATGGTGGAGATGATAATTTAGTGATGTTAGCTAGATGACATGACTAACAATTCCTATTAAGAAAAGTATTTAGTAGTTCATTGGTTTTAATATAGTCACTCTATTTTTAATAGATTTTTTTTTTGTTAAATAATGCAACAAGTAAACATTATATCAATGATATGTTATGTGTCTAAATTTGAATTATATCTTAGCAAGAATTGTAAAAAGAGTCATGAGGTTGATTCTAAGACATATTGAAACGAGGAAAATTGAAAAGCTACATCTCTTGATGCGGAGTTGGTACTAAGACATATAGAAATAAAGGGAAAATTGAAAATCTACATGCGATGCTTTTGTAATTACTCATTTGAAATTTAGAAACGGTTTCAAAAATATAGTTTGTGGTTTAGAGCGTTTTTACATTTCACTAATTGTGTTTGTTTCCTTGTACCTGTTTTAAAATTTGGTTTTGTGTTGTCTATCGATTTCCGATTTTCGGTATTTGTGGAATTCTCTGTTTTTTTGCCGACTTTGAGGCAAAATTTAGCCAAATCGGGATCCACACTACTAGCATTATTGTTAGTCACTTTAAGTTCAATGGTGTATTAAGTACATTTGAAACTTTGATTAGATAAGTAAAGAACATGAATGCCTACTTATAACAAAGCACACAATTTTTACTTTAAACTCTTCGCGAAGGTATAAACTGTAAAAAAAAAAATTATTCACAGTAATCAAAGAGCCTACAAGTCACTCTTTCAAACAGAGAAGAAAAACTAAATAAATCATCTTCTAAAAGTAGTCCTTCCACACAATTTCTTACATTTGCTTATCTATACTTTTCTCACGACTAATTATGGAATATACATATTAAATTGCTGTTTTTCATAAAATTTGTACCTTCTTTAAATCTAACCTTTGTAAGTCATATATTTCATTATTCCACGTCATGAACATGACATATATTGTTTTGGCAAAAAAAGAAAAAAGAAAAAAAAAAGAAAAAAGAGATGCATGCAAATTGGTTTGATTTGACCAGTTAAATTCTAATATCTGACCTAAATAGAATTTACCATTCTTACTCTGCTATAACTACATATATAATTTTTATAGCTCACATATTTTATATTTTTTTAATAATTATTTTTCATTATTTGAATCTCTTTTATTCTTATGGCCTACAGCTCTCTGTTTTTATTCACATATATTTATATTTGTATCATTCTTTTCATAAGAACATATGGTTGTTTCAGAATAGTATATCATTCATTATACTTGATCCATTCTAACTATTTGAAGTTTTAACTTAGCCTCATTGATTTTATAAATTTAATTAACGTAATGTATATAACTTTTATATTTTGTTGATTTTGTTAATAGATTTATAACATGGTATTACTGAAATAATATCTTTTTAATATGCAGTTAAATTTAAATAGATTAGGCATTTTTATTTTTATTTTATTCATTTTCTAATCATATATGTAATTTTATCAAATTATTCCGTGCATCGTTAGCCACTAGTTAATTAAAAGTTCAAATAATGAGTCCCTTTTCATTTGAGGTGCAGAACTGAGACGTGAAACTAAGTACGTCACGTAATCATATATTCATTAGATGGTTTCCATATCTAACGAATTATTTTATCCGTTAAAGAGACTATAGCGTTTAATAATGACCATTGCTGGAGATTTTTATTCTCACGCAAGCATAAACATCTGATTTGTAGTAGTTATGGTGTATAAAAACACGTATGATAGAATACCGTTGGCAGTAGCTGTGGTTGATCGTGTACGTACGCGTCGTGTCTAGGGTCCCCAGTACTCCCACTACATTAACTTCTTCTTCACACCACCACACATTATTCTCACTACTATTCTTCTTCTTTTCTTAAGCTTCAGTGTTGACGCAACCGTTGACTCCAATTCATTGTTGTGATTGATTACGTACGCGGCGTGTCTAGGGTCCCCAGTACTCCACTACATTAACTTCTTCTTCCACCACCACCACCACATTATTCTCACTACTATTCTTCTTCTTTTTCTTAAGCTTCAGTGTTGAAGTAACCGTTGGCTCAATTCAAATTGTAGTTAAAAGTTTGAAGCTCACAATCACACAAAACAACATACTTAACACGCACATGCAAACAAGCTCTCTGGCGATATTATGTCCTGGCACAAGCAAATCCATCATGTTCAGGTCCTCTCGGAATCTCAAATAATCTATCCACCGACGTATCCTTGGCTATATGAATTTGGAAGTCCGCCAGAACCACTGCCAGAACCACAGACGGCACCCCGACTGAACCACCGACGGAACCACCGATGGCACCACTGACGACAGTGCGTTCCGTATCATGGCAATATGGCGAAAGTCCGCCAGAACCACTGGCTAAACTACTGACGCCAACACCGACAGAACCACCGGCTGATACACCGTCGCTACAGAACCACCACGGCGATACAACGCCGCCAGACCCACCGGCTTCACCGCCGCCAGAACCACCGGCTGATACAACGCCGCCAGACCCACCGGCTGATTCACCGCCGCCAGAACCACCGGCGATTCACCGCCGCCAGACCACCGGCTGATTCACCGCCGTCAGAACCACCGGCTGATACACACGCCGCCAGACCTGGCTGATTCACCGCCGCCAGACCCACCGGCTGATACACCGCCGCTAGCACCACTATCATTGGCTGATACACCGCCGCCAGCACCGACAGGACTACTGGCGGCTGATACACCACGACGCCAACACCAACTGATGCTTCTCCTTACGGAAATCCGCCGTCGGTGGTGCTGATAGTGGGGACAGTGATAGGAGGGGTTAATTCTGAGTTGCTGTGGGCATTTTCTTCATTTGGTGTAAGAAGGAGAAATCAGAAGAGACCAGAGGAAGGACTTGCGAAAGGTGAGTCTATTATATTTCTGTTAGTTAATAGTTAGTTAATTTCATCTTTAATGATTAGTTTATAATTTAGTTTGTGGTGGTTGTTTGGTGGCCTATATTATATATGCCGTTGTTTTTGTTTATTTATCGTGAGGTTTTTTGGCTTTTGGGCAGTTGGTTTGCTGTATAAGCTATTAGGATTTGATTTACATTTAAACATTTTATTTTAACTAAGCACTACAAGATTGCTTACATAGAAATGTTTAAGGGTTGTTTAGTGCGTGTGTTTAAGCAGCGTTTTAATTTCTTTAAAAATATGTGTGGGTGAAAAAGTATGTAAAAATACGTATAATATTATTTAAAAATTAAAAATATGTATTTGAGCTTCGTCTGCGAACAGGCTTAGTGTACAAATTAAGACCAAGTACTGTTACAGCCTACAACAGCCTACATGTCTCTCCACAGAGAACTTTTTCTTTTTGGGTTAATTTCACACACCACTAAGGAATTGTTGAAAGCCGTTAAATTCATTAACACTTGGAATCAGTTGTTCATGTTCATTTACCATTGTCATCATTATGTTTTTGGACGAAGATATCATTAATCATATTATATATTATCTTTCAATTTTTAGTCGTGCATTTAGTAAATGGATTATTTTTCTTAATTTATTTTATTCAGTTTATTTTTGATCTTATTTATAAATTTTATTGTATTTTTGATCTTGTTATAGATGAGATTATTATCTTATTGGTAATATTTATGCTTATATAATATTTTAATAAAAAATTTACCAAACTATGAAATAAACAAATTAAAACAGACACTCAGATGATGACATTTATATTATAACTGAATAACTAATCAATGCTCTTGTTTTCTCCTCCAGGTGATCCTTTCAAAGAATTAATATATGCTTTTCTTCCTAACCTTCTTCGAAATGTGTGTAGGTGTGAAAAGTATACAATTATTATGCTTCACCTGTGTCCCTACCACAAAGGAATTGTTGATAGACATTACGTACAATCAATCATTCACTGTTCATATCTTTCGTCATTATGTTTAATTTTTATTTGATAAATTTTCATTATATACATGGCTCATCCTTGACTTCGTCAACTTTCTAGATGATGTCAATCTTTATTTAATTTTAATACTTGGCTCATATAGTCATATGTATTTTTATGAGAGCAGCCACTTCTTCGTCATTATGTTTTGGTTATGCCACTACCACAGAACTAATGGAACACATTATATAATTATTCAATTTCTAGATGATGCCAATATTTTAATTAATTTAATATGTAGTTCTTAAGAATTTGTGTTTAATTTTGTGAAAGAGCAACTTCTGCTGATAACTGACCTAGTGACCCATGCCAACTTTTTTTTTAAAATCATGGTTTCTCCAGATGATGACGGCAACATATTTGTCAATCAGCAATATCAAATGATTCAAATCCCCAAATGTTACAATCGTCCGTTGCCAGTGGACCTTTTAGTAGTTCTGGTGCAGTTCATCGTTCCCTATATTTATTTTCATACGAAGATCTAGCCAAAGCAACTGATAATTTCTCAAAACCAACTTCCGTGGTGAAGGTGGCTATGGTACTGTCCACGAAGAGTCCTTCCAGATGGGAAAAGGGTTGCAATTAAGCAGCTGAGATTATACAGCAACCAGGGGAGAAAGAATTTAAGGCGAAGTTGAGATCATTAGCCGTGTCCATCACAAAAACCTAGTGTCACTGGTTGGATACTGCATTTCTGAGGAACATAAAATACTTGTTTATGAGTTTGTTCGAATGGTACACGCATTTTAATCTACATGGTAGAAGTCCTTCAGTGATTAAATTTTATTGTTTCATCCTAAATAATTTAGGATTTTCTTTTCCTTTGTTGAGATAGTTGTTTATAGTTCGTTTCTTTTTCTCTTTCGAGGAGGCTGCGCCCAGTAACATTTCATTGAGAAAAATTCTTTGCTGTACACACTTGCTTAGTCTATAATGTAAAATTTATATTGCAAGTATAATGTAAACATATAATTACCATTTCATTAATATATCAAGACAAAAACTGTTAACAGAATATCAAATTGAAGAACTATTTGTAAACACTGTGTGAAAGTCTAAAGACTATATATTAAATTGTTTAAAAATAAAGTATAATGGTTTGACTTATATATAATTAGACTATGCATGTGTGTACAAGTATAAAAGCACTAGTATTGGAGATGATATAAAATAGTATTTTACTATTTAAAAATTCGTTTGATATTATCTGCATTCATTCTGATGCGGCGCTTCGATTCAGTTTTTATATAAAAATATAAAAAATTGACTCTCTTTTCTCTCTAATTTGGGGTCTCTCTTCCTATTTCTCTCTTAGCCACCCACTGCCACCATATAGCAAGCCAGCCAGCACCACCCACCGCCATGCCGATCAACGAAATCACACCACCATACTTGTTCTCTCTCTCTCTTTACTCCCAGGTTTCTTTTCTCTTCATCCTGACCACAAATATAACCAACCACCACACCTACAATCAAAACTAGCGGCCTCCCATGCACAACCAAAACCAACCTCGCCACCATCCATCAAAAATCAATCCCATAGCCAAAAAAAAAAAAAAAACCCTATACTAAACCATAGTAGCCACCCTCATAGCCCACCACCACTACTTATGATCCAACAACAAAACTACCACCACCAGCATCAATAGTCACCCTTTGCCAAATCCATACCCATAAACCCAAATTAAAAAAAAAAAAAAAAAAAAAGAAAAGAAAAAGAAAAACAAAAACAAAAACAGAACAAAACAAAAACCAAATTAGAACCACAACCCATAACCACCAATGACAAAACACAACAATCTCATTGCCAAACCCACCACCATTGCGCACACCACCTCCCCATCATCATTGAAAACATCCACAAAAACCCAAATCCAAACACACAAAATCCTTTGTGGAAACTACAAAACCATAAATCCAAACCCACAAAAAAACCCACAACCCGGAGATGAGAGGAAGGCGGAGGATGCAGGTGAGAGGTATTCGGAGGGAGGGCGGAGATGAGAGGGAAGCGAGAATAGTAGAGGTGGAAGAGAGAGTGAGTGAAATTCATGCGAAAATCAAACCAGACCTGACAAGCAAAACCATAGCCAAGCAAGACACTTGGTGTCTTTAGTCTTCAAGCGTAGTTGAGATGGAGAGAGAGGAGAGGAAGCAATGAGATAGGCCATAAGGAGACATGGTGAGGAGGCTCCAGACAAAAGAAGAGATATTTTTAATAAATAAATAAATATTTATATATATTTATATTTTTTGTTTTACATCCTCGGCTATAGTAAGTTTTATATTTTAATTAAAAAGAATACTAGACTTATAATGATTTGGCTCCCAAAGATGAAATCATAATTCTATCTCTAATTGTAGAAAAGGAGGAACCAACTATAGATTGGCCAACTAGAATGAAAAGGGTACTCTAGGCTCTGCGAATGGCTTGTATATCTTCATGAAGAGTGTAGAGTTTCCTTTATGTACTATTAATCTTTACATTGAAAACTTTAATATTATTTCTCGGTAATATGTTTATATTATGAGCTAAATGTGTCTTTAATTAGGTCATCCTCAAATCATACATCGTGACATAAAAGGCAGCAAATATTCTTCTTGATGATAGTCGTGAAGGTAGGGGTTTTATAAGAGGTTTGACATGATTCTTTATGAGAGTTTCAAATACGTATACTTGTGTGAGATATGTGTATTTTTGACTCGTTACTCCATCTATATTTGTGATCAAATTTTCAAATATATAGATTTAGATCCGTGAGAATAGTTTTGGCTCAAAATGAGCGAAACAAGTCGCCGTGATGTATGGGAAATTGAAAAGCCACAAGAGAGAGAGAGCAAGTGGTGGTAAGAGGAAGAAATTCTCAACCTCAATAAGAATCTTAAACTGATTCTTATTAACAACAATAAGCTAAATTTACGGGGGTAAAGTGACTCCTTTCTCTCTAAATCTTGGGTGACTTACTCATTGCCTGCCAAAACAACACTCCACACCCATTGATGCATAAGGAGATGATGTGATTCCAGTTTTTATTTTTATTTATTTATTTTTAAAACTTGTAATTAAATATTAGTTCTAATATCTTAGCTGTATTTAGTCATTTAAAATTTTTGTAAATAGTTTATGCTTCTAGCATTACTTTTAAACAAAAAAATTAGGAAATTATTTTTGGGTAAATATGCTATTACAATGTAAACTAATTATTTTTTTACATTTATTGTTTATGTATACTTTACATTGTAGATTAAACAAATGTGTACAAGGTGCTGCTGTTGCATGAATAGTATGCAATATTAAATACTATTCATGGAAATATATACAATTTAATACACTTGACATGAAACGTTACAATGTAAATTTATAATTATAAAAATAAATAAAAGCAACTTTACCACAACATTTATTTAACATGCCTAACAAACTTCTTTCAACAATTATTCACATTCTTGAAACATTTAATCACATGTCCTAATTAAGGGATAACTTTGCTTGAGGGAGTAGAATTTAGTCACATCAACTTGACCATGTGTGTAATACTTGATCAAGCAGTTTCTTCAAGAAATATTTACCTTATTTGGGAAGTGAACAGTCATTTTTGCATTTCTTTTAGTTAAGCTTTTAAAATATATTTTTGTGAAACTATTATTTTTATCCTTGAATTTTAAATATTATTTAACGGCTTTATTTATATATTTATTTATTTTTCCAAAATTGAATACATTTTATAAACCAACAAATGCAAAAACTCTTCTCCATTTTGATCAATCTACAACCTTCAAATCTCTTTTGCTCAGATTTTTACCAACCAACAGGATCAAATTTCTTTTTGCTTAAATTTTATCATCCAACAATACCCAAAAATTTAGTTTTAAAAAACCCAAATCTTAAGCTTGAGAGAGAGAGAAAAGAAAGACGGTACTGGAGTGGGTTTTGTTGTGGCTTCGGAGTTTGACAGAAGAAAGGAGAGAGAGATGGTTTAGTAGCTTTGAGTTCGATAGGAAAGAGATCAAGCCACCTCCAGCTGCCATGCCTTTCTCTTGGCTCTTAGCCTGCATCCGATAGGCTCAACTGGGCGCCCATGTTCATTAACTCACTCACGACTGCAGCTCACAACACCCTCGTCGTCTACCTCCACTACTTTGCCAGTTGTCCATGTTCTCAGCCTATAGCCTCGACATACAATGACGAAGAGAGAGGAGAGAGCGAAGAGCTCCAGTCAGTGATACAGAGAGAGAGAAAAAAATAGGTGTTTCAATATTTATTCCATTAAATTTGTTTAAAGAAACGACAATGCTCTCCACACCAAGAGAGTGACTGCAACTTCTCTAATTATTTTATTTTATTTTTATTTTTATTTTTATTTTTGCATTTTGGAGAGGTTGTTGGAGCTAGTTTTTCTGAGTTTTTGGAGAGAAAATGGGTTTAAAAGAGTTTGTTGGAGATGCTTTAATTGACTTGGATTATATAAATCAGTAATATACTTGAATCTCTTGTTCAGGTTGCAGATTTTGGGCTCGCTAAGTTTTCATCAGATACTAAAAGTTATGTCTCCACTGGCGTAAGGGAACTTGGGGGTAAGTCCATTATTTCTCTGCGTTCTTTAGATAAAAGCTGAGGTGTGGCCCCAATTAAAGTCACTAGTTTTGAAACAGTATAACAAATGCTAAAATGCAATGACGGCAATACTGCGTTTCCTTTTAAACTTTTGTATTAGTTGTTGATATACGTCTTTGTAATAATTTTGTATTCAAATGCAGTTACCTGGATCCAGCGTATCTTAGAAGTGAAAGAAAGCTCACTGATGAAGCAGATATCTTCTCCTTTGGGGTTGTACTTTTGGAATTGATTACTGGACGAGTACCTAAGCGTGAAACTGAACTCTTATATCAGTGGGTGTGTATACCCAATTTTAAGCAATAGGCCTTAATATATAGTTCCATATATATATATATATATATATATATATATATATATATTGCGGATGATATTAGATCATCATAGAACGTGCTCTTTTTTCTTTTTCTTTTTTGGTGGGGAGATGGCAGGGAATTCGTTGTTACAATAATTTTATATAAAAATAAAAATAAAACTTTTAAGATAATACTAAAAAATATTGAAGAAATTTATTTATTATATTGTTGATTTAGCACATAATATTTATTACGATGTCAATTTGTAAAGTTTTTGTATTAAAATTTATAATATTTTTAACATTTTAAATCATTTTATTTGGAATTGAGAAATCTTTTGATGGTGGATTTGTTATTCTTTCATGCATGCATGAGTGCATTTTCTTGCTTGCCTGTTTGAGGGTTCCCTCAATCCCCACTTATATCTCTTTGTGAAAAAATTCATTGGCTCATAATTAAAGAAACAAATATTGGCTTGTTTGTATGTATGCGTGCATGTGTGCATTTGTATCGTGGATCTTGTAAACCTCTTTGTGAGAAAATTATTGGCCCATAATTTAACAGCAAATATGAAACTTCAAAAGAACTGAACATGGAAAGAATATAGGTTACCAACTACAAATAGTTGCATAGTAATTTGTTGGGTGGAAATGTTTAATATAAAAATATATATATATATATATCTATATGATAGTTGATATATCCTTTCATATATGCATTTGAGATTTTTTTTTTTTTTTTGGTAAACAAAATAGGAGTTAGCTAGGTTACATTAGCCCTCAAGTAGGACGCTCGAGTTAAATCCCAAGCATCATTTTTGGATGCAGCCAGCCCTTATCGATGCCCACACCAACGAACTACGTTTGAGATGTTATTTACACATGTTATTTGTTCTTTGTTGTAAACTAAGAATTTTTCCTTTTTAATAAAGTGTTCTAAAAATTTAAACACAAGGGAAATTCTACGGGTATCCTTATGTAGTTTTAGGCTGTCATAACTTCTATATTTTCTTACCTTATTAAAGGTTGGAGAATTCTTAATAGCAAGGCTTTAGCGACATGGGGAAAATAACATTTGCTGTAATGCAATTTTAGAGCCAAAGCCTTTGGTCAAGCAAGCTTTGGAAAATGCTTTGACTTTCATGCTCTTATTGATCCAAGGTTGCAGAATGAATACAATCTAATGAAATGCATCGAATGGTTGCCTGTGCTGCTTGCGTGCGTAATTCGACTCGAATAGACCAAAAATGAATAAATTAATTCTACCAATTTCTAATGCTGAAACAATTTTGGTTCTCTTTATCCTAATCAATAAAATCAAAAATTATAGATAAGCCTCCTTGATATTTTCTGTGTCTATGAACTGTAAAGCCATCATCATGTTTAGAAATTTATATCCATGTTTTTTTTTAAAAGGTATTTTATTAGAATTTATATAAAGAGAAAGAGGAAGCGAAGTATGTAAACTTAATGTGATTTAACCTAATAGCCTATGTTTATAGTGGAAGCTGGAAAAGACTTAAGTAGCTTATTTTTATTGCCTTAAATTGTGTTGGGAAATTTAGATCCCGGTTGATAGAATTAACAAATTTTAAACTCAAGTTGTTAATTAGATATGTATGAATAATCCTTGGTTAAGCAGACAAACATCAATATCATGTCAATATCATGCCTGTAGGAATAATAATAAACAAGATATGATGACCTAGGAAAACCAATGAAACAAACTAGTTTATGATAAAACCACTGAGGGACAAACCTTCCCAAAAGCAATCTACTATAATAAAAGAAATTTCAAATTTAGTACAAAACTTTTTGTTCCTAGACTCCACAATCCCAGCAGGATGACCACAGCGAAACCTCTACCGCTTGAACCTAAGCTCTTCAATATGAACTCTCCACCCACAATCATACTTGGAACCTCCAACTGATTTCAGAACCTCTTAAGGTTTCCTCACCCATTAGCAAGTCTATGGTGGTTACTATGACTTAAGGGTTCTTCATTAATGATGCCGGATCTACTTTGAAACTCTTTGGTTTGGTGAAATAGAAAACTTTTGGATGAAACCCTAGCTGCATAAACGGAGTGTTTCTCTCTCTTGAAAACCCTCTAATAGATGGTTTATGATGTTCTTTAAATACCCGGTTCAAACGGATCTCAATTTGGGTTTTAAACGAATAAGTTATATGGGCTTTTTCACGTTCTTTGATTTTCTATTGTCCAGCAAGGCTCGATCTAGCATCAAGAGTGTGAGACTTCATACGAGAACAAAATCTCGATCTATCTAGTTCTTATCGAGAGCCCGAGTAAGTTCGGCTTCTATCGAGGTATCAAGGCTGCTATCGAGAGGTATCAAAGGCACGCTATCGAGGTATATCTTGAAAAGTCTTTGAAAAAGTGTTTTCTTGAGAAGAAAACTTTGTGTCTTCAACTTGGTCTTCAATTACAACTTCAAAACATCAAAACTCAATAAAGACACATAATTTGGCATAGTTGACAATACCAAAACACATGACTAACAATCTTCCCCTAGCTTTGTCAATCCATGACAAAACCTCAAGTACAAGTAAGCCCAATACAATAATAACAGAGATACAATGAATGAAACCATATTCAAATACCTGCCTATCTAAAAACAACTAGTCACGAGAAACTATAGCACAAATTAGGGATTGACTATTTTGATTGGCTTCATACACATCTTTCTTGAAAGACACTTAACAAACATGTTATGCGCACCATATGGAAAACAATGGCAGATAATAAACAACTAAATTGCGTTTGTCATAGGATTTGCTAATTACATAGAAATATGAACCTAACAAATTATGCGTTATAATGAACCCATTCGGTATATATATATACACATACACGCGCACACAACATGCACACATAGTTTGCTTTCCTTGCATTTCAAATAATTTTACTATAAGTATGATTTAGATTATTCTATCGTATTTATAAAAAATAATAAAAAAAGATTATTTTACTTGCAAACTTAAAGGTGGAACCTTGAAAACTCCTTAAGTTTGTAATATGGAATTGTGAACAAAAACGTGACTATGAAGGATTAGATAGGGGGCACTATGTAGCGATGGAACGATGACAATTAACAACAGATGGAGTCAAAGACAACTACTATGAGCAAAGGGGACAGCTATGATGGCCGATGGCTACATAATAGTTTGTGGGGACACAATAAGTGGCTGGAATGGCGAGATAGCCACTGGTGATTCCGGCTATTAGTAACGAACAGTGTTCAGAGGACGACAACCAGGGAGAGTGACAATGTTTGCTGCGTTGGAAAGATTGATGGGAGGAGATATCATGGAGGAATTGGAAGACATTGGCTAAAGAGCGTCTAGGTGAGGTGTGTAAAATGAGTTTGCAACCTTTGGGGGAACTAGATATGGGACTTGACTTTAATACCATAGAAGAGGTGAAGTTAGGATAACTGTTGCCATGTGAAACTATTGAACCATAAGTTTGTACCATATTAGTATGTATAAGGGGAGATTAAAAGAAAACAAAAGCAAATTAAAATTATGGTTCCAGCATGACGAACTCCGTACACCAGAAAGACCATGAATACTTAACATCTATACCATCTTGAAGTATTTGTTACAATGAGCCAATTGGGGAAGTATTTTACCAGAATTTATAGAGATTAATCCTAACTAATCGTAAACTAAACCAAGGTTAGTTTCCTCAATCGCGTTACAAGTAGGTCCTAGAACGGTGAATCTAAACCAACTACAACGGAACCAGACCTTGAGCCTTGATATATATAACAATATTTAATCTAATTAAGTTTTATTTTTCAATATATATCATATATGCCCTTAGCTTTGGCAGGTTTATTGAATTGCCATTTAATCTTCAGAATCTCAGTACATAAAATGAATTTGATGCTCCAATTTGACTTTCAAAACCTATATTGATTTTGAAACTGATATCATTCTTTATGATGGTAAAACACAGATAGTTCGAGCTTTGGAAGGAAATCTTTTTCTAGAAAGATCTAAATGGTGGAATCAAACTTTCCTAAGGGACAGTGGAGAATTTGGTTCCTATAGGGAGCAAGAGTTATGATACCAACCAACGTAAAGAGGACTTGAAGAAATACAATAAATTGTTACAGGAAGACCACAAGGAAGACACTAATGAGCAAAGCGAACCTAGTACAAGTATGTGTCTACTCTGCAGACTGCACGTTGAAGGGGAATACTCGGGGGATAGGGCCATGCAAAAGTGAAATTTTTTCTTGAGATGGAAAATGAAAACTGTCAAATCCACACAAAGTTTTAAATAATGTTTTTATAATGACCAAGATGGACTATCAATTCAGTTATAATTTGGTCAATTTTTAGAGTTGCACTTTTAATTGAGCATCCATGATAGTTAGCAGATGTGTATGTGTCCACGTTCTCTTCTTTTGTTTTGGATATAGTTAATGTATGAATAAAATCTTTATAGTTGGATTTCTCTTATAATTAGAAAAGAATTACTGCATGCAGAGTTGGAAGCTGAGGATGGAATCCTTATGTTATGCGTATTATGATTTGGATGGGGACGAGACTAGGACTTAGAATTAGGGCGGTTTTGTTCTTGGCAACATATGGTGGATTTTGGCCTTTGACTTTCTTGTTTAGCCACTTAGGATTTTATTTTTAGCATGAGCTGTTGGATAATGATAAAATTATTTTGTTTAAATTTTTAAAAGGTTAAAATTTCATTTTGTTTTGGATAAATTTGGTTGATTTAGCTTAACTTTTATTATTATATTTTAGCTATTGGTAATTTTTGTTGATGGCTAATTTTTTGGAGCTTGTATATGTTTGTTATAGATTTTAGATTTATTATTTTTTTATAGCACTTTAAAATGAGGAAAATCTTTAGAGTTATAAAGCGTTTTTTTATAAATTCTTGATATGGTTAGTAGTTATTGTTATTGTTATGTAAAAAAGTAATGTAAGCGATAGATCCACGATGAAAACTAATAAGAATTTGCTAACTCAACGAGTTTGTAAAAAATTATTGCAGAAAATTTTGTGATTGTAGCATTATTCTCAAAATTAATTAAAGATAATGTTATGGGGGTGGAAGATGTAATTTTTATAGAATAAATTAAAATTACTAAAATTAATACTTTTTTTTATAACACTAAATTAATACCTCTCTCTCTCTCTCTCTCTCTCTCTATACATATATATACACACACACACACACACACGCTATTATTTTCTTTAAAAATATTGGAGGGCGTTGCCCTCCATTGTCAAAATTTACTACGTCCTCGATCGGATTAATGATCATGTTTCTGTGGGATTAGTGCCCTTAAATCTTATTGTATGATGCTATGTATGACATTATGTATGACATTATGTATGACTTAATATTGTGTTTAATAAAGTTGTTTTATTATTATAAAAAATAATGAGTAGCATGATATTCGAAACGTTATCCCCTTATAATTATGAGATCGTAGTATGTGATTTATGTGAAGAATCACGGAAGATATAAATCACAAGTTCTTTAATAGCTTTCTAGAATTGTAGTTCGTAGTCGGTGATGAAAATAGCGTTTTAAATGCGCAGGACTATAACATGATAACTAAGATGATTTGTCTTGATCATGGAGAGTGGTGACTTAGTTGATATGTTGATGTTTTAAAGTTAAGACATATTAAAGCTGGACATTGTGAAATTTATTGTGCTCCCTAATGGTGTCGATTGAATAATAAAATGCCGCGACTTTCCCCATTCACATGAACTCTTAATCCACGAAGATAATGGGCGCGATCGTGAAATGTAGGTTACTTTGATATATCAGAGTGAGATCTAAAGTAACGGTCAAAATCTCAGTATGTTGTTGGGCAACCATATTTAGTGTTAATAGAACATATATTCTCAAGATGGAATTCATATTCTCTTATGGAGATTACAAAATATTCCCTTGAGATAAAGTTTAATGGGTTTGTTATTCGGAGAGTTAGGCCTAACCACTTTAGTAAAACTAAAGTATATATTTATGGAATTGGATTTCATAAATATGGTGAATAATATAAATGATTAAACCGGTACTCATGGATTAAGATGTAATAATCTACAAAGTGGCCGATCTAATTAATGACTGTATTACTACCCAGAATATTTTATGAAGGGTTGCATGTACAATAAAGTCTTGGGGATATAATTTATTAATGAGGCCTAGGGGTAAATTATATTTATATAGTGGTATTAAATATAATTAATGGTAAATTGGACTTGTCAAGAGTTAATGAGAAAAGCCCAAGGCCATTGGGCTAGTGTCTTATATGTTCCTTTTGGTCCCACTCCAAGCCATATATATTAGAGTCAATTGGAAAGTACAAAAGGCTAGCCAGATGAATAATCGAGTTATAAGGAGAAAAGCATCTAGAAATTTGATATAATTTGTATTTGTATATGAGTGTTTGACACTGCTTTCATTCTCTCTAGAATATACACATATAAGCGATTGAGAGACCACACATCTTGGGCATCAAGTGGAATTGGAGTGAAGATTGAAAGTGTTAAAGTCTTGATTTTCAATTTTGAATTTCCGCATCAAGGTACACTCTCTTGTTCTAAATGGAAACTTACATAGCACATGTTATCTGTGCGAATGAAGTAGATCCGTTCTTTTCCGCTGCGCATACATGCATATTTCCATCAAATGGTATTAGAGCCGTCTTCATTTCGAATCTGTATAACATGTTTTGTGAGTTTTGGAATTAGAATAAAGTTTCTTGTTAGAAGATTATATACGTATTTAATTTTTGCATGATTATTGAAACTATGATTTGATGGCCCGATATTGATCCCATGATGTTGTTTTTAAATTTAAGAATGTTAAAAATTGAACTTTAAGGCGCTATAGCATCGATAGATTGATTTTGATATCAGAATTCTATTTATCATGTTCATATGATGTTTATATATTCATGAAAACCGTGTGAAAAACTATTTAGAGTTTCCCTTGAAGCGAAAGCAGGTTTTCGTAAGGTTGGCTTTCAGCTAAGGATTCCACTCGCTGAAAAATGCCTCTAAACTTCACAAACTTTTCGCGAGGGTAAGCCTTACTAGAAACGGTCGCGAGCGATGGCAGTTACATGCAGATTTTGTATTTTCTCAAAACTTTTCACGGGTAGCTTTACTAGCGAAGCCGATGGCGAGATATTAGCAAAAGTTTACGTCTAATTTTGTGTTTTCACTATTTCATTTTCACGGGAAGAGCTTAGTCGCGAGATCTTCGAAAATGCCAACGAGAAGGAAATTTTTGAATTTTACGTGTTTTCAAGTGTTTAAAGTGCAAGGCTATGTGTAATTAGATTATGCATGTTTTATAATTAAAAACCTTTATTCCTAAAACATCTAGTGGGAAGAGAGAGATACAGGATTGGATCTCCACGGCCACCATTGTTGAGTTCATAGTAGTGTGAAATATATACTTTGTCTTTGCCTCAAGCTTAGCATTCCATGCGGAGAGTATTTATTTCATGGTCTACAAGATGAATTACTTGGTTTATAGTGGTTTGATCAAACACCTTGTCTTAGTTTCGAGCTTTGCATTCCATGCGAAGGGTGTTTTTATATCATGGTACTACAAAATAAGCTGTTAAGGGGATGAAATGTAGCTACATGATTCTAGACAATGGTATACAATAGACTAAATATTATAGTATCCTACATCTTTGAGTTCTTACTATCATTATTTAGAGACCAAATATATAACGACATATTATTAGTGTTTGATAAGATCATCATAAATAAGCCAATAATAGATAGTCTTATCAATCATCATAAGTAGCCCATATTATTTCTATCACGAATTAACCAGATAGAGCTTTGAGACATCATTATAACATGTTATATATAGTTTTATTAATTTTACTATATATTTATATACCAATCAGTGTCAGTACTATATATTCATGACCCATTATTTAGACTGGAACATGCCATCATTTAGCTCACTTGTAACCATTCTTAATCAAAACAAGCGGTGGATTCAACTATGTTATTGGAAAAAAATTTGGACATAGTTCTCCACAGTAGAGCACAAATATGTTAGCACTAAACCATGTCCTAGCTTTCCTTCATTAGATGCTCCTTTTGAGGAAAAAATAGATATGATCGTTGGCGAAATCTAATGAGATGGCCAAGTGCTACATCCTAGCATCTATCTCAAATGTTCTACGGCATCAAATGCGGGATGTAGAACTAACCCGAACATTATGCTAAGTTTGAAGGAGATATTTGGTGAGCAAATGGATTACGCAAGGCAAACCATGAGGCAAATTTATAATACCAAGTAGGTGAAGTAGTTTAGTAAAGGGAGCATTATCTTACAATGATCTCTAATCTAGATACATTGGAAATTTTAGATCTTAGATATTGATGGAGAATCCCAAGTGGATATGATACTCCAATCACTACGAGAATCATTCAAGGAATTCAAAATTAACTATAGTATAAACAAAAAGATTTATACATTATGCAGATTAATGAATGAGTTGGTAGGCAAAAAGACATCCTTGGTACTTCTAATGTTGAAGCCAATATTGGTAAAAGTTTCACTTCTCAGCCTAAGTCGAAGGCAAGGGTAAGAAAAAAGAAAAAGAAGGACTTCCTTAAGCAAGGGTAAACAAAATTGCCTTAGGGGTTCAGCGACAAAGGAAAGAAGATCAAGGAAAATGTTTCCATTGTGGTGAGAAAGGACATTGGAAGAGGAATTGTCAAAATTCAAGAAATTTGCCAATAAGGGTATGAAAAGTACATTCCTTCTTGAAATATGTTTTTTACAAATCCCACCAGATTCAGGTGTGTGTGGATTCAGGTTACTAATCATGCAATTCTTGCAGGGTTCAGGAGACCGAGCTTAATGAAGGAGGTGTTTCTACTTTGGGCGATGGGAGCGGGTGGTTGTAGGCTTGTTGGTGTTTTTAATTTATGTTTTGAGTCTAGAGTTTTAATATTGGAAGGCCCATCTGTATGTGTACCTGTGTTCGTAAGAATTTAATTTCTACAACTATTTAGGTAAACATGGATGTTAGTGTTATCCTTAAAGAACAATGTTGTAACAAAGAAAGGTAAAATGTTTATCTGTTTTGGCAATATTATTGATGGTCTTTTATATTTTAACTCTAGATAAGCATAATTATATATTCTGAATTAGATAATGACTCTCGTATAAAATCATTAAAAGAAAGTTTCCTTCTACTAGTGATGCATATCTCTTTTCCATTTACGTTTTGGGCCATATTAATTCAAATAGGATTCAAGGCGATCAAAGATGGTCTTTTCGGCTTCATGGATTTTGATGAATTCAGGTTGTGAATCTTGTTTGGAAGGTAAAATGACCAAAAGCGACCTTTAATGCAAAAGGTAGGAGCTCAAGATTTACTAAAAAACTAGTATATTCGGATATGTAGTCCTATATCAATCCGGGCAAAGAGGTGACTATGAGTATTTCATTACTTTCTAACGATGATTACTCTAGATTTGGTTATGTGTACCTTATGAAAGCAGAAGTCAAAACCTTTAGAAAAGTTCAAGAGTTTAGAAATTTGAGGTGAAATCAGTGGGTAAATGCATAAAGGCCATTCGATCGTCGTGGTGGCGAATACCTTCTTGGGGGATTTTAAGGATTCTTACAAAAAAATGAGATTGTATCCAAATTAGTGCACCTGGAACTCCACAACAAAATGGTGGCGAAAAGAAAGGAATATGACTCTTTTAGATATGGTTTAGGTCCATGATGAGTTATTCAACTACCAATTTCTTTTGGGGGATATGCCTTGAATCTTGTGCAAATGTATCTTCGAATTTAGTATCTTCCGAGTACGATTTCTAAAACACACGTGGGTTGTGGAATAGGTGTAAGCCTAGTATGAGACATCTCTATATTTGGGGTTGTCAGCTTACATGTGTTAAAAGGAAAGTCGACAGATTCTGACCTAAAACAAAAAGTGGTTTTCTTTGTAGGAGTATCAAAGGGAAGCGTTGAGGTGTTCTATGGTCGCCAGGATAATAAAGTGTTTGTTATCACAAATGCCAAATTCTTGGAATATTTATATGAATGATTATACTCCTAGAAGTAGAGTTGTATTGGTGAAATGTATGAATCGTAATTGAACAACCAATAGATGAAACTAGAGATGACGTGGTGTATTAGATACACCACGAATTACTGCGATGAGATGTCTAGTACACATGTGCCTCGTCGTAGTGGGAGGATTGTTAGGCCACCTATAAGATTTATGGAGTGCAGGAGAAACTTATGAAGTTATCTCGGAAGAGATGGCCGAGTCCTTACACTTATGATGAAGCAATGAATGATATAGATGCACATCATTGGGTCAAAGCTATGAAATGAATTAGATTCAATGTATTCCAATCAATTTTTAGGATCTTGTAAAGGCGTCAACGGTATTAAACTTGTTGTTTTGCAAATGGGTTTGAGAGGGAAGAGATGGATAGATGGAAAGGTTGAAACCTTTAAAGCAAGGCTAGTCACGAAAGGGTATACTCAAAAGAAGGTATTGATTATGAAACTTTTCACGGTAGCAATACTTAAATCTATCGAAATTCTCTTATCCATTCTTTGCTCATTATGATTATGAGATTTGGCAAATGGATGTCAAAATATTGCATTTCTTCTTGGCAATCTTGAAGAAGAAATCTATATGATGCAACCAAAGGTTTCATAGCAAGAACCAGAGCATATGGTATGCAAGTTGAAAAGGTCCATTTATGGACTTAAGCAAGCATCTAGGTCATGGAACATCCGGATTTAATCAAGCAAATCAAAATCATTTGGTTTTGAACAAAATCTTGATGAACCATGTGTGTACAAAAAACATCAAGATAAAGTAATAATGTTTCTAGTGCTTTTATATGTTGATGACATTCCACAATCATTAGAATGATGTAGGGGTAATGTCATCAGTAAAGGTTTGGTTGTCAAACCAATTTTATATATGAAGGACTTGGGTGAGGCTAAATTTATTCCTAGGGATCAAGCTTTGGCGAGATCGCAAAATAAGATGTTAGGCTTATCATAAGTGAATATATAGATAAGGATCTAGAACGGTTTAGCATGCAAAACTCCAAGAAGGAATACTTCCTTTTAGACATGGAGTTCCCTGCGTCGATGACCAAGGCCTAAGACTTAAGAGGAAGAAAATATGATGAGACAAGTTCCTTATGTACGCATTAGGAAGTCTCATGTATGCCATCTTTTTGGTACTAGACAGATATTTACTATTCGGTTGGCATGAGTCGTAGGTATCAATCAAATCGAGGACCACAACATTGGCAAAATTTGTAAAGCATATTCTCAGTATCTACGAAGAGCGAGAGATTATATGCTTGTTTGCGTAGTGAGGATTTGATTCCCATTGGTTATACAGATTTGGGCACTTTCAATCGAGATCTATATTTTAGAAAGTCCACATCGGGATGTGTATTCACCTTGGGAGGTGGAGCCATAACATGGAGGTGTCAAGCAATCTTGTATTGCGAGACTTCACCATGGAAGCGAATATGTTCTTGCTTATAAAAGTAGTAAAAGAAGGCTGTATGGCTTAAGAAGTACCAGGCCTTGGTGTGGCTGAGATGGAGCAAGCTCCCATTACTTTGTTTGCGACAGCCAAGGTGGGTAGTTGCACAATCAAAGATCCAGTCTGAGAAAGGAAAGCACATTGAAAGAAAGTTTCACATCATTAGAGATGTTGTTACTCGTGGAATGTGGTGGTAGCAAAAGATTGAAGCGCAAATAATCTATGATTCCTTTGCAACCTTGCCTCAAAGGACCTTCGAGTCACATTTGGAGGAATGAGAGTTAGATTAATGCACAATAGTCTTTAGGGCAAGTGGGAGATTGGGATTAGTGCCTTAAATCCTATTGTATGATGCTATGTGATATTATGTATGACATTATGTATGACTTAATATTGTGTTTAATAAAGTTGTTTATTATTATCTAAAATAATGGTAACATGAATATTCGGACATTATCATATAGTCCATGAGATGCATAGTATGTGATTTATTTGAAAAGTCTGGAAGATATAAATCACAAGTTTTGTAAATTCGAATTGTGTAGTTCGTGATCGGTGATGAGGGAATTAGGCGTTTCATGCAGGAGGAACTATAACATATTAACTAAGATGATTTGTCTTGATCATGGTGGTGACTTCTAGTTGATATGTTGATATGTTTTAAGGATTAAGACATATTAGGCCGGACGGCTGTGAGATTTATTATTCTCCCTAGGCTGTCAATTGAATAATAAATTTGCGACTTAACTATTCACACATGAACTCTTAATCTGAGAGGAATAATAGACTTGATCATGAAATGTAAGGTTACTTTTGATATATCGGAGTGAGATCTAAAAATGCAGTCAAAAAATATCTCAGTATGTTGGGCAACCACATTTAGTGTTGATGGAATTATATATTCTCAAGATGGAATTCATATTCTCTTAACGGAGATACAAAAATATTCCCTTGAGATAAGTTTAATGGGTTTGTTATTATTCGAGAGAGTTAGGCCTAACCACTTTAGTAAGACTAAAAAGTATATATTTATGGAATTGAATTTCATAAATATACGGTGAACTCTTTATAAAGAGGATTAAGCTAGGTACTCAAGGATAAGATGTAGTAATCTACAAAGTGGCAGTCTACATTAATGACTTTATGTTATTACGAATATTTTATGAAGGGGTTGCATGTACAATAAAGTCTTGGGATATAATATTAATGAGGCCTAGAGAGTGCAATTATATATTTATATAGTGGTATTAAATATAATTAATGGTAACTTTGGACTTGTCAAAGTTGAAAAGCGAAAGCCCATTGGAGCTAGTGTCTTATATGTTCCGCTTTTGGTCCACTCCAAGCCACATATATTAGAGCCCAATTGGAAGGCCCAAAGGCTAGCCCAATTAGATGTCAGTTATAAGGAGAAAACATACAGAATTTGATATAATGTCTGTATTTGTATGTGAGTGTTTGACACTCTTTCATTCTCTCTAGAACATACACATATAGCCCGGATTGAGGAGACCACACATCTTGGGCATCAAAATTGGAATTGGAGTGAAGATTGAAAGTGTTCCCAAGAAGAATTAGCCCCGATCTTCGGTTTGAATTTCACCGCATCAAAGATACCTCTCTTGTTCTAAATTTTGAAACACATAGCACATGTTATCTATTGCGAATGAAGTAGATCCGTTATTTTTCGCTGCGCATGCATTGCCTGTTCTATGGTTCTGCTATTAGCTGGTAGTGTCTGCTTTTGTCCTACATTGGATTAATTTTGCGTGGTCTAACATCACCCCTAAGAACATGCTAGAATTTTTAGGCCAAGCCTTAATTTGTTCTATTCAAACCTAGTGTGGACACCGCTATGACGCCCCTTGGGAAGGTGTTTTTAAAAATAAAAAGTAAGAAGATATCATCTTTGTTTTGATGTGCATGAATAAGGACAAGATGAAGTGATCATTTGGCTATATAGCTACTTTAGCATTCTTCATAATAACAATTACGTAAATGTTAGATGGCATGCAAGCCTCTGGGTGAGGAAATTGCAAAGAAAACATCAATGTCAATACTTGAAAAAATTTCAAAGCATTCATGGCATGCGAAGGCATTGTTAACACTCACTTGGCTTTTGCTGTGGACTATAGGGATTTTGGTTTCCTTTCTCTTCTTTACCCATCAAATAAAAGCGTTAGCCAGTAGAAATTTAAGTTAGGTGGGGCAAGATTAAAAGACAAGATTGAAACTAAAATTTAATCCTAAAGTTAATCAATAATAATAACAAAATAAATGAACCGCTATATGCAAATGTAATTGTCATACAATCTAACATAAAATGTAAACTTTAATTTATTTTTCACACCTAGCTTAATTTACTCAATTGCCTCGACAGAATTTTCATACTTTGAAGCATTTGCATGGTTTCTTCACACTCAAATAGTCTTGAATATATCTTTTTCAATATATGTAGTAGTGATTATTCGTCATTTGATCTTCTATTCGATTGTGTGTCGATTTTTAATTATGTTCATTGTTGAAAAAGCTCTTTCAACGTGGCGTACAATTGATAAGATCCAATGCCAAGGTCACTAATAGAGTAAACCAATGGATATGAAACACCCTCTTTCATTTCTACCATCTTTTAGCAAAATTTGTCCAATTCCACTTAAGTCTTGAAAACTCTTTAGTTATTGTATGTCGTGGATGTATGTCTTGAGATTAGTTATCAAGAAAGAAACTTGAAGCGTTGAAAAATCACTTGGATAAAACTAAGCAAGAAGCCGAATCAATTTCTCCTTGTTGAATCTTTGAAAATAAGGTATCATCTTGGTTGAACAGCAACCTGAAGTAATAATTCATAATTTTCAACGACTATTAAGTTCTACGAGGATTTGCATATCTATAACAATATAAAAAGAAGCTCCACTTGATAATGATGTGAATTTTCATGTTTTGAGCTTTGTCGGTAGGCGAGTTGATATAAATCATCCATATCGGGGACATCAATATTATTTTTGCACAAAAAATGCAAAAAACCTCCCCATCTAACTTTAAAGGGTTCACCATCATCTATGGCTTGCCAAGCATTTGCTTTGAAAATATTAATAGCTGTAATTCACAATATCTTGATCTTTTCAGTTTATAGTACACACTTTTATTTTAATTAAATACTTAATATACCAGCACCTTTTCATCAATGTAAAATTCAACTTGATTAAATGTTTGAACAAACCAAATAAAGATCATTTTTTCTGTCTTTGATTAGATCTAGCATTATTTTATAATAGTTTCAATCACATCAATTACGGAAAACATGTGAATAAGATTAGCAAGTGCACCATAATGAGAACTCAACGTGTATCTCCAGTCTTTTTAGACTCATTTCTTGTTCGAAACCATGACCCGGTTGAAATTTCATTATTTTTAGTGCTTCTGCTTTCGCCTTTGCGTTTTAAAGTAGAAGAATATATCCACCGACGTTTGCATGATGCTCCAACAATGTGAATACTTTTGCAACCAAGTTAAAAGGTTGCAATGCGGATGTGATTTTTGCTCGCAACTAATGTTAATTGAAGGCGATGTGCAAAGTAATGGACATAATAAACGGCCAGATTATCTTTCAAAATAAGAGTTTTTAGTCCACATTTAACTCACCTTACATGTTGCTTGCCCGTTGTAGCCTTGTCCACACCCAATCTACCCAATGCTTAAAGGCTTTGTTTATTAAATATTTCCTCAATTTCACTCTTTAGTGTCCTTCCGAGTTGTATTATTAACATGTGTAATGCCTAAAGCGCTCATTCACATGTCCAATTTCTAATCTACATAACACAAAGCAATTGCCAATTGTTCTTTAGTAGACATATCCGTGATTCATTCACTATAATAGCAAATAATGAGTCTCCTATATCTTTTAATAGCATTTATTGTCTCGGCTGGCTGCAACGTTGCTATTTCTTTTGGATATCGAGGGAGGGTCATTAGATGATTTTGGGCATTTTGAGGAATACTTTATCATTGATTTCTTTACCATTGTGGCTTTGCAAGAAACCGTAATAATTCAAGAAAATTTCCTTGATTATTGGAGTCTTTAGATTCATCATGGCTTGCAAATGCTAATCCTTCTTAGTTGTAGAAAACAAATACAATCCATTGATGCATTCAAAGCGAGTTCGATATTCCCTTTTCTCAACATCGATTGGTTGTTATAATTGTTTGAATACTTTGTTTGGTTTAACAAAGCTTCACATTTTCTTTGAGCTATATTATGTGCGTTAATTTGTGATCCCCAGCGTGATTTACCATAATTTCCTCTTTTTTTTTTTTTTTTTTTTTTTTTTTTTGAATCCTTGAGTAACAAATGAGTCTCCCCTCCTTGATCACCGATGTCGGGTCGAAAAAAAAGATAACAATATAGACAATATGTGACACATCTTTCGTAATGCTATATTCAACCAACTAGGATATTCTGAACCACAATGGATTAAATCAACGCTTTGTTTTGCAAATTGACTTTGTGGAAAATCATGGTCAAGCCCGGTTGACAAAATTTATTTGTAGATAATGCCTTCTAATTTGATCTCTTTCATTAGGATGATAGTTAAAAAAAATTAATTCTTAAACCGGGGATCCATTGAGAAGATTTGCAACATCCATTTCGATATGTGTTTGTTTAAGAAATTTTGATCCGGACTCATTATTATGATCATGATTCCCCATAATCTCAATTAAATATATATGTCATATCATTAAAATAAAGAAAAATAATTACCAATTTATGATTAAGAATAATCAAATTAAGATATCAATATAAATACAAGCGACTCGAACATATAATTTGAATTATAAATTCATGGTTAAGAATAGTCAAATCAAGAGATCTAAGTCTAAATATAAACAATTTAAACATATAATTTGATTCTTCAAAAATTAAATAAATAAAGTAAAAGTATTAAGAGTATGCAACCATACACAGCAAATATTTGAGCGTGACTTAAAGGCTTTTAAACCCGGTTTGAATACTTTTAGAAACTTCATAGAAACTGCAGGTACAAACCGAAAGGGCGGTATCAAAATAATTTTTTTTTCTTTTGGAAGGAAGTGTCTACTTGTTTACATTATATATACACTTTTTTTTTCAAAGAGTTTTATTAGGCTGTTGATTTTGATTCCTATTCCGTGTAGGTGTAGGCGTAGGTTTTTTTTTTCTTTTCTTTTTCTTTTAATCATTCTTAGGTGAGACCCATAGTTTTTATATTAAGAGTTGTGAAATGCGTTTTTGTTTTCAAATTCCATTAGGCTGCTGTGTTCAGACTCTATTCCAAATAAGGGTTGTTCTTTTTTCTTTTTTTTTAATCATTACTAAAGTGGGACCCATTGGTTTTATATATTAGAGTTGTAGTAGGAGTAGAAGTCTACTGAGAAAAGCAAGCTATTGAATTGAGAAAGGATTAGACAAGTTAGTACATGCTGACCGTAAAAATTTTTTTCTCTTTGTGTCAAGGGCAAATAAGACATTTTAGTTCAATATAATAGTATTATTAGTGAAAATTTTGAAGTTCAGGGAGGGCACCTTTCCCTCCCTCCGCCCCTAGACAAAGTGCCAAATCAGTGAGTATCTTGAAGGGATGCTAACATCTACACAGACTCCTGGTTTTCAGCACAGTGGAGAGATTGCTGAACTTAACAAACTGATCAATGCCACATTGAATGTTATTGAGCACATCTTAAAGTTGGAAGACCTAGCTGTTAAGCATGCTGAAGGATTTTCGGAATTGTCAGAAGCAGCCCTGCACCTATCCCATTAGATGTTGACTATGCTATCGACACTGTCGCAGCTTGCACAACTTAAATGTGTTGCCTCTTTAACGATAAAAACAAGTCTTTTGCCGCTGGAATTTTTGTATATATATTTGAATTCATTTGAGTAGAATTTCACTACCATAACATACTACTTATAATTTGGGTTTGACATAAAGTGAGTGTTCATCACTTTTCTTCTGCATCTCCTTCTTCTTCCCGTCTTTTTCTTCATCACTTCATCTTTCTCTTTTCTGCTTCTTCTTCACTTCTTCTTCTTCTTTGCAATATGTGTTTTGATGATTCTTTATGCATCAATGAAGTAAGTTTCTTCAATGTGGGTATTAATTCTTCTTGATATATTCATAACTGAGCAATAATTCCTCTTTTTGATTGTACAGGTCAAGATGTTCTTGTAATTAGTATTAAAACCCTTTGAAATAACTTAATGACACTGAAACCTAAAAAATGACCGGAAACGAGCCCGTAACATAAAAAATTACTTAAATACACTTAGAACCTAAAAAAATGACCGTACTTTTGTCACATTCGGTGGTACTCTAATTTTTTTTCTCATATTTGATAGTTTCATCGTCACATTGAGCAGTACCAACATCACATCTGATTGTACTTCTGTCACATTTGGTGATACCATTATTCTTTTCTCACATTTGATGGTTCTAATGTCACATTGGGCAGCACCAAATCACATATGATCATACTTTTGTTATATTCAATAGTTCTATTATTTTCTTCTCAAAAAAAAAAAAAAATAGCTCTATTATTTTTAGTTACATTAGGCAGTACCAACATCACATATGACTGTACTTTTATCGATTCATAATAATCTTGGTAATAATTAAAATGTTAACAATGAATCTTCCCAAAATAGTTATAAACTTGAAAATTAACAAAAATACCTGGAAATTAAGGACTTCAAAAAATAGTCCTAAAAATATATAAAATTACTAAAATACCCAAATTCCATGCAAATAAAGCACCACAACAAAGCTTGCACATCCAAAGCTTCTCATATAATAATTTTTTCTGCTATTTTTTTCTGGTTCACAGCTTGCATATCCAAAGCTTCTCATATAATAATTTGTCAAATACTAATTTTATTTTTGAACGATAGAAAATCAGTCTCCCTTTAAAAAAAAAAAAAAGATAATGCTAAAGATAAACATTCAATCTCTCATTCATTAAAAATAAAAACAATTTACTAAATCATAAACAATATCTCAGTCATCAATTTATACAAATCACTGTCATTTGAGTGACCGAACATAATCTTGTAGTGGAATTTTTCTAGCATTTTCTATTATTTTGGAATGTTGTTCATCTTCCTTTGAAAGCACTAGATTTGATGCCAACTTGTATCGAAAACGTTCCGACCAGTTCTCTTGCAAAAAGTAGACACTGTTGATGAAGAAGCAGCTTAAGCAAATTATGCAAAAACTGTAAAATATACTTCCAATAAATTTATTACCAAAAAGGTTAGATTCTCTTTGATAATTTTTGTATGCATGTGTTTAATAACATACATGCCGCAATCATACATGAGGTATGAACACGGTTCAACATTAATAATTTTAAATATTCACACAATAGTTATACGTATGTGCAAACTGGATTAGTGAAACATTCACACAATAGTTACACTCCTACACTAATTGTGCAGACTTTGAAATTCTTTGAGAGACAAAATTTGAAAATACATGCTGCCACCCAAACTGGATTAGTGAAAGGAAATTTCATACCAACCCTAAACCTGACATTAAAACGCACTAACTAAACTTGACCCAATATTAATATAAACATGACCGGCATATTAATACCAATCCTATTGGCTGAGTTCAAAGCATACCATAAAACAAAAGCCTAAACCCAGAAAACCTCAAACTTGGTTGCACAGAACACCTATTCCAAGAATCAAAACTTTTTACAAATATACATAAAAAATAGAAGTTCCAAATAACTTACATACATAAAAACAACTTAAATATAAAATCCCTAAGAAGGTGCATTCACTAACACAACATAAATTGTAGGATTCACAAAAATCAAATTATTATTGAAACAAGGCCAACAAGGCTTATGTCAGTGTTGCCTTCAACTTGCAATATTTTCTCTACTGGGAACTACTTAGACTTCTTGGATTCATTGAACTTTTGATAGTTTTTCTGGTATTTTACTTCTTTTTTGTTTCTTTAGGGGTTTCACCACCTTTTTTGAGCTTTTTAATTAAATAATATTAATTAAAAAAGGGGTTTTTTCTTTTAGGTACTAAACAAAAAAAATCAAGCCACAATAAATTCAACCTAGTAAAGTACATGCCAAACAATACTCGCATAAAATTACAATTCAAACCAATCAACCCAATTCAAAACATTTCAGTATTCTCAAGCTGCTCTTATGCTAATTGACCACAGGTCCGGCCGTTTGAGAAATTCATTAGACACCTAGAAAGCCACAAATCTTGAATTTTATAAGAATTGAATCAATGGACTACTATATTTATGTGGAGTATACTTACCAAAAACTATATCTATGCTAATTACCACAAGATTCTCAACCCAAAAAATGGTTTCTCTCTAATTACTAGAATTCCCGAAAGGTGACAGACTCAAATATGTCCCCTGACAGATTTGGGGACTTAATATGACAATAACCATTCTGTTTAAGGAAATCCATTAGCAATTAAACTTAATTCAGATCACAGGAGAGCCATGAACATTAGCTTTCATTCTAATCATCTTCGGCTTGGAAGCCGATCTCAATTCTTTTATAATGAAATTTCTAATCATAACCTGCACAAATATCACACAATAATTACAAATTACCAAAACACGGTCAAACCATATCATTTCAACACGAAATTCGATGCCTATGTTGATACTACACATCACATATCAATACGTTCATCACAATCAAACCATAGAAATATCAAAAGGGTTTATAGATAAGTGATAGAATTTAACACGGCCACAACCTGAAAATCATTTACATCATTGAAGTATACAAAACATGCATACATACATAACTAGTCAATGAAATAAAATACCTAATTAGTCAATAACCTAAATATAATTTTACCCGACTCTAGACATGATGGCCTTGTTTCTATAGAAAAAAAACCTAAATATAAAAACCTAGATAAATTAAAATATAAACCCATATCAGCGTTAATCATATGCAAAGAGAGAACCTGAAGATTGTGGGTGGCGCCGCCGATCTAGAATGGAAGAGAAGAAGCGCCGCCGAATTGGATTGGATGTGGGTGCGCCGCTGATTTGAGGTTAGATTGGAAGAGAAGAAGCTAGAGAATGGCGACGCCGATTTGAGGTTGTGGGTGCGCCGCCGAATTGGATTGAAATTTGTGGGTGCGCCGCTGTCTGGTTCTTCTACTGTGGGTATGGGTTTGTTTAGCAGCTGTCTGGTTAGATTGGAAGAGAAGAAACTAGAGAGGCAAACGTGAGACAGAGCTGGAAGAAGATGAGACAGAGCTAGAACATGAGACAGAGTAGGAAGAAGACGAGACAGAGCTAGAGAAAAGCGTTGATGAATGTTGATTCATTATTTTCTCTCTTGTTTTGTTTTATTTTTTGTTTGGCTTATATATATAACCCATTTAACCGGTTACCAGTATCCTTTAAAATTGCTTGAATGGTCAAGATGAAAACAATATTGTATTAATGGTTCAGATTTAGGTGGGTACCGTACCCCCCATTTTTTTTATTGGGTACAGTAGAATGACCCGTTGTTTGGTGGCCTATATTATATATGCCGTTGTTTTGTTTATTTATCGTGAGGTTTTGGCTTTTTGGCCAGTTGGTTTGCTGTATAAGCTACTCGCTCCATCCTATTTAAACCACGTTTTAGAAAATTTAACTCAAAAAAGTGTTTAGAAAAATAGGGAGTGTTTGATAGAGGAGTTTGAGTAATGTTGTTTGGGTATTTTTGATATATGTGTGGGTGAAAAAGTACGTGGAAATATGTGTAATGTTGTTTAAAATGCTCAAAAGTGTGTTTGAACTTACCTACCAAACAACCCCTTAATCTTTTAAGAAATTATTTAATGTAATGTGCGAATAAATTTTCAAAAAAAAAAAAAAAATTATTTATTTTGTAAATAATATAAAACTAAAGCCTTATGATAATGCTCCATGTTATTTTCGGAGCTTGGTTTGTTTGTTTACGTCTTCTCTCTCTCTCTCATCTACTAATTAAAATTAACTAACTTACACCAACATGTAAGTAAAATAAGGGATGCTTATCTAACTTGGATCTAAAAAGTAAAAACACAAACATATACCTAGGTAACTTAATGGAAATATCAATTGTCTTACCTTGTATCAAGGTTTTGAAACCCGGACCGTTCATTGAACCGTAAAAGGGAGAGGTTCAAGGTTTTTAAGGTCGAACCGAGGTTGAACCGAGGTCGAACCGTGATGACGTCATAAATAATTAAATATATTAAATTAGTAAAAATAAAAAATTAACTAAAATATAAATAAATATATTCTTATTTTGACTTACAATTTCAGAGTTACTGTTTTTATATATATATATATTTATATATATAGTCTTAAAATTTTAAGTTCATATTTCAATCTCTAAGCCCAAATATCAATTCAATAATAATAATAATAATAGTAGTAGTAGTAACAAATGAACAATAATTTGTGATGGTAAGAATCAATAAAATTGGAGACTATTTGTGATGGTAAGAATCAATTCAAAAAAGTCTTGCCGTGTTTGGTTGTTGAAAAGTAGAGTGTTTGGGGTGAATATTGTTAAAATATGAGTTTATGCAACACTATGTAATATATTAGTATGTGGTAAGTTATTGATAGAAATGAGGAGAGAGAGTTAATTTGGCAAAATAAAGACCGAATTTAGAAGTAATTCCACATTCCTATTTCCGAATTCAACTAAAAATTTTGGACAAATGGGACCAACTTGACACTGTAATTAGGTATTAGAAAAATCGAGTTGGATTGAAGTCTTGTATATATAATTAATTATCCTAAAGATACTTTGCGTGTCCTACTCTTACCTACTCCCTAGGTTGCATTATCACTCTGACAGACTCATCAACACCACCTCAAATTTGACAAACAAAACATCACTCTCCACCACATATTTCAAAACCACCAAATTATCTAATTGACCAAAATCAAAAGAGAACAGAAACTAGAAAAAGCAAATCTAACATTTGCAAGAATTAGCACACGGATGCAGTTTCTTCATCCACTTGCAAGAATCAGCACACGTTTTCTCTCCACCTTCAAAATCAATTTCAGCCTCCAAAGCAACGACAAGGTACTGAAATCATCTATCTTCAAATCAACTCTAGAAGTTCTAGAGACACAAGCCTTGAAGAAAAGAGTTTCAAATGGCAGCCAAACTTTAGCTTCGTCCACAAAGACCTGAATTTGTGCTTTCTTTTCTTTGTCGTCTTCTTCTTCTTTGTGTTTTTTATTTTATTATTTTATTTTATTATTTTTATTTTTATCCTTACAAATCAATGGTTCCAGATCTGAAAAAAAGAGAAACCGTCCGAACCTTAAAAACCGGCCACGGTTCTCAAAACCGTATGGTCCGTCCACGGTTCGCACGGGTCCCTACCTTTTTCTATAGAGCGGTTCTTGAAGCTAAAAAAACCGCAAAACTGAGAGGTTTGAGGTTTTTCCGGTCGAACCGTACGGTTCGGTCCGGGTTTCAAAACCTTGCCTCGTATACAATGCAAAGGTTTTTAAGAAATATGAAAAGAGTTGATTGGTAAGCAATCCTATCTCTAACTTAATGGATATATAACCACTTTGAAATATATAGAAGACAATTAATAAATGAGATGAAAGACTGTAAAAATAGGAAAGAAGCAAATGAGAGAGAGAGAAAGAGATGCTGAATATTTTGGTTTGGGGAAATAGAAAGGGCTAAATATTTTAGTCCCAAAAATTTAGAGCATTCACATTGGTGGAGGCAAAAATTTGCCTATTTACCACCTACAAAAGTTACTTTATCTATTTTACCTCTTAACTTTACAATACATCTAACATCAGTGGATCTATATTTTTAGTTATTTGATTAAAATAATACAAAAAACTCATTAAAATAATAATAAAAACATCCCCACAAACTTCTGGAACCAACCACAACCACCACCACCACCACAACCACAGCCCACAACAGAGAAAAAAAAAAAAAAAAAAAATCAACCAAGCCCACACCCACTTGACCCACCAGGCAACACCCACACCCACCTCCACGAACCAATGCTGACGAACCCACATGAACACACCCACCCACCCATGCAGACATCGAACCCAATGACCCACTCACAGTGATCTACCCACAAACCCACCCATATAGACACCATATTGAATCCAGCGACCCACCCACAAACCACACTGTCCCACCACAGCACAGCACACCAACCACACCACACCACACCACAGCTGATGAACCAACCACACCACAACCCACTGATGTCGATGAACCCAACCGATGCCAACGATCCAACCACACCACAGCCCAACGACCCACTGATGCTGATGAACCCAGCCAGCCAGCCACCCTCAAGACCGATCTACCCTCCACCATGATCCTACCCACAAGAGGGAGATGAGGGAGGCGCTAAAGAGAAAAAAAAAAAAGTGAGAAGGAAAAAAAAAGATGAAAGGAGAGAAGCCGGAGAGAAAGAGAAAGAAAGAAAAAGAGAATATTATTTTAATGGGAAGTTTAATATTTTTATTTTTTTTTGTGTTTAGCTTCTTGCTACAGTGCACAGCCATCTATGGCTGTGCACTATAGATGAGGAGATAAAATTTTTAAGTTTAGCTCTACCATTGTAGCTCACTTATTAGAATTGGTGGTGCTAAAAATAGCTATATAGCTATTTAGCACCACCAATGCTAGTGCTCTTATAGAGCTACAATGACTCTTCATGTGTGGAGAGCTACTGTAACTCAAACCTCAGTATGTTGGGCAGCCGCATTTAGTGTTGATGGAACATATATTCTCAAGATGAAATTCATAATCTCTTAACAAAGACATAAAATATTCCTTTGAGATAAGTTTAATGGATTTGGTTATTCAAGAAAGTTGGGCCCAACCACTTTAGTAAGTTGTTACTAAAGTATATATTTATGAAATTGGATTTCATAAATATATGATGAATAACGTAAAGGATTAAACCGGGTACTCAATGATTAAAATGTAGTAATCTTCAAAGTGGCAATCTACATTCATGACTTTGTATTACTACGAATATTTTAATGAAGGGGTTGCATGTACAATAAAGTCTTGGGATATAATTTATAGATAAGGCCTAGAGTGCAACTATATTTATATAATGGTATTAAATATAGTTAATAGTAACTTTGGACTTGTCAAGAGTTGACAGAAAAGCCCAAGGCCCATTGGAGCTAGTGTCTTATTGGTCCCTTTTGGTCCCACTCCAAGCCACATACTAGAGCCCAATTGGAATGGGCCAAAAGGCTAGCCCAATTAGATAATCAGTTGTCTATGAGGAGAGAAACATACAGAATTTCATTAAAGGGTTTTTCATAAGAGTCTTTCATAAGAATTCTCATACGCAATGAAATGGTTTATATGTGAGTGTTGGACACTCATTATTCTCTCCTTGGAAACTGATTGAGAGACCACACATCTTGGGTATTAAGTGGAATTGGAGTGAAGATTAAAAGTCTTCCCAAGAACTTCTGATCTTCGTTTTTGAATTTCACCACACCAAGGTACGCATTCTTTTTCTCAAATTTTGAAACTTACATAGTACATGTTATCAATTGCAAATGAAGTAAATCCATTAATTTTTCCGTTGCGTATGCTTTGTATGCGATACAAACATGTATTTTTTCCAACAAATGGTATCAAAGCGGTCTTCAATTTTGAATTGTATAACATGTTTTATGAGTTTTGGAATTAGAGATTATAGTTTCATATTGTTTGAAGATTATGCATTTAATTTTCTGCATGGTTATTGAAACTATGATTTGATAAAAACTGATATTGATGTTATGATATTGTTTAAATTTGAATTTAAGTATGTTAAATTGATCTTTAAGGCTATAGCATCAATGAATTTCAGTTTTGATATCATTCTCTGACTATCATGTTCGTATGTTAGTTGTTTGTTCAAGAAAAACCGTAGAAAACTGCCTTGGAAAATTTCTGGAAATTCAGTTTTCACGAGTTTCGATCGATCGAAAATTACTTTCGATCGATCGAGTGAAACAGTGATCAAACTTTCTTAAATAAATTGATTTTCGATTGCTAGTCGATCGATCGAATTTGTTTTTCGATCGATCGAGAGGCAATTTCGATCAATCGAAGAAGTCAGATGGTCAAGTTCGAATTTTTTTAATTTTTTTGATCGATCGAGGGGTACATTCGATCAATCGAAAGAAGGAAAATCAGAATTTTTCTAAGTGTTTTCACATAAAGAAAGTTTCTGTCTGAATTTTGTGTTTTCACTATTTTTCATTACACCTTTTTCGCGGGAAGAGCTTAGTCGCGAGATTCTCACGAAAATGCATTTGAAGGGAATTTTGAATATTTTCTAAATGTTTTCAAATGTATAAGGTGTAAGGCAATGTGTGATGTGATTACACATGGTTCTAACTAAAAGACCTAATGAGTTCAAAGATGGTAGTTAAATAGAACTCTTAGTCATAGATTGTTTTATGATTAAAAGTCCTTAATTTATTTTAATTAGAAGTTTTTAATGAGATTAAAATTCTAATTAAAGTTATATAGTTTCTAATGAGATTATAATCTTTTATTTAGTAAATTAAGGATAGAGTTCTTTTTAACTAGTTTTTGATCCATTAGTGTTTAAGGAATCCTAAATAGTTTAGGACTTCCATTTTAGTTAGTGATTCTAATAAGATTAGAGTCTACAACAAGTGCAAGGTTGTTAATTGTGATGGGATCAAAATTATTTAAAGAAAAACCCAAATAATGAGTGGGAGTTTTGAAATAGCCCTTTTGTTAAGTTTATTGTAATGTGAATAGATACCTTGTCTTGACTTCGAGTCTTGCATTCCATGCGGAGGGTATTTACTTCACGGATTACAAGGTCAAACTTCTTTGTGATTGCGCGAATGTTCGTTACGCTATAGTGACGTGACTTAGTTACATCACATTAAATTTAAACAATTAAACACATTTAATGTGTAGGGTTAAAATTGTGATTAGATCACAATGATTTCATGACAATCCACTTGTTTTAAAATTTCTAGTGGGAGAAAGATACAAGGGTTGGATCTCACGGCCTCCATTATCGGTTCATAGTAGTGTGGGTAAGCACCTCGTCTTGGCGTATATGTCTCGCAATCCCAAAGGAGGGTGTTTACTTCATAGTGCTACAAGATTGAACTTACCCGTTTAAAGTAGTGTGAACAAGCACCTCGTCTTGGCGTATATGCCTCGCGATCCCAAAGGAGGGTGTTTTGTTTCATGGTACTACAAGTTTAAACACTATAAAGGGAGATGAAATGTGGCTACACATGATTCTAGATAATGGTATACACTAGACTAAGTGTAATGTTAACCTCCCAAAGGAGCTATGTCATTATTACTTAGAGGCTAAAGGTAATTTGGCATATTATTAGTGTATGATGAGAGTTATCATGATAGCACTAATAATGAGAATAATTCTCAATCAATTAATGTGTTTATGATAAACTTACTACCAAGGAATTATAGACATGGATTGGGTTGTCGTTGCACCTAGTATAGTATGTTTTTCGGGTTCCATACTATATGGTTATGGATGCAAAATATAATGTCCCTGTATTTAAGTTCATAGTCTCAAAATAAAGTTGTCATAAATTTTGTTCTCTAGCTATTATTTTAATTGAATCACATTAACTAAGAAATAATTTTGGACATGGTGCTTAAAGGAGTTGAAGTACATATTTATGTTTTGATTCAGCATTGTCATAATTTCCTATACATGATGCATTTATGGAAGATAGCTTATGATGTGATCATAGTCTCCATTGAAATGCTTAAATGTTACTTTGGCTTTTATCTCAATTGTGCTACAGCATGAGATGCAAGAGTTAGTACTAGACTTAGACTTTATATTAAGTCTAAATGAGATGTTTTGGTATGAAATATCGTGCTACTAGACAATATTCAATATAAGTCATTTTGAGTGCCAAGAAAAGCTTAAGGAGTTCCATTTCCACATCATTTTATGAAAATATTTTTATTTTAAAATGAATTGGAATTCTTGGATGTAGAGATTAATTGTTAATCTCATATGGATATAATCCATAAGTCCTTGTTAGAATCATTTGATCAATTCAGATTGTTTTGAAAATAAATTATTTTTTTTATATTATCTGAATTGATGAGTGAGTTCTACGCAACGGAAGACATCCTAAAAGCTAAGGCTAGGATCAATATGATTTAATTCGAATTCTTAGCCTGAACCAAAAGGTAAGGGTGGTAAGAAGAAAAATTATATAATACCAAACAGTTAGGCAAGCAAGTTGCCCTAGTAGTTGCCAAAAGGAAATTAAACTCAAAAGTATGACCAAAGGAAAGTGTTTCTGTTTTGGTTAAATTAAGCTTTGTCCATGATTGTTTTCTAGATGAGAATTTACATGTTTTACTTTTTAAAGAGAAAGTTTCCATCATTTGGTATTGTATGTTTTGACACTTATGTCTAGATCTTATTAATCTAAATGGTATTCAAGATTAGTGAAAGATGGGCTTTTAGAACCATTATTTTTGTTATATTCCCAATCTATGAATTCTATTTAGAGGATAATATGATCTAGGACTCCTTTATTGTAAAGGAATATAGTATTAATGACTTCTTTAAGTCAATGCATACATGAAGGAAGAATAAGACTCTTTTAGAAATAGTAAAGTACATGATAAGTATTTTCATTTGCTTATTTCTTTTGGAGATATACTCTTATAATTATTATACATTTTCTAAAATTGATTTCAAAAGTTTGTTCCTATGACATTTGTAAAATTGTGGATTGGGTTAAAACCTAGTATATAATACTTACACTTTTGGAAATGTCTAGCACTTATGTTAGAAAGGAAGTTTGACAAATTGAAATCAAAAGGTAGAAAAATGTATGTTTATGTTGGGTATCCAAAAGAAATTGCAGAAGATTGTTTTGGTAGTTGTAAAGAAGACAAGATGTTTGTAAAGTACAAATACAAAGTTCTTGATGATGAATATGTGAATAATCTTAAAGAATTGTTCTAGAAGAAAAATGTCAGAATTTGTTGTGAGACAACTATAAAATACATTTAGAAATGAGATGGTTGTATTAGATACACCACAACGTATTATTCTATATATATATATATATATATAGCTATTACACCGGTACAATATCGTAGTGGGAGGATTGTAATATCATACTTTTGGGATAAACTTTTAAAGTCATTCCACAAGGATATGAATTTGATCTTCGGTCCTACGTAGAGGCAATAGATGATATGAATATGAATTATTGGATCAAGGTTATGTGAATAGAATTAGATTCTATTTAAAGTCTAGAACTTGTAGAGGCGCCTATTGGCATTGAGCCTATTGTTCTCAAATAGTTCTACAAGAAAATGAGATTGATAGATTTGAAGGTGCAAACCTTCAAAGTCAAGACTAGTGGCAAAAAGATTTATTCAGAAAGAAATGGTTCGATTATGAAAAGATTTTTTTCACTAATAGTCAAGTTTGACTCTATCTAGATTCTCTTATCCATTATATTTCATTTGGATGAAATATGGCAATGGATATCAAGAAAACTTCTTTTAGTAGCAATCTTGAAAAAGACATCTATATGATGTACCTAGACTTGTACATAGCAAAGAACCAATAGTGATTAGTATGTAAGTTGCTTAAATTCTATTTATGGAGTAAAGCAAGCATATGAATCATAAAATATCATCTTTGATCAAGCAATCAAATTGTTTGATTTTGATCAAGTATTAAAAGACCTTATGTGTGTAAAAGCTATATAGAATAATAAATCTCATAATGTATGTTGATGACATTCTAATCATTTAGAATGTTATAGAGTTATTGTCATCAATAGAGTTTTTGTTGTCTAGTCTAGTTTGATATAAAGTACTTAGGAAAGACTAGTCACATCCTAAGAATTAAACTTTGTTAAAATTCAAAAATTAGGATGTTGGGTCTATCTCAAACTGTTTAAATAGATTAGATTCTAGCCAAGTATAGCATGTAATACTTCAAGAAATGATTCTTTCCTTTTAAGTTTGAAGTTCCTTTATATAGGATTATAATCCTAAGACATATAAAAGAAAGAGCATATTAAGACGGTTCCTTATATCAAATCGATAAGAAGTCTTTATTCTATGCTAAATACTAGGCTAAATATCTATTTTGCGGTGGGCATAGTAAACAAATATCAATTGAATCAAAGATCACTTAATTTAGTGGGAGTAAAGCATATACTCATATATCTTAGGACAATGAGGGATTATATGCTTATCCACCAAAGTGAGGTTTTGATAGTCACTGGATGTACAAATACTGACCTATAGTTTGATTGTGATTCATGAAGTTGGACTTCAAGATATGTGTTCATCCTAGATGGTGAAGATACACGTGTGATTCATGAAGTTGAACTTCAAGATATGTGTTCATCCTAGGTGGTGATGATACACATTAAGCGTAAGTATTATCTCATTAGAGAGATATGAGTACTTAAGAAGTAGTAGTAGAAAATATAATTTATGCAATAAATCTGGCTGTAACTTGTTTCCAAGCCTTGCCTTAGAGTAACTATGAAATACTCTAAAGGGAGATAAGTGTTGGACATATGATAAATTGTCTTTGAGTGCAAGTAGGAGATTGTTGGGGTTTATGCCCTAAAATCCAATTTATTGGTATGTCATAAATAATTAAATTGTTTAATTATATGAGACTATTTATAAATGAACTAATGGGACATTATCTTAGTTCATGAGATGCATAGTATGTGATTTATGTGATTTAGTCAAAGAAGATATAAATCGCAAGTTCTTTATAAACTCAGAATTTTAGTTCGTAGTTGGTGATGAAATTGGGCGTTTCATCTGCGAAAACTATAACATATCAACTATGATGATTTGTCTTAATCATGGAAGTGGAGACTTCTAGTTGGTATGTTGATATGTTTTAAGAGTTAAGACATATTGAACTGGACCACTGTGAGATTTATTATTCTCCTAACGACTGTCAAATGAATGATAAATCTCACGACTTCTATTTACATCAACTCTAAATCCTAAGAGAATAATGGACCTGATCATGAAGTGTAGATTGCTTTGATATATCAGAAGTGAGATCTATAAGTCTTGGAGTTGGTACTCTCCCAAATGGAGAGAAACATGATTTTGAAGAGTCTCGTGATGATATTATTAGGCCTAGTGGAGATGATGATCATTAAAAAGAGAAAATTTCAACCTAGAGCTTGAGAACTCTAATAAGGTTGATAAAAATTGTATACTATGAACTGAAGGTCACAATTACTCTTTGAAGATTATGGAAATAATTAAAAACAAAGTATGCTACAATTTGATCATAACTATCACAGATGTGTATTTTTATTAAACATGAGAATTATAGACAATGTTATGTTTCAACTTTCTATAACAAGATTGTTATAATTTTTATCCAAAAATAATTGTTTATAAATTTACTATATATAAATTTAAAGAAATTAAAATTATTAAGTAAAATTTGAACTTACTTTGTCCAATTGCGTCATCTATTATAGTTGATAAGTAAAATATATTGCAATTTTGAATATATAAACTTTTCATTAGAGATTATTATATAATATATTTGAAAAATGTATGCTTCATTTTAACTTGGCACACCCTTAGAGCATTCTCATTAGTCTGTGTAAAATTTTCTATCTATTTTAGTATAAAAATCCGCTTTTTCAATTTTACACAATCACTTGTCAAAACATCCCACATCAGAATATCTATTTTACATCAAATTTTATTAAAATATTAATTTTTAATTATTCTCCCAAAACATTTCTCTCCCCTCCTTGGCCAAAAACCACCCCTTCAAGGATAAAACAGAGACTTCAACTCTAAATCAACCTCTATAATAGATAAAGATGCAGCCAGTTCTTATCTAAAATTCATATTGAGGATAAAAATAACTTCAGATGATGTATTTCAAATATTTGTTTTCAAATAATTTATTGTGTATGTTCTCATAGCCCCATCAACCAAAGTTTCCTGCAAAACCCAAAACCCATCTCAAAAATCAAATCTTACACAAAATTTCCAACAAATCTTAAATAAAACCCAACTTCTCAAATATCAAAAACCTAAAACCTAGCGTTATAAGATTCTGAAATATCAAAACCCAGCTTTTGCGTTTCCAGCAAAACCCAAAACACAACAAAATTTCCAACAAATCATACCCATACCCTACAATTTTAGGCTATATACTATGAGAAAGAGAGAAATTGCAAACTCTAAAAATCACTCATCCACCAAAATTACCGCATCTGAACTTCCACACATACCAAAACTCCATTTATGAACCAGAAAAATTTAGAAGCCCAAGAATGAAGATGATAAAATATTTTAGTGTGATCTCCAACTCCAAGCCCAGAGAAGCAGAATCAAGGAGACGATCTTTCAAAGATGGGCATAGATGATTGTTGCTTAGACGAAGAGAGTGTGCGTGAGATTGAGAAAGAAAAGGCTTCGGAGCTAGAGGAAAAGAGAGAGAAGTTGAGAACAGTCTGACTTGGTGAGAGAAAAAATAATAAAAAAGTGAAATGCAAAGCTATAGTAATCGTGTAAATTAATATACACGGTTTTTTTACGCGATTATTGTAGCAACAATGGAAATTTGCACAAATTTAGCTCCACTGATGTGGGTCATTTTTGGAGTAAAATGTGTAAAGTTGTCTACTCTTTCTATTTTGGAAGGATTGATGCGGTTGCTCTTACGTTTTATGTCTAAACTCAAGAGGTATGGGCTTAATTGTGCTTGAAACTTTTAACTACATTGCTCCGTGTATGGATTTGATTTGCAGTGCAAGCATTTTATTTTAACTAAGCAGTACAAGATTGACTACTATGGAAAGGTTTAATTATTGCAAAGACAACTGCTACAGCCTACATGTCTCTCCACGAAGAACCTTTTTTTTTTTTTTTTGGGTTTATTTCACACACACGACTAAGGAATTGTTGAAAGCCGTTAAATTCATTAGTACTTGGAATCAATTGTTCATGTTCTTTTACCATTTTCATCATTATGTTTTTGGACGAAAGATGTCATTAATCATATTATATATATTATTATTCAATGTTTTAGTCTTAGATGATGCCACTTTATATTATAACTGAGTAACTGACCAATGCTCTTGTTTTCTTCTCCTCCAGGTGATCCTACTCCAACACCATCAACTGGCTATCCCATAGGTCTTTCTCAAAGTATATTTTCATATGAAGAATTAGCCATGGCAACTAATGGTTTCTCCGAGAACAACTTTATTGGTCAAGGTGGTTTTGGTCATGTCCATAAAGGGGTCCTTCCAAATAAGAAAGTGGTTGCAGTTAAACAGCTGAAATTGGACAGTAAACAGGGAGAGCGTGAGTTTAGGGCGGAAGTTGAGGTCATTAGTCGTGTCCATCACAAACACCTTGTTTCATTGGTTGGATATTGCATTTCTGGGGAACAAAGATTGCTTGTTTATGACTTTGTCCCAAATGGTAACTTGGAATATCATCTGCATGGTAAGTCATTTTCTATAATTTCAATCTTCTTTCGGGCAATTTCCACTAACTTATCTTTGTACTTTAAAATGGTTTTTGCTTGGAATAAGGGAAAAAGATGTTTGTTGATTTTAGGAGACAGCTTATCGTTGTTCATATTATTAGAGCCAATAAAAAATTATAAGGTTTTGTGACAAAGAAAGAATGTTAAAAGAGAAATCCTGTGGCTTGTAAAACTGCATAACAAAACATGTGGCTAGTATTAACGGTAGTAGAACTGGTAAACGAAATTAAAAAAAGTAATTAAATTAGGCATACTTTTAGAAATAGATATAATATACAAAAAAATCATTTATTTTCTCATGAATTCTCTACTTAGTGATACAAGAATACAGCAAGACTCCAAAAGAATACAGGCTTAAATGTGAAGCCTGTATTCTTTTGTAATCAGTAATTAAGTGTTGGATCACAGATTATTGTTCGGATTTTTACAATTTGAATTGGTAGTCTAACATTTTTATGTACGGTGAAACTACTATAAAGCGTTTTATTGGAGCAAATTGACATTGCAGGATTGAAGAGACCAACTATGAATTGGCCAACTAGACTAAAAATAGCTATAGGCTCTGCAAAAGGATTGGCATATCTGCATGAGGACTGTGAGTTCTCTTTGTTTACCACATTAATTGCGAACCTTATGAATATTTTCTTGTTATAGATTATGTCTCCTTTTGAGCTCAATGTATCTTCAGGTCAGCCCAAGATCATACACCGTGACATCAAAGCAGCTAATATTCTTCTTGATTATAATTTTGACGCAAAGGTTAGGTTTATTAGTAGTTTCATGTGATTCTTGGTTTAAGTTTCAAATATATCTATCTGTGTTGAGATAGTGAAATTTTGATAACAATTATGAATGTAGCAAATAGTAGTAGATTTTTACATATTAAAACTCAAGATCATACACCGTGAAAACTTTTGAAACTCAAGCCTTAGAGACTTGAGTTCCAATGTAAAGAACTTGAATCCCTGGAACTTAAATTACACTAGAGACTTCAAAAATAAATATCATCTCATGATTTTCTCCATGGGATCAAGTTCCCTTTTTGGAACTTGAGTCTCAGAAACTAGAGTTTCAAACGTGACCACACAAATAATGTGTTAATTTTGGTCACATAACTAATTAATTTGTTTGCAAAATTAGCTTAACAAGTAAAATCAGCCACACTTTACTAAGAAAATAGAGAGATTACAATAGTAGCACAAAGTCACAAAACTAAAAAAGATAGTACTCAATGCTCAAAAATCTCACTTTTATGGTGTCTGAGAGAAGCTATGTTAGACAATCTTACCCTTAATTTATTGTAGAAACTAATTCTTAGACTTGAACCTGCAACTTGTCATTTTTGATGAACGACACTTGCATTGTACCAAGAGGCTCAAACTCTCTATCACCGTAACTAGCACACCACAAGAAATCGTAATTCTTTGAGTCTAGCATACAAAAGGCCCAAAGTTATGTGTGTAATGTGACACCCATATTTGATTTGGGTATTGTCTAAGTGTGTGTTGTGTGGATGTGTGATGAGTTTTACATCGGACATTTATCGAGTAAATATGAGTTTTATTAACAACTACAAAGATCCTAAAATTAATAATAGAAATGGAAGGTATGACTAGCTAATATAAAAATTAAATCAGATGTGAAAGACCAAAATAAAAATTTTAAAATGTAAATTACCAAAATGAAAACAATTCCAGGATTAAAACTTAAAAGTGTACCACCCTTTTTTCTCTCATATTCGTTTACTCATAACAAACAAATGGTTTGCATGTATTTTGTACGTAGGTGTTTGCATGGCATAAATTACGTAGAAAACCTTCATATTTCATCTAATACTTAAACTACTTCTCCAAAACCAACTTCTATGACATGATTTTGGGCTTTCATTCAGGTTTCAGATTTCGGGCTTGCTAAGTTTTCATTAGATACTGTGACTCACATCTCAACTCGGGTAATGGGAACTTTTGGGTAAGCTCCATTTCTGTGTTCTTTAGACAATGCTAAGGTGCTGTCATGAAGTTTATTTGAAGCAGTCTAAATGCTATAAAGCAATGATAGCTTGGCTACTTCATTTCTAATTAAAAAGTTTTGTATTAGTTGCTTCTGAATGTCTTGAAATGATGTTGTATTCATCAAATGCAGTTACTTGGCTCCGGAGTATGCTAGTAGTGGAAAGCTCACAGATAAGTCAGATGTCTTCTCTTTTGGGGTTGTACTTTTGGAGTTGATTACTGGACTCCAGCCTTTCGATAAAACTCAATCTTTCCCTAATGATAGCATGGTTGAGTGGGTGTGTATACCATTTCAAAGTAGTAGTCCCTAATGTTTCATTATTCTTTTTACGGTCCTATTCTGCGTGTTTGTATCTATGTGTGCCTGTCTGCATTTGTCTTGCCAATATCAGGTGGTCATTTCAAAAAAAAAAAAAAAAAAAGAAGTAATGAAAAGAATTTGAGGGTACCTACTGTTGAGAAATTTAGACCCTGGTTGATATAATTAACAAGTTTTAAATCCAAGTTGTCAATTAGATTTATTATGAATAATACTTGTTAAAATAAACAAACATCAATATCATGTCAATAATGAATGCAGCGGAAAAGTAAATAAGACAAGATATGATGACCTAGGAAAACCAATGAAACTAACCAGTTTCACAATAAAAAACATGGGAGGAAACCTTCCCGAAAAGCAATTCACTATAGTAAAGAGAAGTTTCAGATCTAGTACAAAACCTTTATTCCTAGACTTTACAATCCCCGTAGATTAACTCACAGTAGAAACTTTCTACCATTTCATAACTTCAGAACTCTTTAATATATGAACGCCACCCTTTGATGATGCACAAATCCCAGTACGTGACTAACCAATTGCGCGGATCCTAGTACGCGACTTCAATCACCAACTAGAAGAAGATGTTGGCTGCAAAGTTCTTCACTTCATCAACAATGAAGATCAAGAAGCACTTGGTTACAAAACCCTAAGGCGCAAAGACGCAGTAGCTTCTTTCAGAGAGAATAAGGCATCAGTAACCTTTTGAATGTATTCTCCTTGTATTCTCTTATGCGACGGCCTCTAAAATAAGCCTTATATAGGTCTAGGGTTGTGAGAAAAGAAACCCTACACATACATGTCATCATGGGCTAAAAATCAGATTTGAAAATCTGAATTTCGTAAGGCTCAGTAATTCTCGATCGATCGAGGAGGTTTCGAGGAACATCTCGATCGATCCACCAGGTGTCGAGAAGCTATCGAGGAGACAGAAGATTTCTCGATCGATCGACCAGTTATCGAGAAGGTGTCGAGATTGCGATAAGAAACACCTTAAGAGCTCGACAGATAGCCTAGCTGTCGAGGAGGTGTCGAGAAGCTATCGAGCTTTAAAAACTCAGCACTTCTTCACTTGAATCTTGGACAGACTTGCATGGCTTCAACACTTGAACTTGAAACAAGGTTTCTTGAAGTATTGAACACATCCTAGATCTACCCAAATACAAGTAAAGTGCGTTTTGTCAAAAGATAAGCCAATTACATAAAATATGTCCTTAACACCTACTACCTACTACAAATAGATGCATAGTAATTCGTTGAGTTGAATTGTTTTTGTACTAGATAGTTGGATAATAATTCTAAGTGTATCTTCATTTAGTATAGGCACTTATGATTTAGAACAAGATATGAGATTTAATTTTTATAATTTATTAATTTATGATTTTTTTGTTGTTGTTGTAATTCTGTTATTTTAGCATCTAGGATTTTATTTTCTTGATTTTAGGTGTTTTTAAGGCTTTTCTAGTCAAATTAGAGTTATATTATGGTAGAGGATCAATTAGAATCAGTTTAAGAATATTTTGATTTGTAAAATAAGTTTTTTGGAGCCTTGAATCGGTCGTTTATATGTAAAACAAAATTTTATATTTCCGAATATCAGTTATATTTTCTAGAGAGGCTTTCTCATTTTTTTTTTTTTTTTTTGGGTGGGTTCCAGATTTTCTTTGTGGATTTAATGGCCTGTTTGGAAGTTAAAAAAATGAGGGGGAGTAGAGTAAAGGGAGGGAGAGTAATTCAATTACCTTGTTTGGAAATTTTTTAAAGAAAAACGGGGAGGAGTTTCAATTACCTCGAACCCCTCATTTTTAATTTCCCAAAATTGGAGAGATTTGGAGGGAGAGTAGAGTAGATAAATTATTGACCAAATGAATTCCCTAATTTACCCTTTCTAAATTAATAAAATTACAAACCAATTATATAAATAATATTTTTTTGTTTCCTGAGAAAATGTAAGGTGAATGAAAAGAATAAAAATAAAAATAAATTGCTAATAAACAGGACCTCACACCTTTTGTAGTTGTACATTCGCACCGTTTGTTGGCGTCGGAACTCTGCACAGAAAATGGCCAGACGCGCCTCGGACTCACTGCCGGCGACACCTCGTTTGTATTCCAGCGAGACCAGGCCTTGATTTGAAGCTCGAAGGCGGCGATTCGTTTCCACCGCGACTAATGCGGCTCGTCGGAGACCTTGCTGGCTTCATTACGACGATCGGAGACTCGCCGTTTTGATCGTAAACGAAGTTTTGGTGGCTCATTTGGTTTTTAGCTTTCTTCGAATGCAAAAGGCCTTTGAGTTGCAGAGCTTCGAGAATATGCTTCAAAGTCTCCAAATCTTTGGACGATTCTTCAATCCCTCGCATCGATTCAACGACAAAAACGCATCATTTGTCGGCGCCGGAACTCTACACAAATCCGGTCGTTGATCAGGGGCACAAGATGGCGGCGTCGATGCTGTGGCGGACGTGACGTTAGGGTTTTAGCAGGAGAACTTCTTTTTTACATTATTTTTTAGGAGAACTGGAAAAATGGTTTTTTTTTTTTTTTTCTCTAAAGTTGTAGGAAGAAGCTAATAGGCTAAATTGCAAAATTTTACTTTAATATTTTATTTGAATTTATTTGAATTCTTTAATTTTTTTTTCATTTATTTTTGTTTGTTAAAATTTTAATTTTATTCAATTAAAACCTTTCTACCAATTTTTTTTAAATGTTGTAGTTAATTGTACAAATTTTTAGTTTTTTGAATTTTTTAAATTAAAAATTGAAAATATTTCCTATTATTCTATTTAAATCATTTTCTCTCCTTTCCATTATAATTTTTAAAACATCCAAACAAGAGGAATTGCTAATTACTCTCTTTCCCCTTACTAATTTTAAAAACATCCAAACAAGATGGAGGATAACCATTCCCCTCTACTCTCCTCTCCACTACTTTCTTTCCCTCTACTCTCCTCTTCTCTCCTCCCTCTTTAAACTTCCAAACAGGCCATAAGGGTTTCGTTAATCTAGAATGAAATCTAGTCCCTATCATGCTTTCTATTTTGAGTCATCTTATAATTTCCATTTATTTTTCCTCTTGCAAAGATGTTGAATTCTTAATAGCAAAGGTTGAGTAACATGGAAAAGTTAACATTTACTGTTATGGAATTTTAGGGAAGGCCTTTGCTCGCGCAAGCTTTAAAACATGGCAACTTTGATGCTGTTGTGGATCCAAGGTTGCAGAATGATTATGAATCTACTGAATTGGCTCGAATGGTTGCTTGTGCTGCTGCTTGCGTCCGTCATTTGGCCCGGTCTAGGCCAAGAATAAGCCAGGTAATTCTACCAATTTTATTACTGAAATATTTAGTTCTCTTTGTCTAATATATCAAATCCTTTTCTCAAAAAAAAAAGAAAAAGAAAAAAAAAGTCAAATCCAAAATTATAGATAAACCTCCTTTGCCCAAAGTTTGTGAATTGTAAAGCCTATTGTCTTGTTTGTTACTAATTTTTATTTGTGATTATTTTGTAAAATATATGGTTCCAATATATTGCGCTGTTTTGGCAGGTTATTGAACTTCTAATGTTCGAAAGATTGAGTATATAGGAATTTAGATTTTCCAATTTTACTATTCAAATGCTAAAATGATTTTGAAACTGTTCGAAATTAAGACTTCATTCTTTGTGATGGCATGTACCTGTAATCATTTTTCATGATGCAGTATATAACCCTACTACCATTCTTGCATGGTAAGCAGATAGTTAGAGCTTTGGAAGGTAATCTTTCTCTGGATGATCTAACTGAGGAAATCTCACTTGGGACAGCTGAGCATTTAGTTCCACCAGGAAACATAGATTATGATAATGATCAATATAAGGACTTAAAGAAATTCAGAAAGATGGTACCAATAAGCCACGAGCAAGGCTCTAGTGAATGCAGCGGACCTAGCAGCGAGTCAGCTTTGCACCAATCTGTCTCAAGCAGTGAAAGCTAAAAAAATATCCAAGAGATGGAATTGGGGAAAATTAAAAATGATGCCTCAGATTTTGTTGTATTCTTCTGCTTGATGATTCCTACTTCCTAGCTTGCACATTCACCTGCTTTCCTGTCCTGCTCCATTGATATTGCCTAGTTTGTAAAAGTTAGAAAAATTATCAGCCACGAGAAACAGGAAGAGGAGCCAAAGATTTGACAGAATTTTTAGTTATTGATGTACAAAAAATGGTGATAACTCATAAGTTATTCTGCAAAATATATATCTTCTTCTAGGGTTTTGATAAATGGTTGAAAGCTCTTGTTGGAGTTGGGGCTTGGGACCAAATAACTGTCAAGTTCTATATATAGAGCTTATCACTAAAAATCCTTGGTGCATGGGGTATAGGGCTATGCTGAGTGACTTTTCATGTTATGGTACACGAAAACTGTTAAATCCACACAAGGTTTGTAGATAAGATCCACTAATACTTTCCATCCCCATGAAAATGGCTTGGACCTACACTAGAAAGTAGACATTATAACCTAATATATTTATATATATATATATATTTATATATATATAGTCCTTTTGTTTTCTCCGTGATCTAATCTCTATATCCCACCTTAATGCAATCATGATTTTTTGAGTATTATTTAGGAAGTATAAGTACCGATATGATATGGGTTACAACATTATGGGTGACTTTCGTTCAGCTTTTTTGATTATGTATTTTTTTTAAAAGTGGAGGTTTTAAAAAATGCAGTATGAAACTGAGTTTTTCTAAAAAGTAGAGCGTTTGGTAAAAACTGTTAAAATAATATTTCTCTTTTCCATAATGAATACAAAATTATTATCTAAAAGTTGAATCCCAATAATTTTGGTAGAACTAATATTTGTAAAATAAAATTTTATTGACACTTATCTTTTAAATGAGTTGTTCTAGTATTACAAATTAGGAAGTTAATACCGTACTGGCCGGTATTTCTCTTACCGGTCACTCAACCAGTATAGAAACATGCTTGTATCGTACTGCTCTAAATACTAGCCAATACTGGACTATACCAGCTGTATCAGGGAGAATCAGACATTCCCGCTTAAAAATGGAATTCAGACGGTATATACACTCAAAAAAATAAAATAAAATTTAATCACCTGCACTACCATCCTCACAACTCACTGTTATATCTCCAGTCACTACCCAGCACCGATCACCCACTCCCAGTTGCTGCTGCTGCGGCTTCTTCTTCACCTTGTCCCAACATAAAAGCCTCTTCTTCTTCACCATGTCCCAGCATAATGCTCTCTTCTCTGTATACTTTTCTTATTTTGTCCGCCGCTGATAGTCTAATCAATGTGAGTGAATGGCATTTAAATGAGCTAAAAGTAAATGGGTCATGCTAACGGTACTTTTAGGATAATGGATAATAATCCATTTTAGAAAAGTTTTGGAGAAATTATACAGTATGGTAGACCACGTCACTTGTTCTTCATTCCACTAAAAAACTCTCACGTGTTTAAAATTGCTGAGTCAGTAATCAGTTTTTATTTAAAAAAAATTCTAACTCAATAATTTTAAACAAGTGGGAGTCTTTTAGTGAAATGGTGGACCATGTTACTTGTCCACTATGAGGACCTTATAATTTCTCAAAGTTTTGACACTGCTTTTATGGGAAATGGAAAAAGTTATCAAAACTCAAAGCATTAATTGTTTTTTTTTTTTTTTTTTTTTTTTTCTCATAAAAACTTTCTTTAAATGGATTATTAATAATTGCCTTAAGCGCACCCTTGGTGCGGTGGTCACTCCACAAGTAAAAATGTTTGTGAGGTGTGGAGGGTAAAGGCCGGGGTTCAAGTTTTCAGGAGGGAGCTTTACATACATATAATTTCTATTTTGTAAAAAAAAAAAAAAATTGAAGTTAACTTTTCAAATTGTCTTTTTGACATCACACGGCTTTGTACTTTTATTATTATTATATTATCATTTTATTAAAAGCATAGAAACATTAATGAGATGTAAATTGAATATACTCTTAGTATAAATAGTGTAATTAATGTAAAGATGTAATACTAGTTCCCAATAAAACATATATATAAATTATATTATGCAATAGCTTAGCTGTAGGGGTAAATTATTATTATTATTATTATTATTAGTAGCAAACTAGTATTAGTAGTAATTTTTTTTTGAGAAAAAGTATTAGTAGTAATTAGACCTATATACATTTTAAAAACTATTAAGTTTTGTTAATAAATTATATAAAATTTGACTAATAAATATATAAATAATATATAGCGCTAACTCCGAAATAGTATATCGATATTGACCGGTACCGAAATATATCATTTTTTTGACCAAATCGAAACGGTCTCCGGTACGAAATTGACTCATTTGTTACAAACTATTTCACAATTTCTTTGTTACACCTTTAATGTGGCCAGGGACAGACCCTGGTGGGGGCCTGAGCCCCCCGGTCCAATATATATATATATATATATTTTAGTCATTCTATATTTCATTTTGTAGTTGGTTCCTTTCGCCCCAATCAGTCTAGCTAGTCTAACCCAAATAGTAGCTATCCAATCCAAAAACTTAATAAAAACAATAAAAATATTCACAATGGAAATTGTATTTTAGCAAAAAAAAAAAAAAAAAAAAAAAAAAAAAAAAAAAAAAACCACTTTACCACCAAAGAACAAAAAAATCATGTGTTATTGAAGAAGTTAAAACTAAATTTGTTGTAACTACAGTAAACTGGTATAAATACCAGTTTACTGTAGCAAGTTGTTAAAAATAAAATAAAATATTTTATTAAGATTATATCTCTTTCTTTAGTTAAAAAACTCAAATTCTCTCTCTTCCTTATTATTTTAAGGAGTTGTTTATATTATTTTAAATGAAGTGATAAAAAATAGAATATTTGATATTGGGTGTATTGTAAAGTGAGGTGGTAAAATAGATAAAGTAGCTTTTTGAGGTATTACAAGCTAAAATTTTTAACACCACCACTATGAATGCTCTAACTTCAAAAAAACAAAATCTTAGCCAAGCCTAGTATTTAAAAAAAAAAAAAAAACTATTTTGTTTTTATTTTTTTCTTTGTTGGTAGATGATTGCATCTTAATATATTTAGAAATGACAGTTTTTAGACCTCTTAAAACACAATTGGATTAACCTAGTTTATTAGCCAAGTTGTTACTTAGTCCAAATTCCAAATCTAAGTTATCACAATCAAACAATCATATCATGCAAAGTAGCGGAAAAATAAATAATACAATGATATGATCACCCAGGAAATCAAACCGGTAAAAATCTAGGGAGGATTTAACCTAGCTATCTTCAAGGTAAACTTGAATCCACTATCTTGAAAGAATCGAAGTTCATACAATAAGACTTACAAGCCCCCATGCTTGACTTCTTATTGCTACCCACCAGTAGAACTTACTGACACGACCACGTGCAAGCTCCGAGACCACGGACTCCTTCTTTCTTGGATTCACCACCAGATACAAGCACTCACGCTTGTTTCTTTAGGCTTCAATGGCAGCAATTGAATTGATCATCAAGGTGTAGATAACATCTCCTCCTTGAAAACCCTAAACTTTGTGTAAAGGAAAACTCCTCTAGATCTCATAAGAGATTTACACAAAACAAAAAATATGAGCAACAATACAACTCTCAAGCAACCAAGACTTTAGAGAGGTTTGGGTACAAAACCCTAAAACCAAAAGAGGCACAAGAGGCACTCTAATCTCTCTCTCTTCAGTCTCAAAAACGTGGCTTAGGGTTTCCTTTATATAGTGAGAGAAGTAGATCTGAAACCCTAATCCTTAATGGGCTTAAGCTGCTATTTGGGCTGACTTAAAATTCTGCAGATACGATTTTCGATTGATCGAGCCTGTTCTTCGATCGATCGAACCAGGCAGAATATGAAGTCTTCTTCCTGCAGCTTGTATGTTCTTAAATCTTGACTTGAATCACCTTGAGTATTGTCTAATAAAACCTATAGACTCTAAGATCTATATCTAGACAAGTTTGTGTTCACGCTTTGCCAATTGTTCTAAACATTTAGAACCTAACAAGAAACAATAATTTTATATATTTATAATTTTTTAATACTATATAGATGACTCTTTTGAGTTTTTTTTTTCTTTATACTCTGGCCTCTGTTAGCTTAAAATTTCGAGTCTGTCTCTGGAAGTGACAGACTATGGGTGATTACTTTTCACTTACACATGTATGCACAATTTTTTTCTCCATCACATACTCCACAACATCACAATTGTAAAAAAGAAGTTGTAAAATAATTTGTGTTACTGCTTCGTATATTTTCTTCCACGTTTTTCTTTTACTTTCCTCCACATAAAGCCACATAGGGTCTCATCTTCTTGTATATTTTCCTTTTTCTCTTACTTTCCTCCACACAAAGCCACACACACAGGTCTCTCTCACTCCCTCTATCTAGTCCATATTTTCCTTTAATAAAAAACTCTACCGAATTCAAAAAGTTTTTTGAGATCAGATATATATAAAAGAAAGGACCCAATAGCAGCACAGAGGAGCAGAAAAAACTAAGAAGAAGAAGAAGCACAGAGGAAAGGAACTAGCAGTAGAACAGAGGAGCAAAAACTATGATAGATTTGTGAGATCTGTGGTCTAGGACTACACCGTGTAGTAATCTGTCTTTTAAACAAAGGGGTTAAAATTTGTTTTTTAAGAAAAACAGTGGGCAGTCTGGGAAATTAGCTGAACCTTCCAACGATAATATTGCAAACGCGTTGTGGCTTTTTGCAATTGGAGCTCCTCAGCTGCCACACGATATTGTGCGTCTCCTTTGTATTCAGAAAAGTGACTTTCTACAAAGCGTGTTTGCAATGCGTTAATAAACACGCAGTTGGGATTTTCAATACGAAAAAAATGCTTTTTGGCTCAAGAAAGTAGAACCAAATGCACACTATATAAGGTGGGGCAGAACAACATATTTTGAAAAATTAAAATATAACACGACAGTGATACAACAACTAATTAACTAATATTTATTTTTAGGCATATATTATATATTATTTATTATACTTTAAGTTTATTGTAGGGTTTAAAAATAAGTACCAACAATGGAAATGTTTAAAAATATATCTAAAATTAATTTAAAAGTAATAATAGATTCCAAATAATTTTAAAAATAATAATAGATTGCAAAAAAGCACGTTTTTTATGTAAAATTGCAAAATAATTTTTAAATTTAGTAAGCACACTCATATCATTTTTATTTATTTTAAACAGTTTAGTGCTTTAATTGGATTGAATTTCTATTAGCTTAATATTTTTATACCTTTTTTGGAAACCAAAAAAAATGAAAATTTCATATATAATTTTCTATTTTAAATAATTCAATTATCATCTTACATGTTTGGTTTTTTTTTTTCCCTTACGATTTTAGGATCCATGGCTTTATAGATTAAAGAATAACTGGGTATTGCACCCTATGCAATTGTTTTCAGAGTTAAAAAAAAAACCAATTTTCAATCTTAACTTAGCCATCAAATAAAAATAGAGTTGAAAGTAAAATGTTAAAAAAAAAAATGCATGGTTTTAAAAACCGGTATGGTCAAAGAACCGAAAAAGAGAGTGGCTTTTAATTTTCTGATCTGACCGGGGTCAAACTGATGGTTGAACCAGTGACATCATAAATAAAGAAATAATAATTTTAAAATTATAAAAATAGTTAGTAAAATATATAATAAGATTATTACTTATAATATTATGTTATATATATATATATATAAAACATATTTTTTTTAAAACTTATGTGAGTTTTTACATCTTACAAGTAGAAAATAAAAATAACCAAATATAAATAAACAATAACCAAAAATTATTTTCAAAACATAACATTTAGTGACACCTTTCTTTTAGGTTTATTTTTTTCCCTCAAAATGGTCTATATATTATGCATTCATTTCAAAGAAAGATTAAGTGAATTTTAAGGTTGTTCACTTAATTAATTATTAAAACCACTATTTTTTATATCATAATTATCTTAATGAAATAAAAGGGGGGGGGGGGGAGGGGGGACCCCAATTGACGTGATTTGCTCACGCTGCCCCTATAAGTACTAAGGGTGTGTTTGTATACTGCTTATTTTGCTGAAACTGAAAAATTATTACTGAAAGTACTGTAGATAAATGTAAAAGTTAGTTGAAATAGTACAGTGAAGCCCATGAATAGTGCCAAAAGTGCAGTGGGACCTATGAGTAGCAAAAATAATCTAAATAGTGAAATAATTTTAATTTATAATTCCTTCCCAAACACATGCTAAAGGTAAAAGTAAAACTTTAGGCTAAGGAAAATTAAAGTTGTGGTTGTCATTGATTCTCAAAAAAAAAAAAAATTATTGCACCAGGTGTAATTCACTTATTTCCTTCACAATTTTTTTTTTTTTTTTACTTTTTACTTTTCTTAACTTTTTTTTTTAATCAATGGTTGAGATTAAAAGTTGCAACTTTCAATCTCAGCCATTGATAGTAATTGCATTGTGTTATTGACTATTGTGTGCAGTGTGCACACTAAACAAGTAGCAGAGGCGGAGCACGGCACAACACACAGTTTTACAAACTGTGTAAACCAGTCTCTCTCTTATACAAGCTAAGAAGAAGCTCTCATAAGAAAAATGAATCAATTTAATTTCGTGTGTATTGTGGTCCTACTCTCTCACATCCAAACAAAGATTTTCAACCATCTTTTCTCTCAATCTGTCTATGAAGATCTCTGTTTGAGTGTTTTCTCTTTGCCTCTCTCTTTGTGAAGATGTGTGTTTTCAGACAAGGTTAGGAATTTTGACCGCTCAAGAGGCTAGCTTTGATGCCATGTTCACCAAAGCCTTTAGTCATCACAGGTAGACCATGAAAAAAAAGTATAGAAATAAAAAATTGCTGTAAAAGGAATGCAAACAATTGCACATGTATGTAATATCTAGATACCCAGCTACTCTAATCTCAAGGAGAAAATGGGCATTTGTCCATTTTGCCAAAACTTTTCAGCAAAATGCCTCATATCTGAAACTAATTAGGGAAATGCCCCTCTTTTGAAACTCGATTTTCTAAAAATCGAGTTTCAATTTTAAACTCGATTTTTGGACAATCGAGTTATAGCAAACTGAAAAATTTAAAAAAAAAAAAAAAAAACTTTCTGGAACTCGAGTTCCATGTAAGGTACTCAAGTTCCATGAACTCGAGTTCCATGTGAAGTACTCGAGCTCATGGAACTCGAGTTCCTTGAAAAAATTCAAGTGGAACTCGAGTACTTCACATAGTACTCGAGTTTATGGAACTCGAGTTCCTAAAAAAAAAAAAAAAAAAAAATTTCTAAGTCCACGTTCGCTATAACTCGATGTTCCAAAAATCGAGTTTCAAAACAGGGGCATTTTCCTAATTAGTTTCAAATATGGGGCATTTTGCTGAAAAATTTATGAGAAAGGGGTAAAAGCCAATTTTGGCCCTGATCTCAATAATTGTTTGGAAAAAAAGTGGGAGTCTCAGCCGACCCTAGTTTATGTGGAAATCGTGCATTTTGCTCTGCGTAGACGCGGGTCAATGGACCCATTGTTTGAAATTCAGAATATCAAACCTTGCCTCCAATCTTGACCGAATAAACCAACATTAATTAATGGCATGTTTAATAGCGATTGATTAATACTACCCCAAACTCACCCCAAGTAAAGTCATGACCTCTACACAATTTTCCTTCACGTAATTACACTCCAATTCCTCAAGTTTGGAGGAATCACACTTCAATTCAAATTTGAAGGAAAAAAACACTCGACTCATTTGAGGTTTGAAGAAATGAATACTTCCCTTTTTATTTATAGTAATAATGAAATATTTTAAATTTTTATAAGAATCTTTTTACAAAATTTTTATCATGATTAGTAAAAAAAATAGCTGAAATTTAGAATGAAAATGCAAAATTTATCACAAACCAAAACATTTGTAACAACAAATCTCTCCATAACCCTTTGAAGGGAAAAAAAAAGTAAAATTCACACTTAATATTTTAATATACACTTTAATTAAAATTTAAAACAATGAAATTTAATTATAAAAAAAAAAAGATAATTTTGGAAACTTGCACTTTGGACAAATAACAGGTTAGTACATAACATTTTTAATATTAATTTAACAAAATTTGATCAATTGGGAGAAAAAGTTTTTCCCCTTTTATTTTGTTTTTTACACAAAATAGAAATTTTACTCTAACATAATCTAAGTATATATATGTATGAAATTTCTTTTTAGAGACTTGAATTTCAGCTCTTGTCTTTCACCTTACAAAAATGTTGTACTTATGAAATAAGCACCCTTACAAAAATTTTGTACTTATGAAATAAGCACCACTGCACCAAGAGTGAATGGTGGTACAATTTTCTTCAAATTATTGGGTGCTTTGCACTGTGTCCAGCCCACTTTTGTTGAGGCTCATACAGTGAGCTTGTCTCCCAAGACTTGAAGGAAGTTTGTCTTCTCTTAATGAGAAGTGATGCAAGGCGTGTGAGACACGCTGAAAGGAAAAGAAAAGAAGCCAAACAGAGAGGCCATTCAGCCTAGTGAGAGCTGAGGCCAAAAAGGGAAAGCCATTTTTTGCTATTGTATGAGCTCCAGAGAGAGCAAGAAACACAAAGAGATAGAGCTTCAGAAGATGTGCAGTCTGAATAATAGAGAGATACACAGTGAAAGTGTGAGAGAGTGAAAAAGAAAAATTCTTTGCTTAAGCCACACACACGAGAAGATAAATTGGTGGAGTTCTCTCGGAAGTTTAAGTGCTACAACCACAGAGTGTTAAGAGTGTTCAAAGGAAAATCTTTGCGGCTAGTTTTGTGGTGAGATTGCATTTAACACTTGTGGACTCAAGTTTAGCCTAAATTTGAGAGTTGTAATTTCTATTTTTATAGTGGATATTTTTCGGAATTGTCTCATAATTTTTCTCTCTACACCAGAAAGTTTTTCATATAAAATTTGGTGTTCTTATGTGGTTGTGTTTCTGTTGGCACTTGCCTTAATTTTTGTTTTCATAAATATTGCTATTACTTAGGATTCATTTATTTTAATTCACATATAAAACATTCTGGGATTTAGGATTTTTCTATAACACAAATTTGGGAGAGAGTGACTGTAATTGCCCCTATTTTAATTATAGATATGTCATTCTTATCTCCAACTCACCAATTCCACTTTTCTTTCCTTCATAGAAGACTACGTCAGCTTTCACTCTCAGACACAGTACAGAAGATGTCGCAGTCTCTGGCAGCCTCTCCGAGTCTACACCAGATCCTCCGGCAGATGATTTGCCACTGGATGTTCCGACGGTATGGCTGATAGTGGGGGCAGTGGTAGGAGGGTTTGTTCTGCTTCTTGCTGTGGGCTACTGTGTCATTTGGTTTAGAAGCAGGAAAGTAGATGCTCAAATTCCGTTTAAATCTGAGGATGGTCCTCCACGAACAAAACCACAACCAGATAAACCTAAAAGTTAGGCTCTTATTTTCATTTATTCTTTACTTTAATGAGTTAGTTTAGATATTATCAATGTTGTTTTTATTTTTATTTATATATATATTTATATATTCGCTTAAAAGTAAGCCACTTTTCTCCTTTGGCTTTCATTTTTGAGGAACAAAATTCCCATATTGAAAATTTACATGACAATTAGAAAGAATATATAATTGTGTACTACTACAAGAGTTATTGAACTTAGGCTACAAATTTACTATATAAATTTTATGTTAAGGACATATTGTTATGTAATTTGCATATCCTTTGACAAAACGTACTTTACTTATATTTGGGTAAATCTAAATAGGTTCAAGATGATCATTATAAGTGGTTAAATTGAAAACATGAAGATTACTCAAAAACTGTTCAAGAAAAGTGTAATCTGCAGGTCTCGAAACCTCCTCAACAGAAGCTTGATCTGTCGAGATTCATTAAAGCTCGACACATGTCTCGATATATCGAGCTTACGGGATTCAGACTATAGCCAGCAACATTTTTACTCTAAAAGGTTATTTGTTTATGGGTTTGTATAATCCTCATAGGACTAGAAAAACCCAAGATTTGTGGGTTTGTATAATCCTTATTGGACTAGGAAAGTCTAAGGTTTGTGTAAACCTATTTGGAATAGGAGAGCCCATTAGGCTCTTATTTAAAGGAGGTGGAAAAAGAAAAACCTAACCCTAGAAAGTTTCATAAGGTTTTCTTTTTGAAACCCTAGCCTCCTCCTATAGAAGAAAGAATTCTTGCTACGTTTCTTGTACGCTTTTGGGTTCTGTAACCAAGCAAAGTCTCTTGCACCAACATTGAAGATATTATTGGTGTTTCTATGTGAAGTTGCTGCAAATCAACTACAACAATCAAAGGGTTGCTGTGGAGTTAGTCACGTATTGGGATCCGTGCATCATTAGTTAGTCATGTACTGAGAGCCGTGCATTGAAAATGAGAGATTGTCACTACAGAACAAGTCCAATTGGGTATTGGGATAAAGGTTCAACTGTAGGTTGGTATAAGGTACTAGGATTCCTTTACTTGTAGCCGCTTGTTGTGATAATAGTGGATTCTTGGGAGTGGTGATCTTAAATTCACCCGGTGGGGTTTTGCCCCGGTGGTTTTTCCCATTCGTAAACAAATCACCAGTGTCAAGTTTAATTTCCGTTGCATTTAGTTATTTGGTGATTTTTTTGTGCTACCACGCATATTGCATGTTAATTTGATTAATTGATTAACTTGACTAATTAATTAATTAATATATCACAAGGGGTCAGTATATTCTTGGCCTATCATTTTAAGATACTAAAATATTTGAGTAAAATTGGGAATGTCATAAAATTGTTATAACTTTTGATTATCAAAATAAATTGTTTTGACTTTTTGTTGTGTTCGTAGCATTACTTTATATTGTACTATCTATTTTAATTAATAGAAAAAATATAATAATATTTGGTATTTATTAATTTTGTATTATATATATGTAATATACCTTTTTAATTGAGATAATGAAATAATATATGTGAAAATTTTGCATTGCACTTTTAGAGCGTCTCTAGCAGCATTTCTAAATTTTTGTACTGTTTGAAGAGTGAACAGTTATATTAACCCTTTACCTACTTACTTTTTTAAATACGCTTCCTAACCGACTTTCTATCTTTTCTCTATCTCATTTAAATATTATTTCTTCATTATTTCTTTATTCTTTCTTTAATTTTTTTTTAATCTTTCTTTATTCATTCCCAACTATATTTTCAAAATCTCTCAACGGGTAAATTTTTTAAAATTATGGGTGGTACTTTATTTCAATGGATCTCTTAAAGAACTTGAGATAACAATACAATGAGTTGTTAGTTTTTATTTATTTATTATTATTCATTAATTTATCAGTAGCCAATTTTTTTTTTAAATTTTTTTAAATTAAAAAAAAAGTGTTATGTCCACAACATTTTCACAACAAATCAAATGTGGTAAGTTGTTATTGGTTCTAATTTGAATCCACAACTTAGATTATTTTTTTCTCATTCACAACAACCAATAACAACCTACCACTTAGGATTTTTTGTGAAAATGTTGTGAAAATATTATAGACATAACATTTCTATAAAAAAAAAAAAAAAAACTAATCATATCAACTTTTCTAATCATCATTAACCCAATTTTTCACCACACATGTACACACCACTTTTATATTTACAAGTTACAACCCATTGTTTCCACCACACACACTCCCTCTATAATTACAAACCAATTCTCCACCACATACCAAAAGTTAATAATAACAAAGAAATATTCGGAAAGTGAGCTTCTTTGAAAGTAGAAAAGTGAACTGTTTTATCTGGAAGTGCTTCTTGTTCTCTGAATGTGGAAGCAAGTTGGGTCTTGCTCATTGCAAGTAGTTTGCAGTCTCCCCTGTGAGACTCTTGGTTTATCTTTTCTTATTATCTCCCCCACCTTTGTGGGGAATTTATTCTTTTCCCTATCGTTTTAGATTATCACAGTGTTCTCTCAATATGGCTGAGGAATTAGAGGAAATATGGAAGAAGCTAACCCTTACTGAAGAGGAAGACGATGGAATCTCCCTTGGGAATGACAGTACCCATACTGCTCAGGAGCTGGGAAAAAACTGTCTTGTTATGCAGATCCTCACCCAACGGAGTGTCAACATTGAAGCATTGAGAATGACAATGAGAATGGTCTGGAAACCAAATAAAGGAGTCCAAATCTCAAACATAGAGGACGACCTATTCCTAGTCAAGTTCAGGGACAAAAGAGATAAGCAGAAAGTTCTTAACATGTGTCCTTGGAGCTATGAAAAGAACCTGGTCCTACTTCAGGATTTGACGGCGAAGCGGTGCCAAAAGATATCAAACTCATCTGGTCTCCTTTCTGGGTCCAGATATTCAATTTGCCTCTCAAAGGGAGAACAAAAGAAACTGGGTGGCATATAGGAAGTAACTTGGGTGAAGTCCTGGATGTCGATGTCCCTGAAAAAGAAGTCCAATGGGGCCAATGCTTGCTAGTCAAAATGAAGATTAACGTAACAAAGAAGCTTGTCAGGGGAAAGAAGATTAGTTTTGACGATGCCAATGGGTTTTATCAAATATGAGAGACTACCCAACTTTTGCTATATCTGTGGAAAACTCGGCCACGGAGAGGAGTGCGAGGAAAGTGGCTTACCAAACGGAGGCAAAGGAGAAGGTGCGTACCAATATGGGGCATGGCTTAGAGGCGAACCGAGCAAGCGAGTGCCCAACAATCCTGACCACTGTAGTCAGGACACCTCCGACCACTCTGGTCGTTCATTGGAGTTCAGGCGTAATCATTGGACACAGGAGAGGAAGGAGCACTCGCACGTGGAAGATAGGGTTGGTAAACCACACATGAGTCTCGTGGTTGGTAAGACCGTCAGACTTGATGTGATAGTGACCCATCCTGGGACCCTGATCGAGTAAAATGACTCAAGACCAACAGAAAGGCTGGCATTGAGCAGTGAACCTGGTCTTACAGAGGGCTATGTCACCTATACTAAGCTAAAAAGAGACAATGTCAAACCTGGGGATCCCCTCTCCTCGGACCTAGGTCAAACAAATGACCTGGTGGAGGAAGGAATACACCGGCTGATGGAGACAAGTGAGAAGACGAAGGGAACCGAAGCAAACGACACTGATATGCTGCCCAAAACGTTGGAAATAGAAAAAGTCAACACACCCCGTGGGACCACAATGATGGGCCCACGCCCATGATTTATGACACTGACTTGGGTTGGATTGATGAGCCTCCTAGGCCAACGACTAGGTATTGGAAGCGTATTACCAGGATAGGTAAAAACAAAAGCCCAACAAAAACTCCAATCAGCACTGAGGTTAAAAAAAGAGCCTGCCCAACTCCGTTACAAGAATTGGATCCAAACTCCATCTCAGTGAAACATAAGAAAGGAAAAAAGGTGGTAGGGCAGAATGAGGAAAAACACTTCAATATGGATGGTGGTATGGCGGTGGCTGCAATGCAGCCTTGCCCAGCTCAATGAGTATTATATCTTGGAACTGCTGAGGGCTTGAGATCCCTTGGTCAGTTCGAGCTCTCACCAAATTGGTCAGGGCCGAAGCTCCCCTTTTAATCTTTCTTGTGGAGACAAAAGCCAGAATTCCAGATGTGTCTAGACTTCAGACTAAATTAGACTACACACAAGGAATCATAGTTCCAAGTGATGGCAAAAGCGGCGGTCTCGCTCTACTATGGAAGGAAGGTACCAATGTATGGACACACAAATACTTGAACTCCCATATTGATGTGGTCGTCACAGATACCACGTCAAACAAAAGATGGAGAGCTACTGGGTTCTATGGTCACCCAGTCACACAGAAGAGACACATATCTCGGATCACTGTGCCTTGGTGCTATACCTGAAAACTGAGCAGATGCAATGGAAAAAGAAGCCTCGTTTTCGCTTCGAATAAATGTGGCTTCGAGACCCTAGATGCGAAGAGGTCGTTGAGGTTGATTGGGATGCCACCAACCCATATGGGAACCTGGCAACGCAAGATCGAATCAGGAACTGTCAACAGCAACTACAGTAGTGGAATAAGAATGTGTTTGGTCATATTGATTAGTAGCTGAAGAAGAAGAAGGAGCAACTACAACACCCTTCATGACTTTGTAGAGGATATTGCTCTCCTTTGCAAAGAAATTAATGAGTTGCTAGATAAGGAGAATGACATGTGGTGGAAAAGATCCAAAACTTTTATGGATGCAATAGGGGGATCGCAACACCAAATTCTTCCACTCCACAGCTAGCCAACGGAGACAGAAGAATGCCATCCTAGGTTTACAAGATGAACAGGGGAACTGGATGGAGAGTGATAAGGATATTGAAAGGATTGTTCTGGACTACTACACTACCATTTACCAATCAGATATGCCTTCTTGTTTTGATGCTGTGGTGCAAGCTATAGAACCCAAAGTGACACCGAAGATGAATGCTAGCCTGACCAGGGAATTCCACCTCGACGAAGTCTAGACTGCAAACCAACAAATGCCCCCGCTCAAATCTCCAAGTCCCGACGATATGCCACCCATCTATTATCAAAAGTTTTGGAATATTGTTGGGCCTAATGTCACTGATTCTGTTTTTAGTATCTTAAATTCTGGAACCATGCCTTCTCACATCAATGCCACCCATATATGTTTTATCCCAAAAAGAAATAATCCTCAAAAGATCATTGACTACCGACCCATAAGTCTCAGCAATGTGCTATCTAGGGTTGTTTCTAAGGTACTGGCTAATCGGCTTAAGAAGATTCTGCCTACATCATTAGCATGTAACAAAGTGCCTATCTGCCAGACAGGTTAATCACTGAAAACATCCTTGTCGCCTTTGAGGCAATGCATTGCATCAATCAACGAAGGAAAGGGAAATAGGGTATCATGGCAATCAAGCTTGACATGAGCAAGGCTTTCGATCGGGTTGAATGGCCTTGCCTTGAAAGGATTATTGAATGGTTGGGCTTCCACGACCATTGGATATCCCTAATGATGATGTATATAAAAAGTGTCTCATACTCTGTGCTCTTGAATGGGGAACCTAAAGGCCTAATCCATTCGACTAGAGACATCCGACAAGGAGACCTTATATCACTGTACCTCTTCCTATTATGTGGTGAGGGTTTCTCAGCCATGCTTAAGCGAAAGGAGAGCAGAGGATGCATCAATGGTGTCTCGGTGTGCCGAAGAGCACCACGGATCTCCCACTTACTATTTGCCGACGATAGCCTTATATTTTGCAGAGCCAACATGACCGAATGTTCTAACATTTGGAAAATACTCCTTGAGTACAAAATGGTGTCTAGACAGAAGATGAACAGGGAAAAAACATCCCTGTTTTTCAGCAAGAACACAACTATGGAAGCCCAGGATTCCATCAAAAGGTTATTCGGAGCGCAAGTCATTAAACAACATAAGCAATACCTGGGACTACCTTCACTGGTTGGCAAAGGGAAAAGGAAAGCCTTTAACAAAATTAAGGACCAAGTGGGGAAGAAGATTGTGGGCTGGAAGGGGAAGTTGCTTTCCTATGCTGGTGGAGAAACACTTATCAAAGCAGTAGCTTAGGCCACACCGACATACTCCATGAGTTGCTTTAAGCTCCCAGACTCGTTGTGCAAAGAGCTTGGGGCCATGATTAGCCGATTTTGGTGGGGACAAAAAAAGGATGAGGGAAAGATTCCGTGGATTGCTTGGGACAAACTTTGCAGGCCAAAGGCAGAACGGGGGGGGGGGGGGTGGTATATAAAGACTTAAAGGCCTTCAACTTGGCTCTTCTCGCAAAACAAGGGTGGCGGCTTATGCAAAACCAAAGCACACTCTTTCACCAGGTCTTTAAAGACAAGTATTTTGAGCTTTCCACGTTCCTCGAGGCTGAGTTGGGTAATCACCCCTCCTTTGCATGGGGAAGCATTATGGCTACTAAGGAGATAGTGGTGGAAGGTGCACGATGGAACATCAGAAATGGCAACAAGGTTAGAATATGGGAGGACAAATGGATGCCAACACCTACACACTTCAAACCTGTTAGCCTGAGGAAGAATCTCCACGATGGAAACTAGGTATCATGCCTAATTGATTAGACCTTGCACACTTGGAAAGAAGAGATTATATGAAATATGTTCCTCCCACATGAAGCAGAAACTATCCTCAGAATCCCTCTCAGCTCTTTCCCCACTAAAGACAAGCTTGTATGGTCAGCCACTGCAAAAGGCATGTTCTCTGTTCGTAGTGCATATCATGTTGCCCAAAGACTTCTGGACAATGAAAATAGGGGATAATGTTCGGATAGTACAGCAATGACAGGCTTATGGAAGTCTATTTGGAGCCTCAAATGCCCATGCAAACTCCGAAATTTCACCTGGCAGGTTAGCAAAAATATCCTCCCCACTAAGACTCGCCTCAGAGACTGCCATGTTCCAGTTGACGTGGATTATGATATGTGTGAAGCAGTGGAAACACCGGGACACATTTTTTGGGGATGCGACCTAGCCAAGGAAGTGTGGACAATCCTCGGTATAAAGCTGCCTAATACCACTTGGGAACCAAGGGACTTTTGTGACTTATTTTGGATGATTAGGGAGCGACACCAAAATGCTGATTTAGAAATCCTTGTAGCTGCGGCCTAGGGCATTTCGAACAACAGAAATGATGTCAGACATGGTGGCTCCTCTAAAATAGCAACGGTGATTATCAATAATGCATGCAGGTACATGGAAGAATTCAGGCAAGCAGCATCCATCATAGTCACAAGGCGCAAATCCCCCCAAAAACCTTGGATGCCCCCGCCTTATGGTTGGTATAAGGTGAATGTAGATGGAGAACATACAAGGATTCAGGGCAATGTGGGCTGGGCGTGATAGTTCGAAACGATAAAGGTGAGATCATGGGAGCACTGTCAAAAAAGGTTTGCTCCCCTTTGGGAGCATTAAAGGCTGAAGCTAAGGCGGTAGAGTGCGGGCTAATCTTTGCATGGGAGCTGGGACTTAGAGAAGTCATTATTGAAGGGGATTCACAGGTGGTAATTCATGCTCTCTCTACAGAGCAACCTACCCCTTTATCAATCCAGCAAATCATCTCGGGGACTAAATCATGGCTGCCAACTTTCAGATCCTGGAAAGCAAGATTTGCACGGAAGGACTGTAACAAAGCAGCACACCTGATGGCTAGACATGTCAAGGACATCGAAGATTATATTATCTGGGTGGAGGATACTCCCCCTTTTATTGTATCTCAAGTTCATTCTGATGTAATTTCTCTGGGTTTTACCCACGTTTAATGAAATTGCAGGCTTTTCAATAATAAAAAAAAAAAGTTTTAAGAATAAAAAATAACTTCATCTCATACTCAAAGACTTAAACAGAGAGGATTTCAAAAAAAAAAAAAAAAAAAAAAAAAAAAAAAAAAAAAAAAAAACAAAGAGAGAGTAAAGACCAGGCGACGAAGATGGCAAGGAAGACGATCATGGAGATCGGGTGCCAGAGGAGGCTGAGGAAGAGGATGAGGAACGCGATGAGTGTGTAGTTCATTCAGTCCCATTGGGTCTTTTTCCAAAGCCGATCTACTCCGCCTCCACAGCAGCTTGTCCTCCTCCCTACTGTTGACAAAATGCAGTTTTTTGCTTTTATTGTTCTAATTTCATTAGGCTTATGAGAAAGATTGTTTTTGTGTTTCAAATTTTTCGATTGGGTTTTGTGTTTTTGTTCTGATTGTGGTATGTTTTACTTTGTAACTGTTGAGATAAAGAAGCAAGAGAGAGTGAAGAACGAAAGAGAAAAGGGATGAGACAGAAAGAATCATTATTTTATTCAACCAATGATTATATTAAGAGTGAAAAATGTTTAGAGTGGCTACTTTAATTGCTACAGTGCTCTCCAGGTGAAGAGAGCTATTGTAGCAACTCCAAAAAAAATTTAGAGTTAGAGAGGCCGTTGAAGGATGTTTTTTTGTAGGTTTGCTCTCCAAAAATGGCTTTAGAGATTTTTACAGTTTCACCGACACTGCTCCATGTATGGATTTGATTCAATACAAGATATATTCACTATTATGGAAGGTTTAATTATTGCAAAGACTGCTGCTAGCCAGCTACATGTCTACACTACGAAGGAATTGAACTGTTTGTTTGTTTTTCTTGTTTTAACTTTTAACACACACCACGAAGGAAATGCTGAAAGCCGTTAAGTAATTTGTACTTGTATTTTTCTATGTTATTTTTCCATTTTCATCGCAATGTTTTATTTGGACAACAGATGTTATTGATCATTGTTCAAGATATATTATATGTATAGATGTGTATATATAGTAGTCTAAACCCTAAATTTTTTTTTTTTTGAGGAAGAAACCCTAAACTTTTAGTATACATAAGAGACTTGTCTTGAACCTCTACTAGGCTAATATGTATATCTCTAACAATCATGTTATATTATTATTCAATTTTGAAGATGATGCAACTTTTTATGATAAATACTGACCCATGTTGATTTTGGGTTCTCCAGGTGACCCCATTGCACCACCATCCCTTGGCTGTTCCGTAGGTCACTCTCCAAGTATTTTTTTCATATGAAGAATTAGCCAAGGCAACTAATGGTTTCTCCAAAACTAACTATCTTGGTCAAGGTGGTAAATGAAAAAAAATAATGTTAATAGTGGGCCTAGATGAAAACCAATAAAAAATTGGACACATCAACAGTTTGTAAAAATGTTGTAAACTAGTTTATAACTGTAGCATTACTCAAAATCCAATATCTTGCTCATGAGCTGCATTGTAAACTGTTAGCTTTGTAAAATGGGGTGCAAACACAGTGGCTCACACTCTATCTTGATATGCTAGGAATATTCTTGGTGCCATTTTTTGGATGGAGGATCCACCTCCGCCAGCTTTGAAAGCTTTGTACTATGATTCTTTATAATTTCAATGAATGAAAGTATATTCTGGTTTCAAAAAAAATATAAAAAGCTAAAATGATTTTGAAACTGTTAGAAATTAAGACTATTCTTTGTGATTGCATATACCCCTACAATCATTTTTATGATAGTAATAACCCCTACAACCATTCTTGGTAAGCAGATAGTTCGAGCTTTGGAAGGTAATCTTTCTCTGGATGATCTAAATGAGGAAATCTCACTTGATAAAACTGAGCATTTGGCTCCACCGGGGAACATAGATTACAGTAACCGCCAATATAAGGAGGATTTGAAGAAATTCAGAAAGATGGCACTAGAAAGTTCCGAGCAAGGCTCTAGTGAATGCAGCGGATCTAGCAGCGAGTCAGCTGCTTTGCACCAATCTGTCTCAAGTAGTGAATATTGTAGCATTTTCATATCAAATAATTAAAAGGAATAAATATTAGTAACTTAAAAGTAAAGACGTGGGAGTTAAATTAACTCAGTTAATATAAAAAATAATAAGTTAGTCAAATGTGTAATTCCACATTAATGAAGAGAGAGAGACTCATTTGTTATATATAAGTGTGGTCTGGGGCGGATCTAGGATTTCAAGCTAGGGGGGCTCGAAGTATAAGAAAAAAAAAAAATTCAAATAGGTATCTATATAGTACTAACAAACTATCAACCAAGATCAATAAACAAAATCATTGTTTCTTAATACATTAAGATGCAATCATTTACCAACAAAGACAAAAAAAAATACAAAATAATATTGTTTCTGAAGAACATCAACTGTTGTAAAAAAAAAAAAAAATTATATATATATATGTGTGTGTGTGTGTGTGTGACCAGAAAATTAGGTGATCTCAAAAAAGAGATTTTTGGGTGCTTTTTCAAGACACCTCTCTTTGGTGTGGAGTCGCCACTTATTTTTTATACAAAAAAAGAAAAGAAAAAATTAAATACAAATTTACATGACTGAATTGTTCCATTCTCATTAATTGAATAAAAATACAAACTTAATAAATTAAGTATTACATGGCTTTGGGTCTTAGTTACAAACTACCAAAAAATTACATAGCTTTTTGTCCTAGTTACATTCTACCAAAAAAAAAAAAAAAAAAAAAAAAAACAAAGATAAAGCCTAGGTCTACCTATCCAAAGACACTAAATTTGGAGGCTAGGTTATGAAATGGTAAGGTGTTAGGCACCCATTCCGCCCAGATAGAGTCTGGTCTTCTAGACTCTCATGACCAATGTACCTCTTTATGCATGCTATAAATGATATGTTGTACACATGAAACACTTTAACCAAACTAAGTCACATAAGTCTATTTATGAGTGTATCCTCTTCTTTTGAAAAAAATTTAGATCTGTCTTGTAATAAAAAAAATTGATTTGGTTTAAAAAAAAAAAACAGCACTGTTTTATTAAGTAAAACAAAGTCTTTTGGTTCAAAAATATTAGATTTGTTTTGGGAACTAAAGAAAAAAAATTGGTTTTTGGTTTGTATGTAAAAAAAATCAGATTTGTTTTGTAATAAAAAATTTAGATTTGCAAAGAGCTTTTAAAAAATTAGATCTAAAAAATAAACAAATTTTATTTTTTTTTCAGAAGAGGACTACACTCATGAAATAAATCTACGCTACTTGCATTAAACAAAACAACATTACTTATGAATCAAACAAACAAAACATCACTACTTATTTCCTTTTTTTATTTCAAAATCTACTATGTTTAGAAAAATTCAAATTTGTATCTAAAGAAGATACAAATAAGTTTTTATGTAAAAAACTCATATTTGCATCTAAGGAGGATGCAAATCAGTTTTTGTTTTGAAAAGTTCAGATCTGCATCTAAGGAAGATGCAAATCAGTTTTTATTTTTGAAAAACTCAGATCTACATCTAAGGAAGATGTAAATCAGTTTTTATTTTTGAAACAATTCAGATCTGCATCTAAGGAAAATGCAAATCAGTTTTTATTAGAAAAAAATTCCGATCTACATCTAAGGAAGATGCAAATCAATTTTTGATTTTGAAAAAGATATAATGACAAGCAGATTATTGAAACAAAAAAATAGACCATGACAATAAAAACATCAAGAACATGTTTCAACAAAAATATATTGACAATACATGGTAAGAGCATTTAGAAATTAAACTAAAAGAAGATTTACACATGCATCATTAAAATAAAAGAAATAGAAAAAAAGGTAAAGAAAGAACCACCTCCTGCATGGACGTTCTCTTCTTCTTGAGGGAATATTTTAGGGTTCAAAGAAATTTGTTCAATTATCTTTGAAACCTAAAATACCTTGCTTACAAAAAAGAAAAGTTTTAAGGCTAGAACCTCCAGAACGTCTTAAACGTAAGAGAGAAAATATTAGAAAAGGGGGTCAAAAAAAAGGGGAAATCGTAGAGTGTGAAAAGTGTGCTGAATTTTGAGATCCAGCCTCTATTTATAGAGGTTGGGAGGCTCGAAAAAATAGCTAGATGATCAGAATATGAACTGGGACGCATCTTTATCTCTAAAAAATCGAAAAGGATGTGTTTTAGCTTAATCCAAATGCCCTCAAGCCGGGGCCCATTTTGTGCCATTCGGCACTCCAAAAGTGCCGTTCGACACTCTAAAAGTGCCAAATGGCACTTTGGGGTGCCAGGCCCGCTTTCGAGTTTCAGTCCATTTTGGACTCCTTTTTTGAGGTTTTTTGAACCAGGATTTGCACTTAGACGCGTTTTTAATCCATATTCTAAAAATTAAACTCTTTTCTGGATAATTCAGGTCTTTTCAGCAACAATTATCATGTAGATAAATACTCTAAAAAAATCTTGATTATCCTCAATTTTGTAATTATCTGATTACCCACTTTATTCCTATGCAAACAAGCCTATTTTTGACACTAACTAACAACCAATCAAAAAATTATTTAATTAATTTTAATTATTTAACCAATCATAATTAATTTAAATTAATCATCCGTGGTTGAGTCTACCTAAACACAATGCATGCTGACCGTGCAAACTTGATCATGCAATATCTTTCGATCTGACGGTCCAATTTGGAAACCGGGCATACTGTCGCGACTGTTAGATACTCAAGATCATTTTTATGATATGCAATGAACAAATTTAATGCATATAATGCAATCATGATTTTTTTGGGTACATGAATGGTCATTCCAGTCATCTTCCTTGATTAAATTATGAGTGCAAAATTGAGTGTCTACAATATATATATTTTCACAAACCAAAACTTACTTTTGCTACTTTAATATAGCATTTAAAATGTCTCGTACAGTAGTGTTTTTGGTATTTGGTGTTCTAAATACTAAATATTTACCATTTAGAACACCTAATGCTAGTACTTTAATACTGAGTTGACTAAGAATTTTTTTTTTTTTTTTTATATATATAAATTTTTTGAGTTGGGTAGTTGCTAGTTGGGTTAGGCTCTTTGAGCTAGGCCCCCTTGGCCCCCCTGTGGGTCCGTCCCTGAGTGTGGTGATTAATAGGTTGAAATGTATTTAAGTAGATATTAGGTCAGATATGAGAAGATTATTTATGATACATATACAAGTGAGGATGTCAATTTTTGGACTCACATAAAGGAATAAAAATCTATGATATGATACAAGAGCTGATTTTTCGACATCATTTATGTCCTTTTTTTTTTCTTTTTTCTTTTTTTTCTAAGAAAACATTAGATTGTACGTTAAGAGAAGAAACGTTCAGCTGAATGCAAACACTTACAAGGAGCCTCTTACCTTGGTATAAAAATTAAAATGGACTGAATTTTATTAATAACTCAATTTTATGGTACTCGCATAGTATTCAATAATTTTCCCTTCTACTAATATTTTACTAATCAGCCTTTCATTTAGGTAATAACTCATTAATTATTAGCTTACAAGCACTGACTTTTCATTTGTATTTGAATAATTTCTAGATGGACTACCTACAATGAAGCCAAGCAGTCATAATTGATTTTCACATTATAGAATAAGAAAAACGATCCCCTAGTCAAGACGGCCTTATATGTTAATAAAGTTGACTCATGAGTCATGACTGATCTCTTTTGTGTAATATGGAATTAATTAATAGTCTCGATTTTGGCAAAAATGGTGACTTTTTATCTTGGTACTAACATTATTAGTTGGTTTTAAGAGTTTTCTATAGTTTTTTATTAGAGTCTGATTAACGGGTACAATAAGGGCATTTGTTAATAAATTATTTATATAAAAAAATTTATACTAATTTTATAGAAATACAAAAAACTAAAAAAAAATTATTTGCTTTTTTTCATTTTCCTTAAAAAGTTTCTAAAAGTATTTCCTAAATGTATTTCCCAAGGCATCCGTTAAGAAAATCATTATTTTTATTATGAGATTAAATTCTGTAAGGATGTGGTGTAAAACTCATATTTTACCCTTTCAATCTTAACATGCCATATCATCTTATTACATATTTAAGAATAAACACAACCACAACCAATCAATTTTAATTCCCATATATAAATCCAACAAAATTGGGAGTTTATTGAGATGTTATTAGGTGTGGTAGGATGTAATGAATTTTAAGTAAAATGCTAATGTGGCAATCACTTATTGAAATGGTGTAAAACATGAGTTTTACACTCCGTCCTTACCAAATTCAGACTCTTTTATTATTGATTTCTTTTTTTCTTGTATAACAATTAGCTTTTTATTTAATGAGGGTTCTAATGGCACAAATTAAGAATTAATAAATGTTCAATTATGAGCTATAATACACATTTTTCAAAAAATAACATGTTAATGATTTTAAAAAAAATTGGCCTATTGTTTATAAATTTATTGCGGTTATATGTGCTTTTGAGATATATATGTACAATTTGAATTTATTTGAAAAATATATAGAAATATTATTTAATGTAGCATTAAATGCATGCAAATTCATTGTAGTTATGTCTATTTTTTTAGATAGATGTGTACGGTTTAACTTTCTTTAAAAAAAAAAAAATTATTTAATGCGACATTATATGAACTTCAACCATTGTGTATTCTTCGACAAAAGTCATTTTATATCCACTAGTTTGAGAGTCACGTACAAAGCATGTGTTGCCCTTGAGTGAGAAAATTAAGATATTGCTTTTTTTTTTTTTTAGAAGAAATATAATGGTTAAGGAAGCCCAAAGTTTTCCTCAAGGCTCCTTAATTAAGATAGAACTTTTATTTGAAGAAGAATGAAACCATGTACTTAAACTTTGAGTAACTATTAAATATATAGATATTTATTTGGCACGATAGTTTCTTAGAACCTATTTGCTAAAGCCAATATACACTCACTAAAAACTTCTAACAATGACAATAAATATCATCATCTTCCAACAATAAGTAATTGAGTTTTTCTAAAATATTGTGACAATATTTAAATTTTCACAATGAATTATGACATATGCAGATATGCTAGAATTGAAGGTCTTCAAAAAAAAACCTACAATTATCCAAAATGAAGACTTTGTTGTTCAAGAGGAGAATGAAATTAACCCAAACATAATGGGGCCAAATCTTTACTTATTTATTTTTTTGGTGCAAAGCTATGTATTTTTTTATATTTATTTTGCTTTAAACTGATAGGCCAAGAATGTATTGACCCATTGTGATAGATTAACTAATTAATTAGCCAATTTGATTAATTAATCAGATTAACATACAATATGTGTGGCAGTACAAACAAATCACCAATTAAACTAAATATGCAGCAAAAATTAAATTGACATGGTGATTTGTTTTCAAATGGGGAAAACCTACACAGAAAAAACCCCACCGGGTGATTTTAAGGTCACCACTCCCGAGAATTCACTATTATCACAACAAGCGGTTACAAGTAAAGAAATCCCAGTACCTTATACCAACCTACAGTTGAACCCTTACCCCAATACCCAATTGGACTTGTTTTGTAGTGACAATCTCTCATTTCAATGCACGGCTCCCAGTACCTGACTAACCAATAAATGCGCGGATTCCAGTACGCGACTTGATCACCAACTTGAGAAATATGTTGGCTGCAAAGTTCTTCAGTTAATCACACGATGAAGATCAAGAAGCTCCTTGGTCACAAAACCCTCAGGTTTACAAACACAGCAACTTCTTCAAGAGAAAGATGAACTAGGGCAAATTCTGTCTTCGGTCACAATTTTGCATGAATTAAACTTTGCTTCACACTCGTGCAACCTTTTACGGCCCTTAAAATAATCCTTATATATGTTTAGGGTTGTGAGAAAAGAAAGCCCAAACATACACCCACGGATTGGATGAAAATCAGCTCTAAAAAACTGAGTTTCATAAATCTCGATAGATTGCCATCTACCGAGATAGCTGTCAAGCCACAGGCTGAAACAGCTTTTAAATCTCGATAGATGCTAGCTGTCGAGCTTTAAAATCCAGCACTTTCTCACTTGTTTCTTGGACAGACTTGCATGGCTTTAACACTTGAACTTGAAACCTTGTTCCCTGAGTATTAAACACATCCTAGATCTACCCAATTACAAGTAAAGTGCATTTTGTCAAAAGATTAGCCAATTACATAAAATATTGACATATGTTCCTAACATTGAATCACATATGTCCTAACAATCTCCCCCTTTGGCAATCCGTGACAAAACCACAACAAACAAATGAACATATGAGAAAAGTCATAAATCACTCAACTCATACTCACTTGTTGAATATAATAAAATCTATCCTAATACAAACTCTTGAAAAACTTTGCAAGAAGAGAGTTTATGGCAAGAAGACTTTGACAACCTATATTTTTGAAATACTTTAAACAAAACTCATCACGACATCTTAGTGTGAAACAGAAATAATAGATTGCATACAATAAATAAGAAACACGTGTATAAAGAGAGAAAAGAAACAACATATGGAGAGATAGGTGAAATAACATACATCAATATATATATATATATATATATATATATAAACCAAATATAGGTACAATGTATGTCAAATGGTCACAAGACCAATGTACAAGAGATAATGTATCTAAAATGGAAAGAAAAGAAAAGATACAAAAATCCTCACTACATCCCTCATATACACACTCCCCCTATCATAAAATCTCCTATACTAACCCTCCCCTTATGAGTATGACTACTCTCATCACAAAACTACTCCCCTTTTTTGTCACGAGTGACAAAGGGCAAGTACATCAAGTAGACATCTCATCATCACTGGGCAAGCTAGCACCATCATCCTCATCAACATCCTCACTGCCGGAGCCATCGTCACTCTCATCCTCAGATGCTGGTGGAGATGGAGAAGAAACGACGGTGAAACCACCCATGACAGCCTGTTGTCGTGCGATACGATCAACATCGGTGTTCACCTAACACAACTCATCACTGAGAGTGTCAAGGCGAGCATCCATGCGCACAAGCTATGCCATGATGGCCTCAAGTGTCACTCCACCTGCAGAAGATGAAGGAGAGGAAGTGGATGGAGCGGTAGAAGCTGGAGAAGCAGCTGTCTCTATCCGTGGCCGCCTTGGTCGAAGCTGAGCCTTACTCCGTCTGACGGTAGCCCTATCTATGGCACTCATGACCAAGAAATGTGGGGACGCGGGAAAAGAGATAGAAAAATGGCGAAGGATCCGCGTGATAGCCGAAGGAAAAATAAGCATATCACGGGTCTCCGTATCCCTATAGACATCTATAACGGATAGAATAAAGTGAGAAGGGAAGTCGATAGAGATATCCTCTAAGAGGGATAACAAAAATCGAGCATGAGGCTCTGTGATAATGTTATAGTGAGACAATGGATGAAGAATGAATGTCATCACCATGTTAAGGAACCTCGGACCTTTTGCAAAGCCCGAGCAAGGGGTGTTTTGACGATTACCCCAAGAAGAAGGTGTCTCACAAAAGAGAGACGAGAGTTCGTCTTTGGACACTGTCCTCAGACACTCATAGCTAGGGTAGTTAGGATGCACTACCCTAGCAACGTGTAGTAACTCGGAGACAATCTTCGGAGTAACTACGATGTGCGTACCTCAAACGCGGGAGAAGAAATGAGGTACAGAAGTATTGATTTCGTGCATATTGGAGTAAAACTCCTGTATGATCACGGAATGGCACGTGACCGAGATACCACACATTGACTCCCAACCCTCACTGTAGATGATGGTGGGTAGGTCAGTGTCAGAAAAATCTAACAGAATGACTTGGTGTTTCGATTGAATGCCTCGTCGTGAAAAGTTCTCCGAGAAGTCTGACTTGGCCATCTCATCACGGAACTGTACGTGAGATGGAGTGGGGTCAGAGGGAGAAAGAAGATGCCCTGGAACGAAGAGGGTTTCGGGATGGAGTGGATTTGCGTTTAGATGCCATAGAGCAGACTAACGCAAGAGAGAGAGAGAGAGAGAGAGAGAGAGAGAGAGAGAGAGACAATCAGAAAAGCACCAACAACATAATATGGAAGAATATAAAAGATTGAAAGTACGTATGCATGAAAATGCATGAACATGTGACATGCAAACTTAAAATATATCATGGGCTTAACCCAATCCAAACCTACCAGCACACAACATAGCAACAAAGTAAACACACATCTAGAATGCATTCAACATTGTTATAATGCAAATGTGATGCAATGCATGATCATTTAGGATCAAATATACAAAACCCATCCCAAAAATTTAGTAAAAACTTCATTGATTTCGAAAAACCTCAAAATTCCAAAAACCCCAAAAGTTAGGTCAGAAATACGTGAAATGTATGATAAGATGATGAAAAGAGGATCATAGCTGTGAAAAATGCAAGATCAAAACCAAAGAAGGAGCGGGGAAAAGATTTGGAGTGATTTAGAGGTGATTTGGGAGGTGAAGAGGCAGAATGGATTGAGAGAGATCGATAAAAGTGAGTTAGAAATAGTGAGGAGCGCTTATATAGAAACTTCATAAACCTCGATGGATCGAGAGCTATCGAGATTTAAAATGCGCCTTTTAGCTATCGAAGAGCTATCGAGGATCTAACGAGAGGTGTCCATAGCAAAGATTCTTGATGGATCGAGGTAGCTATTGAGAGGTCAGAAAGTTTCTCGATGGATCGAAATAGCTATCGAAAGCTATCGAGAATGCGATAAAAAAGAAGTTGAAGGGTCTCGATAGATAGCCTAGCTATTGAGAGGTATCGAGAAGCTATTGAGATTGCTTAAAAACAGTTTTTCAAAGAAGAGAGAAACACAGATATGAATGCAATCAAACATGCTACTCAACCAAAGATCCAAACAACATTTTAAGCTCTCAAAAACATCTCTCAATCAAGAAAAATGTTAAGCACATAGATCCAAAACACACACACACACACACACTAAACAAGTTTAACCAATTTTATATTTCAAAAACAAGTCAAGACAGTTTAGTGAGCATACATTAACACATGTATTCCTTGTGATGGCAAATCACATTGTTCCTACACATGTATCAAAAGTAGCAAAGAATATTGCGTGTTGTGTGTGAAAAACATCGCAAGATTGCATAAGTGTCTATATGTTATGACGATTTGAGATATCAGAAAATCACTTTAACTCACACACAATCATAACTGTTTGATGGAGACTATCACGTTTGAGGTACATCCTATAACTCCCACATCTCCTAGAAGACACACTTGCAATCATATATAAAGCATTTTGATCTTTTTGCTTTTATTTTTCTTTGCATATTTTTCTTTTAATAAGCATATCATCCATGGGTATATAGGAGAGAGAAAAGAAATACCCAATGATGTTAAGCTTTTGACATTGCACTTTTGCTATGCTGAAGCATATAGATGTCTTTTCATGATTGGTGGGCAACAGTGGTGAGATGGTTATATATGCCTTTCTTTTAGGATTTTCTAGTTCTTCCCGTCAAAAAGAGTGATACGAGTGTTAAGTCCAAGAGATCACTTAACCTTACTCATCACAAACACGAGCCACAAAACTCACTTGCTTAGTTGTGCATAGATATGCTCATCTAAGCTACAAAAGATACAAAGTTTAGAAAGTTTTGTTTCATTGGCCGTCCAAGGTACACAAATACTAATGTACCCAAAACACACACTGTTTTTGTATTTTTCTGATTTTTCAATATATATATTTTTATTTTATATGAAAAACAAAATAAAAGCAAAACTGAAAAGTAAACAAACAAAAACATGTTAAACAAAACAATGCATAAAACTAAATTGACTCAAAACAATAAAGCAAAACACACAAGTAATGTAAAACAAAAACAAGAAGGGGAGAGAGAAAAAGTGACAGAATCACTTGGAGCCCTTTTCTTTCCACACCTTGGAAGAACCTTTCCACTTAGCAAACCCTTGATCTGGCGGTAAGGGAGAAGAGTTGAAACCATTCAAGTTCGAAAGGAACATGAGGGCTTGAAGAAGATCTCCTAAAGGAGCAAATGAGGATGGAAACTGATTTTGGTTTTCCGACGCGATCATGCTGTTGCTTTGTTGAGTGGCTAACTATTTATAGCAATTAGGTTGAGTATGTCCAGCTGCGCCACAATGATGACAGAAATGTTACTTTTTCAGTTTGGGCTTTTGATTATTTCCCTTCTTAGCCCTAGAGTTCTTAATCTCTTTTTTATCAAGCTTAGGGGTGCTCCTAAGATAGATTTACCATTGTCTATGTTCTCACTAGCTAATTCATTCTTAACATCATTATTCTTAGTTTCAACATTATTAGCAGGAGGAACAAAAACAGTAGTACTAGTAGAAGCAATACTAGGAGAAGAGAAATCATACCATAAACCGGTTCAATCGAAAGCAGATTTCTGAAAATTAAGCATCTCATCAAGCTTCGTACTGGAAGTCCTCTCCAACTGAGCTCTGACTTGGAACAGTTCTGCTTCAAGCTTCTTGGTCTTCTCACCCAAGAAATTATTATCAAATCTCAGTGCTCCAATGGTATGATTTGCTTCATCAAACTTTGTGAAAAACTCTTCTCGATCAAGCTCCACATCACTGAGCTTCTTGGTGGCCATCCTGTACAGTTTCTCTTGCTTCTCAGAGACTTTGTACAATTTCTCATAGGCGGTATGGATATCATCTTGATCATCCATATTCTCGAACTTAAAGTCCACCAAATCCTCTTCTTCATCGACATCTTCAGAAATCCCCTCAGTAGGATTTACGATGGCAGTGAAGGCATTTAGGATTCCATCATCCTCATTATCAGAATCATCCTCAGGCTCAGTGTCGCTCAATGTAGCAGTAAATGCCTTGCTCTTCCTAATGGTCTTGAGATAAGTAGGGCACTCTTGTTTCATGTGTCCAAAATCTTGACACCCAAAACACTTAGGTCCTGTGGGAATAGTGTACTGACCGCCATCCCTAGCATCCTTCTTCCCTTTATCTTGGCTCTTGAACTGTGAGGAACTGGATTGCCTACGGTCCTTGTTGAAGCCATTCCCGTTTGCATTCTTCATGATCTTCTTGAATTGCCTTGTAATGTAGGACTTCATTTTAGAATCTTCATCATCTGAAGGCTCATTTGTGTCACTGCTCTTGGCCTTCAGTGCCATACTCTTGCTCTTGCCTGATTTCCCGATTCTTGTCCCAACTCATAGGTTTGCAGATTGCCAACCAGCTCTGTCAAAGGAATTTTGTCAATATCCTTCGATTCCTCAATCGCGGTGATCTTGGCATGAAATCTCTCGGGTAGAGATTTGAGCACCTTTCTAACAATCTTGGGTTCAGGAATGGTTTCCTCAAGATTAAAAGCTGAGTTCACTATGTCTTTGAGATTGGCATAGAACTCGTCAAATGACTCATCCTCCTCCATCTTGATCTCTTCAAAGCTTGTAGTAAGCCTCTAAAGTTTCGAATCTTTAACAGCCTTGGTTCCTTCATAGGTTGTCTGGAGAATGGTCCATGCTTCCTTAGCAGTTTTAGTAGAGGATATCTTTTTGAATTCCTCATTCGTGACTGCACTGAATAGAGCATTCAGTGCCATGCTGTTGAAGTTTTCTGCCTTAATCTTAGCATCATCCCAGTCGGCCGGCGCTTCTGTAGGCTTAGTCCAGCCTATCTCTATAGCTTGCCACACATTTTCATCTAATGACTGCAAGAAAACTCTCATGCGTGCTTTCCAGTAAGCATAGTTAGTGCCATCAAATAAACGAGGTATAATTAGAGACTGTCCTCTATCCATGACAAATAGGGGTCAATGGATAGGCCAAGAATGTATTGACTCCTTGTGATAGATTAACCAATTAATTAGCCAAGTTGATTAATTAATCAGATTAACATACAATATGTGTGGTAGCACAAACAAATCACCAATTAAACTAAATATGCAGCAGAAATTAAATTGACATGGTGATTTGTTTTCAAATGGGGAAAACTTACACGGCAAAAATCCCACCAGGTGATTTTAAGGTCACCACTCCTGAGAATTCACTATTATCATAACAAGCGGTTACAAGTAAAGGAATCCTAGTACCTTATACCAACCTACAATTGAACCCTTACCTCAATACCCAATTGGACTTGTTCTGTAGTGACAATCTCTCATTTCAATGCACGGCTCCCAGTACGTGACTAACCAATAGATGCGCGGATCCTAGTACGTGACTTAATCACCAACTTGAGAAAGATGTTGGCTGCAAAGCTCTTCAGTTCATCACACGTTGAAGATCAAGAAGCTCCTTGGTCATAAAACCCTAAGGTATATAAACACAACAGCTTCTTCGAGAGAAAGATGAACTAGGGCAAATTCTGTATTCGGTCACAATTTTGCATGAATAAAACTTTGCTTCACACTCGTGCAACCTTTTACGGCCCTTAAAATAATCCTTATATATGTTTAGGGTTGTGAGAAAAGAAAGCCCAAATATATATCCACGGATTGGATGAAAATCAGCTCTGAAAAACTGAGTTTCATAAATCTCGATAGATAGCCATCTATCGAGATAGCTGTCGAGCCACGGGTTGAAACAACTTTTAAACCTCGATAGATGCTAGTTGTCGAGCTTTAAAATTCAGCACTTTCTCACTTGTTTCTTGGACAGACTTGCATGGCTTTAACACTTGAACTTGAAACCTTGTTCCTTGAAGTATTAAACACATCCTAGATCTACCCAATTACAAGTAAAGTGCGTTTTGTCAAAGGATTAGCCAATTACATAAAATATTGACATATGTTCCTAACATTGAATCACATATGTCCTAACATAAACCTTACGTAAAAGAATAAATTAAACAAACAAACAAAAGGCCAACCCAACAAAACTATGAGCGAAATAGTGAATTTTGGGTCCCCAAATCTGACTAAACCAAAAAAGAAGTCTAGTAACACAACAATATGTCACAACATTTTCACAATACCTTTATTTTCAACTGTAGTGGACCCCATCTGATATTTTATTATTTTATTTTATTTTGACATATAAGGAACTTACATCTTAGTAGTTGTGAAAATGTTAATTATTTAGACCCTTGGAATTCAAAATTTTTAACCTAATTTAAATCCAAGTTATTACTTAGTCCAATTAAACAGATCTAGGTTAAACAAATATCAATCATATCACATAAAGCGGAAAAGTAAAGAACACAAGCGATATGATGACCTAAGAAAACCACTGAAACTGTCCAATTTCAAGGTAAAAAAATCTGGGGAAGATTTAACCTAAACAATCCACAAGGAACAAATTCACTAAATAGAATGGAAGTGTTTACAATAGATTTAACCCTAAATCTAATGCTACCTCTTGTAGTACTTACTCACGTGACTAAATGTAGTTCCGAATCCACGGACTCTTCTATTCTGAATTAGTTGCACATAAACACTCCTGTTTATGGCTTTGAGATCCCACTCAAAGGTTTAGATCATCAGCAGTAGTTGATCTTTTTGCAACAAGTTATCTCCACCGATACTTGTGTTTGGATCTTATTTCCGGTAGATGCTTGTTGAGTTAGAATGTTACAGAACCTCACAGATCTCACAGAAGTAACTTACAAGACTTGAAAAACATGTATTAGGGTTTTGCTTTTATACTTAGCAGTGCTGGACTCAAACCCCCTAAATGTTTCGTCGGCTATCAGGCCTGTTTTAAAATCTGCAGAAATCACAGTTCGATTGGTCAAACCTCTCTCTTGATCGGTTGAGCTTAGCAGTCGAGCTTAGTAGTTTCTAAATTATTATTATTATTATTATTTTATTTGCAGCTTATATATTCTTAAATCTTGACTTATATCAACTTGAGCAATGTCTAAAACTGTTCTAAGACATAAATATCTTATACTAGACATGTAATTGTACTCGGTTTGCCAACATACATAAAATTAGAACCTAAAAATTTAATCCTAAATATTTAGAACCTAACAGAAAATATTGTGATAACAACAAAACTTCACGTGATTACTTTTAAAAGTCAATAATTATTAGCCAATAATAGCCAACAATAGCCAATAATAGCCAATACTTTGAACCCAGTATTGAAATTACTTTTACCCACTAATAATAGTCAATAACAAATATTATTGGTTATATATTTCTATAATATCTCTATATATTTATATATACTGCCAACAAATATTATTGGATATAACATGAAACATGAGAGTTGAAAGTCATAATTATTATCATTCATGTATATCCAAAATTCTTCTTAGTAATAAACTAATTAGTATTGTCATGTATTAAAAAAAAATAAAAAATAAAAAGCGAAAAATAAAAAGCACTCAAATATATATATATATATTTATATATATATATATATTTGGTGGAACTAAATAGCATAACATCAGTCAAAACGCAAAGTATCAAACATTTAATTTCAATGCTAAACATCAAACAAACAAATTAAATCCCAAAAAAAGTATACCTTAAGTGATTTATATTTTAGATTTCTTTGGCCAACTTTCAATTTGAAAAGGCTAGTCTTAATTATGATACACACAAATAATTTTTTGACTTTTAATTCTTTTTTTTGGGGGGGGGGGGGGGAAGAATGCCTCGGTTTATTTAAACACGTGGTAAAGACACAATTGAGAAATGGTATATCCACAACATTTTTACAATAAATTCTAGGTGACAGGTTGTTATTGGCTATTATTGATGGGTAAAAGTAATTTCAATGCTAGGTTCAAATTATTGGCTATTATACGTTGTCATACACTTTGCCTATATATATAAAAAGAGCCACTAATTCTCTCCATAAGAACCAATCCTAAGCTCCCCTTATACTATTGGCATCTGCTACTCCTCCTTGCTACTAGCTAAAGATGTGGTCAGTTTGGCTCTCTGTCGCTAGCTTACTTATAGTGATTGCCACACATTGGCTTTATAGGTGGAGGAACCCTAAATGCAGTGGAAAATTACCTCCTGGCTCTATGGGCTTTCCACTTATTGGGGAGACCCTTGGTCTTCTTGCGTCAAGCAAGTCCATAGACACACCACCTTTTATGAAGAATAGGATGAAGAAGTAAGCCCACAATAACCCACATGCAATGTTATTTGCATCTCATCTAATTTGTTTTTCACATTAATTTCTGTTGCAAACTTTCTATTCTTGATATGGGTCATTATATTACACAACCACATGCATTTTTTTTGGTTTGCTTTTTGGTTATATTTACTCCATCTACATAAATATGACTTCTTCGTGTAATCAACTTATTTTCCTTTCTTTTTTTTTTTTCCTTTTTTTTTTTTTTGGGGGGGGGGGGGGGGTTCATTTTAGATATGGTCCAATATTTCGAACAAGCTTGGCAGGACGGCCAGTTGTGGTATCATCTGATCCAGAATTCAATTATTATGTTTTCAACAAGAAGGAAAATTGGTTGAAAGATGGTATATGGACTCCTTTGCAAAGATTCTCCACCAAGATGCAGCAAGAATTAATGCTCAAAAAAATTTTCATAAGTACCTTCGGAATGTAATCTTGGGTCATTTTGGTCCTGAGGCCCTCAAGGACAAGATGCTGCCACAGTTAGAGGATGCAATAAATAAAAGGTTACATGGTTGGTCTAAACTACCCAGTTTGGAAGTGAAAAGAAGCACATCAGCAGTAAGCTTTTAATAACTAATTTCCATCATGATAATGCCTCAGTATTTTTTTTATTATATATATTTATAATTGATCCTAGTAATTATTTTAGATGGAACTAATTATATTTTAAACTTCCAGGACAACCTTTTCAAGAGGTACAAAATAAATGAGAAAAAGGAGATAAAGTTGTATATATGGACGGATGGACCTATGGTCTATATATAAATAATCTTAAAATTTTAGTTATTTTCATGAAACAATGGTTAATATTAAAACATTTGAAAATACATTATTATGATCATTATGGGTCGTACTCTCAAAAAACTTGATGCCACATACAAACACACATTAAAATGGCCCATAAAATGGCGCGTCTCACCCATTTTTAATTGCTAAAATGCTAATGAAGCCTTGAAAAGGATCATTAGACGTTCCTTTCTTAGCATTTTGAGTACTTGAAGTTGAAGTAGCAACTACAGAATACATATTTTTCTTTCTTTAACTACTTATTTGTTGATCATTTGCAGAGGATCTTTGATTTTACAGCAAAGCAATTGTTCAGTTTTCAGGCAGACAAATCAAAGGAAGATATTTGTGAATCTTTTACTAACTTCTTGCAGGGACTTATGTCATTCCCTATTAATATCCCTGGTACAGCTTATCATACGTGTCTACAGGCAATTTCCTCAAACTTAATCCTTACAAATTTCAAAATCTAAAACATCCTTCTCATATTATATGTGACTGTAATCTAATATATTTATTCCATTGTCATACAGAACCGGAAGAAAGTAATAAGCATAATAACTAGCGAACTAGAAGAGAGAAAAAGTAATCCAGAAATTCGCAAAGGAGATTTTCTTGATCAGATTCTGGCTGACATGAAAACAGAGACGTTCTTGACAGATAAATTTGTCATCAACATGATGTTTGGGCTTCTCTTTGCTAGCTTTGAGACCATATCGTCAACTCTTACTTTAGCCATTATGTTAATTAATGAAAACCCAAAAGTGATACAAGAATTATCGGTTAGTGACACAAAGAAGTTCCAAAATTTTACATAACATAGATTTAGAAGAAGCTTTTTTGGCGTTTAAATGTTAATATTACTTTAAAAAAAAATTATTATTCTTAGGAGGAGCATGAAGCAATTCTTAAGAACAGAGAAGATGTCAATTCTGGACTTACATGGAAGGAATACAAATCCATGACTTTTACTCATAATGTGAGTAGATAGATACTCCCCCTTTATTTCAGGCGCACAATCTTTCTTTTTAATTTTTAACAAAGAACTTCAAGCAATTGGCTACGATTCTTACAATCCAATGAATTGGAACATATAGGTTATCAATGAATCGCTTAGACTTGCTAGTGTTGCTCCAGGGATTTTGAGAAGAACCCTCCAAGACATTCAAGTAAATGGTAAGTTGAAAAAATCAAATTGGTTGACTTGTCAACATATTTTGTCCTTCTTAATTCCTCTTTTTTATGTGGGGTGGGTGTTGGGGGATGGATAAACCAAATAAAAAGCGAATCATTTAATACAAAAACTATTTCTTCCGCATGACTTTTTGAGTTTATGTTATATTATTTTTTTATTGTGCCCAGTTAATAGAGATTTTTAGAATATTTGCTTATAAAAATTTTTAGAAAAGTTTTAATGAAATATAAAAAATTGTAAAAGAGTCCATTTTTCTTTCATTTTTCATAAAAAATTTCTTAAAACATTTTTTATTTAAAGCATTTGTTAACTTTTTTCCTTATAAAATGATTAGTTTTTATCGTTGCAAACTAACAAGTTTGTTTTACTTCAAAAGTACTTAATAATTATTCTTAGAATGGGTGAGAGCTAATATCATTGTAACTCGTACTTGTTGTCTTAATTATAATATAAGTCAAAGAATGGTATAAGACACGTTCATTATGAAATAAGTTGAGAATAATATGAGGCACGTTGACTGTAGGATATACAATTCCAAAAGGTTGGGCGCTTATGGTAGTTCCGGCCGCCCTTCAACTAAACCCAAGCACTTATGAGGATCCTCTTACCTTCAATCCATGGAGATGGCAGGTGGGTTGGTTTTTGTTTTGTTTTTTTTCCAAGTTAAAATCTTGATATATACTCATCATGGACTAATTAGTTTTGGTGGGAATCCTTAATCTTTGTTCCTATATTTGACTAATCTTTCATTTCATTATGGATTAAAGAACATCTCAGCAAATGTGTCGGCAAAGAATTTCATACCATTTGGGGCAGGCATGACATCATGTGCAGGAGCCGAGTTCAGCAAAGTTCTAATGGGTGTTTTCTTTCATATCTTGGTTACCAAATACAGGTACTTTATTTCTTATTCTTACAGTTACATGCATATATGCAGCACCAAATACAGGTGTTTTCTTACTGATTTTTATTTTGTTAATTTATCGTATTTGAATTATGGCTGATTAAGGATGACTGCAATCAAAGAAGGAGAGGTGATTCGATCCCCTGCTTTAGAATTTGGAGATGGTTTTCATATTCAGCTTTCAGCAAAGCATGGATGATTTATAGAGCTTAATTCCGGATCTCGACATTTACAATAGAATAATAACAAAGATCCCTAGTCAAAAAAATTATCGTTTCCATGTAGTATTAAATGTTAATAAAGTTGACGATGTTAGTCACACTTTGTCTTTAGCTATGAATATAAACGTTTTAGTTACTACTGCATGGATGGCTACGTTATATTACAACCAGGTGGTTTTTTATTTTTTAGTGGAACCAAATGGTTGGTTTTTTTTTTTTTTTTTTTTTTTTTTGGTTTTATTATTGCTTTATGAAGTGGGTTCTAGTTAGCTCAACTGATAAAATCTCGGACGGTTGAATAAGAGATTTGGGGTTCAATCCTGACCTACATCAAAAACTGATTGTTGTCTTGGTTTGATGATAAAAAGCTGTTATTAGGAGCGAATGTCATAGGTTGAAACTCTCTAAAAAAAAATATAAAAACAATTTCTTTTAGTATTTTTAAATAAGCTCTCGGACTCTCTATATGTTTACATGAATGAATGTGTGTCTGACCGTATATTTCATTAAATGAATTTTTTTTTTCTATTTTCTCCTACTAATTAATCCTCTTACAATGTGAAGGTGGTAGTCTTTGGTCAGAAAAATACAATTTATTTAGTTATAAATAAGAAAATACTGCAGTCATACGTGTGATACACAAGCAGTGCTATAACATTAATAAAAATAAATAAATAATGAAGCAATGTTATACCCTTCCCAGACCAACAAAATGAATGCTCCATGGAACGCTGGATATGATCAAATTTTTTTTAAATGAATGCTCCATGGAACGCTGGATATGATCAAAATTTTTTTTTTTTATTCGATAATTACAAATGAGAAAGAGAAGATAAAACATTGGACGTCTCTGTTCGAAACATAAAAAATGTGAGTTTGGCCAAGGCTTTGATATGATCATTAATTGTACGCTTTTTGTGACTTTCCATCGGAATAAAATCGTACTTTCTTTCTATGAGTAGTAGGGAAACTTCAGCTCAAACTTTGGCCAAGGCTTCGTAAAATGGGGAAAATTTAGTGAATAAGTGATTTTGATTGCTCTCTTTAAAAAAAAAAAAAAAAATGTTACGAGAATTAGGGCTACAAGATGTTGTAGCACGCAAAAATATAGTTAATTACTGTATCTATGCAAGGCACGTGGTCGTTATTAAAACATTTGGACTTGGCTCTAGAATTTGAGACTTACAGGCGGCTAGGTCAATGACATGCCTAACTTACAAACAAAATATGGAAGACCTCTTCCTTCCCTTTCTTCCACTAAAAAAAAAAATAAATTAGAATTAGGAAAATAAAAATGTCTCTAATGTATCTGTCCAAGAACTGTTCTTATCACAACTTCTACCATACATTTGTTTTACAACTATTTTACATGATAGACTATGACCTTTGTCACATTAAAACTATGATAAAGTTGTGTCACAAAATGTTATGGTCTTAGATTTTCTTGTCCAAAAAAATATATTATATTCTCTTTAGAGTTTCATTTAGAGGCGGGCAAAGAGCGCCGCTATAGGGTTTCATTTAAAATGTTCCAAGTACACTTTTAGCGGTTCTTCTAATTGCCGCTATAGGTGTCCATATTTAGCGGCGAACAATAAGCGCCGCTATAGGGTTTCATATAAAACATTCCAAGCACACTTTTAGCGGCGCTTCTGACCGCCACTATAGGTAATTTTTTATTTTATTTTATTTTTTCCTCAATAACCTGTTTACAAAGAACCTGCTATAATACTGATAAGTTGTTTACAAAAAACCTGTAATAGTTTTGGCTTTATTAACACAATACCACAAATGTAACTAAGACAATACCACAAATGTTTCCAAACTAACACAATATTAACATATGATCAGATAGAGAAATATATTATCAATATAAATAATAGTGTCTACATGATACCATCATCATTAGATTGACAAAAAGATGTGGTCCTAAGAATAAAACAATCACCCAAACTAAGTTAATTACATAATTATCAAAGTTAAATACATAATCAAAGTTCCAAAGTGTTAGAGGATATCCTTCAACACTTGCAAAAGATGCGGTTGTTCAAATGTAGTTCTTTGTACGCAAAAAAAGTCCTCGAACACCAAGATTAAACCGATTACTTTGTTCCTTGATGGGATGCACTTGATGATCTTTGGAGAGCTGGAGATTGTTGGTCCAGAGAAACATCCTAAATACAAATTATGATTAGGTAATAAGTTCATATAATAACCATGTTGAAAAATGTTTGGACATATGTGGGAATTGTTAGAGACATATGTGATGTAAATTGGCTAATCCTCTGACAAAACACACTTTACTTGTAATTGCGTAGATCTAGGATGGGTTTAGTACTTCAAGAAACAAGTGTTTAAGTTTAGTATTGAAGCCATGCAAGTCTGACCAATAAACAAGTGAAGAAGTTATGTTCATTAAATCTCGACAGATGTCTCGACAGAATCCTTTCTATCGAGGTTTAATGTTGAAGCTCGACAGAACCTGTATCTGTCGAGAATTACGAAATTAGAATTTCTAGATCTAATTTCACGCATATTTTATGAGTAGTGTAGGGTTTCTTTTCTCACAACCCTAGACATATATAAGGATTATTTTAAGAGCCGTCACGTGTGATGCAAAGTGATGCAAAGGTTGTTGCAATTGTTGTTACACGCATATTGTGACCGGAGACAAAATTGCCCTAGTTCATCATATTCTCTGTAGAAGCTACTGCGTCTTTGCGCCATGGGTTTTGTAACCAAAGAGCTTCCTAATCTTCATTGTTGGATGAATTGAAGAGCTTTGCAACTAACATCTTCCTCAAGTTGGTGTGTTAGTCACGTACTAGGATCCATGCATCATTGCTTAGCCACGTGCTAAGATTCGTGTATTGAAATGAGAGATTGCCGCTATAATACAAGTCCAATTGGGTATTGGGGTAAGGGGTTCAACTGTAGGTTGGTACTAGGTACTGAGATTCCTTTTACTTGTAACCGCTTGTTTTGATAATAGTGGATTCTCGGGAGTGGTGACCTTAAATTCACCCGGTGGGGTTTTGTCTCGGTGGTTTTCCCCATTCGTAAACAAATCACCTGTGTCAAATTTATTTTCCACTGCATTTAACTTAGTTGGTGATTTGTTTGTGCTACCACGCTATTGCATGTTAAATTGACTTAATTAATTCACTTGGGTAATTAATTAATTAATTTTTCAAAAGGGGTCAATACATTTTTGGCCTATCAATTGGTATCAGAGTGGGCACACTCTGATTAGATTTAATCTTTGTTGTGTGATCCATTGACCTCTGTTTGTCATGGATAGAGGACAATCTCTTATTATACCTCCTTTATTTAATTGCACTAACTATGCATACTGGAAAGTACGCATGAGAGCTTTCTTGTAGTCTTTAGATGAGAAGATGTGGCAAGCTGTGGAGACTGACTGGACTAAGCCAAAGGAAGTGCCGGCTGATTGGGATGATGCAAAGATCAAAGCGGAAAACTTTAACAGCAGAGCATTGAACACCATTTTCAGTACGGTCATAAATGAGGAGTTCAAGAAAATATCCTCGACTGAAACTACAAAGGAAGTATGGACCATCCTCCAGACAACCTATGAAGGGACTAAGGCTGTCAATGATTCAAAGCTCCAAAGGCTCACTACTAGTTTTGAGGAGATAAAGATGGAGGAGGATGAGTCTTTTGATGAGTTCTATGCCAAGCTAAAGGACATAGTCAACTCAGCTTGCAATCTTGGGGAAACTATTCCGGAACCCAAGGTTGTAAGAAAGGTGCTAAGATCTCTACCTGAGAGATTGCATGCCAAGATCACTACCATTGAAGAATCAAAGGTGTTAGGTTCTAAGGACTTAGGAACTAATGTATTATAACTCTATTTTGTAATGTTGGCAAATCATGATTAAAACAGATGTTAGTCTTGTTTAGACTTGCTCAAAGTATAGGTCTTTTATGTAAAGTTGGAATCGAGTTAACTGCAGAATTGAGTGTGCAATTCTGACTGGATCGATCGATCGAAAGTCGGCCAGAACGTTTTTCTGCAGAATATTCCAACTCAGCCCTAAGCCCATATGACGTGTAGGGTTTTATGTTTTGCCCTACGTATAAAAGGGAAACCCTAGCCACGTTTTTGTGGTTGCTCTATTTGCTGTGTGTGTGAATCTCTTGTGAGATCTGAGAGGTGGTTGCCTTCACACATGCTTAGGATTATCAAGAAGGGGATTTCATTAAGAGCTTGATGATCATTCAGTTGCCGCAATAAGAGCTTAAAGATATACAAGCGGGAGTGCTTGTACTTGCTGAAGAATCCAAGAAAGAAGGAGTCCGTGGTCTCGGAGCTTGCACGTGGTCGTGTCAGTAAGTTTTATACTGGTGGGTAGCAATAGGATGTTAGTGGTCTAAGTCGCTATTGTAAAACTTCGATTATTTCATAGTGGATTCAAGTTTACTTTGAGGATAGCTAGGTTAAATCCTCCCCAGGTTTTTACTGGTTCGGTTTCCTGGGTCATCATATCTTTGTGTTCTTTATTTTCTGCACTTTACATTGATATGATATATTTGTGTTAACCTAGATCTGATAATTTGACTAAGTAATTACTTGGCTAATTAACTAAGTTAATCTGGTTGTGTTTTAAGGGGTCTAAAAACGTACAAGTGGTATCAGAGCAGATAGCTCTTTTGTTTTAGATCTTTTGATCTAAGAGCTGATCCTTGACCCCTGTTGTCATAGATAATTTAAAGTTTCTTTCTGATCATGTTTCTGCTCATGTTTTTGTTGATCTTATTGATGCCTATGAAACTTTCCGTAAGGAATTATTGAAATCTATGAAAATTGCTAAGAAATTCAAGGAAGAGTTAAAATTGGCTAATCTTGGAAAAGAGGAATTGTTTGTTAGATTAGATGAATCCAATAAAAAGAATGAATTTTTGAGAAATCAAATTTTCTCTCAAGATGAGAAGATGAAAAGCTTGGAACAAGAGTTAGTTGAATCTAAAGCTAAAATTGAAAATTTGACTAGTACCAAGCCTGCTGTTGATAACAGAAGTGTTTCTGTTTCTCTTAAGCCTAAAACTGAGAAAGTTTATATCCTTCCTTTCAAGAGGAATAATAAAGAAAAGACTTATTTTGCTAGGTTAGACAAAGGTAAAAGTTCTGATGTAGACGCTGAAGTTTCTAAACTTATGTCTAAACCTACTGTTAGAGAGCATAATAAATCTGTTTTTGTGCCTACTTGTCACCTTTGTGGTATTGGTCATATTAGACCAAATTGTTTTTTGTTGAGGCAAAAACCAAAATCTGAGACTAGATTTGTTGTTAGGAATATTGATGTTCCTAAATTTGTTCTTGTTTGTCACTTTTGTGGTGTCTCCGGTCACATTCGTCCTAATTGTTATAAATTGAAATTTAAGCATTCTGTGTTTCAATCTAGGATATGTGATGATATTTCTCCTACCATAAGTCCATATAAATTGTTTCATATTATTTTGAAAAATTTAAGCTTGTTGGCTTATGAAAGGAATTTGCAGGATTTCAGTCTTTCTCAGAAGATTGGTGTAATCCCTCAAATACACTCTGCTTCACATGAATTTTCACCTACAAAGCCAAAGACTCGTGCTAGATGGGTGAGAAAAGATTCTCTAAGGTGAGTGTTGCTGACTTGTCCCTGATTTAATTCTTTCAATTATTTGTGAACATGTTTTGTTTCTGTTTTTGGTTGTTTTATTTTTCTTAAGGATTACATGAATTATGATATCTCTCTCTTGATTTAGAATATGCTTGACATTGTGGAGAAACTTGAATAGTATGTGTTATATATGTGCTAAGCTATTTTTGATTTTGTGTGAGTATATACTAATTTGTACATGTACTCAAGAGTTAATTAAGAAATTGATATTTTTTGTTTGTGTACCCTCTATAGCTTAGTTAAGCACTGTCATACATTGCATTTGCATTGTTCATTTAGCATAATGTGTGCTTTTAGTTTTGGTCATAAAATTGTTTTTAAACCAAAAAGATTTTTGTGTTTTGTATTTCACATCTGAGATTTATAATTAAGGATTGGCCATATTATCTTTACAATAACATGTTTATGTACCTTGTTTAGCTTGGATGAGCTTATTTATTGCACTTTACTAGTTTGAGCTCTGTAGTGCATGTTGTGTGGGAGATGTTTATAGTTTTTGATCACTTGCTTTTGATCTTGAAGTCACATGCCTTTGATTGTCGGACTTGAACTTTTTGAGAAAGGCATAAATAACCATCTCACCACTGTTTACTAGCCAATCATGAACACCTTAGTGAATATCATAAGATTTTGTGCTCGAGAAAGTGTAGCACATGCACAAAAATAAAATAAGGTGTAGCCTCGGTTTAAATGCTAAAATTGGTGTGTACATTATTGGACTCTAATTAATTCAATCATTTAAAATTGGTGTGTACATTATTTTCGCTATTTTATTAAGTTTTTGATCAAATAAAGTTGGTGTGTACAATATGAGGCAAATCAAGAAACTTACATGATTGCAAGCTTGTTTTCTAGGAGATGTGAGAGTTATATGATGTAACTCTTTAGGTGATAGTCTCTTTCAAATTCTATGTGATGAATTTTGTAGAATTTGTGCTTGATTACTATTCACATATCACCTCACATGTATCTCAAGTTTTTGCTAGTTGCACACACTACACAAGTTACTCTTTGCTAAACTTTGTACATGTTATTGTGTGTGATTTTGTTGTGGCCATCCAAGATTGTATGTTCCTTGATTTTGATGCAAATTGTGTTTTTGATGATTAAAAACCTTGTTTTTGGAAGATCTGGGTTGAATTCAAATGTTTTTGAAAAACTTTTAATCTCATACTCATGCATTTCATTCATGAAATATTGTGCTTTGAGGAGTTTTTGCATAAAATTGCTCTGTTTTTCAAAAATTTGAGTTTTCCAGATTTTCGATCGATCGAGGGTGTTTTTCGACCAATCGAAATTGCGATAAAAGTTTTGGTTTGAATCTGCCAGACTCGATTGGTATTCGATCGATGCTCGATCGATCAAAACTGAAAAACTTTCAGTTTTTAAGTATTTGACCAATCTATTTTTCTTTTTTTGCATCATTTGTGTTTAGGATTCACATGCATTGCTTTGATTTTTTGTATCCATCTTGCAGTTTTGCAGTCATATCTCTCATTGTTTTCACACATAATATGCATACACTTTGCTAAATTGGGTACTCAACTTGATTTAAAAACTGATTGATTAATTTTTGAGTTATGTACTTTTTAGTATATGCTATTTTTATGTGTAAACTGTAGAAAATATTTTTCTTAAGAGATATAATGGATAATCAATGTGCCAATATTTTCTCTACTCATGCAACTGTTTCTGGGACACATAGTGTCAAGTTTGCATTTATTGAAAGAGAGAATATTTTTCTTCATGTGTATCCTCAACTTAGTTTTTTTTTTGCTAGGTTTGTGTTTTTTTTTATTTTTCCCCACCTCCTCAATTTTCCCCAAAACTATTTTTCCCAACACTTGTTTTGTGTTTCCTATTTTTTATAGGGGGAGAAGCTTGTTTTTTTTTTTTTTTTTTTTTTTTTTTACCTTTGTTGTTCATAGGGGGAATTGTCTTTATTTTCTATAGAGTTGAATTGTTTTGTGTTCCCCTAATTCTCTTTTTTCTCTTATTCTCTGTTGCGTATGTTTTTTGTCAACCTTCTGATTGGGTTGTCTTTGTCAATATGTGACAAAAAGGGGAGAAATAGATGAAATGTGGGAATCCTGTTGTTTTGTTTAGGGGGAGTTAAAATTGTTTTTGAAAGGGGGAGAAATTTTGTTGATGTATCTAACTTAGGGGGAGATACATTGATGATATATGTTTCTTGTTTCACTGCTCATTGATTTATATTTATGAGTTATTCATGATATATGTCTTTGTTTTGTGTTTTGTGATGTCAAGATTTTATTTTTGTTTTTACTTGTATTTTCCACACATGCGTTTATGTGTTTGTTGAGTATTTTAGGAAATATACAGGTTGATTCAGTCGTGCTGCTATCTACACTTGCAACTGATGGATAGTAGTTAGGTTGGATTATTTTGTAATGGGCATTAATTTTTTGTAAAGAGCTTTTACTTGTAATTTTGAGCATTGTGTTTGTGTTTTGTCACGGATTGCCAAAGGGGGAGTTTGTTAGGTTCTAAGGACTTAGGAACTAATGTATTAGAACTCTATTTTGTAATGTTGGCAAACCATGATCAAAACAAATCTTAGTCTTGTTTAGACTTACTCAAAGTATAGGTCTTTTATGTAAAGTTGGAATCGAGTTAACTGCAGAATTGAGTGCGAGAATTAGACTCGATCAATTGAAAGTCGGCCAGAACGTTTTTCTGCAAAATTTTCCAACTCAGCCCTAAACCCATATGACGTGTAGGGTTTTATGTTTTGTCCTAGGTATAAAAGGGAAACCCTAGCCATGTTTTTGTGGTTGCTCTATTTACTGTGTGTGTGAATCTCTTATGAGATCTGAGAGGTGGTTGCCTTCACACATGCTTAGGATTATCAAGAAGGAGATTTCATTGAGAGCTTGATGATCATTCAGTTGTTGCAATAAGAGCTTAAAGATATACAAGCGGGAGTGCTTGTACTTGTTGGAGAATCCAAGAAAGAAGGAGTTCGTGGTCTCGGAGCTTGCACGTGGTCGTGTCAGTAAGTTTTCTACTGGTGGGTAGCAATATGATGTTAATGGTCTAAGTCGCTATTGTAAAACTTCGATTCTTTCATAGTGGATTCAGGTTTACCTTGAGGATAGCAAGGTTAAATCCTTCTCAGGTTTTTACCGGTTCAGTTTCCAAGGTCATCATATCTTTGTATTTTTTATTTTCCGCACTTTACATTGATATGATATATTTATGTTAACCTAGATCTGATAATTTGACTAAGTAATCACTTGGCTAATTAACTAGATTAATCTGGTTGTGTTTTAAGGGGTTTAAAAACATACAAAAGGATATTGACTCTATTCCTTTGACAGAACTGGTTGGCAATTTGCAAACCTATGAATTGGATTTGACTAGAATTAGGAAATGAAGCAAAAGTAAGAGCATGGCACTGAAGGCCAAAAGTGATGAGACTGATGAGTCTTCAAATGATGAAGATTTCAAGATGAAGTCCTACATCACTAGGCAGTTCAAGAAGTTCATAAAGAATGACAATACGAAAGGATTTGATAAGGACCGTAAACAATCTAGTTCTTCTCAGTTCAAAAGCCAAGACAGAGGAAAGAAGGATGCTAAGGATGGCGGCCAGTATACTATTCCCTCCGGACCAAAGTGCTTCGGATGTCAAGGTTTTGGACACATGAAACAAGAATGTCCAACATATCTCAAGACAATTGGGAAAAGCAAGGCTTTTGCTACTACCTTAAGTGACATCGAGCCTGAGATTGAGTCAGATGATAGTGATGAAGAGGGAATCTTGAGTGCTTTCACTGCTATAGGTGATCCTATTGAAGGGGTTACAGAAACAGAAGATGATGAAAAGGACTTGGTGGTATCTAAGTTTGAGAAAATGGATGAGCAAGATGACATCCATACAGCCTATGCAAAATTGTACAAGGTTTCTGAGAAGCATGAGAAACTGTATAGGCTGGCCACTAAGAGGCTGAGTGATGTGGAGCTAGATCGAGAGGAACTCTCTACAAAGGTTGATGAAGCGAATCAAACTATTAGAGCTTTGCAGTTTGAGAACAACTTCCTTGTTGAAAGGACAAAGAAGCTTTTAGCGGAACTGTCCCAAGTTAGAGCTCAATTGGAGAGGACTTCCAATGCAAAGCTCAATGAGATGCTGAGCTTTTAGAAAGCTGCTTCTGATAAAACCGGGTTGGGGTATGATTTCTCTTCTCCTGACATTGCCTCCTCTAGTACAACTGTGTTTGTCTCACCTACTGATAATGTTAATTCTGAGAACAATGAATTTAAAACTGAAATAGCTAATGAGAACTTAGATAAAGGCAAATCCATTTTAGGAGCACCCCCTAAGGTTGAAAAGAAAGAGACTAGAAACCCTAGGATTAAGAAAGTTAACAACAAAAAGTCTCAACCGAAGAAGCTGCATTTCTATCATCACTATGGAGCTTCAGGGCATTCTCATCCAAATTGCTACAAGTGGTTAGCCACTCAACAAAGCAATAGCATGCTCTCGTCTGGAAACCAGAATCAGTTTCCATCCTCTTTTTCTCCTCCTAGAGATCTTTTCAAGGCCCTCATGTTCCTTTCGAACTTGAACGGTTTCAATTCTTCCCCTTCACCACTTGATCAAAGGTTCGCTCAAAGGGAGGGTTTTTAGGTGTGGAAGGAAAAATGCTCAAAGTTATTTAGTCACTTTTTCTCTCTCTCTCCTTATGGTTATGCATTACTTGTTTGTTTTGCTTTCTTGTTTTGAGTCAGTCTAGTTTTATGCCTTGTGTGTTTCTTTATGTTTTTGTTTGGTTGTTTTTCAGTTTTTGTTTATTTTGCTTTTCATTATAAAAAAAAAAAATTTTGAAAAATCAGAAAAAATAATAATACAAAAACAGTGTGTGTATGTGTATATTGGTACTTGTATACCTTGGATGGCCATTTAAACAAAGTTTTCTAAACTTTGTATCTCTTGTAGCTTAGACTAGCATTTCAATGCACAACTAAGCAAGTGAACTTTGTGGCTCGTGTTTGTGATGAGTACGATTAAGTAATCTCTTATACTTAACACTCATATCACTCTTTTTGACGGGAATGACTAAAAAATCCTAAGAGAAAGGCATAAATAACCATCTTACCACTAAAACCCACCAATCATGTATAACATCTGTGTGCTTTGTCATAGCAAAATTGTGATGTTTTTGGCTTAAACATAATTGGGTATTTCTTCTCTCTCTTATATGCCCATGCATGCTATGCTCAAAAAGAAAAATATGCAAAGAAAAACAAAAGCAAAAAGAATCAAAATGCTTTTAAATATGGTTGCAAGCGTGTTTCAAGGAGATGTGGGAGTTATAGGATGTACCTCGAAGGTGATTATCCTCATCAAACAGTTATGATTGTGTGTGAGTATATTTGATTTTCTCATATCTCAAATCATCATAATATGAGACACTTATGCACTCGTGCTATGTTTTCACACACAACACGTACACTCTTTGCTACTTTTGATACATGTGCAGGTACAATGTGATTTGGCCATCACAAGGAATACATGTGTTAATATATGCTCACTAAACTGTCATAACTTGTTTTTGAAATATAAAATTGGTTAGACTTGTTTAGTGTGCGTGTGTGTTTTGGATCTATGGATGCTTTGTTTTTTTGCTTAGAGATGTTTTTGAGAGCTTAATATGTTGATTGGATCCATGTTTGAATAGCTTGCTTGTTGCATTCATCTCTATGTGTTTTTCCCTTCTTTGAAAACACCTTTTCTTCAAGCTCGATAGCTTCTTGACAGATCCTCGACAAATTCCCTTCTATCGAGGCCCTCTTTCTTCTTTTCTCGATAGATCTTATCGCAATCTCAATCCATCAAGGTTTCTGGATTTCTTCTCAATAGATGCTCGATAGCTTCTTCGATCCATCAAGCAACTTTCTGTTTGGCCGATAGATTCTCGACAGCTTCTTGATCCATCGAGGTATTTTTGCTGTCAACAGATCCTCGACAGCACCTCAACAGATTCACTTCTGTCGAGATTTAGTGCTCGACAAATCTCGATAGCTTCTCGATCCATCAATTTGCGATTTCTATTTAAATGTTGATCGCAAAATCAGATTTATTTTTTCACTTCTCTCTCTCGACAGATTTTCTCCTCTCTCGCACCAAACACTTCTCCCTCACTCAAATCTCTCTACCCACTACATTTTTGGCCTATATCAAGCTCAGATTACTTGGTATGTGTTCTAAATCCCTTCATTTTCATGCATTCATGCATTTCAAACCTAGGTTTTGAGGTTTTTGAAAATTTTTGGGATTTTTTGAGATTTTTGTGAAATTTTTGGGTTGGGTTGTGTTGATTTGATTCTATATGCTCATGCATTGCATATTCTTTGCATTTTAAAAATGTTTCATGCATTTAGATGTGTGATTGATTATTGTGAGATGTGTGCTGATAGGTTTGGATTGGGTTTTTACCCATGATGCATTTTAAAGTTTGCACATCACATGTTCATGCATATTTCATGCATACGTATCCTTTCATTCCTATATTTGGTTGTGATTGTGTTTTTTTTTTCCTCTCTCTCTCTCTCTCGGATAGACTGCGCTATGGAACCTAAGAACAAATCTACTCCGGGCCAGAATCCTCTTCAAGGTTCTAGTTCTTTTTCTTCTTCTGATCCTCTTCCCCCTCTTCACGATCGGTTCCGTGATGAGAAGGCCCGTCAGGACTTCTCGAAGAACTTTCAGAAACGTGGCGTTCATCCGAAGCGTCATGTTGTTCAGTTGGACTTTTCCGACACTCCTCTACCCAGTGTCATTCGGACTTGGGGCTGGGATTCTCTTATGGAGGAACCCTTGAGGTGTCCCATCATGTTTATATAGGAGTTTTACTCCAATATACACGGTATCAATACCTCTGTACCTCGTTTTGCCATGACATTTTGAGGTACACGTATCGTAGTTACCCCAGATCTTATATCTGAGGTACTACATGTCCCGAGGGTATCGCATCCTGATTACCCCGGCTGTGAGCTTCTTCAGACTGTGTCTAGAGACGAGCTTTTGTCTCACTTCAGAGACACCTTCCTTATTGGGTGGGAAGTAAAACACTCCATGCTCGAGCTTTGCAAAAGGTCTGATATTCCTTAATATGGTGATGACATTTACTTTTACTGCATTGTCTCACTATAACTCTATCACAGAGCCTCGTGCTCGATTTCTTTTATCCCTCTTAGAGGATCTTTCTATTGACTTCCCCTCTCATTTCATCACTTCTATCCTTGATGTCTATCAGGATATGGTGACCCGTGATAAGCTCATCTTTCCTTCAACTATCAAGAGGATCATTTGCTATTTTTCCATCCCCATTCCTACCTCTCCTTACTACAACACCATGGGTGCCATAGATGCCGGTTCTATTCGGTAGAGCGAGGCCCAGCTTCGCCCAAAGCGGCCACGTATGGAGACTATCGGTCCTGCAGCTTCTACTGTTCCTTCCAACTCTGCCCCTTCTTCCTCTACTAGTGGTGTGACCCTCGTGGCTATCATGGCGCAGCTTTAGCGCATGGATGCTTGCCTTGACACTCTCTCTAATGAATTGTGTTAGGTGAACACCCGTGTCGGTCGTATAGCACGACGATAGGCTCGCCTTGGTGGCTTCGCCGTTTCTCCGTCTCCTTCTCCAGAGGCTTCGACAGATGAGGATAGTGGTGATGATGCAGATGCTAGCTCTTCCAGTGGTGATGAGATGACGACCTCTCAGTGACTTTCCCTTTGTCATTCGTGACAAAAAGGGGGAGTAGTTTTGGGATGAGAGTAGTCTTGTACTTAGGGGGAAAGTTAGCATAGGATTTTTTTGTTAGGGGGAGTGTTTATACATTTTGAGGGATGTAGTGAGGATTTTATGTACTTTCTTTTCTTACTTTTTAGTTACATTATCCTCTTGTATACCAGTCTTGTGACCATTTATTTATGACATACATTGTACTTTATTTTCATATATATATATGATGATGTATGTTGTTCTCCACCTATCTCTCCATGTGTTGTTTCTTTCTCTCTTGATACATATGTTTCCTTATGTATGCAATCTTTATTTTTGCTTCACACTAAGATGCCTTGATGAGTTTTGTTTAAAGTGTTTCAAAAAGACAGGTTGTAAAAATCTATCATGCCATGAACTCTCTTCTTGCAAAGTTTTTCAAGAGTTTGTGTTAGGGTTAGATTTGTTTTGTATTTCAACAAGTGATTATAAGTTTAGTGATTTAAGACTTCTCTCATGATTCATTTGTTTGTTGTGCTTTTGTCACGGATTTCCAAAGGGGGAGATTGTTAGGACATATGTGGGAATTGTTAGAGATATATGTGATGTAAATTGGCTAATCCTTTGACAAAACGCACTTTACTTGTAATTGGGTAGATCTAGGATGGGTTTAGTACTTCAAGAAACAAGTGTTTAAGTTTAGTATTGAAGCCATGCGAGTTTGACCAAGAAACAAGTGAATAAGTGTTGTTCATTAAATCTCGACAGAATCCTTTTTATCGAGGTTTAATGCTGAAACTCAACAGAAGCTCGACAAAAGCTATATCTGTCGAGAATTACGAAATTAGAATTTTCAAATATGATTTCACGCATATCCAATGAGTATTTGTGTAGGGTTTCTTTTCTCACAACCCTAGACATATATAAGGATTATTTTAAGGGCCGTCACGTGTGATGCAAAGTGATGCAGAGGTTGTTGCATTTGTTGTTACACACATATTGTGACTAGAGACAAAATTGCCCTAGTTCATCATATTCTCTGTAAAAAATACTGCGTCTTTGTGTCAAGAGTTTTGTAACCAAGGAGCTTTCTGATCTTCATTGTTGGATGAACTGGAGAACTTTGCAGCCAACATCTTCCTCAAGTTGGTGTGTTAGTCACGTACTGGGATTCGTGCATTGAAATGAGAGATTACCGCTACAATACAAGTCCAATTGGGTATTGGGGTAAGGGTTCAACTGTAGGTTGGTATTAGGTACTGAGATTCCTTTTACTTGTAACTGCTTGTTTCGATAATAGTGGATTCTCAGCAGTGGTGACCTTAAATTCACCAGGTGGGGTTTTGTCTCGATGGTTTTCCCCATTCGTAAACAAATCACCTGTATCAAATTTAGTTTCCGCTGCATTTAACTTAGTTGGTGATTTGTTTGTGCTACCATGCTATTGCATGTTAAATTGACTTAATTAATTCACTTGGGTAATTAATTAATCAATTTGCCAAAAGGGGTCAATACATTTTTGGTCTATCAAAAAACATAATAATATGCATAAAAGAATGCAAACATTAAATACATTTATAGAACATTAAAATGTAATACCTGACTACACTGTGAAGAATGCTATTGCATTTGTTGAAACATGCGAGCCATTCTTTCTTCCATATCTTCAAATTGCCTAAGTTTTTCTTGCATTTGATCAAAACATGCCAGTTTCTACTTCAAAGTAGTCAATTCCTCCTTCATTTGTGCAACTTCATTGTCCCTTGCTTGACTTGATTGTATTTGAAGTCTGTGAGAGCACTCTTGCTATTTCGACCACTTGGGTTTGGACCAAACCCTACCCCATGAACACAACCTTTGTGCTCCTTAGCCATCACTTTTGCAAATACATCATCTGTTGACCATGCAATACTACCAGTTGCGTCAGATGACTGCAATTGATTTGAAGGGTCACTTAACAATTCCTTCATTTTTTCCTGATATTCGAAATTGAGCAAAACAAAAAAATTTAGAAATTAACAGTGAAGAAATTTAAGATCAACTATTTGTATTGTGTCAAGTTTTGGAAACACAATCCTCAATTTCACAATATAACCTATTATAATGCTGCTTACTACAGAACATGAAATAGTTACAGTAGGCTTATACATACACAGACATGCATATTGCTTTTCTTATATGCTACTTGAATATGGGTAAAAGATCCATTTACGTGTGCCTTCCAAGGAAAAAAAAAAATCTTTTCATTAAAATTTTTTTTCTCTCACAATGAATATAACAAATATCATTAGATCACACTCAAATAAATTGATCATTTTAAAAGTACAAAACTAGTTATCTCCCAATTTGCCTTCCCTTGAAGATCAGCATCAACTACAACAAAGAGAACAACTCATACGAGGAAAAAAGAAAAAGCTTAAAAAGAAACCTTTGATTGGGTTTTCACTTAGCATAACTAATTTGCGACTTAAATATTCTACAAGCATCTTGCTTTGATTTGGATTGATTGAGTAAAGTTCAAGGTTCATGTACAGTTTTTTTAGTTATATTTTATTTATTAATATTTTTTTATGACCCACAACAAAATTCAAAAGGAAAAAAAAGGTTTTTCACTTGATCAATTGTCTTCTTAAAGCTACAAATATAACTGAATGAAAGAAAGTGGTTGCTGGAAATTAATGGTATGCTGATCTTAAAGCTATGGAGATATATATATATATATATATATAAAATATATATATATTTATATATGTAAAGTTGTGATTTTCAAATATGTATTTTGTTGGCATTTATTCCGTGCAAAATTTGATTGTAATTTTATTCAATCTTATGTACCCTGTATTTGTTGTGGGAATTTATTGTAAGGGTTGTGTGATAGTGAGAGAGAGTGTGAAGACTCAAGCAATTGAAGCAAAGAAGGTTTTTGCGGGTATCTTGCGACTAAGCTTCCCGCGAGAGGATGCATGTGCCCTGCACATGATTGGAATAAGAAGAGTCAGTACAGATGGAGACAGCTATGTCTCGCGAGTATCTCGTGGGTAAAGCCTTCCCACGAGACACCCGTGAGACATTCTATTCTGCCAGACTGTACTTTTGATACACACTTTTTGCACCCACACTATATATACCCTCATTACCCACAAATGACAAGGAGAGCCTCTGAGAGAAAACCCTAGCAAAAACACTTGAGAGTTAGAAATTGTTATACCAACAATTCTCTACACATTTGTTTGTGGAATTTCCTCATCTCCTACCTCTCCATTTCCATACCATTTAGAGGTTAATAGCCCAAACACTTACCACACCTTTTGAGAGTGTCAAGTGAGGTTTTGGTGCTGCTGGGAAGCATTGGAAGAAGCCAAGGATGGCAGATGCAACATGGAGCTTGTTGCGGGATCGGGAGAGCTAGACAAGACACGGTTCCGAGAAGCCTTGTTGGAGTAGGAGTTTGGAAGGTTTAGGTACATCGGGTAGATTAGGCTTGAAAGGTCTCTTGCTAACCCATGTATCCCAACTGATTGTCTAGTGGATCGATTACCGCTTGGAGGGCGGCGGAGAGGTTTTTCACCGAGTTCTTCAGTTTCCTCTTCGATAACACATCGGCGTGTTATTTGTGTTTGCATCTCTGTTCCCTACTCTTGTTCATTTCATTTTACTACTGTGTTGCTTTAAATATGGATTAGAGTAACTCTCTAGCTTATATGCATGTGTTTACACTATTCCGCACTTAGTATTAAGTTAGTGTAAAATCAACCAAGCCGTAACTTTGAATTGGGGGTCTAAACAGCTCTTGTGTTATTTAACACATTTTCTAGCTTTCAATATAAAATCTTGTAGGGGATCTTAAAGCTTTCACATTCTATACTAGAAATGGTAAATTGGAATGGTAGATATTACTCACCATTTTTCGTCCCACTGAAGGATTAACTGGATAACCATCTTTACGAGTATGAAGTATTGGATATAACATTGCATGCTCTACAGGACATCCATCTTTGTTTTGCCTACATTATGAACATTATATTTATTTAGTGATGAATATTGGTTCCATGTAAACTAGAGAGAAATCAAAATCAATTAAAAACTAGTCGCAAACCCGTGCTACGCATGGGAACCTACCTATTTGTGTAGTAGACTAAAATAATTTTTATAAAATCCTAACTTGATTATGAAACTATACCATCACATAAATTACTCCAGTCTTTTATGTTTAAATTTGATAAAGAAATCATTGCTTGAACGTGCAATGTCTTGCAAAACATTTGCCATATGTTTTTAGATATTGCAAAAAAAAATTGAAAATTCAGATATAAAAACTTCCAAAATGCCAAAAAATATTAAAGAATCAAAAGATTCACTGTCTAGAAATTATTTAAACAAAACAAAATATATATGTGACTGCACAATAGAGACACACAACAGAAAGATGTGCTATCTTCAAAAGAATGATCCATGGTTATAACTGTTGAAATCTGCCAAATTGTTTCAAATATTACCAAAAAAAAAAAAAAAAAAAACCAAAAATATCGATGTTAAAACTTCCAAAAGGACAAAAAACTAAAGAATCAAAATAATCAAAACCTATTGTTAGGACATATGCGTTTCACATGTTAGGAACATATGTCACTATTTTATGTAATTGGCTAATCTTTTGACAAAACGCACTTTACTTGTATTTGGGTAGATCTAGGATGTGTTTAACGCTTCAAGAAACAAGGTTTCAAGTTCAAGTGTTAAAGCCATGCAAGGCTGTCCAAGAATCAAGTGTGAAAGTGCTGCTCATTAAGGGTTCGTTTGGTTGGAGGAGTGGAAAAGTGGGAGGATGGAAAAGTGGGAGGATAGAAAATATTTGGTTTTCCCTCTTGTGTGTTTGGTTGGAGAGGTGGAAAAGTGGGAGGGTAGAAAACTCTTTTGTTTGGTTGGAGAGAAAAATGGGAGGGTGGAAAATATAATTTATATAAATTGACTATAATACCCTTGTTACATAATATGTAAGAAATAGATTTATTTGTATTCATTAAATAATATAAAATTTACCACATCATACATATAAATTTATATTATTCTTTTTATTATTATAATGTAAAAATTATTTTTAGTATTATAAAATTTACCACATCATACATTAAATAATATAAAATTTAGATTTTGTTGACCACGTTTTTGCACTGGGCAAACTTTCAACATGGTTAGAAACTTACAACGTGAAGAAATTTACACTAATTTTTGTTGACCATTCAACATGAGAAGAGGCAAAAGTCATCAGTTCATGAATAAAGTGAGGGGTAGGTGAGAGGGTATTTGTGTAAAATGCATTTCATAGCACTTTTCCCTCCCTATTTTCCTCCCAATTTGGGAGGATAAAAAAAATGGGCCTGAGAGGGAAAACTTTCTCCCCTGTTTTCTATCTCTCCTATTTTCTTTCCTCAACTAAACAGTGGAAAACAACATTTTCCATCCTATTTTCCTCTCTCTATTTTCCATCCTTTCTGTTTTCACCCCAACCAAACACACCCAAAATCTTGATAGCTAGCATCTATCGAGGCTTAGAGAGCTGTCTGAATCTTGTGGCTCGACAGCTGCTCGACAGATAGGTATTTGTCGAGGTTTATGAAAAACAGATTTTTCAGTTCGGTTTTCATCCAATCCGTGTGTATATGTTTAGGCTTTCTTTTCTCATAACTCTAGACATATATAAGGATTATTTTAAGGGCCGTCAAAGGTGACACAAGTTGCACAAGTATGGAGCAAAGTTTTGTTCATACAAATTGTGACCGGAGACAGAATTTGCCCTAGTTCATCTCTCTCTTGAAGAAGCTGCTGTGTTTGTACACCGTAGGGTTTTGTAACCAAGGAGCTTCTTGATCTTCATCGTGTGATGAACTGAAGAACTTTGCAGCCAACATCCTTCTCTAGTTGGTGATTGAAGTCGCGTACTAAGATCCGCATAATTGGTTAGTCATGTACTGGGAGCCGTGCATCGAAAAGGAGAGATTGTCACTACAGAACAAGTCCAATTGGGTATTGGGGTAAGGGTTCAACTGTAGGTTGGTATAAGGTACTGGGATTTCTTTACTTGTAACCGCTTGTTGTGATAATAGTGAATTCTCGGGAGTGGTGACCTTAAAATCACCTGGTGGGGTTTTTGCCGTGTAGGTTTTCCCCATTCGAAAACAAATCACCGTGTCAATTTAATTTCCACTGCATATTTAGTTATTTGGTGATTTGTTTGTGCTACCACGCGCTTTGCATGTTAATCTGATTAATTAATAAACTTGGCCAATTAATCAATTAATTCATCACAAGGGGTCAATATATTTTTGGCCTATCAAGTGGTATTAGAGCCTGGTCATAGGTTCGAGTCGTTGGAGCCACTCCAATACTAATGGGCTTGGTCTCCGATCGAATACTATAAAAGATTTGTGCCCCCTCATCTTTCACCAATTGGTCGTTGGATGGATCGGTAAGGCACACTCTGATTAGGGTTAATCTTTACTGTGTGATCCATTGACCCCTGTTTGTCTTGGATAGAGGACAGTCTCTTATTATACCTCATTTATTTGATGGCACTAACTATGCATACTGGAAAGTACGCATGAAAGCTTTCTTGCAGTCTTTAGATGAGAAAGTGTGGCAAGCTGTGGAGATAGGTTGGACCAAGCCTACGGAAGCGCCGGCCGACTGGGATGATGCTAAGATTAAGGCGGCAAACTTCAACAGCAGGGCATTGAATGCCTTATTCAGTGCGGTCACAAATGAGGAGTTCAAGAAGATATCCTCCACTGAAACTACGAAGGAAGCATGGACCATTCTCCAGAAAACCTATAAGGGAACAAAGGCTGTCAAGGACTCGAAGCTTCAAAGGCTCACTACTAGCTTCGAAGAGATCAAAATGGAGGAGGATGAGTCGTTCGATGAGTTCTATGCCAAGCTCAAGGACATAGTGAGCTCAGCTTTCAATCTTGGGAAAACCATTTCTGAACCCAAGATTATGAGAAATGTGCTCAGATCTCTACTCGAGAGATTCCATGCCAAGATCACCGTGATTGAGGAATCAAAGGATATTGACAAAATTCCTTTGACAGAGTTAGTTGGAAATCTGCAGACCTATGAGTTGGGTTTGACAAGGATCGAGAAATCGAGCAAGAACAAGAGCGTGGCATTGAAGGCTAAGAGTAGTGATACTAATGAGTCTTCAGACGATGAAAATTCTAAGATGAAGTCCTATATTACAAGGCAATTCAAGAAGTTCATGAAGAATGCCAATGGGAAGGGTTTCGACAAGGACCGTAGGTAATTTAGCTCCTCACAGTTCAAGAGCCAAGACAAAGGGAAGAAGGATACTAGGAATGGCGGTCAGTACACTGTTCCATCAGGACCAAAGTGCTTTGGGTGTCAAGATTTCGGTCACATGAAACAAGAGTGCCCCATATATCTCAAGGCCATTAGGAAAAGCAAGGCACTTACTGCTACGTTGAGTGACACTAAACCTGAGGATAATTCCGACAATAAGGATGACGGAATCTTGAATGCCTTCACTGCCACTGTCAATCCCACTGAGGGGATTGTTGAAGATGTGGATGAAGAAAAGGAATTGGTGGAGTCTAAGTTTGAGAAGATGGATGAACAAGATGACATCCACACAGCCTATGCAAAGTTATACAAGGACTCAGAAAAGCATGAGAAGATGTATAGGTTGGCCACCAAGAAGCTTAGTGATGTGGAGCTTGAGCGAGAAGAAATCTCTACAAAGTTTGATGAAGCAAATCAGACTATTAGAGCACTGAGATTTGAGAATAATTTCTTGGCTGAGAAGACCAAGAAGCTTGAGGCAGAATTGTTCCAAGTCAGAGCTCAGCTGGAAAGAACTTCAAGCGCTAAGCTCGATGAAATTCTCAGTCTTCAGAAATCTGCTTCCGATCGAACCGGTTTAGGGTATGATTTCTCTTCTCCTAGTATTGCTTCTACTAGTGCTACTGTTTTTGTTCCTCCTGCTAATAATATTGAAATTGAGAACAATGTTGTTAAAAATGAATTAGCTAGTGAGAACATAGACAAGAGTAAATCTATCTTAGGTTATCTTAGTGAGAACATAGACAAGGCAGAATTGTTCCAAGTCAAAGCTCAGTTGGAAAGAACTTCAAGCGCTAAGCTCGATGAGATGCTCAGTCTTCAGAAATCTGCTTTCGATCGAACCGGTTTAGGGTATGATTTCTCTTCTCCTAGTATTTCTTCTACTAGTGCTACTGTTTTTGTTCCTCCTGTTAATAATATTTAAATTGAGAACAATGTTGTTAAAAATGAATTAGCTAGTGAGAACATAGACAAGAGTAAATCTATCTTAGGAGCACCCCCTAAGCTTGATAAGAAAGAGATTAAAAACCCTAGGGCTAAGAAGACTAACTCTCAAAAGCCTAAACAGAAGAAGCAGCATCTCTGTCATCACTGTGGAGTAGCTGGTCATACTCGACCTAATTGCTATAAGTGGTTAGCCACTCAACAGAGCAATGGCATGATCGCATCGGGAAATCAGAATCAGTTTCCATCCTCTTTTGCTCCCCTTGGAGATCTTCTCAAAGCCCTCATGTTCCTTTCGAACTTGAACAGTTTCAATTCTTCCCCCTCATCGCCGGTTCAAGGGTTTACTCAAAGGAAAAGTTCTTCTAAAATGTGGAAGGAAAAGGACTCCAAGTGATTCTATCACTTTTTCTCTCTCTCTTCTTGTTTTTGTGTTTGCATTACTTGTGTGTTTTGCTTTCAAGTTTTGAGTCAGTCTAGTTTTATGCTTTGCTTTATTTAACATATTTTTGTTTATTTTCAGTTTTGTTTATTTTGTTTTTCATATATAAAAAAAAAAAAAAAAAAAATTGAAAAATCAGAAAAATACAAAAACAGTGTATGTTTTGTGTACCTTGGATGGCCATTGAAACAAAGTTTTCTAAACTTTGTATCTTTTGTAGCTTAGATGAGCATCTCTATACGCAACTACGCAAGTAAGCTTTGTGGCTCGTGTTTGTGATGAGTAAGATTAAGTAATCTCTTGTACTTAATACTCGTATCACTCTTTTTTACGAGAATGACTAGAAAATCCTAAGAAAGGCATAAATAACCATCTCACCACTGTTGCTTGCCAATCATGAAATGACATCTGTATGCTTCGGCATAGCAAAAGTGCAATGTCAATGACATCTGTATGCTTCGGCATAGGAAAATTGGAATGTCAATTGCTTAACATAATTGGGTATTTCTTTTCTATCTCTTATATACCCATGCATTATTTGCTTAAAAGAAAAAATATGCAAAGAAAAATAAAAGCAAAAAGAACAAAATGCTTTATATATGATTGCAAACATGTATTCTAGGAGATGTGGGAGTTATAGGATGTACCTCGAAGGTAATAGTCCCCATAAAACAGTTATGATTGTGTGTGAGTTAAAGTGATTTTCTCATATCTCAAATCATCATAACATGTAAACGCTTATGCAATCTTGCAATGTTTTTCACACACAACACGCAATATTCTTTGCTACTTTTGATACATGTGCAGGTACAATGTGATTTGGCCATCGCAAGGTTTACATGTGTTAATGTATGCTCACTAAACTGTCTTGACTTGTTTTTGAAATATAAAATTGATTAGACTTGTTTAGTGTGTGTGTGTGTTTTGAGATCTATTTGCTTAACAATTTTTGTTTAGAGATGATTTTGAGAGTTCAAAATGTTGTTCGGATCTTTGGTTGAGTTGCATGTTTGATTGCATTCATGTCTGTGTTTTTCTCTTCTATGAAAAACTATTTTTAAGCAATCTCGATAGCTCCTTGACACCTCTCGACACCTAGCTTTTCTATCGAGCTCTTCAGTTGCTTTTTATCGCAATCTCGACACCTCTTGATAGCTAGGTCGATCGATCAAGAAAGTTTCTGTCCCCTCGATAGCTCCTCGACAGATCCTCGATCCATCGAGCTTCTCTTTGCCTTGGCCACTTGCTTGATAGATGCATCTGTCGAACCCTTTAAAGCTCGACACCTCTCGATTTGTAGAAAATTACTGAGGTTCTATATAAAGGGTTCTCGTGATCTTAGACTCATTTCGCTCGATCTCTCTTGATCTTTCTTAACTCTTCACCTCCCAAAACCTCTCTCCCTCACTCCAAACCTCTTCCTTAATAATTTTTTGGCCTAGATCAAGTTTTTCTTTAGTTGGTAAGGGTCCTAATCCTTCTTTTTCATGCATTTCATCTTTTATGACCTAACTTTTTGGGTTTGATGAAAAATTTAGGGTTTTTCAAAATCAAAGAGGTTTTTGCAAAATTTTTGGGATGGGTTTTGTGTTTTTGATCTTAAAACTTCATGCACTACATCTTATTTGCATTATAGCAATGTTTCATGCATTCTTAGATGTGTGTTTACTTTGTTGCATACTTGTGTGCTGGTAGGATTGGATTGGGCTGACCCTATGATGCAATTACCTTTGCATGTCACTTGTTCATGCATTCCCATGCATATGTACTTTCTATTCAATATATTTTGATATATTTTTACTGCTTGGGACTTTTCTGATTGTCTCTTTCTCCCTCTCTCTCTTTTGTTTCCGTTAGTCTGCTTCTATGGCACCCAAACGCAAACTTCTCCAACACTGACCTACCCACTGTCATCTACAGTAGGGGTTGGGAGTCACTGTGTGACTTTTACTCCATCATGCATGGATTTGATTATTCAGTACCTCTTTTTGTTACTCGCGTTCGAGGTACGCGCATTGTGGTCACACCGGATATTGTATTCAATGTGCTCCGTGTCCCGAGGGTAGAGCATCTTGACTACCCTAGTTGTGATCGTCTTAAGACTATGTCTAAAGGCGAGCTTATTTCTTCTTTCTGTGAGTGCCCTTCTGATTGGGGTGAGCGTCTGTTCACTTCTTTTACGGCCTTTGCTAAAGGTCCTAGGTTTCTTAACATGGTCATGACTTTTGTTTTGCATCCTCTTTCTCACTATAACTCTATTACCGAGCCTTGTGCTCGATTTTTTGCTTTCTTTGTTAGAGCATCTCTCTATAGATTTCCCCTCTCATTTCATTCTTTCTATCATAGATGTACATAGGGATTTGGCGACCCGTGATAAGCTCATCTTCCCTTTGGCTATCACGAGGATTTTACGCCATTTTTCGATTCCTTTTCCTGTGTCCGACCAGTTCCACGTTATGGGTGCTATAGATGCCGCTACTGTTAAACGGAGCGAGGAACAATTTCGTTCGAGGCAATCCGGGTCAGCAGCTCTTCCCACTCCTTCAGCTCCATCCACCTCCGCTCCCTCTTCTTCTGCGGGAGGTGTGACCCTTAATGCGATCATGGCCCAGCTTCAGCGCATGGATGCTCGCCAGACGGCATGGCCCAGTAGTGATACATCCGTGTCAGTCGTATTGCCAGACGGCAAGCTCGCCTTTGTGGCTTTGTGGAGTCTCCCTCTCCTCCTCTCGAGGCATCTGAGGACGACGAGACATCCGAGGACGGTGATGACTCCGACGACGATGATGATGATGAGGATGGAGATGCTAGCTCTTCCAACACTGACGAGATGTCTACTTGATACTCTTACCCTTTGTCACTCGTGACAAAAAATGGGAGTAGTTTTGGTTATGAGAGTAGTCATACTTAGGGGGAGGGTTAGTATAGGAGATTTTTGTTAGGGGGAGTGTTGATTTTGAGGGATGTAGTGAGAATTTCATGTATCTTTTTCTTTTCTCTCTATTTCAGATACATTACATCTTGTATATTGGTCTTGTGACCATTTTGACATACATTGTACTTATATTTGCTTTATATATTATTGATGTATGTTCTTTCACCTATCTTTACATGTGTTGTTTTTTTTCTCTCTTTATGCACATGTTTCTTATTACTTGTATGCAATCTATTATTTCTATTTCACACTAAGATGCCTTGATGAGTTTTGTTTAAAGTGTTTCAGAAATACAGGTAGTCAAAGTCTACTTGCCATAAACTCTTTTCTTGCAAAATTTTTCAAGAGTTTGTGTTAGGATAGATTTTATTGTATTCAACAAGTGAGTGTGAGTTGAGTGATTTATGACTACTCTCATATGTTCATTTGTTTGTTGTGGTTTTGTCACAGATTGCCAAAGGGGGAGATTGTTAAGACATATGTGTTTCACATGTTAGGAACATTTGTCACTATTTTATGTAATTGGCTAATCTTTTGACAAAACGCACTTTACTTGTATTTGGGTAGATCTAGGATGTGTTTAATGCTTCAAGAAACAAGGTTTCAAGTTCAAGTGTTAAAGCCATGCAAGTCTGTCCAAGAATCAAGTGTGAAAGTGCTGCTCATTAAAGCTCAACAGCTAGCATCTATCGAGGCTTAGAGAGCTGTCTGAATCTCGTGGCTCGACAGCTGCTCAACAGATAGGTATCTATCGAGGTTTATGAAAAACAGATTTTTCAGTTCTGTTTTCATCCAATCCGTGTGTATATATTTGGGCTTTCTTTTCTCACAACCCTAGACATATATAAGGATTATTTTAAGGGCCGTTAAAGGTGACACAAGTTGCACAAGTGTGGAGCAAAGTTTTGTTCATGCAAATTGTGACTAGAGACAGAATTTGCCCTAGTTCATCTCTCTCTTGAAGAAGCTGTTGTGTTTGTACACCGTAGGGTTTTGTAACCAAGGAGCTTCTTGATCTTCATCGTATGATGAACTGAAGAACTTTGCAGCCAACATCCTTCTCTAGTTGGTGATTGAAGTTGCGTATTGGGATCCGCGCAATTGGTTAGTCACGTACTGGGAGTCGTGCATTGAAAATGAGAGATTGTCACTACAGAACAAGTCCAATTGGGTATTGGGGTAAGGGTTCAACTGTAGGTTGGTATAAGGTACTGGGATTCCTTTACTTGTAATCGCTTGTTGTGATAATAGTGAATTCTCGGGAGTGGTGACCTTAAAATCACCCAGTGGGGGTTTTTGACGTGTAGGTTTTCCCCATTCGAAAAGAAATCACCGTGTCAATTTAATTTCCACTGCATATTTAGTTATTTGGTGATTTATTTGTGCTACCACGCGCTTTGCATGTTAATTTGATTAATTAATAAACTTGGCTAATTAATCAATTAATTCATCACAATGGATCAATACGTTTTTGGCCTATCACCTACAAATTATAGAAACAACATTAAAAAAATGTGACTATAGTGTTACCTTTAAAAGAAATAATGTGGAAATCTGTAAAATAGTTTCAATATTGTAAAATAATATCTCACAAATTCATATGTTAAAACTTTTGAAATGCCAAAAAATATTAAAGAATTAGAAGATTCATGGCGGAAATCACATTTTAGTCCCTAAATTTTCATGCGATTCCCACTTTAGTGCCTACATTTTATTTTTACCGCTTTTAGTCCCTATCTTGAAAAACGCTTCCCGTTTTGGTCCCTACTGTTACATCAGAAACAGAAAAAGCACACGTGGCAAACTGCAAAAATAAATAATATTAAATTATTGTCCACGTGGCCTATCTGCCCTTAGTTAGTTCTATCCCCGCCCTTAGTTAGTCACGTGGTCCTCACGTGACATTCCCTAACCCAAAAAACCCCAAATTACATGACCATAGACTTGCACAATCCCTAATCTCTTACCCGTTGCTCATCACATGACCATAGACTTGCACAAAAAAACCACAAATCGGCAAGCACAATCCCAGATAGCTTCAAAGTGTTTGTACTAAGCAGATTGCAAAGGTTCTATTTCTCTCTCGTTATGTCTCACTCTCTCTCTTCCTCTCTCCCTTTATAGCTTTTGTAGTGGACATAATACTGATTGTGATAGTGGAATATTTTTGGGATTTGTATTGTTTGGCTGTTGTGTGTTGCTTTTGGTATTTGCAGCTCATTTTGTTTTACTTTTGTTTATCAGGGGCCACAATACTGACTGTGATAAACAATGGGATATTTTTGTTGGTAATTGCATTGTTTGTCTGTATTGTGTGTCATTATTCTTTATCAGGGGCCACTATATTGACTTTGATAAACCATGGAATCTTTGTGTTGGTATTTGCATTGATTGTCTGTATTGTGTCTTGCTTTTCGAGAAGTGGCTAGGTCCATGTGTTCCATTTGTCTGCATTGTATGCTTTTTTATTTGTTTATTAGCCTAACAAAGTATTATTAATTTCAAAAAGTGGATATCTGTTTTCATTCTGTTTTCTTCCCGTGACTTGCATGCAAGATGGATGAGCTTTTTACTCTGCATGTCCACCATGGTGGGCAATTCATGTGGGACCCTCAAGTGTATGTGGGAGGGACAGTTGGTATAGTGGATAATTGTGACCCAGATAAGTGGTCAAAAGAAGAGGTTAAGAGTATCTGTAGGGAGTTTGGGTACACTGCAGTGGATAAGCTATGGTTTAAAATGCCTGGTGTGAACCCAGAGCAGTCAAATTTCCATCAGGTGGTTGATGATGATGCTGCTATGTTCATGATTGACTTGGTGAAGGGATATGGGGAGATTCATGTCTTTGTGAAGCATCCAGTGCATGAACCACTTGAGTTACCAGTGGAGGATTTTGAGCCCTTAGCTGCTAGACTACTGGTGTGCTATCGCAGGCAACCAAAAATAAAATCTATACTTCTAAAAATATATGTAGTAATGCGAGTAAGGATCGTTCCCACAGAGAGTATCTAGCCTAGTTTTATGCTACGTGAACAAGGAGGGGGGGGGGGGTTTGAGTATAATGAAAAAAATTTTAAGAAAAATAACTAAGGAATAATTCAAATTAAAGTATCGAATTCAATCAAAAGAACAAACCTTGGTCTAAGTCAACATCCACCATCGAAATTTCACAACTGATCATCGATGCAAGTATATATCAATTCACACTTTGAATATTCACCGTTGGAACTATTTTCCTATCTCACCTTAGTCGCAATTAATTAGAAAACAAGCGATCTAATAAACCCTAACTACTAAACAACCCAACACAAGCGCTAAAGGTTTAATCTAGTAGCAGCCTTAAGAATTAGAGAGATCGATGAGACTAAACAACACAAGCACAAGCAGTTGTGTTTAATTTAGTCGAGCGTTCTTCCAAAGATCTAATAATTTATGACGCAGCAAATCATTAAATCTTGGTTGCTTCACAAATTAGAGGGATCAAACAATTACGGATTTGATATCTAATCTAGCGGTAGATTGCAACGAATAATAATCTAGTAGGCCTCCTAGTAATTAAACGAGACAATCATGAAAATAGGCACAGAAGAACATTCAATATTCAAAGCATAAATTGAACAATAAAAACAAATTAGATCTCACAGTTTTATTGATTTCGAGGCTTCAGTTTCCTTCGACCAAGTATAAAAGTTTTAGCCACGCAGGGCCATGACAGAAACTCGAAGGAGAATTTTGAGAAGAGGGGAGAGAGAGATGTGTGTGTCCAATTCTGATTTCTCCTCCCCCTTTTACACGTTAATTCCCCCTTTCCCAAGCCTACAAAATCTCCTAAAAATATTCTAAATAATAATATCCAAATCTGACTAATTAAGGAAAAATATTAAAAATAAAACAAAGTCCTAATATAACTAGGAAAGTGGTGTTTTTCAGCTGGAATTTTCGTGCACCAGATCTGGAAGCTTCTGAAAATAAACACCATCAGATCCGCGTATTAGAATTTCAGGAAAAGGAACATTCCAGAATGTCAGCAGTGCAGATGCAGCAACTTCAAGCCCGATTTCGACCTTGATGCATCCCGTATCCCTCAAAACTCAAAACATAAAAGTTGCAGAGCTTTGTATTGGCGTTCCATAGCATCTTGAATCCTCTCAATCGGAGCTTACAGCTTGAGTGTATTGGGCTATATCTGATTAATTCTCTCTTTCTCTCTATGTGCTTACAGCTTGAGTGTATTAGGCTATATCTGATGACTAGATTTCAAGCAAACAGAAAAATGATTATTGATGAAGTGCAAATCGTCAGTCTTGTAGGTTCGTTCAGATGGAGTTGGATCCTCATTACTATCTCTGCAAATGTGGGACAATGGCTCCCTTAAGATGGACACCGATGTGGTGCCTGCCACCACGCCTTCGATGCCAAAGTCAGTATATAGAATTTTTTAAAGAATAATAAGAGAGTACTGAATATCAGAGTATCTATGAATACTTTTGGGTGAGTCTATGTACCTGGTTTGTCTTTGATAAGAGTGTATATATACAGCTTCATGGTTCTTAGCTGTTGGGGGCCTTAATTGTGGCTTTAGTGCCCTTTTTGTAACGCCTCAGGGCTCATGAATATGGGTTTTGATGAGGCTCCAACGGTCTGCCAACTGTTTGTTGACTGTCCAAGGTATTGAATGCTCTTATTAATGGCTCTCTTGTGTTCGTCCGTGTCGTGCCCAGGTGGACGAGTATATTTAATGAGATTGTCCAAGGAAGTTGAGTTCGTCAGTCCCATCAGCTGCCCCTCAGGTTTTGTGGTCGTCGTGAAGTGTCATGACGACCATCAGAAGATGAAAGGTTTTCTAACTGGACATGGCTCTTGGGATTTCGTTCCACATTTAATGCATGGTGGCGGTGCCACACGCGTCGTGGCCACGTGGCAAGTTCTGACAAGTGGAGTTTAATGCTTCAATTGTGTGACTCTTGGGTTTCTCGCTGAATTTCAGTTTTTGTGCCTTGGTTTTTAAACTTCCCTTCTTTTCACTTTCCCTTTTACTTTTCCCAATCTCTCAATCATTGCTCTAAGCTTCTTCTTCTCCAACCTTTCTCTACGATTTTCCTTCAAGCCGTTGCGTTTTGTGGTTGAGCTTTTTCACTTTGTGGTTGCTACCTTTTGAGGTATGTTTCTCCTTTCCCTTTTCCTTCACTTTTCTATGGTATGGATAAATGGTGCTTGATTTTTTTATTTTGTTTCCCCTCTTTTTTTTTTTTTCTTTTTTTTTGGGGGGCATTTTAGGACTGTCTTCCCTTTTTGTTTTTGGGGTTTCCATGGTTAGTAGCTCTGAGGTTAGGATAGCTTGCCCCTCAATCTCATTTCTTTTTGTGCGTTTGGGGGGATCCTTAGGTGTTTTTCCGTACCTTGAAAATTTTGTATTTGAGGGTAGTAGTTTGAGCGTTGCATTGGCTGATTTGCTACCCTTGCTTTGTCAGTCAATTGCTTGGTTTGAGGGTTTAGCGAGGGAGCGAGGGGTAATGTCTGAAGTGAGATCAAGTGAGCTTGAAACCGGGTTGTCATCTAGTGATGATCCCGTGGAGGGGGATACTGCCGTCTCCGTCCCTCGAGAGATTAGGGCTTTCCATGCCCTTGAGGAGGTGTGTGGTTTGGACGGCGAGACAGTCTCTAGATTTAGGGATAGATTCCAATTTCCTGATAGGGTTAGGGTTCGTCTTCCTCGTGAGAAGGAACGAGCTTGCCACTTTTCGCCTGGGGAGGTATGCTTCTATGAAGCTGCTTTCCTGAGTGGGCTTAGGTTCCCCGTCCACCCATTTATTATGGAGCTTCTAGGCCGTTTTGGTATTGCTCATGGGCAACTTATGCCCAATTCGTGGAGGATAGTGGTTAGCTGTATGGAAATATGGCTGGCTGCTACGGATGCAAACATGATTAAGGTGGACAAGCTCGTTTATCTATACCATTTAAAGGAGTCTAAGAAGCATGAGTATTACGAACTAGTACCTTGGGAGAGAAGGACTAGGATCGTCTGGGATCTATCTTCATCATTCAGATACTGGAAGTCTCGGTTCTTTTTTGTATCCGGGGATGACTGGGAGACTCCCTCTGACGAGGTTTGGGGTGATCTCCCTAGGTTGCTTCGTCGGTGGGAAACCCCGAACTTAGGTGTGTCATTATTTCTTCTAGTCTTTTAACCTTCATTCTTTTTTGTGTTTATTTTGTCATCACTAACTCTTCTGCCTATCGTTTTGTGCAGTTAAGAGACGGCCCAAGCTTAAGAGCAGGTATAAGGAACGCATTGAGAAGGCCACCGAGTACGCGAGGATGACCGAAGATTTCGACGACCTGGTCGACCCGCAAACTTTAGCTTTCCATTGCTTGGGTCTAGGGCTCTCTGCTTTTGTCCTACGAAATATTGAGATTGAGGAAAAAAGGAGTAAGTGTTAAGTTCGTCCATGCTGCTAATTTCGTCTTCCTTTTTTTTTTTTTTTTTTTAACAAGTGTTTTCCTCTTGCAGGGATGACGAAAAAATTTAATCAGGGAATGTACGCCCGGATGAGGGCCAAGAAGAATGAGCCTCTTTCCAACCTTGGGGCCAAAAACAAGCGGGTGATGGATAAGGGGGCCTTTGTCACTCCGGCTACCCCAGCTACCCCTGGCACCGAGACGACGAGGACAGCCTCCCCGGCTACCTCGGTTGAAGAAATTATTCCTCTCCGGAATAAGAGGCCACGTACCGGGGATAAGCTGAAGGATAAAGCTGATTCTCGATTGTCTAGTGTCTAGGACGATGCTGGGGTCGAGCAGGCACGGGCGTAGGAGTCCTTCACTGTCGAGGAGTTGAAGGTGCTCTTGGGCACGTCTCCCAACGAGGTTGTGCGTTGTCATCTCCATAAGCTCGTCCAGGTAGTGTACTTGTGCAAATTCATCTTCCCCTACTCTTTTTTTTTTTTTTTTTTTGGAGATCTAGTTCCTTCTTTCAGGTGCTGGGGGAGAGCCTTCACATCACCTCAGAGTATCTTACTCAAGAGGCCAAGGTCGTGTCTGCAGTGTCCAGGGTGGAGGCCTTAGAGGCGGAGAACTCAAAGTTGAAAAAAGACTTGATTATTGCCATGGATGAGGCCAACACTCTGAAGGAGAAGATCAAAGTCATGAGGGATGACCTCAGGGCTGAGCGATAACTGACAATAGAAAAAGACAAGCAGCTCCAAGCAGCTAAAGAAAAGATCAAGACCATTGCTGCTAAGGCTGTTGAGGCTTTACAGCAGACTGAAGAGTACAATATTGTGCTCTTAAGTTGGTACTTCAAAGGATTTGAGCTCCTGAGGCGATACCTCGTTAAGCACCCTACGGGAGCGGATCTGGAGAACCTTAATCTTGAGGACGTAGAAAAAGAGATGGCTGCTGACGAGGCTTCCCAGTCTGCGGCTCCTGCAGGTGATGTCCTCAAGAGTACTCTTGCACTCCCAGCTGATGTGGCCGTCGATGCCTGAACCTGCTACTTGTCTTTTTTCTTTTTCTTTTTTGTTTTGGGTGCCCTGTGTATTTTGGGCCTTTTTTAATTCTAATTCCAGAACTATATTTTTATTCTAATTTAAGAACAATATTTTTGGCCCAGCGTTTATGGGCTTTTAATTTTAATGTTGAAACAATGATGGCTTCCTGTTGTTTTTGGGCCTTTAATTATATTTGTGATTACATACTTGTTTGTATTCTTGTTTTTGCATGATCCCCGCTTGCTTCGTCCACTTAGTTGCTTCATTTGCGTTGGTACCTTGTACTTAGTTAAATTTTCTGTTGTGACTTGCACTTTTGACGGGGTATTGACCCTTCAGTAACTTGCACCCGTCTAGGCGGAGTCTTTGTTAGCCAAAATTTCCTTTTTGTGACTTACATCCGTTTAAGGGATTTTGTCATTTTTATGGCTTCGTAGTAACTTACATCCGTCTAGGCGGAATCTTGTGATGGAAATATGCATGTACGCAGCGGAAAATTAATGGATCTACTTCATTCACAATTGATAACATGCACTATGTAAGTTTCAGAATTAAGAACAAGAGAGTGGACCTTGATGCGGTGAAATTCAAAAACAAAGATGAAGAGTACTTTGGAATACTTTTAATCTTCACTCTAATTCCACTTGATGCCTAAGATGTGTGGTCTCTCAATCAGTTATGTGTGTATGTTCTAGAGAGAATGAAAGAGTGTCTAACACTCACATACATACCAATTCATGTTCTTACAAATTCTATATGTTTCTCTCCTTATAACTGATTATCTAATTGGGCTAGCCATTGGGCCTTTCCAATTGGGCTTTAGTATGTGGCTTGGAGTGGGATCAAAAGGGAACAAATAAAACAATAGCTCCAATGGGCCTTGGGCTTTTCTGTCAACTCTTGACAAGTCCAAAGTTACCATTAATTGTATTTAATACCACTATATAAATATAATTGTACTCTGTGCTTTATTAATAAATTATATCCCAAGACTTTATTGTGCATGTAACCCCTTTATAAAATATTCGTAGTAATACAAAGTCATTAATGTAGACTGCCACTTTGTAAATTACTACATCTTAATCCTTAAGTACCTGGTTTAATCCTTTAAGTTATTCATCATATATTTATGAAATCCAATTTCATAATTATATACTTTAGTAACTATTTACTAAAGTAGTTAGGCCTAACATTCTGAATAACAAACCCATTAAACTTATCTCAAGGGAATATTTTGTATCTCCGTTAAGAGACTATGAATTCCATCTTGAGAATATATGTTCTATCAACACTAAATGTGGCTGCCTAACATACTGAGATTTTGACCGTTACTTTAGATCTCACTCCTGATATATCAAAGCAACCTACATTTCATGATCAGGTCCACTATTCTCTCATAATTAAGAGTTCATGTGAATAGAAGTCGTGAGATTTATTATTCATTTGACAGTCGTTAGGAGAATAATAAATCTCACAGCGGTCCAGTTCAATATGTCTTAACTCTTAAAACATATCAACATATCAACTAGAAGTCTCCATTTCTATGATCAAGACAAATCATCTTAATTGATATGTTATAGTCTTCGCAGATGAAACGCCCAATTTCATCACCAACTACAAACTGCAATTCTGAGTTTACAAAGAACCTGTGATTTATATCTTCTATGACTTTTCACATAAATCACATACTATGCATCTCATGGACTATATGATAATGTCCAAATATTCATGTTACCGTCATTTTAGATAATAATAAAACAACTTTATTAATCACAATATTAAGTCATACATCATGTCATACATAATATCATATATAGCATCATACAATAGGATTTAAGGGCACTAATCCTAACAATCTCCCACTTGCCCTAAAGACTATTGTGCATTAATCTAACTCCTATTCCCTCCAAATGTGACTCGAAAGTCCTTTGAGGCAAGACTTTGGTGAATGGATCTGCTAGATTATTTGCACTTTCAATCTTTGCAACCACCACATCTCCACGAGCAACAATATCTCAAATGATGTGGTACTTCGTCTCAATGTGCTTTCCTTTCTTGTGATTCCTTGGATCTTTAGATTGTGCAACTGCTCCACTATTGTCACAAAACAATGTGATTAGAACCTGCTCCATTCTTACTACACCAAGGTTAGAAAGGAATTTCTTGAGCCATACTGCTTCTTTTGCTGCCTCACAAGTAGCAACGTACTCAACTTCCATGGTGGAGTCCACAATACATGATTGCTTAACACTCCTCCAACTTATGGCTTCACCTCCCAAGGTGAATACACATCTTGAAGTGGACTTTTTGAAATCTAGATCCGATTGAAAGTCTGAATCTGTATAGCCAATGGGAATCAAATCCTCACACCGGTAAACAATCATATAATCTCTCGTTCTCCTTAGATACTTGAGAATATGCTTTACAGCTTACCAATGTTTTGGTTCTGGATTTGACTGATATCGGCTGACCATGCCAACTGAATAGCAGATATTTGGTCTAGTACAAAGCATGGCATACATGAGACTTCTTACTACATAAGCATAAGGAACTTGTCTCATCATATTTTCTTCCTCTTGAGTCTTAGGCCTTTGGTCATTAGATGGAGGAACTCCATGTCTAAAAGGAAGTATTCCTTTCTTAGAGTTTTGCATGCTAAACTATTCTAGAACCTTATCTATATATCCAGCTTGTGATAAGCCTAACATCATATTCTTGCGATCTCGCCAAAGCTTGACCCCTAGAATAAAGTTAGGTTCACCCAAGTCCTTCATATCAAATTGGCTTGACAACCAAACTTTTACCGATGACATTACCCCTACATCATTTTCAATGAGTAGAATATCATCAACATAAAGCACTAGGAACATTACTACTTTATCTTGATGTCTTTTGTACACACATGATTCATCAAGATTTTGTTCAAAACCAAATGATTTGATTGCTTGATCAAATCTGATGTTCCATGACCTAAATGCTTGCTTAAGTCCATAAATGGACCTTTTCAACTTGCATACCATATGCTCTTGGTTCTTAGTTATGAAACCTTCCATTTGCATCATATAGATTTCCTCTTCAAGATTGCCATTGAGAAATGCAGTCTTGACATCCATTTGCCAAATCTCATAATCATAATGAGCAGCAATGGATAAGAGAATTCTGATAGATTTAAGCATTGCTACTGGTGAAAAGGTTTCCTCATAATCAATACCTTCTTTTTTAGTATACCCTTTCGCCACTAGCCTTGCTTTAAAGGTTTCAACCTTTCCATCTATCCCTCTCTTCCTCTTGTAAACCCATTTGCAACCAATAGGTTTAATGCCGTTAGGCGCCTTTACAAGATCCCAAACTTGATTGGAATACATTGAATCTAATTCAGATTTTATAGCTTTAACCCAATGATGTGCATCTATATCATTCATTGCTTCATCATAAGTGTGAGGATTCGATTCAGCCTCTTCTGAGATAGTTTCATAAGTTTCTCCCAAACCTATAAATCTTATAGGAGGCCGAACAATTCTCCCACTACGACGAGGCACCTGTGTACTAGACATCTCATCAATAGTATCTTGTGGTGTATCTAATACAGCCACATCATCCCTAGTTTCATTCATTGGTTGTTCATTTACATGTTTATTCATTTCAACCAACACAACTCTACTTCTAGGAATATAATTATTCACATAGTCATTTTCCAAGAATTTGGCATTTGTGCTAACAAACACTTTATTATCTTTATAACTATAGAATAGACTTCCAACAGTTCCTTTTGGATACCCTACAAATAAAACCACTTCTGTTTTAGGCTGTAACTTGTCAGACTTTCCTTTTAACACATGTGTTGGACAACCCCAAATATGGAGATGTCTCATACTAGGCTTACGCCCATTCCACAACTCTACAGGTGTTTTAGGAACAGACTTCGAAGGTACTAAATTCAGAAGATACATTGCAGTATTCAAGGCATATCCCTAAAAAGAAATTGGTAGAGTTGAATAACTCATCATGGACATAACCATATCTAAAAGAGTCATATTCCTTCTTTCCACTACACCATTTTGTTGTGGAGTTCCAGGTGCAGTCAATTGGGATACAATCCCATTTTCAGTTAAGTAATCCTTAAAATCCCTAAGAAGGTATTTGCCACCACAATCAGATCGAATGGCCTTTATGTGTTTACCTAATTGATTCTCAACTTCAGCCCTAAACTCTTTGAACTTTTCAAAGGCTTCAAACTTCCGTTTAATTAGGTACACATAACCAAATCTAGAGTAATCATCAGTGAATGTAATGAAATACTCATAGCCACCTCTTGCCTGGATTGACATAGGACCACATACATCTGAATGTACTAGTTCTAGCAAATCTTGTGCTCTTCTACCTTTTGCATTAAAAGGTCGTTTGGTCATTTTACCTTCCAAACAAGATTCACAAACTGGAAATTTATCAAAGTCCATGGGATCTAAAAGACCATCTTTGATCAGTCTTTGAATCCTATTTGAATTAATATGACCCAAACGTAAATGCCAAAGATATGCATCACTAGTAGAAGGAATCTTTCTCTTTAATGATTTTACATGAGAGTCATTATCTAATTCAGAATTATATAATTCATGCTTATCAGGAGTTAAAATATAAAGACCATCAACAATATTGCCAGAACAGATAAACATTTTACCCTTCTTTATTACAACATTGTCTTTAAGGATAACACAATATCCATGTTTACCTAAATAAGTTGCAGAAATTAAATTCTATGAACATTAGGTACATATAAACAATCTTTCAATATTAGAACTCTAGACTCAAAACATAAATTAAAAACACCAACAGCTACAACTGAAATCCTGCTCCCATCAGCCAAAGTAAGAAACAATTCTTCTTCATTAAGCTTTCTAGTCTCCTAGAACCCCTGCAAAGAATTGCAGATATGATTAGTACAGCTTGAATCCACACACCAGGAATCCGTGGGATTTTGTACTAAACATATTTCAAGGAGGAATGAACTATTCATACCCTTATTATTGGCAGCTTTGAATTTTGGACAATTCCTCTTCCAATGTCCTTTCTCACCACAATGGAAACATTTTCCTTTGAGCTTCTTTCCTTTGTTAGCAACCCCTAAGGCAATTTTTTTACCCTCTTCCTTGGTGAAGTCCTTCTTCTTCTTCATTTTACCCTTGCCTTTCGACTTAGGTTGAGAAGTAGAAGCTTCACCTACATTGACTTCAACATTAGAAGTACCAAGAATGCCTTTCGCCGCTACCAATTCATTCATTAATTCAGACAATGTATAAATCTTTTTGTTCATATTATAGTTAAGTTTGAATTCCTTGAATGATTCTAGTAGTGACTGGAGTATCATATCCACTTGGGATTCTCCATCAATATCAGCACCTAAAACTTCCAATGTATTCAGATTAGAGATCATTGTAAGACAATGCTCTCTCACTGACCTACCTTCAGCCATTTTGGTATTATAAATTTGCCTCATGGTTTCTTGCCTTGCAGAACGGCCTTGCTCACCAAACATCTCCTTCAGACTTAGCATAATGTCTGAAGCTAGTTCTACATCCTGCATTTGATGCTGTAGAACATTTGAAATAGATGCTAGGATGTAGCACTTGGCCATCTCATTAGATTTCTGCCTACGATCATATCGTTGTTTTTCCTCAAGAGGAGCATCTAATGAAGGAAAGCTGGGACATGGTTTAGTAAGCACATATTTGTGCTATTCAGCTGTGAGAACTATGTCTAAATTTCTTTTCCAGTCAACATAGTTGGATCCAGTCAGTTTGTTTTGATTAAGAATAGTAACAAGTGGGCTAAATGATGCCATGACAAATCTGAAATAATAAACATGAATATAATAAGTAAACTGGACATTATCTATTTAACATATAAACATATAGTATGGAACCTTAATAAAACCATAATATAATATATGCAACGACAACCCAATCCCATATTCAATATCCCTCAGCATAGAGTGAATATTAAATACTATGATTGATTAAGAACTATTCTCATTATTAGTGCTATCATGATAACTCTTATCAAACATTAATAATATGCCGTTATACATTTGGCCTCTAAATAATAATCATAAGAACTCAGCATAGAGGATACTATATTATTTAGTCTAGTGTATACCATTGTCTAGAATCATGTATAGCCACATTTCATCCCCTTAACAGGCTTATTTTGTAGTACCACGATACAAAACACCCTTCGCATGGAATGCAAAGCTCGAAGCTAAGACAAGGTGTTTGATCAAACCACTATAAACCAAGTAATTCAATCTTGTAGGACCATGAAATAAATACTCTCCGCATAGAATGCTAAGCTCGAAGCAAAGACAAAGTATATATTTCATACTACTATGAACCGACAATGGAGGCCATGAGATACAACCCTTGTATCTCTCTCCCACTAGATGTTTTAGAATAAAGGTTTTCAATTATAAAACATGCATAATCTAATTACACATAGCCTTGCACTTTAAACATTTGAAAACACATAGAAAAATTTCAATATTCCCTTCAGTGGCATTTTCGCGAGTATCTCGCGACTAAGCTCTTCCCGCGAAAATGAAAGAGTGAAAACACAAAATTCAGACAAAAACTCTCGCTACTATCTCACGACTATTTCGCTAGTAAAGCTTACCCGCGAAAAGTTTTTGTGAAAACACAAAATTCAGACAGAAACTCTCGCTACTGTCTCGCGACTAGTTCGCTAGTAAAGCTTACCCGCCAAACAGTTTTGTGAATCTAAGACATTTTTCGCGAGTAACTTCGCGGGAAGCTAACCCGCGAAAAACCCATGTTTTCAGTTTTTGAAGAGAAACTCTGAATAGTTTTTCAACGGTTTTCATGAATGTATAAACATCATATGAACATGATAGTCAGAATTTGATATCAAAACTGAATTCCATTAATGCTATAGCCTTAAAGTTCAATTTAACATACTTAAATTCAAATTTAAACAACATCATAACATCAATATAAGTTTTTATCAAATCATAGTTTCATCAACCATGCAGAAAATTAAATACCAATATAATCTTCTAACATCATGAAACTATTATCTCTAATTCCAAAACTCACAAAACATGTTATACAGATTCGAAATGAAGACCGCTCTGATACCATTTGGTGGAAATATGCATGTACGCAGCGGAAAATTATTGGATCTACTTTATTCACAATTGATAACATGCACTATGTAAGTTTCAGAATTAAGAATAAGAGAGTGTACCTTGATGCGGTGAAATTCAAAACTAAAGATGAAGAGTACTTGGGAATATTTTTAATCTTCACTCCAGTTCCACTTGATGCCCAAGATGTGTGGTCTCTCAATCAGTTATGTGTGTATGTTCTAGAGAGAATGAAAGAGTGTCTAACACTCACATACATACCAATTCATGTTCTTACAAATTCTGTATGTTTCTCTCCTTATAACTGATTATCTAATTGGGCTAGTCATTGGGCCTTTCCAATTGGGTTTTAGTATGTGGCTTGGAGTGGGACTAAAAGGGAACAAATAAAACACTAACTCCAATGGGCCTTGGGCTTTTCTGTCAACTCTTGACAAGTCCAAAGTTACCATTAATTATATTTAATACCACTATATAAATATAATTGCACTCTAGGCTTTATTAATAAATTATATCTCAAGACTTTATTGTGCATGCAACCCCTTTATAAAATATTCGTAGTAATATAAAGTCATTAATGTAGACTGCCACTTTGTAAATTACTACATCTTAATTCTTAAGTACCCGGTTTAATCCTTTAAGTTATTCATCATATATTTATGAAATCCAATTTCATAATTATATACTTTAGTAACTATTTACTAAAATAGTTAGGCCTAACATTCTGAATAAAAAACCCATTAAACTTATCTCAAGGGAATATTTTGTATCTCTGTTAAGAGACTATGAATTCTATCTTGAGAATATATGTTCCATCAACACTAAATGTGGCTGCCCAACATACTGAGATTTTGATCGTTACTTTAGATCTCACTCCCGATATATCAAAGTAACCTACATTTCATGATCAGGTCCATTATTCTCTCATGATTAAGAGTTCATGTGAATAGAAATCGTGAGATTTATTATTCATTTGACAGTTGTTAGGAGAATAATAAATCTCACAGCGGTCCAGTTCAATATGTCTTAACTCTTAAAACATATCAACATATCAATTAGAAGTCTCCACTTCCATGATCAAGACAAATCATCTTAGTTGATATGTTATAGTCTTCGCAGATGAAACGCCCAATTTCATCACCGACTACGAACTACAATTCTGAGTTTACAAAGAACCTGTGATTTATATCTTCTGTGACTTTTCACATAAATCACATACTATGAATCTCATGGACTATATGATAATGTCTAAATATTCATATTACCATCATTTTAGATAATAATAAAACAACTTTATTAATCACAATATTAAGTCATACATCATGTCATACATAATGTCATACATAATATCATACATAGCATCATACAATAGGATTTAAGGGCACTAATCCTAACATCTTGTTACTTAGCCAATTTTTGTGACTTAAACCCATTTAAGGGATCTTGTCGTTTTTATGGCTTCGTCAATAACTTATATCTGTCTGGGCGGAATCTTGTTACTTAGCCTTTTTTTGTGACTTACACCCATTTAAGGGATCTTGTCATCTTTGGCTTTTAAGCTGCTGGGTTTGCTTGCATTAAGTCATTGGCTGAATAGTTCTTTTATTGCTTTCAAAAATGAATACAATTTTTTGTTACATCTATTGGTGGTACTTCTTCAAGTGCTCAATGTTCCACGGTCGTGGCAGTCTCTACCCGTCTAAGGTCTCCAGGTGATAGCTGCCTTGTTTGGAGTAGTGGACGACCCAGTAGGGACCTTCCTAGGTTGGGCCGAGTTTCCCTTGGGTAAGGTCTTTGGTTGCCAGGGTGACTTTGTGCAGGACGAGGTCCCCTATGTCAAGTCGTCTGAGCTTCACTCTCTTATTGTAGTACTCGGCCATCTTCTACTGGTACTTCATCATTCTGTTAGAAGCTCCATCTCTGGCCTTGTCCAAGCAGTCCAAGTTGACCTTTAGTTTATCGTCGTTGCTTTTCTCGTTGAACATATCTCGTCTAATGCTAGTTATTCCCACCTCGACCGGGATTACTACTTCGGTGCCGTAAGTGAGCCTGAAGGGGGTTTCTCCTGTTGGGGTTCTTGCTGTAGTCCTGTAAGCCCACAAGACATTGGGCAATTCCTCGGGCCAAGTTCCCTTAGCATCGTCCAGCCTGGCTTTGATGATCTTGAGTAGTGTCCGATTAGTCACCTCCGTCTGTCCGTTTGCTTATGGATGTCTTGGGGATGAGAACTGGTTCTTGATCCCTAGACTTGAGTAAAAATCCCTGAAGCCTTGACTGTCGAACTGTCGCCCATTATCTGATATGATCGTCCATGGAATCCCGAACCTGTAAATTATGTTCTTCCATACAAAGCTCTGGATTTTTGCTTCAGTGATGGTTGATAATGCCTCCGTTTCAACCCATTTTGTGAAGTAATCGATAGCGACTAGTAAAAACTTTACTAGTCCCTTACCTCGGGGTAGTGGGCCGACGATGTTAATTTCCCATTGTGCAAATGGCCAAGGGGAGGCTATCGTCGTCAATTTCTCTACTAGAAGGCATTGGACATTCCCAAACCTCTAGCATTTGTCGCACTTCTTGACGAGCTCCCTCGCGTCTACTTGCATAGTAGGCCAGAAGTAACCTGTTCTGATAACTTTGCTTACCAAGGATCTAGGGCCTGCATGGTCTCCGCAAACCCCTTCATGGATCTCTTCCAAAATATACTTGGCTTCCTCTTCGTTGACGCACTTCAGGTAGGGCATGGAGAAGCCTCTCTTGTACAGGGTGTCATTCAGGATTGTGAACCTGGCTGCTCTCTTCCTGGCCTCATCGACGTCCTGTGGAAGGTGTCCATCTTGGAGAAAGGATATGATCGGGGTCATCCAGCTGCTTGCGCTCTAGATTGCAAAGGTAGAGACTTCTTCAATGTTGGGGTATTTCTGCACTTCCATATTTAAGCCCACGCTCGTTGGTCTTTCTTCTGACGATGCTTGCTTTGCGATCTCGTCTGCTATCATGTTCTGGCTTCTAAGGATCTGCACGAATTCCACCCTATCAAATTCCTGTGTTAAGTGCTTCGTCAGCCTCAGGTATTTTTGCATCCTTTCCTCCTTTGCTTCATATTCTTCCTTTATCTACCCTATTACTAGCTTAGAATCACTTTGGAGGAGCAGGTTTTTAGCTCTTAGGGCTTTCCCGACCCTTAGCCCCGTCAATATTCCTTCGTACTCAGCTTCATTATTGGTGGCCTAGAACTTTAGCTAAACCCCGTATTTAAGCATTTCTCCGTCTTAGGTGATGATGACGACCCTTACTCCTCCCCTCTTTTGGGCTGACAAACCATCAGTTTGTATCGTCCATCGTTCTGTCTCGTCGGGGAGGCTATCCTCGCCTGGGAGGGTGAACTCGGCGATGAAGTTCGCCAAAGCTTGCGCTTTAATAACTGTCCTGGGGTGGTACTCAATGTCAAACTGGCTAAGCTCGATCGTCCATTGGACCATTCTCCCTGCTGCCTCGGGCTTGTTCATGGACTTCTTAAGGGGTTGGTCCGTCATTACCAAGATGGGATTCGTTTGAAAATAGGGTCGTAGCTTATGCGAAGCTACTATTAATGCAAATGCAATCTTCTCAATCCTCGAGTACTTGGCTTCTGCCCCTTGGAAAGCATGGCTAACATAGTAGACTGGGAGTTGTTTCCTGTCCTTTTCTCGAACTAAGGCTGCACTCACAGCTGTGACTGATACTGCCAAATACAAATACAAGTTTTCCCCCTCCTTAGATGGACTTAGGAGGGGTGGATTGCTTAGGTAGTGCTTGAGTTCTTAGAAAGCTATCTCACATTCGTCAGTCCAAGCAAAAGCTTGCTTCAGTGTCTTGAAGAAGGGTAAGCATTTGTCCGTCGCTTTAGAGACGAACCTATTGAGTGCCGCTATCCTTCCTGTGAGCTTCTAGACTTCCTTGACAGTCTTTGGTGACTTCATATCGAGTATGGCTCGCACCTTCTCTGGGTTTGCTTCTATACCCTTTTGGGACACCATGAACCCCAAGAACTTCCCCAAGGCTACTCCAAATGCACACTTACTGGGGTTCAACTTCATCTGGTACTGTTTGAGTGTGGCGAACGTTTCTTTGAGGTCATCCAAATGAGCAAGCTCTTCTTTACTCTTGACGAGCATATCATCCACATATACCTCCATATTTCTCTCGATCTGCTTGCTAAACATTTTATTCACTAACCTCTGGTAGGTTGCTCCTGTATTCTTTAGTCTGAAAGGCATTACCTTATAGTAATAGAGCCCTTGGCTCGTGATGAAAGCAGGTTTCTCCTGGTCTTCTTCAACCATCTTTATCTGATTGTATTCCGAGAATGCATCCATGAACATTAGTAGTTTATGTCCTGCTGTGGAATCCACTAGCTAGTCTATCCTTGGCAGAGGGAAACTGTCTTTTGGGCAAGCTTTGTTCAGGTCTGTGAAATCCACACACATTCTCCATTTTTCATTTGCTTTCTTCACTAGGACGACATTGGCGAGCCAATCTGGGTAGTAGACTTCTCGAATAAAGCCCGTCGACAACAGCTTGTTAACCTCGTCTATAATTGCTTGATTTCGTTCTGGAGTGAAGACCCATCGTCTCTGCTAGACTGGCTTCTTCTCGAGGTCCACATTTAGCCCGTATTTGATGACCTTTGGGGATATACCTAGCATGTCCTCATGAATCCATGCGAAGACGTCCAGGTTTTTTTTAAGGAACTGGATGAGTCTCGTACTCATCTCGGGGCTCAATGTCGTCCTTATTTTGGTAGTCCTTTCTGTTTCTCCTTCGACCAATTCCACTGTCTCCAGGGCTTCCACTTTATCTTCTTCCTTCTCCTCGATCATCCATGTATGGTTTTCTTTTACAGCTAACACGACCTGGTAACATTCCCTGGCCAGTACTTGATCTCCTTTTACCTCACCCACACCGCTTTTTGTTGGGAACTTTACCTTCAAGCAATAGGTGGACGTGGCTGCTTTCCAACGGTTGAGTGTGGGTCTCCCGATGATCACATTGTAAGATGAGGGACCGTCTACCACCAAGAAATCCAACTGACGAGTTAGTTGCCTCGAGTGAGTTCCTACCGTAACCGTCGGTGTCACTATGCCTTTGGGATACACTCTGTCTCCACTGAAGCTGACGAGGGGGGAGCCAAATGGGCACAGCCTTCCTGGATCTAGCTTCAGCTGCTGAAAAGCGGAAAGGTAGATGATGTCCGCAGAATTGCCATTGTCCACGAGGATTCTCCTGGTATTGAATCCTATTATTGTGAGCATTATGACCAAGGGGTCGTCATGAGGCTGCTTCATTCCCCTAGCATTTTCTTCCGAGAAGAACATGTCCCGATCTGTTCGTCTTTGCTTAAATGGGGGTATTTTGTGGAAGCTGTTCACTTGCCTCTGACATGCCTTCTTGAGGGATCTGAATGACCCACCTGTGGATGGCCCACCTGTGATCGTTTAATCCCCCTAATCACACTTGGCGGACGCTGGAACGTGTGATCCTCGTCCCTGGGCGAGGATTCGCGCTGGTTGTTTTTATTGTCTCTAGACCTACTAGGTCCCCCCTTCTTCACAAACTTCTACAGTTTCCCTTTTCTTATAAGTTCCTCTACCTGCTCTTTTAGGTCCCTGCAATCCTCTGTGTAATGGCTGTGATCCTTATGGAACCAGCAATACTTCTTTTTGTCACGCACGTTGGGCGACGAATGTAATGGCCTTGGCCATTTGAGGTAGTGTTCATCCTTAATCTGCGCCAAAATTTTTTCAACAGGCATAACTAAAGGAGTGAATTTTACCGTTCGATGAGCTTTTTCGTCTTTCCTTTTACTCCCGTTGTTAGTATGACGATCTGGGCGCTCCCTCTACGATCGTCTTCCTTCCTTCCTTTTTCACTAGTCTTTTCAACGTCCTTTATCGCAGCTAAGGCATCTTCAGCGTTCATGTACTTCTGTGCCTTCAGGAGAATTTCTGCCATCGTCTTGGGAGGATTCTTCGCGAGTGAAACCACGAACTCTTTGGATTTCAATCCAGTTTTAAAGGTCGTTAATTGCACCTTGTCATCAGCTTTGTCTACCTCTAGAGTTTCCCGAGTAAATGGTTTCACGTACGACCTCAGGGTCTCTTTCTCCCCTTGTCTAATGGTGAGTAAGTGGTCTGCTGGTCGCTTCGGGCGTTAGGCATTGCCCAACTGTTCAAAGCTGTCGATGGACGATGTTAGTAACTTCGTGAACCACTCCCTTGCATCTTCTTTAAGAGTGGTGGAGAAGGAACGACACAGTATTTCGTAAGGAGGCTGTTGAAGGCCTAGCGTCGTCTTAAAGGTGTTGAGGTGATCCAGGAGGTCCTTAAGTCCGTTGAACGGTTCAAGCTGGGGCAGGCAAAATTTCGATGACACTGGGCATTCCAGGACTGCTACTGTAAAAGGCAAATCTGTCGTCCTGACCATTCTATCCAAGCTTCGATCTGTCTTCTCTTTAATGGCATTCCTTAACTCGTCCATCTCATTTCTCATCTCACGGAGAAGATCTGAGTTTGGTTCATCTTGAGAAGCTGGTCCTCGACGATCGCTCCTTCTATGGCTATCTCCTTCATCTTCCTGATTAGCTCTAGACCGGTTCTCCTCCTGCTGAAGCCATTGCCTCATCTCTTGATTCTGTCTAGTGAGCTCTTTGATGCTAGCTGCAAGTGCTTGGATTTGCAGGGCTAATGCTACAGGATCCTAGTTGGACTCTATCTGAATTTGGGAATTGACTGGAACCACGCTTTCGAACCTAAGTGCGAAAATGTCGTTCCTACAGACGGCGCCAAACTAATGAAGTGCAAATCGTTAGTCTTGTAGGTTCGTTCAGATGGAGCTGGGTCATTGTTACTATCTCTGCAAATGTGGGACAATGGCTCCCTTAAGATGGACACCAGTGTGGTGCCTGCCACCACGCCTCTAATGCCAAAGTCAGTATATAGAAGTTTTTAAAGAATAATAAGAGAATACTGAATATCAGAGTATCTATGAATACTTTTGGGTGAGACCTTGAATGCAATTAGGAATGCAGCAAGGTATATGGCAGCAGTGAGATCTGCTGGAAGATAGCAAGCTGAAGCAGGACCTTTTTTTTTTTTGGTGTGCTATATGTTGAAAGCACTCTTCATATGTTTATGTAACTGCCAGGACAATTGGCATTTTGGTATACTTATATAATGGCTAACCAAGTCCTTTTTTTGTATGTATGTGCTGGGTAGACTTTGTCCCATATTTTATAAATGATTCTGCTTCCATTATTCAAATTTGCAGGTTTTTAGCTTTGGTTTTTAAAAGGCTTAAACTCATGTCTTTTGGATCAAGCTTGAGTGTATTATATAGTCAACATGTATGCAGGTAATATTCAAGCTTGGAACATGTTTTTAAAAGGTTTGGTGATTATGCAGGTTGTGCTTGAGCTTGAGTGTATTATATAGTCAACCTGTATGCAAATAATATTCAAGCTTTGAACATGTTTTTAAAAGGTTTGGTGATTATGCAGGTTATGCTTGAGCTTGAGTGTATTATATAGTCAACATGTGCAGGTTGTACCATCTCTTTTGGATCAAGCTTCTTTTATTTTTGATTTCTTTTTCAACTTCCTGAATTTTGGAATTATAATTGTTTAATATGGTGGCACCCTTTTTTTTCCTCTCATTTTCACAAGGTGCCGAAATATGTGTCAATAATGGTTTAGGTTCCATTTTCTTGCTTGGCAGACACACATGATGTTTCTGCAATCTCAAATTGCTATCTAAAACAGGACATTTAAACCATTCAAATTTTACAGGTTGTAGAACAAGTCAAACGGCTTGTTTGTGATATTATTGCAGCATGCTGACCAGCTCTCTTATGAGGAGTTAATGGCATTGAATATTGCTGCATTGGTGGTTCAGTGGAGCACCATTTAAAAGAGGACATTTCTTAATGGCATTGGTGGTTCAGTGGCATTAAAACAGGACATTTCTCAATGTTAGACTGCACATTGTTTGGGTACAGTGGAGCACCATTTAAAAGACCATTTATTTGAACACTGTTTGAGTTTTTATGCTGTATGCATACAGCTGATGATTATTTTATTACAGTTGATGCACAGTTAATACCTTTAATAATGAAATTTTCTTTTTAACTTGGGATTACCTGCTATATTAGCTCTGCTTCTTTCTTATGGTTCCCAATAATATCACAAACAAGCCTTTTATCTGTGTATGAAACTAAAAATTTTGTTATAACCCTTTTAAGGTACTATTCAAACTACTTTGATGTTGAGTGCACACAAGGCACAAACACTTCACAACAATGCAATAAATTGTTATACAAATCATAAATTAATTAAAAAGACCATGTTCCATTGCTAAAGTCTTGGATTACAGAGAGAATTACACCAAAATTCAGGCCTTTTCCCACTAATACATACCAACACATACCAACACAAATTATGGCATTTTTCCACTAATACCTACCCACCTAATGACCCATTTTCCCCCCACCTATTTAGCCAACCAAAAGAAGCATCAAACAGAGTAGCATCCCACTTATCACCAGAGACAACTCCAGGCAGATGAGCAGCCTTTTCTCTCTCTTACTGTAGCCTGCAATGACAACTTCAAAGGTCAAAATCCGTTGCCTCTACTCCGAAATCAGTACCTTGCCACGCTCGCAGATTTCATCATCACGCCATTGAAAAAATTTACACTTGCGTCCAACCTGACACCCAAGAGCCAGATAAAACCCATTATATCTTCAACCAAAATCATGAAAAACAATAACAAATAGTATTAGCAAAATCTGGCCACAGCCAATCCAACACTTGTATTAGCAAAATACTAAAATCCTTGAAACTAAAAAAGACCCACTAAAGAAAATAGCTATAAAATAAAAACTCAATAACAGAATCCTTGAAGGGTGTGATGAAATTGAAACCATTATGCGAAGTTGAAAAAGATATTCTCCAATGACATGATTGAACAACTCTTTGAACTTGAACACTTCAGTGTTGAAGAATGTCATGAAATTGAAGAGATAATTACTAAGTCTGAGAATCGTGGAACCTGAAGTGCTTCCAAAGTTAAAAACCCAGAAACTGAATAGAAATTTAAAAACTTTACAAAGAGAGATACTACCTTACCCAGTAATTTGGACACCCGTAGAACCTTCTTCCAGGGTTCTCAGGTGTCCACGAAACGAACAAAACAGGTTTCTCAGAGCAGAAGCATTGGGTTGGGCCCCTTTTCCTCAAGCTTCCACTCGATGACATCGAGCTTGAATCCATGAAAGCAGTTGATTTGAAGATGTTTTTGGGCTGTGTGGTGAGCGAGGAGCAGTTGATTTGAAGATGTTTTTGAGTTTGTGGGTTAGGGACTCCAATTTGTTTGGTGAGCGGGGAGCTGAGAAAATTTGGGGGTTAGGGATTTCAATTTGGTGAGAAGCTGAATTTAAGCTGTTAGGGAATGTTACGTGAGGGCCATGTGACTAACTAAGGGCAGGGATGGAACTAACTAAGGGAAAATAGGCCAAGTGGACAATAATTTAATATTATTTATTTCTGCCGTTTGCCACGTGTGCTTTTTTCGTTTCTGATGTAATGGCAGGGACCAAAACGGGAAGCGTTTTTCAGGATAAGGACTAAAAGCGGTAAAAATAAAATGTAGGGACTAAAGTGGAAATCGCCTGAAAATGTAGGGACTAAAATGTGATTTCCGCCAAGATTCATTATTTAGAAATTATTGAAACAAAACAAAATGTATGTATAACTACACAATAGAGAAATATAAGAAAAAGATGGGTTACCTTATAAAAAATAATCCATGGCTATAAATTATAGAAACAAAACAAAAAAATATGTGACTATATTGTTATAAATCCAACCAAAAATTGAAGTTTGATAGATGTAAAAGCACCCACAACTAACATTGGATAGCACATGATCAAAAAACTTAAATTTGTAAACAATCTTAAAACCAAAGCAATAAAAATTGAAATTGCATATAGTCTTATTAGCCATAAACACCTATGAACTACAAAGCTTCGTCATATGATAGATCTAAAAACACCCACAACTAATATTGGATAGCACATTATCAAAATCTTAAATTTGTAATTAAGCAAATCCTAAACCCAAAGCAATAAAAATTGTAACTGCATGTAGTCTTATTAACACCTACGAACTAAAAAGATTTGTTCTTTCTTAATTTGTTTCCTGGTCTTACATGAAGTTAGCTCCAGAGAAGTTCATCATGTTGGGATCGTGAGCCATGAATTGGATCATCAATTGTTACTTTTGGTTTACAGTTTTGAAGAGACTAAGAGCATTTGCTTCTGATCAAACATCATCTTCTCCACAAATAGTTTTTGGTTTACAGCTTTGAAGAGACTAAGAAAAGAGGGAGAGCAGTTCTTAAATAGGAGAGAGTAAAGATGGTGGGAGAGTGTTATTGTATTTCGCTAGAAGTCTAACTTGGGTTAAGGGTTTTTTTTACATTAATTAACTATAATATTCGATAGGATAATTCCTTCGTCCATTTATATTGAAAGCAAGATGATGATGAAGATTCCGTATTTGAGGTGAGGAAATTGTTACAAGAAAAAGTGATTTTGATTCTCAGATTCCTATATCTTAAACAAACATTTACATATAGTATTAACGTATAACCATGATCCTTGTCTTTGTTGTTCCGTACATGAAACAAACTCTTTGTACTTTTATTATCAAGTGTCCACAACGTGTTAAAGTGAAATACTTCATAAACCCATTTCCTTAAACTTCCTTAAAATTTTAATTAAACATTAAATTAAAATAGCATAGAGTTGGCTTTGATTTGGTATTGTAGACTTGTAGTAGGAAGTAGAGTTATAATCATAGAACTTTTATGATATGGAGCTTTAACCAAAACGTTTCTTAATATTTTGATAATTATAATATTTATTTAAGTAATGCTGATGTGTAAAATTGTGGAGAGGTCAGAGGCTTCAGTTTTATATATATTAGTGTTTAACCCGCGCAATGCGCGGGGTTGTTTTACATATTAATGAACTTTGCATCTAACATAAACTTAGTTATCATACTTCTACTACATATATTCAAACTTTAATAACGTAGTATATTTAATCATATAGTGTCCAATATCCCCTAAAAATTTTAAAAATTAGTTTCTTCAAATCACTTCTTGTATGTACTTCCCTGCTATGACTAAAAAAAATAAAAAATAAATAAAAATCTGAATTTAAGCAATTAAAACTTATATGACAATTTCAAATAGCAAATCTGCTATTCCTAGGAACCCCAATGAATCACACCGAACCAAAACTTGCAAAACAATTTCAATTTTACAACCAAAATGTTTAAAAGGAAATAATGGCTATAGGTTTATGAAAGCCATTCACCGAAACTAATGTCTAGAGTGAAGTTGCAATATCATAACCAACTAAAAATTTGTTTCTTCAAATCACTTCTTGTGTGTACTACCCTGCTATGAGAGACTAAAAAAAAAATCTGACTTAAAGCAAGCAAAGCTTACATGACAATTTCAAATAGCAAGTTTGAAAAATATTAGTCGAATAATAATGCATAATTAATAGTACTTGAGAATTTCAAATTGTAAAACCAAAACAATAAATAACCCTTAAAAGGGACATTGAATCCAACTTTTTAATCGTAAAAGAAAAAAGAAAAAGCTGTAGTGAATTTAACGTTTATACCTACAAGCCATTGCAAACATAGTAAATAAATCTTATACACATTAAACTTAATATAAGAGTTACAACTTACACATTTTTTAAGCCATGAATTTCTAAAATATGTAATAGTTTTTCATTTTATATATATAAGTGTGCATGATATCTCATGAGCGTCTTTGTTGTCCTATTTACCATCATCACTATCTCCACTAACCAAAATTGAATTGCCATTTCCTTCATTAATCATTGCCCTATTTTCTTCAACAACATGTCAAATAAGAAACTACCCCATAAATAAACAAAAAAGCAGTCACATCCAGGAAGTGGTCTGAATTGCATACATTTGAAATGTCATTAACTTGACTTAGATATTTAGGAAAGATAAGTGCCATTAATAGGAGTATGAGTTCTAAGAGTGGCTACACGTAATTAGATGTTTTTTTTATTCACTTTACTAAAATTAAATGATAAAACGTGCCTATCTAGATGATCTCAATCAAATTTAAAGCTGTAGTTGTTTAGTTATATACATATGTTAATAAAGAAGGTGTAGTTCAAAATACATTCCAATTTAAGAAGACTACTAAATTTTCTAATGTTGCAGCTTGGGTTTTGATGATGGAAAGTTCAAGTGGACAATATACTAAATTTCCACTTATGTTGATGACATAGTAGGCCTAAATGCACATTAGAAAAAATGCAGTGACCAATGGCAACTAAAACTAAGAGGCACAAACCATGTAGTGGACATAAACTAATGCAAGAGTAAGCAAAACATTTTGTCAAACACATGGTGTGCACAAAATTTCAGCGTTAGAATGTACCATAAAGCCAATAATGAACAATCCAAAGTGTGGGATAAGCACATCAGTTGGTCCATACAATCAAAGCCAAGTCAGAAATCCACACCTCATGTAACAATGTTTAAGATATTAACAATTGTTATTATAAATAAAAGGAATTAAAACAGAAATACACAACCTATTGACACATTAAACAGTTCTTGTAACGCAACAAATAACTCAACAACAATAACACAACGAACAGGCAGAACAAACAAACTGAAAAGTATCAAATACACGGAACTACATAACTAAATAACATATTCCATGAACAGTGTAAAGCCAAAAACCCAACGCTTCCATGGCTTTTATATTTTATATCATAAGAAAGCACATGATACCTTGCTACGATTTTGAACCCAACAAAGTAGGCTGTAAGTGTCTGTAACACAATAGTATTTATAATATTAATGTCACTTTTTTTTTCCAGGTACTTAAATGCTACATTCCATTTCAATCACCCATAATATACCAAACACACAAAAATTTGTGTCCTGTTGACTTCTTTTGCTATTTTTTTATGATAAAATGATAAACTTACCTTGATAGAGACTTTAAAAACACCATGAACTTCTTCTGGCACATGCTTATGCAAGTTTGCAATAGTACCCAAACTTTAAAATTAGTATTCAATTTTTTTTTTATCTAATTGATCTAATGCTCTACATCATGAATATATCCTATTTACTTAAAAAAAAAAATTAGATTCCTTGTTTTGGTATTAATTTTGGTTGGTCGTGAAAATAATTTAGAAGCTTTTTATCAAACAGATGGTGCGCGTCTATGGAAAGTGAAACTATTTTTGCCTTTAGGAAAGTTATCTAAACCTGGGTGGGGTTGGAGGAGAAAAATAAAGAAGAAAAACAGAGGATGATGCAGCAGTAAGTATAGAAGGGAGAATGTGTGTTTTCAAAAAAATGCTCTAATTTGCAAGAAAGCTTAGACAACAATTTTATCAAAAGCAAAAAATGTATAAACGAAGAAGATAGTTAAATACCAAAAAAAAAAACGTTTATGGTGTTGCTCCCAATCTTGAGGCACTGCTAGGGGTTGCATTCAATCTAGCCTTGGTTGTTCAAGCTTTCAATCCCGATGCGATTTAAGCCATGTCAGTTTGGGTTGCATCATTTCCTGCTGGAGTAGTGTGTTGGAAATATATAAAGTGCAAATTAAAGTATAATTCTTTACATGCATTGACATAGGTTTTAAACGTAACAATGGAAATAAATTGAAACACAAATCAAATTCAAAAATACCTTAGTGAAACAATATTGAGTCACTGAATATCTTTGATGCATCGTTGAGAAGTCCAGGGCTTGTCATTATTGAATGCATCTGGTGATAGTCGGATGGTAAATATTTAAAATATCTGAAGAGGGTCAGATAGGATAAATTGGAGAGAGGAAGATTGGTGTATGGACGGTGGCAGACAAAAACAATTTGGCTAGAAGCAGGATATTGTATTTAAATAGGAATATAATCAAAACTTTACCAATAACGATTCCGGTAGTCTGACTGGCGGAGGTTCAGATGTCACTCTATCTGTGCTTTATAGTCTCAAATTTCTGCCTTTCAACTGCAACAACTATGCACAATAAAACCAGTTCTAACTACCTTATTATAAACCATAATCTTACCCCAAACCAATTCTAACTACCATTCGATCGTTTGTTACTTTTTAATAGTGATGAATCAGTTAAAAACTAAATGGTACACCGTTTTGTTCAAGAGGTATTTAAATTGTGTTTTATTATATATGAAGAGGCACAATTTCTCTGTTTTTGCCCTCTCCAAACATAATCATATATAACCCCAAATTTCAAAAGATCAAATCAAAACCTAATGTTACCCAAATACCTAAATAAAAATCAATCCAACCAAATTTCTCAAAACTAATTCATATTTCATACCCATACCCAGATCTAAGAAAGAATGAAAAAAAGAAAAACTTACCGGTGGTAGTTCTCTCAATGTCTGTCTCCTTCTCATCTCTATATCGCAAGGTTTTTTTTTTCCTCCTCCTCTATCTCTGGATCGCAAGCATCGGTGTTAAGAAAATTGAAAAGGAAGTGAAAAGAAAGTATCTGAATAGGAGAAATGGAAGGCACCCTTATGGTGATGGCAGAGGATCTGGGTGGCACCCTTCTCTCTATCTCTGCCTCTCCATTTCTCTGTCTCTCTTTTCTCTCGATCTCTCTCTCCTTTCTCCGTGAAGCAATATTTCCTTTTTTTTAATAATAAAATTAAATATCAAGAAGAAAAACAACAAAGGCGATCAGAGAAAATGTGGTTCAATCTGCAAAAACTCAGTAATTAACATAAAAAATCCAATAATTTTACTTATAAAAATTATAAATAACTGTACTCTTATTAATCAACGTTTTTTTTTTTTTTTTTTTTTTTCTTTTGAGAATGATTCAACAAAACATAGATCTGCACAAAGCATAAATCAATTCAAATTTGAGGGTCTAACAGAAAACAAACACAAACCTAACAAAAATCTGCCAAACAAAAACAAAATTTAATCAATACAACAATCGAACAAAACAGAACTCAAGAAATTGTAAAAATAAATGGAAAATTAGGGAAAAAGGTAGCCAAACCTTTTGGATTTTCTTTTTTCTCTGTCTGTTGGTCTGGAACGGAACATGCAAACAATAAAAAAGCGAGCCAAATCATCAGAGAGAGTATCTGAAAGAGGGAAATTAACCACGCTATTCTGACCTTGTGTGTATGGAGTTGCAGAGAAGAAACAGAATAGGGCGGAAGAGCAGATCTCAGTTACAGTGACTTTGAAGTTTTCATTGGGAAGTGATAAGGCTTATTTCACCATTAGCAAGTAACACAATCATTCCGATTCCGAAATCTAGAATGTGAACAATTGAGGGAGAAATACATTGAAATCGGAACATTCAAAGTAGAGTACTAACACCACCAATAAACAAAAGCAATATATTCATCCAAAGAGAAAATGATAAACCCTAGATCCGACAAAAACGAAAAAAATCAAAGTAGATCTAAGCAATCTGGAAACTGATCGATTCGAAATTGGTACCTGGTTGAACTTAAGGGGGTGCAGATGAGAATGTCAAACTGAAAAGCCAAGAGAAAAACTTAATTAAAATACCAAAATCGAAAACAATCCAAACAAAATATCAAAACCTAATCATAATTAATAAACAAACTTAAATCGAAGATAAAAACTCACCGGTGAAAGAAATTAACGGACAGTTAGATGAAGAAATCTGATAGGAAAGTGAGAGACATCTTTTCATTCTTGATTGCAAACTGTGGAAATATTTCAATGGGCTTCTGTTTTTTTCTTTTTCATCGGCAGGGAAAATCTTTTCTTTTGGCCGTTTGTGTTAACAAATGGAAAGAATGGATGATGGTGTGTTTTGGGTTTCAGTTTTTAGAGCGTGCAGTTTTTGATCTATCGATCTCTCTCTCCTTCTCCGTTCTCTCCCTCTCTATTTCTCTGTCTATCTTTTCTCTCGGTCTCTCTTTTTTCTTTTTTTCTCCGTGTAGCAATCTTTTTTTTTTTTTTCTGTCTTAAGCAGTTAATTTCCTTTTACACCAAGAGCGCTCTAAACAGTGTTTTAACATAGTGAAAAATTATAATTTATAGCTTTTAAACCGTGTTGTAGGCTTGTAGCATTACTAAACAATATAATGTATCACTTTTTAAAGTTAACGTGTCTGATTTTTAAATAGGCAGTTATCCTATTTGTCAGCACCTCCTTAATTGCAGGAAAAGGCTTCTGTTATAATATATATATATATATCTATATATATTGACGAGTAGCATACAAATGATCGTCCATCATTATCAAACCGTCACTAGCAGTGAAGAGTAAGGGTATGGATGGGCATGCATGCATTAACTCTGGGCAGTAATTAATAATCAAGTAATGAATAGCACAAAACCGTTGCCATCTTCCAATAATGTAGAATTAAGGATCGGTTATGAGCAGAAAACGTTAGAGTTAAATTGCCATCATTAAGCATTGATGGTCCAGCTGCAACATAACGGTAGACTGAGTATTAACTCAACCTAAGGCTATATAAAGCCAGGAAAAACAGGTAAAAGGACACAAACATACACAGTAATACAATTTACAGTTTTTCCAAAAATAGAATAAGCTAACTTAAGCATCGGAGGGTCCTTGGCTAGCCCCACACCGGTGCCCTTATCCACTAAGTGTTTTCTGTGACACAGGTTTGACAGGTCGTCCATAGACTGATGAGGAACATATTGACGAGGCAAATTCCTGTTTCATCAGTTTGGCGCCGTCTGTGGGAAACGATTGAGTTGCAATTCCCTCAGGCAAGTCATCATCGTATCTCTACCAGCAAAGTTCCTCGAAACACATGGACACTTCCACTTCATCACCTCCTACGGATCCAATTGTGATGGCCCAACAGATCCAGGCACTCACTGTTAACATACAAGAGTTGATGAAATAGAACGAAGAATTGAAATGGAGAGCGCACCCTGAGACTCTAACCAGGTCGCAGTCTCGACATAATCGCAATAACAATGATGACGAGGTCCGTAGTCTAGAGAATAGCAGGTTAGAGCATATCGCGCAGTCAACTCGTGGTAGTGATCAAATGATGAAAATGAGGAAGGAGTTGGACGAGGTCAAGAACGCCATTAAAGGGAAAATAGCAATAAATTTGGATGGCATGATCAAGAGGACTGACTCACCCTTCACAGCTAGCGTTTTGGAGTGCCCCCCATCTTCCTCAATTGGAGGTCTATGATGGTACTAAAGACCCTCTGGACCATATAGGAGCATTCAAAATGCTTCTGAACCTCCAGCAGACCCCAGACAAAGTTATTTGCAGGATATTCCCAACAACCCTTAGGGGAGCAGCATGAGTATGGTTTAGTAAACTGCCCCCAGCGTCCATTGCAAACTTTGATAAGCTAAGTAACTCATTCGTTCGTCACTTCATTGGAGGCCAACGCCATAAGAGGCCTACTTCTTATCTGCTAACTGTTAAACAACAGGAAGGAGAGACCCTGAGGGAATATGTGAAGCGATTCAACAAAGTAGTTCTGGAAATTGATGAAGCTGACGAGCAAGTGATAATGACGACTTTTCAGGCTGGGCTGAACAACCTTGATCTCGTTTTCTCCCTAGGGAAACTCCCACAACCTCGATGATGGATCTGCTGTTTAAATTGCAAAAATACATAAACGGGGAGGATGCGTTGACAGCAAAGGGACTGACGGGCAAAAGAAAGAAGGACGAAGGCACAGAATCCCAAAGCAAGAAAGAGGAGCACAAAGATAGTCATGCGGAAACTAAGACTAGAAAAAGTGGTCTGGAGGCATCATCAAAGAAGAAGTTAAACTTCACCCCTTTGATATTGCCTGTGGACAATATCCTCATGCAGATAAAGGACGACCCTTCCTTGAAATGGCTTAAGCCATTAAGCTCGTCCTCGAAGCGAAGAGATCCGAAGAAGTACTGCCGCTTCCATAAAGACCATGGACATTACACAGACAAGTGTCGGGATTTGAAGGAGTAGATAGAGGAGTTGATCCAGCGGGGAAAACTTCAAAAGTTTGTTAAGAAAGACTATCAAGTTTGTCAGCGGACAGAGGAGAAACCCACTGACAACCAGACAGAGGAAGAACGCGACAATCTTAAACCCATCGTGGGAGAGATAAGGACAATCACTAGGGGGCCAATTGTTGAAGGATCATACAAGTCCTTGAGAAAGGCAGTTCAGAGGCAGGTGAACAGCGTCCACGTCAATCACCCAAAGGCAAAGCATCGTCGCACTGGGAATGACGACATTATCTTCTCCGAACAAGATGTGAAAGGAATCCAACAGCCCTATGATGATCTCCTAATCATTATGCTAACCATTGAAGGGTTCAATACCCGAAGGGTGTTGGTGGATAATGGAAGTTCAGCAGATGTAATATACATGACAGCTTTCCAGCAGATGAAGTTTGATCCAAAGCGCTTTAAGCCTTTTGGATCTTCGTTAGTCAGCTTCAGCGGAGATCGTGTTTATCCAAAAGGCATAGTATCACTGTAGATTACAGCAGGAACCTACCTTGCTCAAGTGACGAGGATGGTAGATTTCTTGATCGTCGACTGCCCTTCATCTTACAATGTGATTCTTAGGCAACCAACCCTTCCTTAAGGCAGTAACTTCCACATATTGCCTGAAAGTGAAATTCCCGAACCCCCACGGAACTGGAAAAAACGTTGGGGACCAACTTTTGGCTCGAGAATGTTACCAGGCAGTCCTGGCGTCTAGGGAAAATCACACTTGAATGATAGAAGAAGAACCACCCAAACCTATGGAGGAGGCAAAAAATGTAGTGCTAGTAGAAGGAGACCCGTCTAAAACCACTAAGGTAGGAAAAGAGCTTCAACAGACTTTGAAGGATGAATTGGTGAAGTTCTTGAAAAAGAACTTAGATGTCTTTACATGGAGCCATGAGGACATGCCAGGGATTGACAGACGAGTGATAGAGCACAGTCTCAATGTCGACCCAACAAAGAAGCCCGTTCAATAGAAGAGACAAGTGTTTGCCCCAGAGCTGAACAAAGCAATCACGGAAGAGGTGGAAAAACTCTTAACTACTGGATTCATTAGAGAAGTCTATTATCCAAAATGGCTTGCAAATGTGGTTATGGTAAAAAAGTCCAACAAAAAGTGGAGAATGCGTGTGAACTTCACTAATTTGAACAATGCATGTCCCAAAGACAGTTTTCCCCTTCCTAAAATTGACCAACTTGTTGATTCAACAGCTGGCTATAAACTACTAACCTTCATGGATGCTTTTTCAGGTTATAACCAAATCCTAATGAAGGAAGAAGATCAGGAGAAAACTGCATTCGTCACTAGCCAGGGCTTATATTGCTACAAAGTCATGTCATTCGAATTGAAGAACGCGGGAGCCACCTACCAAAGGTTGGTGAATCAGATGTTCACTAAGCAGATAGGAAAGAATATGAAGGTCTATGTGGATGATATGCTCGTTAAATGTAGGGAAGCTAAAACCCATCTTGCAGACCTTCAAGAGGCATTTGACACTTTGAGAAGGTATAAGATGAAGCTCAACCTTGTGAAGTGCCTCTTTGGGGTTTCATCAGGAAAATTCCTAGGCTTCATGGTGTCTCAACGAGGAATTGAGGCGAACCTAGAGAAGGTCAAAGACATACTCGACATGACTTCCCCTAAGACAATAAAGGACGTGCAAAGACTAACGGGATGAGTAGCAGCATTAAACAGGTTTGTCTCAAAGGCCACTGACAAGTGTCTTCCCTTCTTTAAAGTTCTTAAGTAGGCTTTTCAATGAATGGACGAGTGTGAGGTAGCCTTTTAGAGCCTTAAGGAGTATCTGGCCAAGCCTCTATTGCTAAGCTCGTCAGTTGAAGGAGAGGATTTGTTTTTATACTCGGTTGTATCACCAACGGCCATCAGTTCTGCTCTGGTTCACGAGGAATCTAAAATACAAAGGCCAGTGTATTACACTAGTCAAGCTTTTCAGGGTGCCGAAGCAAACTACCCACACATGGAAAAGATGGCCTTCTCGTTAATTGTGGCTTCAAGGAAGCTACGTCTATACTTCCAAGCTCACACCATTATAGTTATGACAGACCAGCCAATCCGAAAAGCAATGAGCAAACCAAATGTTGCAGGTCATATGATTCAGTGGGTAGTTGAGCTAAGCCAATTCGACATTGAGTACAGGCCAAGAACAGCAATCAAAGCACAAGCTTTAGCAGATTTCATTGCGGAATTCACCCTTCCAAACTCTGGTCAAGAAGCAGAGTATTGGACAGCTTGCTTAGATGGCTCGTCAGTAACAGGACTCGGAGGCGTCGGAGTTATAATGACGTCGCCGGAGAATGACGTCCTTAAATATGGGGTTCAACTCCAATTTCCTGCAACGAACAATGAGGCGGAGTATGAAGCAGTCCTCGCTAGCTTAAAGGTTGCAAGAGCCTTGGGAGTCAAGAATTTGAGGTTGAGGTCTAATTCTAAACTGATTGTTGGGCAAATGACCAACGAATATGAAGCAAAGGAGGAAAGAATGAAGAAATACCTGCAGTTGACGAGCCAGCTCATTGACGAGTTTGATAACGTCAAATTCGAGTTAATCCCAAGGGAAGAAAACTCAGCCGTTGACGAGGTAGCTAGACTAGCCTCAACAGAAGATGCTTCAACAACTGTAGGTTTGCTCATGGAAGTTTAGACAATCCCCAGTATTGATGGATTACAGACTGTAGTAATTCAAAAGCCAAGCAACTGGATGGAACCGATCATAGCCTACATTAAGGACGACCAACTCTCGTTTGACTCATCAGAGGTGAAGAAAGTTAGAATCTGAGCAGTAAAGTTCACTGTTTTGAATGGAGAACTCTACAAAAAAGGATTCTCAATGCCGTACCTGAAATGCTTGACCCCTGATGAAGCGACATATGTGTTACAAGAAATACACGAGGGAGTCTGTGGTAACCATTCCGGGCCACGATCTCTAGTAGGAAAGACAATTAGGGCAAGCTACTTTTGGCCAACTATGTAGAAGGGTGCAGCTGAACTTGTGAAAAAATGTGATAAATGTCAGCAGTTTGGCAACATGCAACACATACCTGGGGAGTTACTAGCGAGCATCTCTTCACCCTGGCCATTCTCTACATGGGGAATCGACATCATTGGTCCACTCCCTTTGGGAAAAAGGCAAGTGAAGTTCCTGCTCATGGCCATTGACTACTTCACCAAATAGGTTGAAGCAGAACCACTAGCAAAAATCACTGAAGACAAGATACAGACCTTTGTTTGGAAGAACATCGTCTGTAGGTTTGGGAACCCTAGGACAATCATATCTGATAATGGTCGTCAATTTGATAGTCACAAATTCAAGGAGTTTTGCGTAGAGCTAGGGATACAAAATCACTACTCGTCACCTGGGCATCCATAAGCTAATGGGCAAATTGAAGTAACAAATCGTACTTTGCTTAAACTCATCAAAGCACGACTTGAGGGGGCAAAGGGTGCATGGGCTGAAGAATTGCCTGGGATATTATGGGCTTACAGGACAACAGTGAGAACATCAACAGGAGAAAATCCATTCAAGTTGGCCTTCGGGACTAAAGCAATCATTCCAGCCAAGATAGGAGTCTCTAATCTTAGGCAAGCTCATCACGACGAAGGCACAAACAATGACGAACTGAGACTCAACTTGGATTGTTTGGCTAAAGTTAGAGATGAGGTAGCCTTGAGAATGGCTAGGTACCAACAAAAAATGCAGAAGTATTATAATCAGAGGGTAAAACAAAGAAGGTTTAACCCTAACGATATGGTGTACGGATCCAAGTACGTGACTAACACACCAACTTGAGGAAGATGTTGGCTGCAAAGTTCTTCAGTTCATCCAACGATGAAGATCAAGAAACTTCTTGGTTACAAAACCCTTGGTGCAAAGACGCAGTAGCTTCTACAAGGAATATGATGAACTAGGGCAAATTCTGTCTCTGGTCACAATTTGCATGCAAAATCAATTTTCATTGAGTTGCATCACGTTGACGACCCTTAAAATAATCCTTATATATGTCTAGGGTTGTGAGAAAAGAAACCCTACACAAATACACATGGATATGCCTGAAATCAGATCTGGAAATCTGAATTTCGTAATTCTCGATAGATACAGCTTCTGTCGAGTTGCTGTTAAGCATCAGCATTAAACCTCGATGGATATGGATCTGTCGAGCTTTAATGAACAACACTTCTTCACTTGTTTCTTGGATAGATTTACATGGCTTCAATACTAAACTTGAACTCTTGTTCCTTGAAGTACTAAACCCATCCTAGATCTAGCCAAATACAAGTAAAGTGTGTTTTGTCAAAAGATTAGCCAATTTACATATGTCTCTAACATTATCCACATATGTCCTAACAATCTCCCCCTTTGGCAATCTGTGACAAAACCACAAACAAATGAAGTATGAGAGAAGTCTTAAATCACTAAACTCATAATCGCTTGTTAAATACAATAAAATCTATTCCTAACATAAACTCTTGAAAAACTTTGCAAGAAGAGAGTTCATGGCATGATAGATTTTGACAACCTGTCTTTCTAAAAAACTTTAAACAAAACTCATTAAGGCATCTTAGTGTGAAATAAAAATAAAGGATTGCATACATAAAGAAACATGTGTATAAAGATAGAAAAGAAACAACACATGTGAGATAAAGAGTGAAACACATACATCATCATCAAATATAGAAACAACACATGATGTATTTAAATGGTTACAAAACCAAAAGATACACAACATAAAATACATATCAATATCAAAGTGTATCAGACTAACTCCCCTTAAGTTAGTTACATCAAAAACTTTCTTCCCTTCAACATGAAGTTCTCCCCCTAAGTCTATTACTCCCCCTAAGGAATGACATTCAATTCTCAAAATTCTCCCCCTTTTTGACACGATTGTCAAAGGGCATAAAAGGCCAAAAAACTTAAAAGGAGTGGAGATTAGAGTGAGAGGAGAGTGGTTGGAGGGAGTGAAAAGATTTTCGATCAAGAGAGAAAAGTGAAAATGAAATTTGATTTTGCGCTAAACATATATATAGAAATCGCAGCTCGATGGATCGAGGAGCTGTCAAGATCTATCGAGCACTAAATCTCGACAGAAATAAATCTATTGAGGTGCTGTCGAGAATCTGTCGACGACAAAAGTTCCTCGATGGATCGAGATTCTGTCGAGAATCTATCGGCTAGACAGAAAGTTTCTCGATGGATCAAGAAGCTATTGAGACAAAGTCTAGAAAGCTCGATGGGTCGAATATGCGATAAGATCTGTCGAGAAAAGAAGTCCAAGGGGCTCGATAGATAGGAATTTGTCGAGAAGCTGTCGAGCTTGATAAAAAAGAGTTTTTCAAAGAGAGGAAAAACACAAAGAGATGAATGCAAACAAACAAGCTACTTAAACATAGATCCAATCAACATGTTAAGCTCTCAAAAACATCTCTCAACAAAAACAATGCAAAGCATTGATAGATCCAAAACACACACACACACACACTAAACAAGTCTAACCAATTTTATATTTCAAAAACAAGTTAAGACAGTTTAGTGAGTATACATTAACACGTGTACCTCTTGTGATGGCCAAATCACATTGTACTTGCACATGTATCAAAAGTAGCAAAGAATTTGCATGGTGTGTGTGAAAACATAGCAAGAATACATAAGTGTCTCATATTATGACGATTTGAGATATGAGAAAATCAATTTAACTCACACACAATCATAACTACTTGATGGGGACTATCACCTTCAAAGTATATCCTATAACTCTCACATCTCCTAGAAACACGCTTGCAACCATATTTAAAAGAATTTTGATTCTTTTTGCTTTTATATTCTTTGCATTTTTTTTTCTTTTTCTTTTTGAGCATATCATGCATAGGCATATAAAAGAGAGAGAGAGAGAAGAAATACTCAATTATGTTAAGCCACAAACATCACAATTTTGCTATGCTGAAGCACACAAATGTTATACATGATTGGCGGGCTTTAGTGGTGAGATGGTTATTTATGCCTTTCTCTTAGGATTTTTTAGTCCTTCCCGTCAAAAAGAGTGATATGAGTGTTAAGTATAAGAGATTACTTAATCATACTCATCACAAACACGAGCCACAAAGCTCACTTGCTTAGTTGTGCATTGAGATGCTCATCTAAGCTACAAAAGATACAAAATTTAGAAAACTTTGTTTCAATGGCCATCCAAAGTACACAAGTACCAATGAACACAAAACACACACTATTTTTGTATTTTTTTGATTTTTCAAAATTTTTTATTTTTTATGAAAAAAAAAAAAAGCAAAAACTGAAAACAAACAAACAAAAACATGTTAAACAAAGCAAAGCATAAAATTAGATGCAAATGAATGAGGAAGGAGGAGAAGGAGGAGAGATCACTGCATGGAGATTACACCAATGTTTTGGCGTAGGAATTCAAACCGTTTGCCATCAAGAGGCTTAGTGAACAAATCAGCCTTCTGATCATCAGTGTGGATGAACTCAAGAGTGAGTGTGCCATCTTCGACAAGCTCTCAAATGAAGTGGTGTCGAATCTCTATATGTTTTGTTCGAGAATGTTGAACAGGATTTTTAGAGATGTTAATGGCGCTGGTATTGTCACAATAGATGGTAAGATGTTCTAAACGAATACCATAATCAAGGAGGAGTTTTTTCATCCACAAAAGTTGGGTGCAACAGCTACCAGCAGTGATGTATTCAGCCTCAGCAGTGGATAATGAGATGAAATTCTGCTTCTTACTCATCTAAGAGACAAGATTATTACCCACATAAAAACAACCCCTCAGAGTACTTTTTCTATCATCAGCATTACCAGCCCAGTCTGCATCAGAATACCCGGTTAAGACATCATTGGTGTCCTTGCTATACCACACACTAAAATTGACAGTGGATTTGACATACTTTATGGTTCTTTTCAAAGCAATCATATGAGACTCTTTGAGATTAGCCTGATATCTAGCACACACTCTCACACTGTAACTAATGTTAGGTCTACTAGCAGTGAGGTAAAGGAGATTACCTATCATGCTTCTAGATAGAGAAGAATCAACACTTTTTCCTAACAAATCAACAGTGAGTTTAATATTTGGGCTCATAGGGTTCTAACAAAAATAGCAGATTTCAAACCAAACTTTTTCACAAGATTTTTAGCATATTCAGATTGAGATATGAATATACCTGACTCTTGCTGACAGATCTACAGTCCAAGGAAGTGATTCAACTCTCCAATCATGCTCATCTCGAACTCGGCTTGCATAAGCTTGGAAAAATTATGAGCAAGTTCATCCTTTGTAGACCCGTAGATGATATCATCAACATAGACTTAAGCAACTATCAACTCGCCAATTTCTCTTTTGATAAAAAGAGTTTGATTAGCTTGTCCTCTTGTGAAACCATATGAGACCAAATATTTTGTAAGCCGGTCATACCAAGCTCTGGGTGCTTGATTTAGTCCATAGAGTGCCTTCTTGAGGTACAACACATAATCCGGAAAGTGTGGATCAATGAATCCTTTAGGCTAAGCCACATAGACATCTTTTTTAAGGAACTCGTTCAAGAATGCAGTCTTCACATCCATTTGGTAAAGCTTGAACTTCAAGTGACAAGCCAGGGCTAGGAGAACCCTTATGGATTCCATACGGGCTACAAGAGCAAATGTCTCATCAAAATCTATTCCTTCCACTTGAGAGTATCCTTAAGCCACAAGACAAGCCTTGTTACGGATCACATTTCCCTCCTCATCAGTTTTATTGCGGAATATCCACTTTGCGCCAATGATGTGCTCTCCTTCCGATCTAGGTACTAAGGTCCAGACATCATTCCTTTGAAACTGAAACAGGTCACCGCTCTTGAGAATCCACTATTATCAAAACAAGCGGTTACAAGTAAAAGGAATCCTAGTACCTAATACCATTCTATAGTTGAACCCTTACCCCAATACCCAATTGGACTTGTGATGTAGTGACAATCTCTCCTTTCAATGCACGACTCCCAGTACGTGACTAACCAATTGATACACGGATCCAAGTACGTGACTAACACACCAACTTGAGGAAGATGTTGGCTGCAAAGTTCTTCAGTTCATCCAATTATGAAGATCAAGAAGCTCCTTAGTTACAAAACCCTTGGCGCAAAGACACAGCAGCTTCTACAAGGAATATGATGAATAAGGGCAAATTCTGTCTACGGTCATAATTTGCATGCACAATCAATTTGCATTGAGTTTTATCACTTTGCATCACATTGACGGCCCTTAAAATAATCCTTATATATGTCTAGGGTTGTGAAAAAAGAAGCCCTACACAAATACACATGGATATGCATGAAATCAGATCTGGAAATATGAATTTCGTAATTCTCAATAGATACAGCTTCTGTCGAGCTGTTGTTGTGCATCAGCATTAAACCTCGATGGATATAGATCTGTCGAGCTTTAATGAACAGCACTTCTTCACTTGTTTCTTGGACAGATTTGCATGACTTTAATACTAAACTTGAACTCTTGTTCCTTGAAGTACTAAACCTATCCTATATCTACACAATTACAAGTAAAGTGCATTTTGTTAAAAGATTAGCCAATTTACATAATATATGTCTCTAACAATATCCACATATGTCCTGACAAAACCGAAGAACTCGGCGAAAAACCTCTCCGCCACCCTCTAAGCGGTAAATGATCCACTAGAAAATCAGTTGGGATACATGAATAGCAATAGACCCTCCAAGCCTAATCTACCCAATGCACCTAAGCCCTCCAAGCTTCTTGCTCCAACAAGGTTATGCCGAACTGTGTTTTCTCTAGCTTTCCGGATCTCGCAATTAGCCCATTGCATCAACCAATATGAATTGGTTCTCTCTTGAACTGCTTCCCAAACACCAAGAACCTTCTCACTACTCTGAATTTGGTGAGGTAAGGATTTGATTTATAATCCTCTCATCGGTATGACAATAGAAAGGGTGAGAGTAAAGGAATTTGGAGAATCAAATGTATAAGATTGTGGATGAACCAATCTTGTTTTTCTCTAGGGTTTCTCTCTCAAAATTCTCTCTGGAAGCTCTCTAGGCTAGATTATACTTTTTTTCCTGTAGTGATCCAGCTAGCTTGACTCTTCATCTTCCTGCATGCTTCACACATGTGCTTCATTTTGGCAAGTCACCACTCGCGAGTCAGTCGCAAGTCCAGTCGTGAGTCACCTTCTTGTTGCACATTCTTACTCAAATCTTCACACTCTCTCACACACAACTCTTACATTATTCCCACCTAAATACATGGTTTTTAAATGCTGAATTACAAGAAAATTTGGCATGAAATAAAGCCAACACATAGTTGAATAAATTCAACTTTATAGTTCTTAAAAGAACCTATAGAGGAAAAGAAAATGGATACCTACTAAAAATAGTGGGATAGTAATTGGTTGAGTTTGATTGTCTTTTTATATAATAATTCTAAGTGTACGTAACATATCGCATGTAATTTTAAACTCTTATATAACTTCTATGTATTTCTCCTCTGGCAATATGAAGTATTCTTAATATACAGCAAAGCTTGAGTAACATGGAAAGTTAACGTACATTTAAAGTTATGGAATTTTAGGGAAGGCCTTTGCTCAGGCAAGCTTTGAAACATGGCAACTTTGACGAAATTGTTGATCCGAGGTTGCATAATAATTATATCTCCACTGAAATGGCTCGAATGGTTGCTTGCGCTGCTGCTTGCATCGGTCATTTGGCCAATTCTAGGCCAAGAATGAGCCAGGTAATTCTGTCAATTTTATTATTGAAATAACTGGTTCTCTTTCTCTAGTCTATCAAATCCAAAATTACAGATAAACCTCCTTTTGCCCTTTCTGTGTTTGTGAATTGTAAAGCCTACTGTCTTGTTTATTACCATTTTTTTTTGTCTGCATGTGATTGTTTTGTAAAATATATGAAATCTAGGTTTGGTTTCAATATAGTGCAAAGTTTTAGCAGGTTATTAGGCCTCTTAAGATTCAGAATCCCCAGTTTATTTACGAAATTTAAAATTTCCAATTTGACTATTCAAAAGCTATAATCCAATGTCTTGCTCATGGGCTGCATTGTAAACTGTTAGCTGTGTAAAACGGGGTGCAAACACAGAGGCCCACTCTCTATCTCAATATGCTAGGAATGTTCCTAATGAGATTTTTTTGGATGGAGGATTCACCTCCACCAGCTTTGAAAGCTTTGTACTATGATTCTTTATCACTTCAATGAATGAAAGTTTATTCCGCTTTCCAAAAAAAAAAAAAGCTAAAATGATTTTGAAACTGTTAGAAATTAAGACTATTCTTTGTGATTGCATATACCCCCGCAATCATTTTTATGATAGTATATAACCCTACTACCATTCTTGGTATGCAGATAGTTCGAGCTTTGGAAGGTAATCTTTCTCTGGATGATCAAAATGAGGAGTTCTCACTTGATACAACTGAGCATTTGTTTCCACCGGGGAACATAGATTACGGTAACCGCCAATATAAGGAGGATTTGAAGAAATTCAGAAAGATGGCACTAGAAAGCTACGAGCAAGGCTCTAGGGGATCTAGCAGCGAGTCAGCTGCTTTGCACAAATCTGTCTCAAGTAGTGAATATTGTAGCATTTACATATCAAATAATTAAAATGAATAAATATTAGTAACTTTTTTTTTTGAGGTAATAAATATTAGTAACTTAAAAGTAAAAGATGTGAGAGTTAATATAATAAATAATGAGTTAGTCAAATGTGTAATTCTACATTAATAAAGAAAGAGAGACTCATTTATTATTTATAAGTATGGTGATTAATAGGTTGAAAAGTGCTGAAGTAAATATTAGGTTAGATATGTGTATAGGAGGTGATTTATGATACATATACAAGTGAGGATGTCAATTTTTGGACTCGCATAAAGGAATAAAAATCTATGATATGGTACAAGAGCTGGTTTATCGACATCATTCATGTCTTTTTTTTTTTTTTTTTTTTTTTTTTTTTTGGCTAAGAAAACATTAGATTATACATACACTTACGAGGAGCCTCTTACCTTGTTATAACATGGACTGAATTTTTTTTTTTTTTTTTTGGAGATAAAAGATAGAATGGACTGAACTCAATCTTTCTTCTACTAATATTTTACTAATTAGCCTTTCATTTAGGCTAATTAGTAAAACACACACACACACACACACACACACATATATATATATATATATATATATATATCAATTAATCATTCTCTAGACAAGGTAGCATTCAAAGAGTTATACCTAAGACTTCAGGGCTTTCGCAATCAAACACCAGTGTTCTCAAATGGCAACCCGCAAAACGGAGTTGAGTTTTTTTTTTGGGAACACTGAAGCATGAAAAGAACTTGTAACCATTCAAAAATATAAGAAATACACTAAACAATAGTAAGAGTGTAAGACCACCACAACAGAGAGCTCTCGCCGATGCTTGTATCTTAATGTAGGAAAAAAATATTTTCTTAAAGTGGACCCTTTGGATGAAAATTTTCCATTCTATTTTAATGATAAAGTCCTACGATAAAAACATTCTTTATCATTTTTTCAAGTATTGGTTAAATTCATTCTTTATCTCATTCCCTCCAAAAGCACACAAAAACATGCCCATTCCAATAAGATATAGAGTAAGTAACTATAAGAATACCTTTTGAGTTTTGTGTTCACATATACTTTTTGGCCTACGTACGTGCAAGGGAGTGGCGCCACCTTTTAAAAATCAAGGAGTCAAATTACTCAAAATATTTCATACGTTACAGAAAAGAAACAATTAAGACAACAACAAAAAATGAAAGACAATAAAACATGATGTTAAAAGCAAATAAAACAAAAAGGGATGAAATATAGATTTTGCCTTGATTGGCGTACGCCAGAGTTTGTATGCATCCTTCTATCAATGTATGCATCTCCTCCTTGTAGCGCTTACGTGGATGTTATGTTGACCGGCCCCTCAGCTGAAATTAACTACCACAACTGTATGTGTGGAAGGATGAGTCGAACAGTTCAATTAGGGTGGCTGAATAACCCTAATAAAGGTGTGTTAGAAAGCTTGGACCAACTAGAAGTTTGAACACGAATGAGCAAGAGATTATTTTCTAACCAAGGGTTCTAGCCTAAAACACCTAGGCCCCGTTTGGTTGGGGTGAAAATAGGGAGGATGGAAAAGAATAAGAAGAAAATAAGGTAGAAAATGGAATTTTCTCTTGTTTGGTTCAAAAAAGAAAACAAGAGAAAGAAAATGGTGTGGAAAATAATCCTTCCGGGCCCACATAATTTTGTCCTCCCAATTTGGGAGGAAAACTAAAGAGAAAAAATGATGTGGGTAATAAATTACACAAATATCCGCACATTTATTGCACTCACCTACCCCTTTCACCTACTTTTTGTCTTTCCCTTTTCTTTTTTTTTTTTTTCTTTTTTTTTTTTTTTTGCCTAGATAAAATTTTGCACTAGTTTGCACAGTACGTTCACGTTGGTTTGGTTTTGGTTTTTTTTTTTTTTTTTTTTTGGATAAAATTTTGCATAGTACACGTTGGTTCTTTTTGTTTGTTTTTATCTATTTTTTTTTAATATCCTTTTAGCATTTGCTTATTTTATATTAAAAAAAAAATTAAAGCATCCATACAAATTTTTTTTAATAATAAATGTGTTACTTTTTGTTTATATATTTAGTAAGGACATAATAGTAAATTTATATCAACTTTATTTTTCATCCTCTCATTTTTTATCTCAACCAAACAAAAAAGTTTTCTATCACTCCACTTTTCCACCCCTCCAACCAAATACAAATAAGGGAAAACTAAATATTTTTTATCCTCCCACTTTTCCATCCTCCCACACTTTTTTATTTTCCGAACCAAACGGACCCTAGTTTAGATATTCTGAGCAGATTTTGACTTTTCTAGTTTAGATACAAATAAGGAAAAATTTTCTGACCTTTTGGATGATAAAAGTGGGGGTATTTATAGAGGAAATGAAGGTCTCGGGTTAGGTTAGACGTTTGGCTAGTTAGTTGATCAGGCTAGTTGCCCTAGAATTTCACCAAAATGGAAAATGGCTTGATTTGAGGCTTTCTGTCTAGAAGGTGCGTATGCCATAGATTGGGTGCATATGCATCATATTCTCGACGTACACACCTTTTGTAAGCCTCGGCCATATTAGGTAAAAAAAATGGGCTTTTGGGCTTTGAACCTGGTTTCTGGTTTATAATTAGGCTTGGGCTTCAACTATATTGGGCCACTTTTGGGGTTTATATCCTCATTGGACTCCACACACAATGCTGATCATTTTGGTAGCAAAAGATTGTTCCATCATTAGGACTGAGGGGTTTGGGTATAGGTTGGAATGAAATGGGATATCTACGCTATGATATTTGCTAAGAAAACTTTAGATTATACATTAAGAGAAGACACGTACAGCTGAACCCAACACTTACGAGGAGCCTCTTACCTTGGTACAACAAAGACTGAATTTTATTAATAACTCAATCTTTCTTCTCCTAATATTTTACTAATCATCCTTTCATTTAGGTAACTCTATCCTTATTATTAGCTTACAAGCACATGCAACTATGTAAAACAATGCATAGAATTGACTTCTCACTTGTATTTGAATAATATCTAGATGGACTACCTGCAATGAAGCCAAGCAGTCAATGTTCATACTATAGAATAAGAAAAATGACCCCCTAGTCAGGGAGAGGGTATATGGTGTTTCCATAACATGCATCCTCCCCCTTACATCGGGGTGGACCCCACATGTGACTTTTTTTTGTGTTAATAATATTATTAGTTGGTTTTAAGAGCTTTTCTGTAGTTTTTTTTAGAGTCCGATTAATGGGTATGTTTAGGGCATTTGTTAACAATATTTTTTTTTTTTTCAAAAAAAAAAAACTTTTTATACCAATTTTATAGAAATACAAAAAACTGTAAAAAAAAAAAAAAAAAAAAAAAAATCATTTGCTTTTTTCAATTTCCATTAAAAGTTTCTAAAAGTATTTTCTAAATGTATTTCCCAAGGCATCCGTTAATAAAATCATTATTTTTATTATTGGATTCTTTTTTCTAGTAAAACAATTAGTTTTTTTATTATTTAATGAGGGTTCTAATGGCACAAATTAAGAATTAATAAATGTTCAATTATGAGATATAATTTTCAAAAAAGAACATATACTTGTTAACGATTAATTGGCCTATTGTTTATAAATTTATTGCGGTTATATGTACTTTTTAAGATATATATGTACAATTTGAATTTATTTGAAAAATATATAGAAATATTATTTAATGTAGCATTAAATGCATGCAAATTCATTGTAGTTATGTCTATATTTTTTAGATAGATGAGTACAGTTTAACTTTATTCTAAAAATATATATATATTATTTAATGTGACATTATATGAACTTCAACCATTGTGTATTCTTTTACAAAAGTCATTTTATATCCACTAGTTTGAGAGACATACAAGGCATGTGTTGCTCTTGATTGAGAAAATTAAGATAGTGCTTTTTTTTTAGAAGAAATATAATGGATAAGGAAGCCCAAAGTTTTCCTCAAGGTTCCCTTAAGGTTCCCTTAATTAAGATAGAACTTCTATTTGAAGAAGTACGAAACCATGTACTTAAACTTGGAGTAACTATTTAATATATAGATATCTATTTGGCATGATAGCTTCTTAAAACCTATTTGCTAAAGGCAATATATACTCACTAAAAACTTCTAAAAATGATAATGAATATTATCGTCTTCCAACAATAAGAAATTGAGTTTTTCTAAAACATTGTGACAATATTTAAATTTTCACAATGAATTATGACATATGCAGATATGCTAGAATTGAAGGTCTTTATAAAAAACCTACAATTATCCAAAATGAAGACTTTGTTGTTCAAGGGGGAATGAAACTACTTCAAACATAAAGGGGCCAAATCTTTATTTATTTATTTATTTGGTGCAAACCTATGTATTTTTTATTTCATTTTAAACCTTGTGTAAAAGAATAAAAACAAACAAACAAACAAAAGGCCAACCCAACAAAACTATGCATGAAACAGTGAATTTTGGGTCCCCAAATTTGAATAAACCAAAAACGAAATCTAGTACATAACAAAATATCACAACATTTTTACAATACCTTCATTTTGAACTATGGTGGATCGCATTTGATATTTTATTTTGACATATAAGGAACTTACATCTTAGTAGTTGTGAAAATGTTAATTATTTAGACTCCTGGAATTCAAATTTTTTAACCTAATTTAAAGCCAAGTTATTACTTAGTTCAATTAAATAGATTTAGGTTAAACAAATATCAATCATATCACTTAAAACGAAAAAGTAAAGACCACAAGCGATATGACCCAGGAAAACCAATGAAACTGCCTATTTTAAGGTAAAAAACTTGGGGAGAGTTTAACCTAAACAATCCACAAGGAAAAAATTCACTAAATAGAATGGAAGTGTTTACAATAGATTTAACCCTAAATTTAATGCTACCTCTTGTAGTACTTACTCACGTGACCATGCGCAGCTCTGAATCTGCAGACTCTTCTATTCAGAATTTGTTGCACACAAAAGCTCTTGTTTGTGACTTTGAGGTCTCACTCAAAGGTTTAGATCATCAGCAATAATTGATCTTGTTGCAGCAACTTATCTCCGCTGGTACTTGTGTTTGGATCTTCTTTCCGGTAGATGCTTGTTGAGTTAGAAGGTTACAAAACCTCACAGACATGAGTAACTCACAATACTTGAAAAACACGTATTAGGGTTTTGCTTTTATACCTAGTAGTATTGGACTCAAACCCTAAACGTTTCACCAGCTTTCGGCCTTGATTTAAAATCTACAAAAATCGCAGTTCAATTGATTGAACCTCTCACTCGATCGGTCGAACTTAGCAGTTTTTAAATTCTTCTTTCTGTAGTTTGTATGTTCTTGAATCTTGACTTATATCACCTTGAGCAATATCTAAAATTGTTCTAAGGTATAAATATCTTATACTAGACATGTTATTGTACTCGGTTTGCCAACATACATAAAATTAGAACCTAAACATTTAATCTTAAATATTTAGAACCTAACAGAAAATATTGTGATAACAACAAAACTTCATGACATCTTTCACGATAAAATACATTAGTTTTTAGTTGTGGTTGATCCTGGTCTAATATTGTATTATTTTATTTTATTTTGATATATAAGGAACCGTTTCTCCAAAAAAAAAAAAGATTTATAAGGAACCGACACCTACGTCAAAACATCTTCACAATATCTTTATTTATAGTTGTGATTAGTCCCGACCTCATATTTTGTTTTGTTTATTATTTTGACATATAAAGAACCGACATCTCAAAAATTATGAAAATATAGTGACAATTTGTTGTGTTAATATAACAACTCTTAAACCATGATACATATATAAATATTATATTAAAAAAAAGAAACAAAAATAAAAACTTGTAGCTCAAACCAAACTGGCGTACTAATAAAAATAAATAAATAAAATTCCTAGTTCACCAAATTGAAGAAGCAAGTGCTGCGTTTTTCTATTGACCAAACTAAAGCCACCGTAAAAAGTATTAAAAACGATTCATTTTTAGTAGAAAGTGTCCAAAACTTTACTAAACTAAAGCAATATTCCCTAGCTTCTTGGCTCTTTTTATATATAGCTATATAGAAATAGAAATAGATATCACAGGAACAGAAAAAAATTGACTTCTGAATTCCGATTTACATATGTTCTTTATCTCATAAAAAAATCGAATTTTTTATACTCTTATGACCTTGTGGCAAGACTGTTGAAGGTTTATAATAATACGTTTCCTGGTCTAGAAGCCTGAGGGGATTACTTATCTTATCTCCAATTAATGTATCATAAAACATATACTATATCAATTAATCATTCTCAAGACAAAGGAGCATTGTATCAAAAAAAAAAAGACAAAGGAGCATTCAAAGAGTTTTACCTACCACTTCAGGGCTTTTCCAATCAACCACCAGGCACTAGTGTTCTCAAATGGCAACCCGCAAGACGGAGTCAAGATTTTTTTTTAATGATACATGAAAAATAAAATTAGTATTTATTCCTATTAACAAAATATAAACAAAATTTTAATAAATTTTTACTCAATCATCTCCATTTGTAATATATCATAAGGGAATTTGATTCTTTTTTAGTACTAATTATTGTAACAATTTCCTTTCAATGTACAAGATCAAAGAATCAGTTTTAAATTCATCTTTGATTTTGTTGCAAAACCTAATTTTAACAATCTTCATAATTGAAAATTCTTGTTATGATTGCATTAAAAACTGGAAGAATAAATAGAAGCAATTGATATGGCATGAAACATGATGATAGGGCAAAAATGTATTGACCCCTTGCAAATTAATTAATTACCCAAGTTAATTAATTAGGTTCAATTACATGCAATGGCGTGGTAGCATAAACAAATCACCAACTAAACTAAATGCAGCGGAAATTAAAATTGACACGGTGATTTGTTTACGAATGGGAAAAACCACCAAGGCAAAAATTCTGCTGGGTGATTTTAAGGTCACCACTCCCAATAATCCACTATTATCAATCACAAACGGTTACAAGTATAAGGAATCTTACCAAACCCTTTGGCCTATCCCGAAATACCAACCTACAGTTGAACCCTTACCTCAATACCCAATTGGACTTGTATTGTAGTGACAATCTTTCTGTTCAATGTACAAATCCCACTACGTGACTAACCAATGATACACAGATCCCAGTACGTGACTAACTCTTTTGCACGAATCCCGGTATGTGACTAACTCCTTTGCACGAATCCCAGTACATGACTAACTCCACAGCAACCCTTTGATTGATGTAGTTGATTTGTAATAGCTTCATATAAAAACACCAATAAGATCTTCAATGATAGTGTGAGAGACTTTGCTTGGTTACAGAACCCAAAAACATACAAGAAACGCAACAAGAACTCTTTCTTCTGTAGGAGGAGGTTAGGGTTTCAAAAAGAAAACCTTATGAAGCTCTTTAGGGTTAGGTTTTTCTTTTTCCACTTCCTTGTTTAAATAGGAGCTCAATGGGCTCTCCTATTCCAAATAGGTATACACAAACCTTGGGCTTTCCTAGTCCAATAAGAATTATACAAACCCATAAATAAATAGCCTTTTAGAATAAAAACGTTGCTGGCTATGGTCTGAATCCTGTAAGCTCGATAGATCGAGACATGTGTCGAGCTTTAATGAATCTCGACAGATCGAGCTTTCGTCGAGGAGGTATCGAGACTTGCAGATTGCACTTTTCTTGAGCAATTTCTGAGTAATCTTCATGTCTTCAATGTAACCACTTGTAATGATCATCTTGAACCTACTTAGACTTACCCAAATACAAGTAAAGTGGGTTTTGTCAAAAGATATGCCAATTTCATAAAAATATGTCCCTTACACATGCGAGTAGAAAGTTACAATAATTATCATCATTGTATATCCAATATTCCTCTTACCAATAAACCAATTAGTGTTGTCATGTATTTTTTAAAAAATAACCCAAACACATAGGCAAAAAAACAAAAGAAGCACTCAAATAAACTTTTTTTTTTTTTTGGTGGAACTAAATAGCATAATTAACATCACTCAAAACGCAAAGTATCAAAAATTTAATTTTCAATGCCAAACATCAAACAAACAAATTGAATTCCAAACACATATACATTAAGTGATATATATTTTAGAATTCTTGGGCCAACTTTCAATTTGAAAAGGCTAGTTTTTAATTATGACACACACACAAATAATATATATATATATATATATATATTAAAGATACAACTGAGAAATGTTATATTCAACACTTACATAATAAATTCTAAATGACAAGTTATTATTGACTATTACTAATGAGAAAAAAGTAATTTCAATGTCAGATTCAAATTAGAACCAATAATAACTTACCACCTAGAATTTGTTGTGAAAATGTGTTCATCGTCAACATTTGAATTTATATAGGACAGACTTCCAAATAGATAAAGATAATTACTAACTTCCTATAATCTATTAATAAAACTAATCCTAATTCAACATTTTCACAACAAAATCATAGGTACGTGGATAATTGATGTTGGTTCTAATTTAAACCTAGCTACTACTGAAATTACTTTTTTGCTCCAATAATAACAACCAATAACAACTTGCTACTTAGGATTGTTGTAAAAGTAATATGAAAATGTTATAAACATAGCATTTCTCTTAACATATTTATCCAATAATAACAAAATAAATTGGGCACATAATCTTCCTTTTCCACAAAGTTCTTCCCTTCGGTGGCTTAAATGTCAATAATTTGTTAGGAATTCATTCTTGAAACTTATTTTTTGGCAAAGACATACATCCTAGGTGAATGATGTAGAGTTACAGAGGTTTGAGCCTTTTTTTTTTTCGTGTTCATACTCGTCCAACCTTCAAGACCTTTCTACTACTCTTTAGTTCCTCGGATTTCCTATACCTGCCAATATTTTTTGAGCCTACGTTGTCATTGCAGCTATATTTTTCATGGTTAGCTTTGCATGTTCTCTTCTTCTCTATATGATGCATACATATTGAGCTTGTTAAATAACTCGATCATTTTCTCCATGATCTATTGCACCTGCTTCTAACGATAGAGAAGGAAATTAACTTTTTGTTCCAACTGCTTCATTGGCTGATCTATAACCTGCTGTGATGCCAATTCTTAAGGATCCAATTTTGTTATTGGTTGCTTTGAGTGAACTTGCTGTTATACAAGATAAACTTCCAATGATATATACTAATTTCCTATATAATTTATTAATAAAACTAATCCTAATTCAAAGTCGTCTAACTAATTCTAACCCAATATCATTTATTTGAATATATAAATTTGGACTGGAAATGATTCCTATATATTGATAGTGATAGCAGTGTATACATGCATCCTCCCCCTCACATGGGGGAGGATGCATGTTACGGCTGTTATACAAGACAAACTTCCAATTATATAAAGATAAATACTAACTTCCTATATAATTTATTAATAAAACTAATTGTGGGTAATAACTTATGGTACACTACTTTTTCACTTCACAGCTTATAAGGCAAAAAGTAAGGGAAGATTCTTTCGATGTGGGACTCTAAAGGATGCTGTGAAATAATTGATAGTACACTACTCCTCGCTTCACAGCTTATAAGGCAGAAAGTGGGGGAAGATTCTTTCGATGTGGGACTCTAAGGATGTTGTGTAAAAGCCAAAGGCTATAAATCAGTACATCCGAGGACCCACACTAATCCTAATTCAAAGTCGTCTAACTAATTCTAACCCAATATCATTTATTTGAATAAATAAATTTGGACCGGAAATGATTCCTATATATTGATAGTGATAGCAATGTATATATACCATAGTTATAGCGAGATAATATTAGTTAGTGTTAAGATTGGTCTTCAGCTTAAGTCTTAATTTCATAAAAGGAAAAAAAAAAGCTGAAGTCTTAATTGTATAAAATATTAGTATAATGGCATAAGAAAGTATTAGTATTTTTTACAGAACTATACTCTCAATACAGTCAAGTCCTTGTTCCTGGTTTGACTGTATTGAGAGTATAGTTTTTAATTGTTAGTTCAAACCATTTAACATTATTTTTACCTGATAGGAAAAAAAAAAAAAAAAAAAAAAAAAAAAAAAAAAACACTCCTGCCTATTTTTCAATCTATGATGTCATACAATTTGCGGCCAAAATGAGGTTTTGCCCCTTTCAGCCAAACTTTCTAACAAAATGCCCCCTATCTGAAACTATTTAGGGATATACCCCTATTTTGAAACTCGATTTTTAGAAAATCGAGTTTCAATGAAAAACTCGATTTGGCGAAAATCGAGTTGCTTGAAAAAACCTGCATGGAACTCGAGTTTCATGTAAGTTTTTTTTTTTTTTTTTTTTTTAATTTTTTTAAAGTTTGATTGCCTATAACTCGATTTTCACCAAATAGAGTTTTTCATTGAAACTCGATTTTTAGAAAATCGAGTTTAAAACAGGGGCATATCCCTAAATAGTTTCAGACATGGGGCATTTTGCTGAAAAGTTTGGCTGAAAGGGATATATCCCCATTTTGGCCTACACATTGCCTATATAAAGAGCCACTATTTCTCTCCATAAGAACCAATCCTAAGTTCCACCTATACTACTGGCATCTGCTACTCCTCCTTAGTACTATAGCTAAAGATGTGGTCAGTAGTTTGGCTTTCTGTCACTAGCTTACTTATAGTGATTGCCACACATTGGCTTTATAGGTGGAGGAACCCTAAATGTAGTGGAAAATTACCTCCTGGCTCTATGGGCTTTCCACTTATTGGGGAGACCCTTGGTCTTCTTGCGTCAAGCAAGTCGATAGACACACCACCTTTTATCAAGAATAGGATGAAGAAGTAAGCCCACAATAACCCACATGCAATGTTTTTTGCATCTCATCTAATTTGTTTTTCACATTTCTGTTGCAAACTTTCTATTCTTGATATGGGTCATTATATTACACAACCACATGCATTTTTTTTGGTTTGCTTTTTGGTTATATTTACTCCATCTACATAAATATGACACCTTCGTGTAACCAAGTTATTTTCCTTTTTTTCTTTGGGGGGGTCATTTTAGATATGGTCCAATATTTCGAACAAGCTTGGCAGGACGGCCAGTTGTGGTATCATCTGATCCAGAATTCAATTATTATGTTTTTCAACAAGAAGGAAAATTGGTTGAAAGATGGTATATGGACTCCTTTGCAAAAATTCTCCACCAAGATGCAGCAAGAATTAATGCTCATAAAAATGTTCATAAGTCCCTTCGAAATGTAATCTTGGGTCATTTTGGTCCTGAGGCCCTCAAGGACAAGATGCTGCCACAGTTAGAGGATTCAATAAATAAAAGGTTACATGGTTGGTCTAAACTACCCAGTTTGGAAGTGAAAAGCAGCACATCAGCGGTAAGCTTTTAATAACTAATTTCCATCATGATAATGCCTCAGTATTTTTTATTATATATATTTATAATTGATCCCAATAATTATTTTAGATGGAACTTATATTTTAAACTTCCAAGACATAACCTTTTCAAGAGGTACAAAATAAATGAGAAAAAGAAGGAGATAAAATTGTATATATGGACCTATGGTCTATATATAAATAATCTTAAAATTTTAGTTATTCTTTCATGAAACAATGGTAAATATTAAAACATTTGAAAATACATTATAATGATCATTATGGGTTCCGTACTCTCAAAAAACTTGATGCCACATACATTAAAATGGCGTCTCACCCATTTTTAATTGCTAAAATGCTAATAAAGCTTGGAAACATTGTTTAAGGATCATTAGATGTTCCTTTCTTAGCATTTTGAGTAATTAAAGTTTAAGTAGCTACTACAAAATACACATATTTCTTTCTTTAACTACTTATTTGTTGATCATTTGCAGATGATCTTTGATTTTACAGCAAAGCAATTGTTCAGTTTTCAGGCAGACAAATCAAAGGAAGATATTTGTGAATCTTTTACTAACTTCTTGCAGGGACTTATGTCATTCCCTATTAATATCCCCGGTACTGCTTATCATAGGTGTCTACAGGCAATTTCCTCAAACTTGATCCTAATGAATTTCAAAATCTAAAACATCCTTCTCATATTATACGTGAATGTAATCTAATATATTTGTTCAATTTTCATACAGAACCAGAAGAAAGCAATAAGCATAATAACTAGCGAACTAGAAGAGAGAAAGAGTAATCCAGAAATTCGCAAAGGAGATTTTCTTGATCAGATTCTGGCTGACATGAAAACAGAGACGTTCTTGACAGATAAATTCGTCATCTACATGATGTTTGGGCTTCTCTTTGCTAGCTTTGAGACCATATCGTCAACTCTTACTTTAGCCATTATGTTAATTAATGAAAACCCAAAAGTGATACGAGAATTAACGGTTAGTGACACAAAGAAGTTCCAAAATTTTACATAACGTAGATTTAGAAGAAGCTTTTTTGGTGTTTAAATGTTAATATTACTTAAATATATATATATATATATATTTATATGTGTGTGTGTGTGTGTGTGATTGTGTGTTATTCCTAGGAGGAGCATGAAGCAATTCTTAAGAACAGAGAAGATGTCAATTCTGGGCTTACATGGAAGGAATACAAATCCATGACTTTTACTCATAATGTGAGTAGATAGATACTCTCCCTTTATTTTCAGGCGCAGAATCTTTCTTTTTAATTTTTAACAAAGAACTTCAAGCTATTGCCAACGATTCTTACAATCCAATGAATTGGAACATATAGGTTATCAATGAATCGCTTAGACTTGCTAGTGTTGCTCCAGGGATTTTGAGAAGAACCCTCCAAGACATTCAAGTAAATGGTAAGTTCAAAATCAAATTGGTTGACTTGTCAACATAGTTTGTCCTTTTTCTTTCCTTTTTTTTGGGGTGTTGGGATAGCCAAACCAATAAAAAGCGAATCATTTAATACAAAAACTATTTGTTTCACATGACTTTTTGAGTTTATGTTATATTATTTTGTTATTAGACCTTGTTAATAGATGTTCTTAGAACATTTACTAATAAACGATTTTAGAAAAGTTTTAATAATAATTTCATGAGAAATATAAAAAACTGTAAAAAGAATCCATTAATTTTTTGTTTTCTTTTTCAATAAAAAGCTTATAAAAATGTTTCTTAAACTAATGTGCTTAAAGCATCTATTAACTTTTTTCCATATTAAATTACTAGTTTTTATTGTTGCAAAGTTACAAATTTGTTGTACTTCAAATGTACTTAATAATTACTCTCGGTATGGGAGCTAGTATCATTGTAATTAGTTGTTGTCTTAATTATAATGCAAGTCAGAGAATATAAGACATGCACGTTCATTATGAAATAAGTTGAGAATAATAGGAGGCACGTTGACTGTAGGATATACAATTCCAAAAGGTTGGGCACTTATGGTAGTTCCAGCCGCCCTTCAACTAAACCCAAGCACTTATGAGGATCCTCTTACCTTCAATCCATGGAGATGGCAGGTGGGTTGGTTTTTGTTCTGTTTTTTTCCAAGTCAAATCTTTATATACTCATCATGGACCAATTAGTTTTGGTGGGAATCCTTAATCTTTGTTCCTATATTTGACTAATCTTTCATTTCATTATGGGATTAAAGGACATCTCAGCAAATGTGTCAGCAAAGAATTTCATACCATTTGGGGCAGGCATGACATCATGTGCAGGAGCCGAGTTCAGCAAAGTTCTAATGGGTGTTTTCATTCATATCTTGGTCACCAAATACAGGTACTTTATTTCTTATTCTTACATGCATATATGCAGCACTTAGACAAGTTGAACAAAAACTGATTTTTATTTTGTTAATTTATTGTATTTGAATTATGGCTGATTAAGGATGACTACAATCAAAGAAGGAGAGGTGATTCGATCCCCTGCTTTAGGATTTGGAGATGGTTTTCATATTCAGTTTTCAGCAAAGCATGGATGATTTATAGAGCTTAATACCGGATCTCGACATTTACTGTACAATATTAAAAAAAGAAGAAGATCCCTAGTCAAAAAAATCATCGTTTCCATGTAGTATTAAATGTTAATAAAGTTGACGATGTTGGTCAAACGTTGTCTTTCACTTACACTAAATAAAAAGAATTTCTTTTAGTATTTTTAATTAAGCTCTCGGTCTCTGTATGTTTACAAGAATGAATGTGTGCCTGGCCGTATATTTCATTAAATGAATTTTTATTTTTATTTTTTCTATTTTCTCCTACTAAATCTTCTTACAATGTGAAGGTGGTAGTCTTTGGTCTGAAAAATACAATTTATGCAGTTATAAATAAGAAAACACTGCAGTCATACGTGTGATACACAAGCAGTGCTATAACATTAATAAAAATAAATAAATAAAAAAGCAATGTTACACCCTCCCCAGACCAACAAAATGAATGCTCCATGGAACGCTAGATATGATCAGATTTTTTTTATTCGATAATTACAAATGGGGAAGAAAAGATTAAAACATTGGACGTTTTCAATGAAAATATAAAAAATGTGACTTTGACCAAGGCTTTGATATGATTATTAATTGTATGCTTTTTGTGACTTTCCATCCAAACAAAATCGTACTTTCTTTCTATGAGTAGTAGCGAAACTTCAGCTGGAACTTTGGCCAAGGCTTAGTAAAATGGGGGAAAATTTAGTGAATAAGTGATTTTGATTGCTCTCTTTAAAATTAAAAGAAAAAAATGTTACGAGTCATTAAGCTTTCCCATATTTGACATAAGAATACAATCTATGGAGGCCTTTGGGAATTAGGGATACAAGATGTTGTAGCACGCAAGAGAAGAAATTCAAGATAGTTAATTACTGTATCTATGCAAGGCACGTGATCGTTATTCAAACATTTGGACTTTGCTCTAGAATTTGAGAGTTACAGGCGGCTAGGTCAATGACATGCCTAAGTTACAAATAAAATATGAAAGACCTCTTCCTTTCCTTTCTTTTACTAAAAATAAAAATAAATTAGAATTAGGAAAACAAAAATGTCTCTAATGTATCTGTCCAAGAACTATTCTTATCACAACGTCTACCACACATTTGTTTTACAACTATTTTATGTGATAGACTATGACATTTGTCACATTAGAACTATGGCAAAGTTGTGTCACAAAATGTTATGGTCTTAGATTTTCTTGCCCAAAAAAAAATATTATATCCCACTTTTTTTTTTTTTTTTTTAAGACTTCAGCTATTTTATAAATAAATAAATAAATAAAGTGAAAAGAATATGTAATAGTTGAAAATTTGTAATTGGTGGAATATGAAAGGTAAGACATAAAGTTCGTGTTCATGGATTGAGATTGTATGGTGCAATATCTTTAAGAGAAGTGTTACGTCCACATTATTTTCACAACAAATTATAAGTGGTAAGTTGTTATTGGTTCTAATTTGAAGCCACCTTTAAAATTAGAGAAGTGTTACGTTTACAACATTTTCACAACAAATCATAAGTAGTTAGTTGTTATTAGTACAAATTTGAACCTACCACTGAGATTACTTTTTTGCCCCAACAATAACAACTAATAACAATTTACCACTTAGGATTTGTTGTAAAAATATTATGGATATAGTATTTTTCTTAAAATTACCTTTTTCTCCCACCAATAATAGCTAGTAACAACTTGCTACTGGATATTTTTATAAAAATATCATATTTTATTTTAATACTCATTTATGTGAACTGAGGAAATCAACTTAAGTGTACAGCTATTTTTGAATTATTATATGTTATAATAAGTTACCATATATACTAGCATTTACTATTTGGCTAAATAGAAAGTCAAAATAGTTGGCAATATTTCAAATAGGGCAAGACTTAGGTACAGTACTTAGGTACTGTTCCTTATGTTTCATTCTTAAGATTCTGTCATGTGACTTTTTTCTCATAGGATGGAAGTGTATTTTTTAGTTCAGTAGCTACATGGTAGAATCTTAAGAAGGGAACAACACCTAAAGTATCGTACATAATTTTTTTCCTTTCAAATATATATTCTGAAACTTTCTAAACAGATTTGTAAAGTTCAGCCACGTTATGGGCTATTGATTGTCTATTGATTTCAATAGCTTTATGACCATTTAAATGATAGAGAAATGCTATGACTACAACATTTTCACAACAAATCCTAAGTGGCAAGTTATTATTGGTTGTTATTATTAGGGAAAAAAAGTAATCTCAGTGATAGGTTAAAATTTGAACCAATAACAACTAACCACTTATGATTTGTTGTGAAAATGTTGTGGACGTAGCACTTCTCTAAATGATATCAAACATTTTGATTTTGTTTGTTTGTTTAGACCCCTTAAAGCAGATTTTTTAACCTAATATATTAGTCAAGTGATTACTTAGGTTAATTATTTAGATCTAGGTTAAACAATAATAAATCATATCTAGGTTAATTGTTCTCGGCTTGCCAACGCATACCAAATAGAATTCTAAACATTTAATCCTAAATTTTTAAAACCTAACACATTCTTTGGCCAGGGACAAGTAACATGTCTGGCTATTATATATATAGAAAGAAATAAAAAGTTTCAGAATCAACTTATTTGGATTACTAAGCTACAGACTTTCAAAAACAATTTTGTTGTTGTTCTAAACACTCACTATCTACTGGTTCTTACTCTTAACAAAATATTTTATTTTTAACTCTATATTCCGGGGAAAAAAAGTGCTATAGAGAGCTTATATCCTATGAGCAGTGTAGGCTCGCAAGGATAATCAGCAAGGTGGCTGGATTGTTGTATCATTGGGACAACGTGCAGAAATTATTTGTCTAACTACAGTGAATAAACTATAGACGGCACGATTTGTCTCAAGATAGTGACTTGGTGCATGCCTCATCTCTGCCACCGCTTTTGGTATATCATTTTTGTGTAAATTTCAAGGAAAAGTAAGATAATATCTCTCATTTGTTTCTAACACTTGTCACCTAAGATTTGTTATAAAAGTGTTGTGGATATAGCATTTCTTTAACTTTAATATCAGCCATTCAATCACCACAGCCCCGCCTTGCCGGTTTTTGTCTGGCCGTAAAATCCTTAAAATCTACGCTTCTACCAACCTACCAACAGCAGTTGTTGGTCTTTGCCAAAGTCAGATTGTGCCTAGACTACATGAGGTATATGGGTGTCAACTTTGGAGACAACCTTTGACAAAGTTGGTGAAAAAATAACATGAGGGATTGTTCATGTGAAGCACAACGCGATGCTTTGTTGGAATTCCGTACCATTTGCATAAAATTAAGTGCGTAAATCATCAGTTCGTGGTTTCCTTCCAACCCCTGTATATTTTGCATAAAATTTAACAAGTAGAAGAATAGTAGAACCAACAGCAGCAGCCATGATACGGAAGCAATTGCAGCCTCTATTGATGCTAAAACCTCCATTTGCTTGTTGAGGAGTACAAGCCACAGCTATGGGCCACCACAAAGTGACACTTTTTGATGTCCCACAGCTCGTGGTCTTTGAAAAAAATTTGATAGGATAATTGTTTTCAAAAGTGACACTTGCAAGCCTAATATTAGGTGCGATTTTTGCTTAATTAATGGTACCCTTGATTAAGGAATACAATTGCATATAATGTACATTCTGAGAATGTTCGGTCTTAGAAACCGATTCTTTTGTATCCTTCTCTGCTAGTTCTCTCCTTTGGCAATAAATGTTTTTCTTTTTCATTATTGGTGGAAAAAAAAAATATATATATATTTATATATATATTCCAAGTCGTCTCAAGTAAAACTTTTAAGGAATACAAAACTGACAAGCCCAAGAGTTCAATTTTTCTTGCCAACACTCTAAAAGGGTGACATTTTGTTGTGTCTGTAGAACGACAAAGTAAACTTTGACTATTTGATGCCCAATTAAACTTGTGAGTGCCACACAATTGTTCTTCCAAAATGTCTAGAGACACACCCTTCGTGAGAAAAGTCCAAAACGAGATTATCACTCTAACAACAACTCTACTTAGTTCTTTATTTCTTACTCACAGATTAGCTTTCACATTAAGAGATAACAATATGATCCCCAATTAAACTTGTGGGCGGCGCCACACAATTTTTCTTCAACCTTAAGTTCAAACATAGATTTTATGTCACTCTAACTCCAACTCTACTACATTCTTTCTTTCATACTCATAGATCAGTTTTCATATTCATAGAGAATAATCTGATCCACAATTAAACTCGAGGGCACCACACAAATTTTCTTCAACTTTGACAAAAGTCCAAATATAGATAATATATCACCCTAATTCCAACTCCAACTCTACTCATTCTTTCTTTCAAACATATATATATATATATATATATATATATTTATATATATTATTTAAGTATTTATTAAATGAAATCAAATATTACACATTCAAGCTAGGGCAAGACATGCATGACAAACAAAACTTGTCCTCGCCTTGTCATATCTTTAGAGTGGGGCAAAACCGCATAAAGCGTAATGAAGTAAGGCATGTTGGATGAGGTATGGGGAATTTTTGTCATCCCTAATTTAAAAAAAAAAATATTTCTATAAGGAAACATAAGTTAATTCTTATATCACATCTTTTTCTTTTTCTTTTTGAGAAACCGGCCAAGAAGGCTACTTTAATTAAAAGAAGAAAAATCCGACAAATAACAGTTATATAGATCCAGTGGAACAAACTCCATCCAAACCAACAACGGACAAGAAAACTTAGCTATCTTAGCCAAGGCATCAGCTAGAGCATTACCTTGCCTACACATATGAGAGAAAAGAAAAGCTCTGAAGGGAGCTAGCAAACAACAAAATGTCTTGAATAATATGACCACAAGATGAATGTAATAATAGTCTATTACTAATAGCATGAATGGAAGACTCCAAGTCACCCTCAAAGACAGCATTACAAAGGCCAAGTTCCCGAACAAAATGAACTGCACGCCTAGCCGCCAAAGTTTCAAGAGTGAAAACAGAATCTGGTATGGGAATTTGCTCAGCCAAAGCCACAACCACCTCACCATGTTCATTCTGAACAACCACACCAATACCTGCTGCCCTTAAACCTTCAAAGATCGCCCCATCAAAATTCGCCTTCATAAATCCCGCATCAGGAGGCTTCCACCGAGGTCTCTTTGAATGGACCTTCTTGCTAGGACAGAGTCGAACCTGCTAAAATTCCTGCAAATGTCAACACGCTACACTAGCAACCTTACTCAATGGCCAAACCTCCTCACTAACCCGCACTTTATTACAACAATTCCAGATAGCCCAGCAAGTCATCGCAAAGACTTCAGAATTCAATGAAGAATGGAACACTAAATCAAGCAGGTCACTAAACGAACTGACCCTGGAAAATTCAGAAGGTAAAGAAGCAAAACAAGAACCCCAAACCGAACTAATACCCTCACAAGACCATAAGGCATGAAGAACAGATTCCTCCCCTTCATGACAAAGGCTACACACTGAAGACGAAACAATCCTGCGCTTATGTAAATTAAGCATAGTCGGGATGGAATTGGTGCAAGCTCGCCAAAGGAAGAATTTCACCTTATTTGGAACATTTAATTTCCAAAGGCTATTCCAGAATTTCTTCTGCCGAGCTGTGTTCGAGGATGAAGCTACATCACTACTATTTAAATCACATAACAAATTATATCCCAAACGAACCTGATACATGCCAGTCCAAGAATGAGGCCAAAACAGAAAATCCTCCTGGGAAGAATGATAGACCGGGATGGACTTAATCAGCTGAGCTTCAAAAGGTAAGAAAATAGAATCCACCAGACTTGTATTCCACCACCTCGAATCACTATCTATCAACTAGTCCATCGTGGCATCCTCTGACAACACCGAAATAGGGGATAGAACTCTGCCTAAATTATTACCAGGGAGCCAAGAATCCTTAAAAATCTTTACCGAGGTCCCATTACCTATCCTCCATTGAGCACCCAACAAAATCACCTTTCAAGCATATGACCCCGATCCGGCCTTGGCATCAAAAATGGACCCTGTGGGATAATATTTAGCCTTAAACACTTTATAAAATAAAGAATCCGTGTCATGAACCAACCTCCAAACCTGTTTTGCTAACATGGCATCATTGAACTTACCCATCTCTCTAAAACCAAGGCCCTCTTTTGATTTTGGTTGACATAAAATATCCCATTTTTTCTAATGAATCTTCCTTCGATCACCCTGTTGACCCCACCAAAATTTTCTAATCATAGATTCAATATCATTACAAAGACCCACAGGAAGTTTAAAACAACTCATAGCAAAAGTAGGAATGGCTTGCACAACTACTTTCAATAACACTTCCCTACTGGCTCGAGAAAGTAATTTCTCCTTCCACCCTTGAAGCTTACCCCAAACCCTCTCTTGAATATAATTAAGGCTAGCCCTTCTATTCTTCCCCACCACAGCAGGAAGCCCCAAATAACGTTCATATTCCTTAATCTCAGGTACACCAAGCAGATTTTTAATGGCATTCTTCGACAAAAGAGAGACAGATTTACCAAAGAACAAAGTGGTCTTATAGGTATTAATCTTCTGACTCGAAGCGAGCTCATACTTCTTTAAAAGATTTTGAATAATCTGGACCTCCCTAAGCTCGGCTCTACAAAAAAGGAGAGTATCATTCGCAAAAAATAAATGAGATATCTGAGGACCATTACGACAAAGGGAAAAGCCCTTAATATCACTGGCTACCACAGCTTGTTGGATTAAACCATTAAGACCTTCGGACACCAAAAGAAATAGATAAGGAGACAAATGATCGCCCTGTCTAAGTCCCCTAGTAGGTTTAATATCACCATGAGGTTCCCCATTAACAAGGATGGAATAAGAAACAGAGCTGATGCACCCATAAATCAACTGGATCCAACGATCCTTAAAACCCATCTTCTCCATAAGTTGACATAAGAAAATCCATTCTACACGATTGTACGCCTTACTCATATCTAGCTTCACAGCCATAAAACCCAATTTTCCCACCTTTGTATGCTTCATGTGATGGAGAGATTCAAAAGCCACAAGAATATTATCAGAGGTCGCCTTATCGGACTGGAAAGCACTTTAGGAATCGGAAATAATGTTTGGTAAAAATTTCTTTAACCTGTTTCCCAAAACCTTTAACACAAGCTTATACAAGATATTACATAAGGTAATAGGATGAAACTCCGTAACTTGCTGAGGGCACTTAACTTTAGGAATTAAAGTTATATATGTGTGGTTTAAAGATGGAAAGATAGTACCTAAATTTAGCCAAGTCAGAACCGCTTGAGCCACATCCACCCCAATCTTATCCTAATAGTGCTGATAAAAAATAGGAGGCATTCTGTCAGGACCCAGAACCTTTAAAGGCGACATCTGTTTTAACGCCAAATCAACCACACTTTTGGTGAAAACAAAAATTGGTTCATATCATAAGTCACAACCCGTGGGGTAGCTGCAAGGACTTCTTCCATATTGCTGGCAGCGAGATCATCAGACCGAAATACGTAAGAAAAATAATCCACAAACAAAGTGGCAATCTGATGCTCCCCTTCGCACCAACTGCCATTAGCCTTTTTAAGTTTCAGAATTTCATTTCGCCTATATCGTTGCAAAGCCCGACTATGAAAAAATTTTCAGTTTTGATCACCATCCTTCAACCACGCTGTCTTAGCCCTATGCTGCTATAGTTTCTCCTCTTGCATCAACAAAGTACGTAATTCCTCCTTAAGAGATAAGATCAGGTCCGACTGGACCCCCCTGGTATTCACTGTTAGGACATATTAATGGAAATAGTTAGACTTGTTTAGTATGTGTGTGTGTTTTTGGGATCTATGTGCTTAAAAATTGTTGTTGAGAGATGATTTTGAGAACTTAAAATGCTGTTTGGATCCTTGGTTGAGTTGCATGCTTGATTGCATTCATATCTGTGTTTTTCTCTTCTTGAAAAATTGTTTTTAAGCAACCTCGACAGATCCTCGACACCTGGCTTTATGTGTCGAGATCTTAAGCTGTTTCTTATCGCAATCTCGAACCTTCTCGACAGCTAGGTGGATCGATCGAGAAAGTTCTTGAATCCTCGATAGCTTCTCGACAACTGGTGGATCGATTGAGCTTCCTTTAGCCTTTTGTTGATTTGTCCCTCGACAGATCCTCGATAGCTGCATCTATCGACGTTGTGTTTTCTCTACACCTGGCTCGACAGATGGCTTAACACCTCTCGACACCTCTATCTATTGAGATTTACTGAACCTCTATATATAGGTCCTGTGCGATCCAGTTTTCATTTCTCTCGATCTCTCTCTTGATAGCTTTGTCTCCTCACCTCCCAAAACCTCTCTCATTCACTCCAAACTTCTTCCTCAAGGTTTCTTCAAGCTTTTACAAGTTTTTCTTCACTTGGTAAGCTTCGAATCTCTCATTTACATGCATTTCATGTTTTGAAACCAGGATTTTGGGGTTTTTGAAAAATTTTGGGGTTTTCAAAATTGATGAGTTTTTGTTGAAATTTTGGGATGGGTTTTTGCTTAAATGAGTTTAAAATCTCATACATTGCATCACATAAGCATTATAACATTATTATCATGCATTTAGATGTGTGCAAATTGATTGTGTGCTAGTAGGATTGGATTGGGCTGAGCCCATGATGTTTTTATATTGCATGTCACATGTTCATGCATTCTCATGCATACGTTCTCTCTTTTCAATATATATCTTGATATATTTGAACTGTTTGGAGCTTTTCTGATTGTCTCTCTCTCTCCCTCTCTTTTCTGTTTACGTTAGTCGTGTCTATGGCACCTAAACGTAAGTCTACTCCGTCCTAGAACCCTCTTCGTTCTGGGGCATCTTCGTCTTCTGATCCTACTCCTTCTCATATCCGGTTCCGTGATGAGGATGCCCGAAAGGCCTTCTCGGAGAACTTTTCTCGATGAGGCATTCATTCTGAACGCCGAGTCATTCTGGCAGACTTCGCCGACACTGACCTACCTAATGTCATTCACAGTCGGGGTTAGGAGTCACTATGTGACGTCTCGGTCACTTGTCCATCCGTGCTGATCCAGGAGTTTTACTCCAACATGCATGGATTTGATTTTTCAGTACCTCTCTTTCACAATCACGTTCGAGGTACGCGCATTGTTGTCACACCAGAGTTGGTCTCCAAGGTGCTCCGTGTCCCGAGGGTAAAGTTTCTTGACTACCCAGGTTGTGAGCGTCTGAGGACTGTGTCCAAAGATGAGCTCAAATATGCTTTTTGTGAGTGCCTTTCTGATTAGGGTGAGCGTCAGTTCACTTACTATTCGGGCTTTGCAAAAGCCCCTCGGTTTTTTAACATGGTTATGACTTTTGTTCTTCACCCTCTCTCTCACTATAACTCTATCACAGAGCTTCGTGCTCGATTTTTGTTGTCCCTTCTTGAGCATCTTACTATAGATTTCCCTTCCCACTTTATTCTTTCTATCATAGATGTCTATAGGGATTCGACGTTCCGTGATAAGCTCATCTTTCCTTCGGCTATCACGAGGATCTTACGCCATTTTTCTGTTCCCTTTCCAGCGTCCAACCACTTCACTTTCATGTGTGCCATAGACTACATTGCAGTTAAACATAGCAAGGCGTAGTTTAGGTCGCGGCAATCTGGGTCAGCAGCTCCTCCCTCCCGTTCGACTCCATCTCGATCTGCTCCATCCACATCTACTCCCTCCTTTTCTACGAGCGATGTGTCACTCGGAGACATCATGGCGCAGCTTTAGCGCATGGATGCTCGCCTTATTAGGTGAATGTTTAGGTGAATGTTCATGTCGGCCGTATTACACGGCGGTAGGCGATCATGGGTAGTTTTGCTCCTGAGGTTTCTCCCCCACCTCCTCCAGTGGCTTCTGATTCTGAGGATGAGGATGATGATGATGGTGATGACGATGATGCTTCTGATGATGATGATGATGGAGATGCTAGCTCTATCGATGAGATGTCTACTTGATACTCTTACCCTTTGTCACTCGTGACAAAAAGGGGGAGTAGCTTTGGATATGAGAGTAGTCATTCTTAGGGGGAGAGTTAGTATAGGACATTTTTGTTAGGGGGAGTGTTGAAATCTGAGGGATGTAGTGAGGATTACATGTATCTTTTTCTTTTCTCTACTTTAGATACATTTATTCTTATACATGGGTCTTGTGACCATTATTGACATACATTGTACTTATCTTTTTTATATATGTTGATGTATGTTTCTTTCACCTACCCTTACATGTGTTGATTCTTTTCTCTCTTTATGCACATGCTTCTTATTACTTGTATGCAATCTATTATTTCTGTTTCACACAAAAATGCCTTGATGAGTTTTGTTTAAAGTGTTTCAGAAATACAGGTTGTCAAAGTCTACTTGGCATAAACTCTCTTCTTGCAAAGTTTTTCAAAAGTTTGTGTTAGAATAGATTTTATTGTATTCAACAAGTGAATATGAGTTGAGTGATTTATGACTTCTCTCATATGCTCATTTGTTTGTTGTGGTTTTGTCACAAATTGCCAAATGGGGAGATTGTTAGGACATATGTGATTCACTTGTTAGGAACATATGTCACTATTTTATGTAATTGGCTAATCCTTTGACAAAACGCACTTTACTTGTTTTTGGGTAGATTTAGGATGTGTTTAATACTTCAAGAAACTGTGTTTCAAGATCAAGTGTTGAAGCCATGCAAGTCTGTCAAAGATTCAAGTTTGAAAAATGCCTGTCATTAAAGCCCGATAGCTAGCTCGACAGCTAGCCATCTATCGAGCTTGAAGAGCTGTTCCAGCCCCGTGGCTTGACAGTTGCTCGATAGCAACTCGACAGATAAGCATCTGTCGAGGTTTATGAAGAACAGAATTTCAGTTCTGTTTTGACTCTAATCCGTGATCATGTGTTTGGGCTTTCTTTTCTCACAACCCTAGACATATAAAATGATTATTTTAAGGGCCGTCAAAGTGGACACAAGTTGCACAAGTGTTGAGCAAAGTTTGTTCAAGCAATTTGTGACCGGAGACACAGTTTTGCCCTAGTTCATCATTCTTGTGAAGAAGTTACTGTGTTTGTGCACCATAGGGTTTTGTGACCAAGCATCTTCTTGATCTTCATTGTTGGGATGAACTGAAGAATTTTGCAGCCAACAACCTTCTCTAGTTGGTGATTGAAGTCGCGTATTGGGATCCGCGCAATTGGTTAGTCACGTACTGGGAATCGTGCATCAAAAGGAGAAATTGTCACTACAAAACAAGTTCAATTGGGTATTAGGGTAAGGGTTCAACTGTAGGTTAGTATAAGGTACTAGGATTCCTTTACTTGTAACCGCTTGTTGTGATAATAGTGGAATTTCGGGAGTGGTGACCTTAAAATCACTCGGTGGGGTTTTTGTCGTGTTGATTTTCTCCATTCGTAAACAAATCACCGTGTCAATTTATTTTCCGCTGCACTTAGTTTAATTGGTGATTTGTTTGTGCTCCCACGCGTTTGTATGTTAATTTGATTAATTAATAAAATTGGCTAATTAATCAATTAATTCATCACAAGGGGTCAATTCGTTTTTGGCCTATCAAGGAAGATTCAAGAAAGGGGAATAGGGAAAATTGTTATTAAAGTTCTGATTGATACATTGTGTTTCCAATTACACCCCTTTATACAATCTGTAACTAGCTCTCTAACTAACCCTTCCATTCTAACTTTACTAACTGACCCTCCCAACCCCTGTGTGTTTACTGTTTACATAGTGGCCACTTACCAACTCATTTTAATACAACAATAGCACAGTGGGCCAATTACCAACTCAATCTAATACAACAATAGCTACAGCAGCCCAAACAATTCTATGAATTAACTAATACTCACAATCCTGACAATTTCCCCTCCCTTAGAGCACCTTGCCCATAAGGTGTGGAAATTTCTGGGTGGAGATCAAATAAATTCTCCCAGGTGGCATCCTCCTTACTCTCACCTTGCCACTAAACCTATACTTTAGTAATGACTATGTTCCTCAACTGATGTGATCTGTCAGCCAAAATAGACACGGGTTCAAGGGAAAGAACCAAATTAGCAGACACAATTGGTAGTATAGACCTAGGCTGCACATGTTGGCCCACTTTGGCTTTGAGATTGGACACATGGAAAACAGGGTGAATAAGGGAACCAGCTGGCAAATCTAACTTGTAAGAAACCTACCCAATCTTCTACAAAATCTGAAATGGGCCATAGAACCAAGGAGCTAACTTTCCTAGCTTCTAATGATGCACAAAGGCTTGTTTGTAGGGTTGCAATCTGAGGTAAACCCAATCTCCCACATTAAATGACCAGTCCACCCTCTTCATATCAGCATACCATTTCAACCTTTCTTGAGCAGTAGTGAGGTTGTGTTTGAGCAAGGATAAGAGCTGCTGCCTATCCTTCAACAACAAGTCCACAGCCCCTACCTGAGTGGTGCCAGGCACATAATCCATAACTCTGGGTGAAGGATATCCATATAGAGCCTCAAATGGAGTTAGTTTAATGGATGTATGGAAGTTGGTGTTAAACTAAAACTCAGCCAATGGAAGCCACTCCACCTAAGACTGAGGCTTGTCAGCTGCAAAAGCCCTTAAGTAGTGTTCCAAACTTTTATTTACAACCTCAGTTTGGCCATTAGATTGGGGATGGTAGGTAGAAGACATAGCTAATGTAACCCCTTGCAATCTCTGTGAGAGACCGCGCCCCTGGCCCATTTTTAGGATGTTGGGCCAAATCCATGTGAATAGGTGGAGTCGTGTTATTGCCTCTCAAAATGGAGGTTCGACTAGTTATATTTTCCCCTTTAGATTAAGGGTTTTACAATGGAGTCGCCGCTTATTTAATTATTGGGATAAATAAGAAAACCAAAATTGAAAAATTTCTCATTTTATTAATTTTCAATTGAATTTACATTGATGATAGGGAAATTACATGACTTTGGTTCTAGATACAATCTAAGATAAAGTACATAGCTTTGTTTCTTAGTTACAATCTAAAAATTGAAAATTATAAGGATAAACATTGGTTTATCAGCCTTTGATCTAAGTTCGGAGGCTATGTTACAAGGTGGCAAGGTGTTAGGCACCCACCTTGCCCGGTGAAACCGGTTTTCTAGACTATGGTGGCCAACATTCATATCACATCATTCAATATGTTATCAATCAATTTGCATGTTGAATTTAAAGTGTGTGCATGTGATAAACCCTAATTCAATCTATTAAGCATTTCATTTGGATTGAAAAATAAATTCTAGTGAATGTGTGTGGATGGTGATATTCTAGATTCAAGAATTTAAAAGAATTATTAAACAAACATATTTTTCATGTTTTTGTTGTAGATTTAAGACCGAAACTAGTGTTACAGCCTGTAGCTGCTGTAACAGCCTGTAGATCCAATTTCAAAAAATCATATCTGACTCAATTCTGATCAGAATTGTCTCATTCTTGTACTCAAATTGAAGCACCGGATGTCTAGTTTCTGGGAAAATTAACCTCATTCACAGATTCAAAATATTCTGAGAGATATCAATGAAATAGTGAGCAGAGATCATTTGTTAGAAAATGGTTTCAACACAATTAACATTGATAGGTCCCAAATTAGCTCCCAATTAACATTAAATGGCTCCAATCGCTCCCATTTCAAACTTAATTGGTTCCCAATTTACTCTAATTAAAAGATAATTGCACAAATTACTTATTGAATAATTAATGTTTAACTATCTAATTAATTAGGTGTATGCAACCTCACCATAAAATGTAGTCCTAACCAATCAAATTATGGCACATTATTAATCTCAAATTGATTATAACTATAACCAATTGGAATCAATTGTTCATAATCACATATGGTTGGACTCAATTTGTGATAGTGCATCTCGGCCATTAAAATTTGATTTAATGATAACTTTCAATCTAATGGTCCGATTACGGCTTATGACCAGTCGATTTGATTGTTACAACATCAAGATCATTTTGGTGAAATGAGATTAAGGACCTAGTGACTAGAATCAAGATGCATATTCCTAAGGCGAAATTACCCTTTTACCCTCCATGTGAGGTTAAATGCGGGTTGCAAAATGGGGTGTCAACAATCTCAACAATTCTAACCAAAATTTAGATGTAAAAACAGGACCCCTATCACTAACAATGGATGAAGGCATGCCATGCAATTTGAAAATATAATGCATATAAAGATTGGCTACCTTAGCAGCAGTGTAAGGGTGAGAAAGAGGGATAAAATGAGCATACTTGGTTAACCTGTCTACCACCACAAACACCACAGTCTTCATTTATGACTTAGGCAGCCCTTCCACGAAATCCATACTCACATCTATCCAAGGCCTTTCTAGGATGGATAAAGGCTGTAGCAACCCAGCAGGATAACAAGTCTCATTCTTAAGTTTCTGGCACATATCACACTCCTTAATGTATTGCTTCAAGTCCCTGCTCATACCAGCCCAATAGAAATCCTTCTTAAGCCTGTGATAGGTCTTCAAATAGCCTGAATGACCCCGCAAAGGCCCATCATGCACTTGCTGCAACACCTTGGTCTTTAGATCACCATTGAATTGACCCAAATACAACCTGCCTTTAAAAAACAGCAAGTCATTACAAAGGGTAAAACCCTTTGGAGCAACCTGACCAGACTGAATAGCTTGAACAATATTCTGGACAGTAGGATCAAATGCATAACTATACTTAAGATCAGCAAGCCAAGTTGGAGTAGGAAAAGAAATCATGCACAAGGTACCCACAGTAGAAGCAGAAGGTTCTATGGAAGCTCCAGGTAGATTTTCATCCTTTCTAGATAGAGCATCAGCCACCACGTTTTCCTTACCATGCTTGTACTCCACAATAAACATATAATCAAGTAGTTTAGTAATCCATTTCTGTTGTGCAGGAGTACCCACTCTCTGTTCAAGCAAGTATTTCAAACTTTGATGATCAGTTTTATCACAAATGGCCTCCCAAGTAGATAAGGTCTCCACTTCTTCACAGCAACCACCAAAGCCAACAACTCCTTTTCATAAGTAGAGAGAGCAAGATTCTTACCCTTCAATGCTTGACTATGAAATGCAATAGGTCTTTGAGATTGCATTAAAACAGCCCCTAACCCCAAACCTGAAGCATCACACTCCCTAGTGAAAGGTTTGGTAAAATTTGGTAAAGTTAACACAGGTGGGTTGGACATGAGTAGCTGAAATGCTTGAGAAGCTGCTGGAGTCCAAGAAAAAGAATCTTTTTTAAGCAAAGCAGTCAAAGGAGCTGCCATTTGACCATACCCTTTCACAAACTTCCTATAATACCCTGTGAGACCCAAGAATCCTCTCAATGCTTTAACATCCTTAGGGATAGGCCACTGCTGCATGGCAGTAGTCTTCCTAGGGTCTGTCTTCACTCCTTCCCTTGAAATAAGATGCCCCAAGTACTCCACCTCCTTACAAGCAAACACACACTTAGACTTCTTGGCATACAGTAGGTGTTTAGCTAAAGCCTCCAATACCAATCTAAGATGACATACATGATCCTCTAAGGTCTTACTATTCACAAGGATGTCATCAAAGAAAACAAGAACAAATTTCCTCAAGAATGGCCTAAAAACAGTATTCATCAAAGATTGGAAGGTGGAAGGAGCATTGATTAAGCCAAAAGGTATCACCAAAAACTCATAATGACCTTCATGTGTACGAAATGCAGTTTTAGGAATATCTTGCTACTTCATCCTAATCTGGTGATATCCAAACCTCAAGTCCAATTTTGAAAATACACAAGCTCCATACAACTCATCCAACAATTCATCAATTACAGGAATAGGATATTTATCCTTAATGGTTTCTTGATTTAAAGCCCTATAATCTATACATATCCTCCATGAACCATCAGCTTTCCTCACCAAAAGAACAGGAGAAGCAAAAGGACTACAACAATCTCTAATGAAACCAACAGATAATAACTCCTTCACAATCTTTTCAATTTCATTTTTCTAATAGTATGGATACCTGTAAGGTCTCTAACTGATTGCCTGAGCTCCTTCCTTCAAGGTAATTTGATGCTCATGACCTCTTAAGGGAGGCAAATCCACAGGGGTAGCAAAAACAGACTCAAATTCAACTAGCAGATCAGAAATTTGCTTAGGCAACTGAGTTAAACATTCTGTAAAAGTCAATTCTGACTGAACTGAGATGTGCAAAACCAACCCTTTCCTTACTGTGTCCTTCAAGAACTGAGTGCCTTCTTGCAGCTGTGATTCTGTACTCCTCAAACCCTGTAAGAGCACCTGCCTTTGAGCATAAGTAAAACTCATGGTCAATAGCTTAAAGTCCCATTGAATTACCCCTAATGTAACTAGCCAATGTGTACCTAGCACCAAATCACATCCTCCCATCTGCAACACATGCAATTGCACCAAGAAATCATGCCCCTGTAACCACACTGGAACTTCTCTACACACTCCCTGAGTTTTTATCACCTCTCTATTAGCTACCTTAACCTCCAAAATCTGTGAGGTATCCACTGGAATATGTAAGTGTGAAATTAGAGTTGCATCAATGAAATTGTGTGTGCTGCCCGAATCTATAAGGATTACAAAAAACTTTTGTTTAATCCTACCCATCACCCTCATAGTGCTTGAGGTGGGAGTACCACTTAGAGCATAAAAGGTGATCTCAGCATCTTCTTGATGCTACATACCAGACTCAGAATTCCTATTAATCTCCTCCAACTCTGTAATTTGCACACCTGAATTTGGCTCATGCACTTCATCAATAAAATCAAGAAGGAATAGCTTAGCACTTTTACACCTATGACCAAGGATCCACTTCTCATCACAATTATAACACAGCCCTTGCTTCTTCCTTTCCTCCATTTGGGCAGGGGATATTCTTTTAATAGGTAGCCTAGACTTAGGATCTAATAAGGGAGGGACTTTAGGTAGACCTAAAATTGAAGGCTTACCTTGCTCCAATTGCAGTCTGGAATTCTTCTTTCAACTCAGATGATATTCTTTTTGGATCTTGGACAACCCAAAAGCTTCATTTAGAGACTGAGGATTAAGCATTCTCACAGGGAGTCTGATCTCATCCTTCAATCCACTAAGGAAGCAGCTCAATTTATGGGATCAAGACAACCCTTTAATCCTATTGGATAAGACTTCAAACTGAGCTTTATACATGGCTACTGAAGATGTCTGTCTTAATCTTATAAGTGTCTCCATAGGGTCATCGTATGAATTGGAGCCAAACCTTACATGTAAAGCTTGTACCAGAGATTCCCAATCGGAAAAAACCCCTGTTTCCTTACTGTCTTGGAACCAAATCAACGCCTCCCCATCCATGTGAAATGAAGCCAACATTAATTTCTCCTCCACCAGGGTATTGAAGTACTTGAAGTACTAATTAGCCTTGTAAACCCAACTCGCTGGATCCTCACCAAAAAATCTCGAAAATTCCAGCTTCACTGGACGAGACATAGTGATCGCTGAAGAACCCGAACCACGATTCAGCCCACTGTTTGGAACTCCTCCTTGATCAGAAGCCCCCAATCTCTGTAGTAGCGAAGCTAATTGCTGGTTCATCTCATTCAAGGTGCGAGTATGGATTTCCTAGATGGTTCGCATCTCTTGAATATCCTTGGCGTTATGATTTGATGTGTGTCGAAGAGAAGCCAAAGCTTCATTGGTTGTAGCAGTGGCGCACGCCTCAGCCATGGCCAAGGAATGCCAAGCTCTAATACCAAATGCTAGAGTTTTGTGTGTGAACGTGTAGCAAATGCTAGAGTATGTGTGTGAACGTGTTTTGTTGTAGCTGAATTGTAGGACAGCTGGGCCTCCAGAAGTTAGAAAGAGAGAAGAGAGGAAGATTCAAGAAAGGGGAATAGGACAAATTGTTATTAAAGTTCTGATTGATACATTGTGTTTCCAATTACACCCCTTTATACAATATGTAACTAACTCTCTAACTAACCCTTCCATTCTAACTTTACTAACTGACCCTCCCAACCCGTGTGTGTTTACTGTTTACACAGTGGCCACTTACCAACTCACTCTAATACAACAATAGCATAGTGGGCCAATTACCAACTCACTCTAATACAACAATAGCTACAGCAGCCCAAAAAATTCTATGAATTAACTAATACTCACAATCCTAACATGAGAAGGTTTCTTGGTAGTCTATGCCATATTTTTGTGTATATCCCTTTGCCACAAGCCTCGCCTTGTACCATTCAATGGATCCATCTGCCTTGTGTTTAATGGAGAAAACCCATCTGCACTCCACGGTCTTCTTTCCTTTCGGTAATGGAACAAGAGCCCATGTTTTACTCTTCTCCAGAGCTTCCATTTCTGCTTTTATGGCTTGAGACCACTTTGGATCTGATAAGGCTTCTTGTACTGTGCTGGGAACATGGTGTGAGGACAGCTTATGCACAAACTTCTTGATGGGAGAGCTTACCTCAGGAGTATTCTCAGGAGAAGGGTCTTCGGGTACTGAGGAGTAGGGTTCTTCATTTCTAGGTTCAGATGACTCGGATGCAGCTTCCTGAATGATATCAGGATTATCTCTCCTTTCTTCACTAACCACTGCCTCATAGCCGTCACTCATATGTACTGGGTTGTCTTCAAAGCCTTGCCAAGTTCACCAATTCAGCTCTTCATCTCGTATCTCCCCCTAAAGAGATGAAGTGGATACCGATGAAGGAAAGAAAGTTTCTGATTCTAAGAAAGTAACATCCATAGTGACGTAGGTGCGCTTGGTGGTAGGGTGGTAGCAACGATATCCCTTTTGGTGTGTAGCATACCCCAAAAAAATACAACGAACGGCACACAGATCAAGCTTGGTTCGTTGATTTTTATGGAGATGGACGAAAGCGACACAACCAAAGATTTGTGGTGGAAGTAGCAAAATAGTAGGCAAGGAAACATGTTCAGAAAGAACTTGCAATGGGGTCTTGAACTGCAGCACTTTCGAAGGCATACAGTTTAATAGATATACTGCCGTGGTAATAGCATCATCCCAATATATACTCGACACATGTGCCCCAAGCAAGAGAGCACGGGCTGTTTCTAGGATAAGTCGATTCTTCCTTTCAACAACCCCATTTTGTTGGGGTGTTTGAGCACATGACGTTTCGTGAAGAAGGCCATGGGTCGCAAAGTAATCCTGAAATTTCTTATTGACATATTCACCACCATTGTCAAAGCGAAGAATCTGAATTTTAGCTGAAAATTGAGTTTGAATCATTGTATGAAAAGATTGAAACACACTAAACACATCATCCTTATGTTTCAACAGATATAGCCAAGTCATACAAGTACAATCATCGATAAATGTCACAAACCACCAAATACCAGAAGAAGTGGTAATTGGAGAGGGTCCTCAAACATCTGAATGAATTAAAGCAAAAGGAATATCACTTTTATTCAAACTTGTGGAATAAGAAACACGATGAATTTTGGCTAGAATGCAAGTATCACATTTAAAGTCAGAGTTAGATAATTTGGAAAATAAATCTGGAAACAAGTATTTCATATAGCTAAATGACGGATGCCCCAAGCGTCGATGCCATAGCCAAATCTATCTCTCCTTAATGCTTGCGTGGTGCATATGATGAGCCTGACTAGAGTGGAAATCATCCATGTAATATAACCCCCCCTTCTTAGTACCACGCCCAATGATCTCCTTAGTGAGAATATCCTGAAGAAGACAAAAGGTAGGATACATTAGTGCAACACAATTTAGTTCCTCAGTAACTTGTCCTACAGACATCAATTTATTTGAGAGGGATGGAACTAATAAAGTATTAGATAAAGAAAGAGACGGTGATAAGGCAACAGTTCTAGCCTCTGTAACTGGATATGTAACCCCATTAGCATTCGCAATATCAGTTCACCTTGGTTGGGTAACTTCAATAAAATCATTTGAATTGAATGTCATATGATTTGTGTTCCCGGAGTCAATTATCCAGCCATTGTCACCATTCTGGATAGAACTAAGTAGGGCATAACCACAGTTACCTTGATCATTGAGATGAGTTTCATCACTCAAAGACTCTATTTGTGAGGTAAGAGATAATTGAGGTGCTGTAGTTACCAGGGCAGCCCGACCAGGCCCTTCATTAGAGGCAGCATCACGATTTTTCCGAGCCTTGTACTCATTCCACCAGTCTGGGTACCCGTGTAACTTGAAACAACCTTCACGGGTATGTTTCATGCTCCCACAATGAGTACAGCCTCCTCCTTCTGATTGAACCTTGGCTCTGGCGTTGGTATTCAGTTTCCCACCACCTGTAAAGCCATTTTGGATAACTGAAAAGAGGGTGGTTGTTGTTGTCCTATCTTGACTCCTTTTGATGCCATAACAGCTCCAGTCATGTTTGTACCCGTAAGCATCACCGCCTGCCAGATCTCCTCCCGTCGAACATGAGCATAGGTCTATTTTACGGTAGGGAAAGGACGTATCTATAGCACATCACTTCAAATCTTGTCCAGCCGATTGTCCAATCCATCAAGAAAGATATAAACTCTATCTTCTTGTAGGATTGTATTATATTTTTGTATATCAGTGGCACAATTCATCGGGTTAGGATGCCGGAAATCAATTTCTCTCCACAAGCCTTGAAGATCATTGTAATATTTTTCAATGGATCCTCCATCTTGTCTCATTTTAGTCACCCGTCTTTTTAGATCATATACTTGTGAAGTATCAGTTCCATCAAAATAAGTAGTAGCAATAGAATCCCATACCAGTTTTGCAGTTGGGAAGCGAATGAAATTACTGATCAAGGACAGGTCCATAGAATTGATCAGCTACCCTTTGACAATTGCATTCTCAGTTCGCCATCGTCGGAAAGTCGGATCTGTAGGTTCAGGTTGTAGAAAGTCACCATTGATATATCCCAATTTGTCTTTGCCCGAGATATACATCTCAAAAACTTGGGACCAGAGGGCATAGTTGGTGCCATCCAACTTAATGCCGATTTGTGCAGCAAAAGCATCATAGGTCGGTAGGTGGGTTTGGGTTTGATTTTGATTTTTGGTCAAGATTTCAGTCATTCTTGCCGTCAAATCTTCTAGGATAGAATCTGGGGAATTATCGCCAGTTTGTACCACATCAGTTGGGTTCACCATGGCTGCAGATTAGTGTTTAGGGTTGGGTTTGGTTGTAGAGCAAGTCCTAGGATTTTGCTCTGATACCATGTCAAAAAGATTTCTCATATATTTCATATATTTATGTACAGAGACAAGTATGGTTATATAGCAATACAAAGAGAAGGATCTAGAAGCTAAACTATGCTATACACAAATTACGGCTACTATAATGGTTGACCCTTAAGAGAAGGGATTCTAAACAATCTGGCCTACAATTTCTCCAATCACTGACAACTCACGCCAACATAAACTTTTGTTGATAGAATGTCTTCCAAACAAGAGTTAGTAACCTTGAATCGTCGAAGTCCAAGTGACAAGTCGTAAATGTCCACAGATATCTCCACCTCTTAGAACCTTACATATTTGTCCAAACTCTTTTATCTCTTAAATTAAGGAGATTATCTTTATCACAAAAAGAATTCCCACACTTCAAATTTGAAACTTATCATTAAAAAATTACTTTTTGTGAATATTTTTTTAAGATCTCAAAAATAGAAATGGTCTCCCAAATAATTATTTTTGTTTTTAGTATTTTGAATTTTTTTTTTTTTTAAGTGAGAGCCAAACACATATAATATAAAAATTATTATCTGAAAATTAGTTTCAAGTTCAATCTTTTAAAAATTGCTTTTATACGGTTTTGAAAAAAAAAAAAAAAAACAAAAATCCTCCTACCAATTAGGCTCTTACATTCTCAAAACCTACTTTATCTATTTTACCATCCTATTTTATAACTCACCCAACATTCCAATTTCTATTTTTACATACAACTCATTAAAATAATATAAACTACACTATCAAATAATATAAAAAAGGCTAAAATCCAAAACTGACCCTCTAAGTTTCACATTTTATCATTTCAGTCCTCTAAGTTTCAGTTTTGTCATTTCAGTCCTTTAAGTTTCAATTTTTTTCAATCCAGTATTTTGTTAAACTTCAATTAAATTGTGCTGTTAAGTAAGTTAAAACTACACCGGTTTTTTTTTTTTTTTTTTTTTTTTTTTTTTTTTTTTTTTTTTTAGTTAAGACCAAATCAAAAACTGTGTTATTAAAAAAAAAAAAAAAAAAAACTGTTATTAAAAAAAAAAAAATTATGCCCCTGAAAAATCAAAACTGATTGATACCCTAAATCCACCCGATTAACTGAGAATTATGGGGAGAAAGAAAAATGGGGAAAGAGAGAGACTGCCAGATCGGACTATGGGAGAAAGATAGATCGAGACAAAGAACTCATCCTCAAGCCGAGACGTCGCGTGTTGAATTGCCAATTAAGCCTGATCCACAATCTTGGAATCGAACCAAACCGATAACTCATCCATCAGATTCAAAATCTCATCAATCGTCGACAAATACTCATCGGCCTTGTCACCCGAGTCCTCCCAATTCAACGACCTTCTCGAACCTTCCAAACTCGAATCCCATTGTAAAATCACCTTTTTCGCCGAAGCGAACCAGTCCTCCTCGCTCTTCAACGAATCGTCGCTGTCAATCAAAATCGTGATATTCATGAGCCAATTATCAATCTCGGTCTCTTCCCCTGCCGATCCCTAACTTTCTTCTCTCTTTTTCCCTCTCCCTTTTTTCCCCTGATTTTCTCTGTTTGGCATACAGATTCATCAGGTTTGGGCATGTTTCTTTCTTTTTCTTTTTCTTTTTAATAACATTTTCTGATTTTGTTTTAATTACGAAATTTAAATTAAAAAAAAAAATAGAGGGAGAGAGCCCAAACTGTGTCGTTTTGGCTTTATTTAACGACACTACTTAACTGAACTCTAACAGAATATTGGATTGACAAAAATTGAAACTTAGAGGACTGAAATGAAAAAACTAAATTTTAGAGAACTGAAATGATAAAATGTGAAACTTAGAGGGTCAATTTTAGATTTTAGCCTATAAAAAATTATGTTTATAACCTATGGGAGTGAGAGAGATGCTGAAGTATGAGAGAATAAAATAAATACCTATATTTATGTTTAGGGTTGTATATATACAACCCATGAATAGTAGGGCTGTATATACACAACCTTATTGTTTGCTAAAAAAAATTAAATACCCATACATGGGTAAAGCTATGTTTTAGTGTCTTCGTTAGTAAAATAGCAACTTGGGTTTACACTCCTAATGCTAATACTCTTATGATGTTTCTTTTCTTTAGGACCCACAAGGAATGAGCCAGAGCCAATATCTTTATTAGAAAGCTCCTTCTCCCATCCAAATAAATAAAAAATAATAGCTCCTCTCCAAAAAAAAAAAAAAAAAAAAATTGTTACTCTCTCTCTCTTTTAATAAATGGTTAGAGTTACTAGTTTGGTGATGTATTTATTTGGCTCCAAATTAAATTTGAACTTATCATTTTCAATTTATTATGCGATCAATTATAAAACTATATGTTTCTCAAAAAAAAAATTATAAAACTATATTCCATAAAAAATTTACAAAACTATTTATATATACTATTTAAACTAATATATTTATTTATAGTATTTTAATATTTTAAGATTTTTTTTTTTAAAAAATTTAATCTCTTTCTACTGTATCTTATATTTAACTTTTTTCTTTTGTTGATAAAAACCTTATATTTAACTTAAACTATGCCTTGCCCTTCCCTCTCAAATAGTTTGGACACTCCTTTTTGAGATGTCCATGACCATTGCATTCGTAACACACGATGCCTTGAGGGGGTTGTGACTCATTTCCATCTTTCTTCTTAAACTCCTTCCTATCATCTTTGGAGGATGAAAACTTCCCTCTGCTGAACGGTTTCCCACTGTTCTTCATCTTCAGAAATTTTCGGAAGTTTTTTGCAAGAAATGCTACCTCCTTCTCCACTCCATCTTCTTCGAAGGAATCATCCATTCTTTTGGTGATGGTTTTAAGAGCAAGAGATTTACTCGACTTATGAGAAGGTAGTCCCAGCTCATACGTTTGGAGAGATCCAATTAACTCTTGGATTTTGATCTCATCCAAGTCTTTACTTTCTTCTATAGCTGTGACTTTTGCTCGGAAGCTCTCCGGCAATGATTGGAGGATTTTCCTCACTACCTTTGAGTCCTTCGTTTTCTCACCTAATTTGAATTTGCCAATAACCACTTCATTCAGCTTACTGTAGAAAGAGTCAAATGACTTGTCCTCACTCATTTTCAGCTCCTCAAATCTGGTGGTTAGCTTTTACAACTTTGTATCCTTTACTTTCTTTGTTCCTTCATATGTGATCTCCAATATCTCCCAAGCTTCCTTAGCTAGTGTTATGTGAGAAATCCTATGAAATTCATCTGGAGAAACACCATAAAAAATTGCATTAAAAGCTTTACTGTTAGCATTAGCTGCCGCAAGAGCTGCCTTATCCCAAGTGGATTTAGCTGCCTCTAGCCTAGTCCATCCTACTTCTACCGCATCCCAAACAGTATCATCAATAGAACACAAGAATGCCCTCATTCGAACTTTCCAAAAGGCATAGTTACTACCATCAAAATATGGTGGAACATTCAAAGATTAAGACCGGTCCATCTCAATACGGGGTCAAGAATCGCACTAAGGTGATTAAACCACAATGAGTACACCCGCTCTGATACCAATTGAAAGCTCAAAAATGTGTTAAATAACACAAGAGCTGTTTAGACCCCCAATTCAAAGTTACGGCTTGGTTGATTTTACATTAACTTAATACTAAGTGCGGAATAGTGTAAACACAAGCATACAAGCAAGAGAGCTACTCTAATCCATATTTAAAGCAACACAACAGTAAAATGAAATGAACAAGAGTAGGGAAGAGAGATGCAAACACAGATAACACGCCAATGTGTTATCGAAGAGGAAACCGAAGAACTTGGTGAAAAACCTCTCCGCCGACCTCCAAGCGGTAATCAATCCACTAGACAATCAGTTGGGATACGTGGGTTAGCAAGAAACCCTCCAAGCCTAATCTACCCGATGTACCTAAGCCCTCCAAGCTCCTACTCTAATAAGGCTTCTCGGAACTGTGTCTTGTCTAGCTCTCCGGATCCCGCAACAAGCTCCATGTTGCATCTGCCATCCTTGGCTTCTTCCAATGCTTCCCAGTAGCACCAAATTATCACTTGACTCTCTGAAAGAGTGTGGTAAGTGTTTGGGCTATCAACCTCTCAATGATATGGAAATGGAGAGGTAGGAGATGAGGAAATTCCACAAACAAATGTGTAGAGAATTGTTGGTATAACAATTTCTAACTCTCAAGTGTTTTTGCTAGGGTTTTCTCTTAGAAGCTCTCCACATCATTTGTGGGTAATGTGGGTATATATAGTGTGGGTGCAAAAAGTGTGTATTAGATAGTACAGTCTGGTAGAACAGAATGTCTCGCAGGTGTCTCGCGGGAAGGCCTTACCAGCGAGATACTTGCGAGACACAGCTGTCTCCATCTGTACTGACTCTTTGCATTCCAGTCATGTGCAGGGCACATGCATCCTTTTGCGGGATGCTTAGTCGCAAGATACTCGCGAAAACCTTCTTTACTTCAATTGCTTGAGTCTTCACACTCTCTCTCACTATCACACAACCCTTACAATAAATTCCCACAACAAATACAGGGTACATAAGATTGAATAAAATTACAATCAAATTTGGCACGGAATAAAAGCCAATGAAAATACATATTTGAAAATCACAACTTTACAATCTCCCCCTTTGGCTATTCCATGACAAAACCCCTAAAACAGACTCTAGACTTAAACGTGAGTTTGGGAACAATGGTAAAACTCACTCACACCTAATCTAGAAACTGTGAAGCACTTGCACATTTATACCTGTAACCTGAAACACTCGCACACAAACAAAACTTTCATTAAACTTATGACAAGTTGAAGACAAGGTATGTATAAGAGCAAGTATAACATTACCAAGTATGTAAGCATTTGATAACATGTATACACAAAGCTTGATCAAATAAGTGCAGTCATTAAAGAATGACTCCAATGAACATATAACAAGTAAATGTTCATCCGGACATGTAAAAAGAAGCAATCACTTATGATTACTTGCATGTCCAATCACACGACCAATGCAAAATACATGAAGTATATGCATCTAGGAACAATCCTACTAGGGCACAAGTGTGAAGTACTCAAGACATATTAGCAATATCTAAAAGTACAAAGAAAATGCTACAAAAGCATTGAGATAGTCACAAAACATACTGAATATAAACTGAAACAATTAAAAGCAAAGTGTATTGAAGTTTTAAACAAAAACCAGTAAAAGCATAGACATGAACCAGCAGTTATAGAAGCTAAAAATAAACACAAGTAAACCAAACAGTAGTTAGTGTCTTCTCCTCCCCCTTTCACTGCACTCCCCCTAAAAACGACACCATCTCCCCATTTTTGTCATAGAATAGCTAGTCGTCATGTTCCTCTAGCTTCCTTTGAACTTGGTCCAGTTGAGTCTGAAGAGATGTGAACTTGGTGTCAAAACGAATGTGTTGGGAGTGCATGATGGTAGCTAGTTCGGATATCTTGGTAGTAATCTCTTGGAGAGTAGCCATGATGTTGTCTAGCTGTTCATCATAAACATGAGATGTAGAACTTGAGCTTCCCTGAGTAGCATGACTTTCTTGCTTGGGATTCTTCTTAGTGTGACTCATGCTTGCATGGATAGTGCGGATATTAATTGGACTTGGCCTTGGATATGGGCGCTCATCTTCCGAAGGATGCACACCTTTGAGCTTCAAAATCCGTGAGATAAGGCGACAAAAAGGAATACAATTCCTTGAAGCAGTCCGGTCAACTGTTTTTGCTACAATGTGAAAAATGTGAGAACACACATCAATCTCCACGTCAGAGATTAGATCATGCAAGAATAATGCTCGACCAAGATTCATGTAACCAGTGCTAGACAGAGGGTAGAGGTTGCTACACATGATCATTGTGAGCAGCCTTATTTCAGGAGAAAGTGATGCCACACTTATTGACTTCCTATTGGAGGAGAATTCCAAATTAGCTCCTAAAACTTCCCGAAGAATCTCCTCATCTGGAGTCAGTTTATCATAAACCTGAGGGATAGGTAATATTGGCCTGTTGATGTTCAGAATTTCGGCCAAGTAGACGGGTGTAACTGGGAACCACTTTCCTCTCACCCAGCACTTGATTTCCTCTCCTTCAACAATGGCATTGGCATAGAATTCTTTCACTAAGTTTTCGTATGCATCCTCAAGATTTGAGAGAAGGAAATTCCAATCTTTGGTGGCAAACCATATTGGGATATCCGTGTCTAGGAGAGAGGGTTGATCAACGGCCCTTTCAAACAGCAATGGAGCATCTCAAAACTGGCTCGTGTAGGTCTAGAATGCAGCATAGAATCTAAACAAGTCAGGATCATACACTTCTGTTGAAAAACGAGTTCTCTTTGACTTCGGTGAAGGTTCATCAACATCAATCACCAGCTCTTTCCCTTTGTTGCAACCTCCTTTCACAGCTGAGCTTTTAAACGGAGACATCTGCAAACATATCCACAAAGCACAAACAGCAAGTGCAAAAACACAAAAACAAAGCACAAAACTTGATTAGATTCAAGTTAGTCCAAAGCACAAGTAAAACAACCTAAAACAGAGTAAAAATAACTCAAAGCATAGAAAAGAAAGACAAACAGCATGCTAAAGGTATTAAACCAATTAAGCATATGCTAGTTCAGGTGTGTGCGTCATGAGATGCATGATGTGTGCCTAGTGTGTGCATGGCATGGCATTAAGGCACAAAATGGACAGAGTGTGAAAAACACACAAATACTAACCAAAACATGATAGACATGATTAGTCAAGACACAATCCTATCATTGGAACTCACTTGAGTCCAATTCAGCACACAAATGTCACTGGGACATTTTTTCAAACACCTGACATGCAACAATGCATAACTGTTATGAAGAATGCATGAACAGATTGAAAAATGCCTCAATACAACCTTAAAATGCCACAAGGGACCAACACAAATACACAAACAGCAAATGGGACTCAGCCCAATCAAGATTTTGGAAAAAATTTCACAAAAATTAAGAACCCCAACCCATTTTCGAAAAATCCCCAATTTTGATAACCCTAACTAATTTTCTGCATAATCTATGACAAATAGAAGGAAAAATGTTTTAGAAAACATACCTTGAAGTTAAAATCGCAGAAAACAAGCTTGGAATTGATGGGGTTTGATTGAAAAAATGATTTTGGGTTGAGAGAGGTTCGAGAGAGGCAATGCGAAGGAAGTTATGAGTTTTGAAAAGATGTCACATCTGCTACATAAAAACTGAAAATACGCGTTTTTCACGGGTTAGACAGTCGCAATTTAAGTCACGAGACATACTGAAGCTTTCGCGAGAAGCTTTTAGTCGCGAAACAGTAGCTAGACAGTCGCGATAGCCTTTGTATGAAGTTGAAAAATTCCAGTTTTTGCCTAAAAACATTTCGCGAGAAGAGTTTAGTCGCGAAAATTAATTGAAAGGAAAATGGTTGATTGCTATGTGACTAAGATAATGGGATTTGCATAAAGTATATGTAACTAATGCGTCCTAACTTTACTATATATCAAATATGTCCCAAGAGTTTTGTAACTCAATCGGCACCTCCTAATATTTCCAAATATGTCTAGGTTTAAATTCTCCTTCTCCTATGTATATATCAAATATGTGACAATCAGTTTGTAATGTAATGGCATAGATTGGTCTCGTTTATTATATAAACTAGTTGAATTCTTGCATGATTTGTAGTGCATTTTATTAGTTTTCTCCAATATTTCAACAATTTTACTTCTAATATTTAGTGTTCTATTTTATAAACAAATTAAAAAGACAATATGAGTGGTGTAATAATTTGATCATGTTATACGTGTTTATAAATTTTAAAATTGCATGATACTGTGAACTAATATGGATAAGCATGTTTCATGCCTACTAAAAAAAATGCAACTATCATTTTGATAAATAAAAATAAAAACATCCTTCAATAATTGTTTTTAAAAGCTAACATAGACCACACCACATCAACACTTTGTAAAAATAATTTGTAAAATTGTTTGTGTATCTAGCATTACTTTTCTTTTAAATATGGCATGAGGAAGCCGCAGATTAAGAAAACATGAGTTTTTTTTTTTTTTTTTGGTGGTTCAATAAGAGGGGGAAAATACTAAAATAGAATAGAGTTTAATAATTTATTGTAATAAATAAGAGAGAACACTAAAACATGCTATATTAAATTATTAATTAAGTAAGATAGTATTTTTTGAACCATTAGATTGCTTAGAGATCTATAGTGGATAAAATCTGTAACTTTTATAATATTACACCAGGTGTACCTTCACTAACTTGAACCCATCTCTCTCTCTCTCTCTCTCTCTCTCTATATATATATATATATATATTTTTTTTTTTATATTCTTGGTTGTGTATTATTAATTTTTTTTCTTTCGTTGGACCTTGTTTCCACTGTTGCAAAAGTAACTAAATTTGTGCAAGAATACCAAATTTATAATAAATTTTTCTCATATAAATTTTAGAAAAATGACATCAAAATTTCATTATACTTAATAAAATAACTGAAATAATTAATAAAAAATATATTTATTTATCATATTAGTAATCTTTTAAATTACATAGAATAAATACTATAATGTTGGTTATATACTATCACAAAAAGATGTTAAGAAATCTAAAGGGTTATGACTAATTTTAGTGAATTCAAAAATATTTAATTTGTATGACTTTTGTGTCAATTGTTGTCAACATTACTAAACATTCTAAATCAATTAATATTATTATAAATAAAAAATATTTTCTCATATAAGGAAGAATTTCATATCTTTAATCAATTATTATAATTATAATAAAAATATTTTCTTATATAATATATATATAAATAATCATTTAAATTCCTCTAATATAAATAATTGATGTCTAATTATATATAATTAATATATGCATTTACTTCATTAGTTAATTCAATGAACAAATACTATGATATGTAAATGCAAATTTTATTGAGGTATAAGCCTAAATAAAGAAAATCTCCACACCCCCACTTGTAAATTGTACAATGAATTATTTAAAAATAAATTAAAAAAATACAATCTTCTGCACATACTATTATTAAAAGTACAATAATATTTGTGCTTTAAGCCTTAAGCAATCACCACACTAGATTTACATGAAAAGCTTGAAAATACGAATTGAAAAAAAATTCCAAATTTATAAAATTAAAATAATAATAAAATTGAAAGAAAATATAAGACCGTATTATTCCTTTTTTTTTTTTTTTTTGATAAGAAAGTATTATTCCTAAATCCTAATTAGATCTTCATTTACATTGGTATTTCAATAACCCCAAATATTATCCACAAATTCACTTTTTCTTTTTTGGATAGCCCTAAATTCACTATACTTAAAAGAACCACCTTTTTATCTATACTACTATTTAAGGAGTTTCTTTTGTTTGGAATCCTCATTTTTTTTTTTGTTAAAAAATGTTCCTCCACCTCTATGTTTAAGTAAAGATAAAATTAAAAGACAATCAGGTAAAAATACAACTCTAACTCCCACTAAAACATTGCCTAAAAAATAGGGTCACTCTCCTATTGATTTTCAAATTGCTTCATCAACTTATAAATTAGATTCTCAAAATAAAAATTATATATAAAAAATTAAATCATAGGTTTTTTTTTTTATATAAAAAAAGCCTCATTGCACGCACGAAGCACATGTGATGAGGCTAGTTATCTTTACTTCTCCGATTCATTTCCAATTATTTCAGTTTATTTTATTTGTGAAATTCATCTATGCCCATCCATGTCAATATTTGTAAAACTTGAGCCAGTAGCTCTTAGGTTCTAACCTCTTCATATAGTGCAAAACTAATTTTAATTAGCTAAAATAATAACTTATGATTAATACAATGTCAATTATACATGAGCTGGTGATAAAGTTATAATTTAACGCTCAGTTTGTTTTGAAATAAATTATTTTCAAATGTAAAATACTTTATATGTAAAAAAATTTTAGCAAAATATTTTCAAATGTTTGGTATGACAAGTAAAATTTTTAAAGCAAACCACCAAAATCGAGGGCTCAACATTGAAGTCGCTAGTATTCTTTTACTTCGTTGGAGAAAACGAATTTTATACTTACAACTTTTTTTTATGGGTAAAAAATTTTATACTCACAATCTAATCGAAATTCAAATGAAAGCATTGTCACAAACAGTGTAAATTTTTTTTTTTTTTTTCGATATCACAATTTCTCAAATTCCATAATGACTCACCACTACAAGAAAAATGGCCTATTGTTGCGCTCCAAAAGCGCCGCTAAAACCAATAAAAGCGCCGCTAAAGGCACTTCTGACCTTTAGCAGTGGCTGCTATTGCAGCGCTACAAAGCGCCATAGCTTAAATGCCGCAGTAATAAGAAGCGTCGCTATATAGGTACCTTTTAGAGGCAGATTTGGCTTATTGCGGCGGGCTTTCCAACAACTAGTGGTTAAAAAAACACAAACCCATGAACAAGCAACACAAAACTAGAAAAACAATAAGCAATATTGGGGTTTTAGGGGAGAGAAATTATGAACGGCGCCACCAACAGCAACGTCGGAGGTGACACGAGCCAAGCAGCAACGCCGGTGGAAGATCGATCGCTGATTTTGAGAGTGACAAGAGATTTTGAGAGAGAGAGAGGTTTTTTTTTTAGAGGGAGATAAACAGATGAGAAAAATGAAAAGGCAAACAGGCGCTAAAGTGATAAGTTTACATGAGGGAAAGGAAAAAAAAATAGAGGGAAAAAATTAGACTAAAAATGGGCAATTAAAAGGTCTATTGCGGCAGTCACTTAAACCGCTACTATAATTGAGAAAACATGTTGCAAGAAGACATAAATTGTGGCGGTTCAATATACCGCTGCTATAACTACGGAAAATGCTGCTAAAACACATATATTACGGCGGTTTTTTATACTAACGTTGTAGAGCACCACAAAAGACTATATCTATTGTGGCAGCTAATGGTACGTCGTAATATATCTCATGTACATGGACGGTTCAAAAAAGCACCACAATATGTGACATATAGCGGCAGTTTTTGAAATCGCCGCAAAAAACCCACTGCAATAGCCCCTTTTTCTTGTAGTGACTACAAACAATTCTAATGATATTTTGAGAATATGATCTAAAATGAATAAATAAAAACTTAGTTTGAAAATTAAACATACTGTTAAAGGCGATCCAAGAGAATGCAATAACACATGTTTGGATGACTGTTTTTTCTTGCCTAGTGAATTGCATGAGGTGACCAACACTTATCAATCAAGGCCATATACCTTTTCACAAAGGCAAATCCCAATGAACTGACTGTAAATTTAAGGGATTGTATGACACCAGTCACTAGTGGACTGGTTAGGTCAAACTTGCACACAATGAAGATGAATACAATAATGCTCAAAACAAAACTAATCACTATTTCTCAATGCACCCATTGAAGAAGGCCTCATATTTTATCCTTCATGTAAGTCGTCAAATATCTATTGTTTTTTGTTTTTTGTTTTTTGTTTTTTTTTTGTTTTTTTTTGAGAATTATAGTTATTTGTTTTTATCTCTACTAAATTTAACCCAATTTTATTTGGATAAAATTTTATTGCTTTTCATTTAAAATTTATTAGGTTTCTCGTGGGTTATAGTTGCATGCTTAGCCTAACTAAACCAACTAAATTTAATAATTTTTTAAAAGGAATTTAACCATTTTTAATTTGACTAAAACTTTATTTCTATTCAAACTTATTAAGTTTATCGTAGATAGTAGTTGCATAACATAAGCTACTTAGCCTAAACCATAATATATATATATATATATATATTTATATATATATATATATATATTTTGATGTGCCCAAACCATAAACTATATTATAAAAAATGGCTAATAAATAACTATAAAAAAAAAAATTGTAACAGTAATGTTTGAGTACGTAGTAATGTCATGTAACAAAAACCTGAAAAGAATAATTTAATAAAAAAATTGGGAAAAGTTAACTGATGTTTTAAGAGTATTAGTTTAAGAAATATTATTAGATTTTTTTATGGAAAATAATAAAGTGATTGATTTTTTTAATAGTTTTTTATATTTCTATTAAAGTAGTATTAAAACTTTTCTAAAATAATCCATTAACAAATTTCCTAAGGGCACTTTTAATCAAACCTTAAAAAAATTGATCTAAGTGTTAAAAAATATTGTTAGTATAAAGTTGTAATAAATATGGCAATTAGGTAATATATAGCATAGCAATTAAGCTTTTGTTTCTATTTACAAAATTAATGCAATTTGGTGCAACTACATGGCAATTAAACACAGCATCAACTTGGCATAACCATGACTACTAAGTACAACTTTATAATATACTAGTCGCTGACCCGTGCGATGCACGGAAAAGCTATTGACTCTAACAAAAAATGAAGAAATATTTAACTTCCATACTTTTCCATAGTTTAGAAGTGTTGTCTAACATTAAACGTTATTGAGTTGCAAGTGTATAGTTACTGAAACCTACCAAGTAATTTAAAATTCTTAAATTAATAAAGCAAAACTCTCAATAGCTATACACACACACACACACACACACACACACAAAACTAATATAAACTGCAAATATATAAACAAAGACCGTGATATGAGGAAGACACACCAAGTTTCAAATTTGAGTAGCAATATGACTTTCTCGTAGTAATAATGTGAGAGATCATAAAACTTTAGGTGCTCTCAAAAAAGAGATTTGGTGCTTTGAAGGACGCCTCTCTTTTTGGGTAAGTGGTGTGGACTCACCACTTATTTTTTTTTATACAAAAAAATAAGAAAAAAAAAACTAAATACAAAATACATATTTAGAATACTTTGAATGTCATTGATTGAATAAAGAATAGTACAATTTTGGTAAATAAAACCTTACAAGGCTTTGGGTCCTAGTTACAATCTATGCAGAAGAATACAAAGCTTTGATCCTAGTTACAATCTACCAAAATTAAAGAAAAAAACAAGACACTAATCTACCTATCCAAAAATCCTAAGCTCGGGTGATATGCCAAGAATGTATTGATCCCTTGTGATGAATTAACAAATTAATTAGCCAAGTTACTTAATTAATTCAATTAGTATGCAATACGCGTGGTAGCACAAACAAATTACCAAATAACTAAATGCAACGGAAATTAAATTGACACGGTGATTTGTTTACGAATGGGGAAAACCTACACGGCAAAAACCCCACCGGGTGATTTTAAGGTCACCACTCCCGAAAATTCACTATTATCACAACAAGCGGTTACAAGTAAAGGAATCCTAGTACCTTATACTAACTTACAGTTGAACCCTTACCCCAATACCCAATTGGACTTCTTCTGTAGTGACAATCTCTCCTTGTAATGCACGGCTCCTAGTATGTGACTAACCAATTCGATGTGCGGATCCCAGTACGCAGCTTACTCACCAATTTGAGAAAGATGTTGGCTACAAAGTTCTTCAGTTCATCACACGATGAAGACCACGAAACTCCTTGGTTACAAAACCCTACAGTGTACAAACACAGCAGCTTCTTCAAGAGAGAGATGAACTAGGGCAAATTCTGTCTCCGATCACAATTTGCATGAACACAACTTTGCTTCACACTCGCACAACATTTGACGGCCCTTAAAACAATCCTTATATATGTTTAGAGTTATGAGAAAAGAAAGCCCAAACATGTATTCACAGATTGAAATGAAATCAGTTCTGAAAAACTAATTTTCATAAATCTCGATAGATAGCTTATTTGTCGAGCTAGCTATCAAGTATCGGGCTTTAGCAGCTTTTTAAATCTCGATAGATACTAGCCGTCGAGCTTTAAAATCCAGCACTTCTTTACTTGATTCTTGGACAGACTTGCATGGCTTTAACACTTGAACTTGAAACCTTGTTTCTTGAAGCATTAAACACATCCTAGATCTACCCAATTACAAGTAAAGTGTGTTTTGTCAAAGGATTAGCCAATTCAATATTGACATATGTTCCTAACATTAAATCACATATGTCTCAACACGGGGGCTAGGTTACGGAATGGGAAGGTGTTAGGCACCCATTCTGCCTCTAATTCCACTTGATGCCCAAGATGTGTGGTCTCTCAATCAGTTATATGGGTATGTTCAAGAAAGAATGAAAGAGTGTCCAACACTCACATACATACCATTTCATGAACTTACAAAATTCTGTATGTTTCTCTCCTTATAACTGATTATCTAATTGGGCTAGCCTTTTGGGCCATTTCAATTGGGTTGTAGGATGTGGCTTGGAGTGGGACCAAAAGGGAATAAATAAGACACTAGCTCCAATGGGCATTGGGATTTTCTGTCAACTCTTGACAAGTCCAAAGTTACCATTAATTATATTTAATACTACTATATAAATATAATTGCACTCTAGGCCTTATTAATAAATTATATCCCAAGACTTTATTGTACATGCAACCCCTTCATAAAATATTCGTAGTAACACAAAGTCATGAATGCAGACTGCCACTTTGTAGAATACTACATCTTAATCCTTGAGTACCTGGTTTAATCCTTTAAGTTATTCATTATATATTTATGAAATCCAATTTCATAAATATATATTTTAGTAACTATTTACTAAAGTAGTTAGACCTAACATTCTGAATAACAAACCCATTAAACTTATCTCAAGCGAATATTTTGTATCTCCGTTAAGAGACTATGAATTCCATCTTGAGAATATATGTTCCATCAACACTAAATATGGCTGCCCAACATACTGAGGTTTTAACCGTTACTTTAGATCTCACTCCTGATATATCAAAGCAACCTACATTTCATGATCAGGTCCATTATTCTCTCAGGATTAGGAGTTCATGTGAATAGAAGTCGTGAGATTTATTATTCATTTGATAGTCGTTAGGAAAATAATAAATTTCACAGCGGTCCAGTTCAATATGTCTTAACTCTTAAAAACATATTAACATATCAACTAGAGTTCTCCACTTCCATGATCAAGACAAATCATCTTAGTTGATATGTTATAGTCTTCGCAGATGAAATGCCCAATTTCATCACCAACTACGAACTACAATTCTGAGTTTACAAAAAACTTGTGATTTATATCTTCTGTGACTTTTCACATAAATCACATACTATGCATCTCATGAACTATATGATAATGTCCGAATATTCATGTTACTATTATTTTAGATAATAATAAAACATCTTAATTAAACACAATATTAAATCATACATAATGTCATACATAATATCATACATAGCATCATACAATAGGATTTATGGGCACTAATCCCAACACATATGTGATTCACTGTTAGGAACATATGTCACTATTTTATGTAACTGGTTAATCCTTTGACAAAACGCACTTTACTTGTAATTGGGTAGATCTAGGATGTGTTTAATGCTTCAAGAAAAAAGGTTTCAAGTTCAAGTGTTAAAGTCATGCGAGTCTGTCCAAGAATCAAGTGTGAAAAGTGTTGTTCATTAAAGCTCGACAGCTAGCATCTATCGAGACTTAGAGCTGTCTAAATCCTGTGGCTCGACAGCAGCTCGACAGATAAGGTATCTGTCGAGGTTTATGAAACTCAAATTTTCGAGTCTGTTTTTCATCCAATCCATGATTATATGTTTGGGCTTTCTTTTCTCACAACCCTAGACATATATAAGGATTATTTTAAGGGCCGTCAAAGGTGACACAAGTTGCACAATTGCTGAGCAAAGTTTTGTTCAAGCAAATTGTGACCGGAGACAGAATTTGCCATAGTTCATCTTTCTTGTGAAGAAGTTGCTGTGTTTGTACACCGTAGGGTTTTGTGACCAAGGAGCTTCTTGATCTTCATCATGTGATGAACTGAAGAACTTTGCAGCCAACAACCTTCTCTAGTTGGTGATTGAAGTCACGTACTGGGATCCACGCAATTTGTTAGTCACGTACTGGGAGCCATGCATTGAAAAGGAGAGATTGTCACTACAGAACAAGTCCAATTGGGTATTGGGGTAAGGGTTCAACTGTAGGTTGGTAGAAGGTACTAGGATTCCTTTACTTGTAACTGCTTGTTGTGATAATAGTGAATTCTCGGGAGTGGTGACCTTAAAATCACCCGGTGGGGTTTTTGCCGTGTAGGTTTTCCTCGTAAACAAATCACCGTGTTAATTTATTTTCCGCTGCATACTTAGTTTAGTTGGTGATTTGTTTGTGCTACCACGTGTTTGCATGTTAATTTGATTAATTAACAAACTTGGCTAATTAATCAATTAATTCATCACAAGGGGTCAATACGTTCTTGGCCTATCATTCATGGCCTTGGCTTTAGCTTCCTTCAGACTTTTTCTGACAGTAGCAAGCTGTTTTGTAATGTTACCGAATGAGGTTCTACTCCAAAGCTTCAAACCCACCTGACACCTCTCCAAATTGGTCTATACCGTAACCATTGGAGACTCACAGACTTGTATCGATCTCCAAACCTCCTCCACAGTCTTATGGCAGTCTTCATCTTGCAACCAAACTTGTTCAAATTGCCAAGGTTTATGATGCCGAATAGGAATACCCAAGGGATGAATACTAATTGGCTTATGATCAGAACACCCACACTCTAAATGAGAAACTTTTGACGCCAAAAATAAAGCCACCTAATCACCATTCGTAATAGCTCTATCAAGTCTTAACCACACCGTATCACCACCCTTAACAATCTTGTGCCAAGTGAATTTATTACCAACAAAACCAAGATCCCTGAACCCACATTCATTGATCACATCTCTGAATTCTATCTGAGCTATTGGACGAGGCCTCCCACCCAACTTCTCATGAGACTTAAGAATCTCGTTAAAATCCCCTACACATAACCAAGGAAAAATAAATTGGGAATTCAAACTTCGAAGGAGATTCCATGAAATATAATGATTTGATGTTTCAGGAGCACCATAAAACCCAGTGAACTGCCAAGTATTATCCCTACCTTTATTGATATTGGCATCCACATGATTGAGAGAAGAAGATACCACCCGAAGTTGAATATCCACCCTCCATAAGAGCACCAGACCACCCCCCCCCCCTGATTTACCTTGGAGACAACATGCATATTCCCAAAATTCAAATTATTCAAAAAACCTTTTAGCCTTGCTTCAACCAGCAATGTTTCGGCTACAAACACAACTGCAGGATCTTGTGCTCGAATCAAATCACCGAGCTCTTGAACTGTCTAGGTGTTCCCAAGCCCCCAACAATTCCAACAGAGAAGACTCATGGCTCTTGGCGGGGCTGGACACCAGCCTCTGCCATTAACAAATCACCACCCATGTCTTTTTGAGAAAGCACTCTACGTTTCCTTAGTAACCGGTTAAGAGCATTCGCCTCACTAGTTCGTTTTACCGGAGCCCCGCCAGTATCAGTAGAGATGACATAGTCAGAATCCACTCTCACAAGCCTTTTCCGTCTTGCAAAGACCACTTTACCACCCACAAAAAGAGAACCTGAGTCAGAAACATCACCAGAAAAAACTAGAGAGGGATTAGGTATGGAAAGAAAATTAATTTGGGTGTCACATGGTTTAGTAATAGGAGCCAAATCACTCCTAAAGTCCTGTCCGAAAGGAACAGCCACAGCAAGCCCATCACTTGTAGAGACATCACCATCATTTGTGTCAAAGCAAGAAAGACCACAATCAAGCTCAAGGATTTGATTTTCAAGAAACTCCCCCTGTGCAACCGGAGACAAAGAAGTTAAACTAGGAATCTGTGCTGAAGCTAAAACACCTTTATTAGGGGTTGACTCACCACCCTCCCCCAGCTGAGATTTATCTTTGTCCAGTAAGCCCGAAGGAGACTTCATGATCTCCCTATTGCCCGAAACGTCCTGGGGTTGCACTTGGGTTTCTGCCGGAGGGGCAGAATTAACAGGCATGCAAACCGGAGCAGTACTCACATCCTTTGCTCGGGAGACCCCAACCAAATTCTTCTTTCTGACCTCGTAAAACCTAGGGACTACCACCATTGATCGCTTGGTATTTAGAGTAAAGGGAGCCCTCAACCACGGACCATACTCTTGATCACCAGACTTTAAGGTACCATCACTGCTGATCCATACTTCATAATCCCTATCACTACGAGTTAAGCACCCACACCAGTAACAAATATTCAGCAATCTTTCATACTTAAAAAATTAACCCATACGTCACTCCCATCCTTCAAAGATAAAACCCTTCCACGACAAAGCAGAAGAGATATATCAATTGATACTCTTACGCACATAAAATTACCTCTTTCCATCTCATCAGTAGAGGTTGTGCGATCAACAACTCCAACCACGGCACAAATCTCCTCCGCAACCACTCTATTCATATAGCAGAACGAGATGTCATGGATTTGAACCCAAATTGCAGTCCTTGTAAAACTCAAATCACAAACTGGCGAATTGTTCTCAAACCTCTACAAAACCACTAAGTGCTTATCAAAGCTCCAAGGTTCACTCGAAAAAATCTTCTCAACTTCCTTCTTATTATCAAAGACAAACAAGAGGATATGATCACCCATGTTTCTAACTTTAAACCCATTCACTACTCTCCATAATGAACTAAAGGTCCTAATAACAACATCAATATTCAGGGCTCTGTTTGTTAAAAACTTGGCTGCAATAATGAATTCCATCGAGCTTTGTTCCTTATTCAGGCTTATCTTTCCCCCTCCCTATCATTCAGCGAAAGATTACTACAGTGTTTCATGAGAGAATCCATGGCTCTGCAAAAAACTCACAACTTCAAAACAAAATAGCAAAACTGCCCAACAACACGCAAACCAACCTTTCTTCCGTACAAAACACAACTAAGAATACTAAAAAAACCTAACAAACCACACGACCTAAAGGTAACCAAGTTACCCTAGGAACGGCAATCCTATCAGAGAAGGAACAAAATTCTATCGCCTACGACAGGTTTGGAAGCCCAAACCACCCTAACGCAGAGAAACCCTTCTTATATCACATCTAATCTTACAAGAAACAAAACCATTTACATTCTCGCTAACCTTTACGATGCATGCAAAAGTTTGACAACAAATTATATGTGTGTGTATTTCAATCAATACATATTAATAAATACAAAGTTAAATTAGAGATTTCATAGAAAAGAATGGAAATAATTTAGTTAGAATTTGCTTAGTGAAGATCAAACCTAATTTAATGATGTTAATTATTGGTTTGCTTTGATAAAATTTATGGGGAATTCTAAATAATATGTGGTTTATATATATATATATATATATATATATATATAAGGTTCAAGTTACACCTGGTGTAACTTTAAGGAATGTTACACCACTTTATATTTTTTAATTGAATGTGAATTTTGACAAATCTACCATTAAATTACATTATCGTCATATATTCTCCATGCTTGTAAAATTTGAAGGTGATCAAATATTAATAGCCATGTCAACAATCAATTATTTAAATTCAAGTTTTTGTAGTTTAAAATAATGCATAAAAGATGAGTTTATGAATTGAATGGTAAATAGAATCCAGTTGATATGACAATTGGCATGGATGTTAAGAACATATAGAACATATAATTCAACGGTAAGAATTTCAAAATATGAATTCTATAACAAGCTATTGGGTAGTGTAACATTACTTAAAGTTACACCGGGTGTAACTTTAACCCAACCCATATATATTGAATAATATTTTACATATTCTATACAAAATTCTAATACGAAGTCCAGCTTGGCAAATCTTGAAGGTATAATAGAACATCCCTCGAGTCCTCAGCTCTTTAGAACTTAGTGCTGTAGATCTGGTGCCCATTCATGACGCCGACTTGGTGTACATGTGTTGTAGAAGCTGTAAAGTCCATATTTTTAGGTTGAAAATCATGAACAAATTGTAACATTTAGAACTTAGTTTGTCTAGTTGTTTAGTTTAGAAATATTCAATTAAACAAGACAAATGAAGTTCAACACAGATGAAGACTCAAAGAAATCAGAAAAGGATGTGCAAATAAGTTTTAATTATCCCGATCGATCGAGATGCACATCCCGACCGATTGAGATTCGGGCCGGATTTCAGATCTTGCTTTTATCTCAGCCATTGGATATAGGGTTTTGATGGATTTTAAGTAGATATAAATACAAACCCTAGAGCATATTTTTAACAATTAAAAAAGGGGGGAGTGTTCTATACACAGATTTGGAGATTTTACATACCCTTTTGGAGTTACAACTGGAAACCTTATGCAAACAATAGATTCAGTTATAAAGCAAAGCTGTTGCATTCAGTCAACCATTGTTGCTGATCTAAAACTTTAAGTGGAGATCTCAAAGTCACAAACTGGACTGTTTGTGTGCAATAGTTTCACAATAGAAGAGCTTGTGGATTCAGAGCTACGTGTGGTCACGCAAGTAAGTACTACATGAGGTAGCAGTAGATTTAGGGTTAAGTCTATTGTATAAACTTCGATTCTATTAGTGAAATGTTGCCTTAAGGATTATTTAGGTTAAATTCTTCCCAGGTTTTTTACTTTAAAACCACAGTTTTAAAAGTTTTTATGGGTCATCACTCTTGGTGTTCATGTGATCTATGCTTGTTTGATGTCTAATAGATTCAGATCTATTGCATAATTAATCTAATTAATTATTTGGCTAAGATTTAATAAAATTTAAGACAACTGGGGTCTAAAACCCTAACAAATGGTATCAGAGTAGGTACACTCTAATAGGACTATTTGTTTGGAATGTGATATTTGACCCCTGCTATCATGGAAATTGCTAATTGTCTTGATGTGCATGATCTTATTGATTCAGGTAATTTTGATGACCTTCAAGAAGCATATAATAAGCTTTTTAAAGAGTTTATAAAACATGCCAAAAAATCTATAAGATTTCAAGCTAAACTTGAGGAATCCAACAAGTTAGTTGAAAAATATAAGGAAATTCTAAAAAGTCCTTAAATAAATTGAATAAAATTGAGCATGTCAAAGAGGATGAAGAAAGTAAATCTTGAAGAGATTAACAAGTTGGTACATGAGGTTAAGGTCAAAGGCTTAGAAGAAGATCTTGTTGGGAAATTTAGACCCCGGTTGATATAATTAACAAGTTTTAAACTCAAGTTATTAATTTGATTTATTATGAATAAACCTTATTAAAACAAACAAACATCAATATCATGCAGCGGAAAAATAAATAAGACAAGATATGATGACCCAGGAAAACCAATGAAACAAACTAGTTTCACAGTAAAAAAATCTGGAGGAAACCTTCCCGAAAAGCAATCTACTATAGTAAAGAGAAGTTTCAGATCTAGTATAAAACCTTTGTCCCTAGACTCTACAATCACCGTAGATGAACTTACAGCAAAAACCTTCTAACGCTTCAGAACCTCTGAACTCTTTAATATATGAACGCCACCCTTTTTGCACGGATCCCAGTACATGACTAACCAATGATGCACGGCTCCCAGTACGTGACTAACACACCAACTTAAGAAGATTGTTGGCTGCAAAATTCTTCACTTCATCAACAATGAAGATTAAGAAGCACTTGGTTACAAAACCCTAAAGCACAAAAACGCAGTAGCTTCTTTCAAAGAGAATAAGGCTTCAGTCACCTTTTGCATGTGTTCTCCTTGTATTCTCTTATGTGATGGCCTCTAAAATAAGCCTTATATATGTCTAGGGTTGTGAGAAAAGAAATCCTACACAAATACATAAGCATGGGCCAAAAATCAAATCTGGAAATTTGAATTCCGTAATTCTCGATAGATACCTCGATAGATAGTATCTGTCAAGCCTCATTAAACCTCGATAGATAGCTATCTGTCGAGCGGCTGTCGAGATTTAATGAATCAGCATTTCTTTACTTATTTCTTGGACAGATTTGCATGGCTTCAATATTATACTTGAATTCTTGTTCTTTGAAGTATTAAACACATCCTAGATTTACCCAAATACAAGTAAAGTGCGTTTTGTCAAAGAATTAGCCAATTACATAAAATAGTGACATATGTTCCTAACAAGTGAAAACGCATATGTCCTAACAGATCTAGTTGAGTCTAAAGCTAAACTAGAAAATGTGTCTTGTCTTAAGCCTGTTGTTGAAATTAAATCTGAATTTGCTCCCATTAAGCCTAATGATGTTAAAGTGTATGTTCCTCCTTTTAAGAGGAATTATAATGAAGAAAATGCTAATTTTTCTAAAATGGGACCACTTCCCGAGCCCTCAAATGATATTGGTTCTTCTTGGGTATAGGTTCCTCATTTTGTTCCTATAATAATAATAGTAATTTTTTTATATTGTGTTTAAAAGTTTTTTTTTTTTTTTTTTTTTTTTTTTTTTTTTTTTTGAGAAACAAACACTCAAACACAAGAGAGAGAAAATTTGTATATAATATTTTGTGAAATTGTAGTATTCCTAATATATCTCTATATCCAATAGGTTTTAACCGTGAATCATTTTAAATTTTTTTTTTACAATTCATAAATTTATTGTTAATATTATTATTTGTTAATGCATTATTAGATTGTACTTTAAACATCATTATAGGTATCATTGTATTTCTTTGCTATTAATTATTTTTAAAAATTAATTTTAGATATTTTATGAATAATTTTGATGGTTGTTACATATTCTTAAACCTAAAGATACATAAATTATTCCTTAAGAAAAATATACCTAAAAATAAATATTAATTAATTATAGTGTCTTCCCTATGTTCAGTCTAGGGAGGTTAATACTGTACTGGTACCAGTTGAACTGGGGAAATATACCATACTCGCCATTAAACCAATATCGATACTCCTTTAAAATGTATCAGAAAAAATTCCAGGTTGTATTAGCTTGTACTGACAATGTTGGGCATATTTTGGGCGGTGTTTTGGTCGGTGCAAGAAAAAATTTAAAAATTATTAAATTTTGAATTTTTTTATTAAAAAATGCTATTTAAGCTAATATATTGGTTAATATACTTAGGCTAGTGTTAAGCTTATAAACTATGTGGATTTTAAATTTTTATGTTGATAAAATAAAAAATAAATAAATTCATACTTACATAAATAAATACAAACACACACACACACACACACACACACACATATAGAAATATATAAATAGCGGTAATCTTGAAACGGTACACTGATATCAATCGATACCTAAATATTTTATTCCCCCTTGGTTCTGTCTTAATTTATAAGAATTTCCTTGTTGTCATACTCATAACCCGTGTTATTTTGTGTTTGTGCATTTTATTAATTAGGTTAGATTCACTTACATTTTCTTTTGTTGGTTTAGAACTTTACAATGGTTCCCATTTATTTAAATTAGTTGGCATTTTTTAAATGCCACGTAAGCATTTAAATTAAAAAAATTTAATTCCTCAAATTTAATTTTAATTAAAAAATTTACTCTTTTTCAAACAAAATTTTACTTTCTTTTAATTAAAATGATTTTTTTATTCCAATCTTTATGATTCATATTCTTAGCAAATTAATCCTTATTTTCTTATAATTTTATTGTCTTTTTTGTACTTTCTTTATAACCAAACACATCAAAACAAAATAAATTAATTAAAAATATTTCTTGTTTTTTATTTATTTTTTATTTGTTTCATTATTTTTTCAGAAGAACATATTCATGTTCTTTGTGTTCTTCCCTAGTGTTTTTCCTCATAATCAATCTCCAACAAAGAACTAAACCCCAAACCCAGATCTCAACCAAACCCCAAACCCATATCTCCAGCAAAGCAAACCTTAGCCTTTAAACCCATAAATTTTCTTGGCTAACAAACACAGAAATACCCACAGGAAAAACAAACAAAAACCCCCAAATCACCACCACTGAATCAAAGAACATGAATATCAAATCCAAGCAAAAGAATAGAAACCCAGCAACCAACAAAGCACCACCACCAAATCAAATCTTCCAAAATTTCTAAGCATCCAGCAAAGCCTTAACATCTAATCTACAAAAATCCTAAGCTAAAAACTTCCAAATCAACCTTAAAGAGAGGAAAAGGGAGACGGTGAGGTAGAAAGAGGTGTGAGAACCACTAATCTGGGCTTCACAACCACTGATCTGGGCTCCAATACCGAATCGGTGACTGGGATTTCGTACAACGGAGTCATAACTACACAGAAACAAAACTACCGAATTGACGACTATGGTGAGTTACCATCAGATTTAACGACGGCGAAGACCTCATCTTTGAGGTGGACCTTCTCGATGGGTTCAATGGGTCGATGGGTTTTCTTTCTTTGACGGCAACGGCGACCTCATCACTAAGTCTTGAACGAGTTTGACGGCGGCGGAGATGAGATTTTGAGATTAGAGAGAGAGAGAGAGAATTAGAGACAAAGAAAGTGTAGAGATGTTTTAAAATCTGATGACTGATGAGGTTAAAGAAAAAGAAAAAGAATTAAAAAGATAATGATTTTTTTTTTTTTTAGAAATTATTTTAATTAAATTAAATTAAAGGTTTTTTTTTAATTAAATTTCTTTTTTTAATAAATTTTTTGATGTGGTTTTTTTTTTTTTTTTTTTTTTTTTTTTTTTTTTTTTAATAAATTAAAATGCTGATGTGGCATTTAAAGAATACCAAATAATTTTTTTTAATAGCCACATAAGTGCCATGTTAGCATGCAGGGCACTCCGTCTGCCACGTAGAAGGTTTCCGTTAGTAGGTTGACGACAGAGATCAAAATAAAATCAATTTTCTTTTTATAGGGACTACATTAGTAGCAAAATAAATTTAAGAACCAAAATGAGAATTGACCCAAAATGTAGGGACAAAAAATGTATTTTCACCTCTAAAAAAACCACCCAAGCACGGCAGAACCCATACACGCAGTCACCAAAAAAGCTTCTAGAGTGTTGCCAGACAATACAATGCCGCCGGAGCCGCCGTTTTTGAGGTCAAATTTAGTGATACCCAAAATCCATCAAGCCTAAATACAGATGATGATTTGGCGTGGAGTCTCGGTGGTGCTAGAGCATTTTTTTAGATTTTTTTTTTAGTTTTTTGGTAAATGAAAATGAAGAAGAAGAGGTTGAAGTTATGGGAGACTATAAGTATTTAGTGGTAGTGGAAGAAGTTGGATTTTTTTTGGTTATGTATAGAAGTTTGCATATTTGGTAGATCTGAGAGCAAAGTCTAAGCTAACAAACAAAGAGAGCAAATGCCAAAGAGGAGAGTAGTAGTGGGAATCGAGCAGGGGTGGGGTGGTTTTCCTTTTACTTTGGATCGGATCTCAGGTGACTCAAAGAAAACGTATTAGATTAGATTTTTTTGTTTGTTTGTTTTGTTTTGGTTTTACACTTTTACTTCTATTTTGGTTTTAAGCCATAAGAGCTTTTGGATTTTTTTTTTCACATGGGCAAAACCATCATTTGAATCTGGGCTTGATGGGTTTTGGTTTTGCGAAATTGGACAACAAAATCAGCAGCTTTGGAAGCTTTTATACAGTTAGTCAACACTACAGAAGCGTCTCCGACGGCAGCGTGGGTGGGTTTTATGATTTTATGAAATTGGGTTTTAAGGAGTGATTGTGTGTACTAGGTGTATTTGATTGTTCTGTAAAATGCTGATGTGGCATAATGCTATTGGAGGGTGTAAAATGGTGGCTTTACACCAAGTCCAAACCAAATTTGCACTCAAAAACTTTTTTTAAAAGTATAATAAAAAACATTTAAGAATATTCTCAAAAAAAAAAAAAAAAAAAAAAAAAACATTTAAGAAAAAAGATAGTAGTTGTTGGCTGTAAAACTCATTGGTTTCTACGCAAAGCAAAAATGCAGAAAGAAAGAAACAGTGGCAAAGAAAGAGGGAGGAAGAAGAAGAAATAGCGATGCAAAGATGGTGAGTTCAATTCCAATAGCATCTCACCGATGGTGAACCTAGTGGCTGAAGCTTCAACAATTGTGAAAAGAGGTATTCTAACTTGTAAGTAGCAAATTTTTTTTTAAAAGAATCCACACAATTTTGTACCAATCCAAAATGAAGATACCCTTGAAATGAGCCGATGCACCCTGGTATTTAGGGGGGTATCTAGAGAGATATGAATCAACTTTGTTTCTGTACTGGTCCAAGCATCTATAATGTTTAGAATTCTATTTTGTATGTATTGGCAAACAGAGAACAAAACATGTCTAGTTTATGAGTCAGGCATTGCTCAAAGATGTGTGTTTCAAGCTTCAAGTTTGAGCTAATTGCAAAAAAGAGAGTTGAGAATCTACCAAGCTCGATTGATCGAAAATTAGATTCGACCGATCGAAAATCGCACAAATTAGATTATGCAGAATTTTAAAACAAGGCCCAAGCTCGCGAAAACGTTTAGAGTTTCAATCCAACTTTTCCACATATAAAAGGGAAACCCTAGCTACGTTTTGGTGACCTTTGGAAGACTCGTGAGTTAATCCTTGTGAGATCTGAGAGGTGTTGTACTTTCTAACTACACAAGCATCTACTGGAGCAAGATCTACAATCAAGCATTGGTAGAACCTAGTTGCTGCTACAAAGATCAACAACTGAAGTTGGTCTGAAACATTTGAGTTGGATTTCAAAGTCACAAGCATGGGTGCTTGTGTTGCAATAAGTTTAAGAAGAGAAAAAGTCCATGGATTCGGAGCTTGCACGTGGTCGTGTCAGTAAGTTACTATTTGAGGTAGCAATAGATTTAGGATTAAATCTAATTGTAAAAACTTCGATTCTTTTATAGTGGATTTGCTTTACCTTGAGGATTACTATGTCAAATCCTCCCATGGTTTTTATCTTGAGACGGTTCGTTTCATTGGTTTTCTTGGGTCATCATATCGTTGTGTTCTTTGTTTTACACTGCTGTGCATGATATGATTTATTTTGTTTAACCTAGATCTAAATAAGTAACCTGTTAAACAATCTGCTTTAAGGGGTCTAAACAAACAAACAAGTGGTATCAGAGCAGGTTGGCTCTTGTTTTTAGGTTTTTATACCTAGAGTTGATCCTTGATCCCTGTTGTCATGGAACACGGTCACTCTCTTATGATCCCTTCCCACTTTGATGGGAACAACTATGCTTATTGGAAGGTCAAGATGAAAGCCTTCTTGAAATCTCTTGATAAGAGAGTGGCTCTCTATTGAAAACGATTGGGAAAGACCAAGCACTACTATTAGTGAATGGACAATTGCCCAAAAAGAAGCAGCAAACTTTAATAGTAAGGCAATGAATGCAATATTCAATGCTGTTTCTATGGAAGAATTCGAGAGGATCTCTAATCTTGAGGTTGCTCACACTGCATGGAACATCTTGCAAACGGAGCACGAAGGCACTAAGGCAGTAAAAATCAATAAACTGCAATAGTTGACCTCTAGATTTGAAATCATTAGAATGTTTGATGATGAGTCCTTTAATGAATTCTATGCTAAGTTGGAAGATATTGTTAATTCTTCTTTTAACTTGGGTGAAGTTTATGATTAACTTAAAATTGTTAGGAAAATTCTTAGATCATTAACTGAGGACTTTAGACCCAAAGTGACTGCCATAATTGAAAGTAAGGATGTGGACTCCATCCATGTAGATGAACTTGTAAGATCTCTTCAATCCTTTGAGTCTGACTTACCCAAAACTAGCAAATCCAAATCAATGGCATTAAAATCTATTGATGATTGTGGATTTGATGATGAAATCTCATCTACTGAGATTGCTTATCTTGCCAAGAACTTTAGAAACTTTCTGAGAAATAATAATAGAAGGGCAAGAAATAGAAGCAATGCTGACCCTAAGAATTTGAAGAAGAATGATACAACTAAAAATAAAAATTCTAAAAAATCAAAAGAAAAAGTTGTCCAATCTTCTAACAATCCTTTAGGTCAACAATGTTTTGGTTGTCAAGGGTATGGTCATCTCAAGTCAGAATGTCCCACATTCTTGAGATCTAAGGGCAAAGCTATAGGTGTTACCCTAAGTGATGATGAAGTTTCTGATCATGAGTCTGAAAGTGATCAAGAAGGAAACTTCATGGCTTTCCCTGCTACTATTGTAGTAAGTGAAACTGAAATTGTTGATGAGAACCCTTCTGATGGGGAACTCTCTAAGAATGTTGACTTGTAAGAAGCTTATAATAAGTTTTGCAAGATTGCAGCAAAGATGCAATGAGTGTTGATCTAGGGTTGAAAAAGATAAACACTCTTGAACAAGGGAGAAAAATTTGGTGTTGAAACTATTTGATACTAATGAACTCTTAAATTCTGTTAAGATTGAGAACATGTCATTGACTGAAAAAGTTAAAAGTTTGGAACTTGAACTATCAGTTGCTAGATAACAACTTAATGGGACTTCTACTTCTAAACTTGATAACATGCTCAATGTTCAGAAATCTTCACATGATAAAACAGGATTAGGGTTTGTTAAGAGTGTTTCTGACTCTGTCGTACACTCCACTAAGTTTGTTCCTTCTTCATTTGAACCTAAACTAGATATTAGGATGCCAAAAGAAGAAGTTCTTGCTACTAGGAAGATTATGGTAGATCTTAGTGAGTCAAAACCCAAAAATCCCAATCAGACTAAGAGTAAGAAACAACATAAACCTTAGTGGTTTTGTCATTTTTGTGGAGGAGCTAGGCATACACACCCAAATTGTTTCAAGTTGCAAGCCTCTAAGAAAGCAACTAAACAAAAAATGTATGTGCCAAAAGCACATGATCGTATAGCATTTTTTTATGAATTGGTAAAGGCTTTTAACCTTTATGCCAATGTTGGAGTTGAACATCAATATAATTTGTCTAGAAACTCCAACTCTTAGTTTGCATCTAACAGAGTGTGGATGTAAAAGACTCAAATCTCAGTGAGTCTCTTTGACATGGTCCTTGTGCTTTAACTCTCAATCCTTTGTGACCAAAAGCTTTTTTTTTTTTTAGGTTTTGCATTGCATTACATTCATGCAATTTGTAAAGTTGTGATTTACAACTAATTTGTGTTGGCTTTAATTCCGTGCCAAATTTGATTGTAATTTTGTTCAATCTTTTGTACCTTGTATTTTATGTGGGATTTCATTGTAAGGGTTGTGTGTGAGAGAGAGAGTGAAGACTTAAGGCAATTGAAGACCAAAGAAGTTTTTGCAGGTAGCTCGTGAGAAGTCTTCCTGTGAAGTGAAGCATGTGCTCAGCACATGACTGGAATGCGAAGAGTCATGACAGATGGTGACAGCTGGTTTTCGCGAGTGTCTCACGAGTAAGGCCTTCCCTCGAGATACCCGCGAAACATTCTGTTTTGCCAATTTGTCATATCTGATACACTTGGTCTCTACCCGCACTATATATACCTACATTACCCACATATGTTGAGGAGTGCTTTTCAGAGAGAAAACCCTAGCCACAACCTTTGAGAGTTAGAGATTGTTATACCCACAATCCTCTACACAATTTATTGTGGTTTTTCTCAACTCCTACCTCTCCATTTCCAAATCCTTGAGAGGGCAGCGGAGAGGTTTTTCGCCGAGTTCTTTGGTTTCTTGTTCGATAACACATCGGCGTGTTATCTTGTGTTTGCATTCTTATTCCTTACTCATTTAGCTTTCATTTTACTGCTGTGATTTGATGAATATGGCTTAGAGTAGTTATTTTGTTTATCCGCTCGCATTTACTCTATTCTGCACTTAGTTTAAGTTAGAGTAAAATCAACCGACCAGTAATTTTAATTTGGGGGTTTAAATAGCTCTTGTGTTTTCACATATATTCGAGCTTTCAATTGGTATCAGAGTAGGTACACTTGTTGTGGTTTCGTTACCTAAGTGTGATCCTAGACCCTATTTGAGATGGACCGATCTTAGTCGTTTAATGCTCCTCCATACTTTGATGGGAGCAATTATGCTTTTTGGAAAGTCCGTATGAGGGCATTTCTATGTTCTATTGATGATAGTGTTTGGGATGCTGTCAAGATAGGATGGACTAGGCCAGAGGCCGCCAAATCCACATGGGATAAGGCAGCTTTTGCAGCAGCTAATGCTAATAGCAAGGCTTTAAATGCTATTTTCTTTGGTGTTTCCCCTGATGAATTTCACAGGATCTCTCATATCACAATTGCCAAGGAGGCGTGGCAAATCTTTGAGACGACCTATGAAGGCACCAAAAAGGTGAAGGACACCAAGTTGCAAATGCTTACCACACGCTTCGAGGAGTTGAAGATAAGTGAAGACGAGTCATTCGACTCATTTTATGGGAAGCTAAATGAAGTGGTGATTGGGAAATTCAACTTGGGAGAAAAGACGGAAGACTCCAAGATTGTGAGGAAGATTCTACATTCATTACTGGAGAGTTTCCGTGCAAAGGTCACTGCCATCGAAGAGAGCAAAGACCTTGATGAGATTAAAATTCAAGAACTCATCGGTTCTCTTCAAACCTATGAGCTATCTCTACCATCTCAAAGGAAGAGCAAATCACTTGCTCTTAAGACAGTCAATGAGAGATTGAAAGCTCAAGACTCCTCGGATGAGGATGAGGTTGAAAAGGATGTGGCGTACCTTGCCAAGAACTTCCGTAAGTTCCTGAAGTTCAAGAGAGATGGAAAGTCTTTTAAGAAGGGCAAATTCTCAAAGTTCAAGAAGGACAAGAAAGACTTCAAGAAGAAGGATTCAAGAAATTCCTCATCGTCTGAAATGGTCACGTGTTTTGAATGCAAAGGGCATGGGCATGTGAAGAAAGAATGCCCCACATATTTGAAAGCGAAGGGTAAAGTCTTTGGAACTACCCTTAGTGACTCAGATGGTTCAAATTTTGATTCAGAAGAAAGCTGTGACGGAGAAGGAAATTACTCCGCATTTATGAACATTGCACCCGTGGACTCATCGGAAGATTTGAGCCTTTTAGTGGAAGAACTTGGTGAGCACACCGAAGTAGAGTCTATGGGAATTGGGGTAGAATCAGATGATGCAGATGAAGGAACCAAGGAACTACAAGAATCTTATAATTCTCTTCTTGAGAAAACCAGAAAATATGCTAGAGTGGCTAAGGCAGCCATCAGAAAAATGAAGAAAGCGGAACAAGACTACAAGAGCATACTTGTAAGGTATAAGGAAACGAAGTGTGAAGTTGAAGCGCTAAATGGAGAACTAACTGAGGCCTACTCCAAGATCAAGTTTCTTGAGCTTGAAGTGATTCAAGCTAATGCCAAAGTGGAGCGCGTTGCCTCCAAGAAACTTGACGAAGTGCTTGCACATCAAAAGCCTTTTTCTGACAAAAGTGGATTAGGATACTCCGGAGAAAGTAGTTCAAGTGCCAATGTGTCCAAGAAGATGAAGTTTGTTAAAGCTAAGGAACCAATGGTAGCAACTCTAAGTGTTGAGAATGCAAAAGTGGAGAAGAAGCCAAATGGAACTGCTCAAAAGCTTTTGACAAAACCTCAAAATCCATTTGTGGCCAAACCCAAGGCTAAAGGGAAGTCTCTCCCAAAGCCTCAAAGAGGTCCTCAAGTTCAACACTTCTGCCACCATTGTGGAGTTAGAGGACACACAAGACCTAATTGCTATAAACTTCACGCATTGAAGAAAGCGGATTCTCAAAAGCTAAGAGGACAAGGAAAAGGGAACTGGAACTTTAAACAGCCAAAAGGGCGAGAAGCTGATTCCGGGTTTGGTGATGTGATAAAGATAATTGATACCATCACTTCTTGTTTGGCAAGCTTCAATCAAAGGTTTGGGAATCACAGCTCTAGTACCCAATCCTCTAGGGATATCACCCCAAACGCACGTGCGGGTGAAGAAGGGTACATATGCATAAGCTTTAGACCATGTCCATTTTGCATCAATTCTTCCTATATGGTGTGACTTTGAATTAGTTGTTTGCTTATGTTTCACATTTTAGCATGTTTCTATTCAAGTTTGTTTTGTGCTTGTTGTTTTTGTTGATCTTACTTTACATGTTCTGTTTTTGAGTGTGTTGAAAAATTCAAAAACCCATAAAAATTGAAAAATCTCCAAAAAGTTTGATCGCTTGTGTTGCGTATATCACATGTAAGTTTGGCCTAGTATCTTCGTACTAATGGCGTAGTGCATTTACGAGCTTAGCTTGTTATGTATGCACATCTATCTTTGTGGGAAAAATCTTGAAATCTATGTGTGACTGTTGTAAATCGATCTTCAAGCTTGTCATGAACGATTGGTCAATAGTCTTGATGGTTTTGATACATGTATAGACTTGTGCCTATATATCTTCTCACACATTTTTATGTTTTTGCTTTATAGCTCAACAAATGTCAAATCTCGAAAAGAGAAAATAAGCAGCAAAAGCTGTCGCACATACTAGTATTTGACTAGGAAAAAGGGAAAGCGACTTGTATTGAAATGTATGGTGTGTTAGGATTAGTGCCCTTAAATCCTATTGAATGATGCTATGTATGATATTATGTATGACATTATGTATGACTTAATATTGTGTTTAATAAAGTTGTTTTATTATTATCTAAAATAATGGTAACATGAATATTCGGACATTATCATATAGTCCATGAGATGCATAGTATGTGATTTATGTGAAAAGTCATAGAAGATATAAATCACAAGTTCTTTGTAAACTCAGAATTGTAGTTCGTAGTCAGTGATGAAATTGGGCGTTTCATCTACGAAGACTATAACATATCAACTAAGATGATTTGTCTTGATCATGGAAGTGGAGACTTCTAGTTGATAAGTTGATATGTTTTAAGAGTTAAGACATATTGAACTGGACCACTGTGAGATTTATTATTCTCTTAACGACTGTCAATTGAATAATAAATCTCACGACTTCTATTTACATGAACTCTTAATCCTGAGAGAATAATGGACCTGATCATGAAGTGTAGGTTGCTTTGATATATCAGGAGTGAGATCTAAAGTAATGGTCAAAACCTCAGTATGTTGGGCAACCACATTTAGTGTTGATGGAACATATATTCTCAAGATGGAATTCATAGTCTCTTAACGGAGATATAAAATATTCCCTTGAGATAAGTTTAATGGGTACGGTTATTCGAAGTGTTAGGCCTAACCACTTTAGTAAGAAATTACTAAAGTATATATTTATGGAATTGGATTTTATAAATATATGATGAATAACATAAAGGATTAAACCGGGTACTTAAGGATTAAGATATAGTAATTTACAAAGTGGCAGTCTACATTAATGACTTTGTATTACTACGAATATTTTATGAAGGGGTTGCATGTACAATAAAGTCTTGGGATATAACTTATTAATAAGGCTTAGAGTGCAATTATATTTATATAGTGGTATTAAATATAATTTGGTAACTTTGGACTTGTTAAGAGTTGACAGAAAAGCCTAAGGCCTATTGGAGCTAGTGTCTTATTTGTTCCCTTTTGGTCCCACTCCAAGCCACATACTAAAGCTCAATTGGAAAGGCCCAAAAGGCTAGCCCAATTAAATAATCAGTTATAAGGAGAGAAACATACAGAATTTTGTAAGTACATGAAATGGTTGGTATGTGAGTGTTGGACACTCTTGAATTTCTCTCTTGAACACACACATATAACTGATTGAGAGACCACACATCTTGGGCATCAAGTGGAATTGGAGTGAAGATTAAAAGTGTTCCCAAGTACTTCTAATCTTTGGTTTTGAATTTCACCGCACCAAGGTACACTCTCTTGTTCTTATATTCTAAAATTTACATAATGCATGTTATCAATTGCGAATGAAGTAGATCCGTTAATTTTCCGCTGCATATGTTTTGTATACGCTACAAACATGTATTTTTCCATCATGGTGCCCAAAAAGCCAAAGCCTTATTCTCAATATTAAAATATCAAAAATTTCAGGCACCGATCTCAAAATGAGATGTATTGTTCAAAAATGATCAAATGTTATGGATTGTAAAAAAGCCAAATGAAAAGCTTCAAAGATATGTAATCATTCTCTTGTGAGAGGTCATATATGTTCATTTCTATAATTGAGATAGACCACTTGACCTAGTACCAGTTGTGTATGACTTGATTGAATTGATCATTGAAGCTTCACTCTGGACTAAGGACTATTCCACATTTGATACTCACACACAACACACAAGACTTTTGTTCAATGAATGCTTATTTCATTTGTGTGATTGTACATGTTCAAATGTGATGTGTATACTCAATTGTTTGTCGATCAAACCCAAAAAGATTTTTGAGTATTTTATATGTTCTTGAAAGTGTTTTTATGCTTTCGTGTTTTGAGTTTTTGTTTAAATTGCATTTTTCATGTTTTTCATCAAAAACTTCTTTAGAGGGATTTTCACGAGAAGCTCGCGACTAAGCACTTCCCGCAAAAATGGGTTAAGGCAAAAACTTGAAAACACAAAATTCAAATAGAAACTTTCGCGACTGTCTTGATATTGTTTCGCGAGTAAAGTCTTCCCACGAAAAGTTTTGTGCTTCAAAGGCATTTTTCACGAGTAACTTCGCGAGAAGCTAACCCACGAAAAATGCGTGTTTTCAGTTTTAAAGGGCTGATGTAGACAGTTTTTCAAAAACTCTTGTTTTCCCTCACTTCGCCTCCCTCAAGCCTCAACCAACCCAAAAACTCAATTTCACTCAAAAACCCAACCATATTTCAAATGCAATCACTTCAAAATCATTTCTAAGGTATGTTTTTAACATATTTTATCTTTATTTCCTTAGATTATGCAGAAAATGTTAGGTTTTACTTGGTTTGGGTATTTTTATAAAAAGGGTTGGGAACCTTCAATTTTGTGAAAATTCTTTCAATTTCTTGATTGGGCTTTGTCCCATTTGGTTTGTTTGTGTTTGTGTTGGCCAATTGTGGCATTTTAACATGTATTTAGGCAAGATTCACCCATGTTCATGCATTGCCCATATGTTAGTTTTATAGGTGCATATCAAGTGTTTGATAAAATGCCCAAATGGCATTTTGGTGTTGTTTTGGACTCCAGTGAGTTCCAAACTTTGGGGATTACTATGATTGGACTTGTTTATCATGTTTTGATCATTGGTTATGTGTTTTACACACTTTGACCCAAATGTGCTTAGTCATGCCTTGCACATGCATCACATATGCACACCACATGCACACTTGAAGCACACACTTGCACAATTGTTAATTGTCTTGCATTTCATTGATATTACATGTTTTAGCACTTATAACATGATTGTGTGACATTGTTTTTGTTTTTTTGGACTTTGTGCTTATTTTATGGACTAACTTGACACTAATCAAGCTTGTGTTCTTGTTTTGTGTTTTTGCCCATATTTCTCTGTTTTGTGTCTATTTGTGCAGATGTCTCCCACTAAGCACTCTACTTCCAAGAAATCCTTAAAGCGTCCACGCACGGACTCAGAGAATTTCTGAACCATTGAGGCAGACATGGCCTACAATGATTGGTACAAAAGGGCAACAATCATCATGGAAAGGGTTGTACGAATGGAGACCCTTGAAAACACTTCCATCCCTGAAGTGTTCAAGGAGAGAACTTGGGCAAAGTTGCAGAATCCAAGCGAAAATGTTTATGCTGAACTCATAAGGGAGTTCTTCGCCAATGCCACTATGGAAGGAGACCACATCAACTATTGGGTGCGACAAAAGGAATTCATTATCACAAGGGATTCCATTCGAGAGTTCTTAGAAGTTCGTCCACCATCTCAGCCAATCTCCGTACAATATGATGACAGATTGGACTCTCTTGATCCAATGGCGGAGCTCCTTGGTGGCTCTCTCAAGAAGAAGTCAATGAACACCATCCCTTTCAATGCGGAGATGAGGACATTGGCCTATGTCATGATTCACAATCTCTATCCGGTGACGAACTCAGCAATATTGTCCAGACCAAGAACCATTTTCCTATATGATCTCTTCACCCATAAGGAGATCGACATATGCGGTCATATATACCACCTCCTGACCAAGAGCATCACCAAAAGGAACTTAAGGACAATATTGTCATTCCTAAGTCTCATTATGGGTCTCATAGCAAAGACCAAGCTGAAGATTCCAAGCGGTCTTACCATTGTGCAAAGAGATTATCCCATTGGTGCTTATACCATGACCCAAAGCAAAGCCCACATCACTGGATCAAGAACCGGCATTTCTCAAATCCCAAGGGATGATGTTGAGGAAGAAGGTGGGGATACGGAGGAAGAAATTGATAGGTTCACCTCAGCCCCGAAGGGCTCTGCACAACCATCTTCCCAAGCACAAGCATGGGGACTCGATCGTCTTGATCGCCTCATTGCAAGGGTAGAGCAAATGTATGGCATGCTCGAATCCCATGTGCAGCACACCTCGGATCAGTTTGCTTATATCCAAGGCCAGATTACTGTGCTATCATCATAGATTGAAGACATGATGATGGAGTAGGGATCCGACTCAGAATCTGAGCAGTTTTAGCCTCTCTGGCCATTCCGATCAAAAAAGGGGAGAAAAATTTTGAGGGGGAGCAGAGCAGATCATAGATAATCATAGATATTGGTTTATTTTTGGTGGTTTAACGGTTTAATTTTATTTTTACCTTTATAGTTTTTATAACTCTTGGATATTTACATTGCTTTCTTTTAAAACTTTAAGCACTTTGGTTTAAAACTTTCAGTTTATATTCAGTACTTTGTTTTATATCCTTGCTTTGTAGCATTTTTTTAAATACTTTTAGATTGTGTTGCATTATCTTGAGTACTACACACTTATGCCCTTGTTGGATCTTGTATCCTTGATGCAAATACTTCTCGTATTTTGCATTGGTTGTGTGTTGGACATGCAATTGATTTCTGCATTGCTCTTAATTGCATTGCGTGTCTGGATGATCATTTACTAGCTAAATGCTCATTGTAGTCATTCTTTAATGATTGTTCCTGTCTAATCAAGATATGCTTAACTGTTTATATAGTGTTTACTACCTTGATCGCACTTTACTTGCTCATATACGTTCCGTGTATTCAACTTGTCATAAGCTTAATGAAAGTTTTGTTTGTGTGTGAGTGTTTCAGGTTACAGGTATATACATGCAAGTGCTTCACAGCTTCTAGATTAGGTGTGAGTGAGTTTTACCATTGTTCCCAAACTCACGTTTAAGTCTAGAGTCTGTTTTAGGGGTTTTGTCACGGAATAGCCAAAGGAGGAGATTGTAAAGTTGTGATTTACAACTAATTTGTGTTGGCTTTAATTTCGTGCCAAATTTGATTGTAATTTTGTTTAATCTTTTGTACCCTGTATTTTATGTGGGATTTCATTGTAAGGGTTGTGTGTGAGAAAAAGTGTGAAGACTCAAGGCAATTGAAGACCAAAGAAGTTTTCGCGAGTAGCTCTCGAGAAGCCTTCCCGCAAAGTGAAGCATATGCTCAACACATGACTGGAATGCGAAGAGTCATGACAGATGGTGACAGCTGGTTTTCACGAGTGTCTCGCGGGTAAGGCCTTCCTGCGAGATACCCGCGAAACATTCTGTTTTTCCAATTTGTCATATCTGATACACCTGGTCTCTACCCACATTATATATACCCACATTACCCACATATGTTGAGGAGTGCTTTTTAGAGAGAAAACCCTAGCCACAACTTTTGAGAGTTAGAGATTGTTATACCCACAATCTTCTACACAATCTATTGTGGTTTTCCTCAACTCCTACCTCTCCATTTCCAAATCCTTGAGAGGTTGATAGCCCAAACACTTACCACATCTATCCTGAGTGTAAAGTGAAGTTTTGGTGTTGCTGGGAAGCATTGGAAGAAGCCATTTGTTTGGTAGATGCAATCGGGTTGAATTGCGTGATCTGAAGAGCTAGAGAAGACAAGGCTTTGTTAAGTCAATTGGTAGCAGGAGCCTGGAAGGCTCGAGTACATGGGGTAGACTAGGCTTGGAGGGTCTTTTTTTATTCGTGTACTCCGACTCATTCTCTAGTGGATCAATTTACCGCTTGGAGGGCGGCGGAGAGGTTTTTCGCCGAGTTCTTCAATTTCCTCTTCGATAACACATCGGCGTGTTATCTTGTGTTTGCATTCTTCTTCCCTACTCTTTTAGCTTTCATTTTACTGTTGTGATTTGATGAATATGGCTTAAAGTATTTATTTTGTTTATCTGCTCGCATTTACTCTATTCTACACTTAGTTTAAGTTAGAGTAAAATCAATCGAGCCGTAATTTTAATTTGGGGGTCTAAACAGCTCTTGTGTTTTCACACATATTCGAGCTTTCACATTTCATTCTAGGTTTGTTTAGGATGTTTTCTGTAAAGTTGTAATTTAAAACTATTTTGTGTTGGCTTTAATTCCATGCCAAATTTGATTGTCATTTCTTCAATCATATTTCCTTGTATTTATGTGGGTTTTTAATTGTAAGGGATGAGTGTGAGAGAGTGTGAAGACTCAAGCTTAAAAGGATGAACAAGTGGAGTTTGCGAGTGTCTCGTGGGAAGCTTACCCGCAAAATAGCCAAGTGTAGAGCACATGACTGGAAGGCGAAGAGTCATGCCAGCCTAAAGGATTTCGCGAGTGTCTCGTGGGTAAGGCCTTCCCGCGAAATACTCGCGAAACATTCTGTTTGGCAAAATTTCATGTTTTGTTTTACCAAGTCTTTACCCACACTATATATACCCCCATTACCCACATATTGTAATGAGTGCTTTTCAGATAGTGTTAGGACATATGTGTTTCACATGTTAGGAACATATGTCACTATTTTATGTAATTGGCTAATCTTTTGACAAAATGCACTTTACTTGTAATTGGGTAGATCTAGGATGTGTTTAATACTTCAAGAAACAAGGTTTCAAGTTTAAGTGTTAAAACCATGCAAGTCTGTCCAAGAATCAAGTTAGAAAGTGTTGTTCATTAAAGCTCGACAGCTAGCATCTATCGAGGATTAAAAAGCTGTGAAGCCCGTGCCTCGATAGCTAGCTCAATAGATGGCTATCTATCGAGGTTTATGAAGTTCAGTTTTTCTGGACTGTTTTTCATCCAATCCGTGATTGTATGTTTGAGCTTTCTTTTCTCACAACCCTAAACATATATAAAGATTATTTTAAGGGTCGTGAAAGGTTACGCACAATTGCACAAGAGCAAATTTCAAAAGAGTGAGAAAGTGTGACCAGAAACCTAGTTTTGCCCTAGTTCTTGAAGAAGCTGCTGTGTTTTTACATCATAGGGTTTTGTGACTAAGCAACTTCATGATCTTCATCGAGTGATGAATAGAAAAACTTTGTAGCCAACAACCTTCTTTAGTTGGTGATTGAAGTCGCGTACTGGGATCCGCGCAATTGGTTAGTCGCGTACTGGGAGCCGTGAATTGAAAATGAGAGATTGTCACTACAGAACAAGTCCAATTGGGTAATGGGGTAAGGGTTCAACTGTAAGTTGGTATAAGGTACTGGGATTCCTTTACTTGTAACTGCTTGTTTTGATAATAGTGGATTCTTAGGAGTGGTGACCTTAAAATCACCCGATGGGGTTTTTGCCGTGTATGTTTTCCCCATTCGTAAACAAATCACCGTGTCAATTTATTTTCCATTGCATACTTTAGTTATTGGTGATTTGTTTGTGTTACCACGTACATTGCATGTTAATTTGATTAATTAATAAACTTGGCTAATTAATTAATTAATTTATCACAAGGGGTCAATACGTTTTTGGCCTATCAAGTGGTATCAGAGCAAGCACACTCTAATTAGGGTTAATCTTTGCTGTGTGATCCATTGACCCCTGTTTGTCATGGATAGAGGACAATCTCTCATTTTACTTCCTTTATTTGATGGCACTAACTATGCATACTGGAAAGTACACATCAGAGCTTTCTTGCAGTCTTTAGATGAGAAAGTGTGGCAGGCTGTTAAGATAGGTTGGACCAAGCCAAACGAAGCACCTCCTCATTGGGATGATGCTAAGATCAAACAGTAAACTTCAACAGCAGGGCATTGAATTCCTTGTTCAGTGCAGTCACTAATGAGGAATTCAAGAAGATATCCTCTACTGAAACTGCAAAGGAAGCATGGACCATTCTCCAGATAGCCTATGAAGGAACCAAGGCTATCAAAGATTTGAAGCTTCAGAGGCTCACTACTAGCTTCAAAGAGATTAATATGGAGGAGGATGAGTCGTTTGATGAGTTCTATGCCAGGCTCAAGGACATAGTGAACTCAACTTTCAATCTTGGGGAAACAATTCCTGAACCCAAGATTGTGAGAAAGGTGCTCAGATCTCTACCCGAGAGATTCCATGCCAAGATCACCGCGATTGAGGAATCAAAGGATATTGACAAAATTCCTTTGACAGAGTTGGTTGGAAATCTGCAGACATATGAGTTGTGTTTGACAAGGATCGGGAAATCAAACAAGAGCAAGAGCATGGCATTGAAGGCCAAGAGCAGTGATACTGATGAGTCTTCTAATGATGAAGATTCTAAGATGAAGTCCTACACCACCAGGAAATTCAAGAAGTTCATGAAGAATGTCAATGCAAAGGGCTTCGACAAGGACCATAGACAGTCGAGTTCTTCTCAGTCTAAGAGCCAAGACAAAGGGAAGAAGGATGCTAAGGATGACGGTCAGTATACTGTTCCCTCAGGACCAAAGTGCTTCGGGTGTCAAGGATTTGGACATATGAAACAGGAGTGCCCTACATATCTCAAGAGCATTGGGAAGAGCAAGGCACTTGCTGTTACATTGAGTGACACCGAGCCTAAGGATGATTCAGAAAATGAGGACGACGAAATCCTAAATGCCTTCACTACCACTGTCAATCCTACTGAGGGGATTGTTGAAGATGTGGATGAAGAAGAGGAATTGGTGGAGTCCAAGTTTGAGAAGATGGATGAACAAGATGACATCCACACAGCCTACGCAAAGTTATACAAGGTCTCAAAAAAGCATGAGAAGATGTATAGGTTGGCCACCAAGAAGCTTAGTGATGTGGAGCTTGAGTGAGAAGAAATCTCTACAAAGTTTGATGAAGTAAATCAGACTATTGGAGCATTAAGGTTTGAGAATAACTTCTTGGCTGAGAAGACCAAGAAGCTTAAGGCAGAACTATTCCAAGTCAGAGCTCAGCTGGAAAGGACTTCAAGCGCTAAGCTTGATGAGATGCTCAGTCTTCAGAAATCTACTTCCTATCGAATAGGTTTAGGGTATGATTTCTCTTCTCCTAGTATTACTTCTACTAGCACTACTATTTTTGTTCCTCTGGCTAATAATAATGAAACTGAGAACAATGTTGTTAAAAATGATTTAGTTAGTGAGAACATAGACAAGGGTAAATCTATCTTAGGAGCACCCCCTAAGCAGGACAAGAATGAAATTAAAAACCCTAGGGCTAAGAAGGCTAACTCTCAAAAGTCAAAACAAAAAAAGTAGCATTTCTGTCATCACTGTAGTGCAGCTGGACATACTCGACCAAATTGCTACAAGTGGTTAGCCACTCAAAATAGCAATAGCATGATCGCGTCGGGAGATCAGAATCAGTTGCCATCCTCTTTTGCTCCCCTTGGAGATCTTCTTAAAGCCCTTATGTTCCTTTCAAACTTGAACGGATTCAATTCTGCTCCCTCACGGCCGGTTCAAGGGTTCTCTCAAAAGAAAGGTTCTTCCAAGGTGTGGAAGGAAAAGGACTCCAAGTGATTCTATCACTTTTTCTCTCTCTCTCTCTCTCTTCATGTTTTTTTTGTTTGCATTACTTGTATGTTTTGCTTTATTATTTTGAGTCAGTCTAATTTTATGCATTGCTTTGTTTTTGTTTAATTTGTTTTGTTTGTTTTTCTTTTCAGTTTTGGTTTATTTTTTTCATATAAAAATAATAAATAAATAAAAATTGAAAAAAAATACAAAAACAATGTGTGTATGTGTACATTGGTACTTGTGTACCTTGGATGGCCATTGAAACAAAGTTTTCTAAACTTTGTATCTCTTGTAGCTTAGATGAGCATCTCTATGCACAATTAAGCAAGTGAGTTTTGTAGCTCGTGTTTGTAATGAATAAAATTAAGTAATCTCTTGTACTTAACACTCGTATCACTCTTTTTGACGGGAAGGACTAGAAAATCCTAAGAGAAAGGCATAAATAACCATATCACCATTGTTGCCCACCAATCATGAAATGACATTTATATGCTTCGGCATAGCAAAAGTGGAATATCAAAATGCTTAACATAATTGGGTATTTCTTTTCTCTCTCTTATATGCCCATGCATGATTTGCTCAAAAAGAAAAATATGCAAAGAAAATAAAAGGCAAAAAGAATAAAAATGCTTTATATATGATTGCAAGCGTGTATTCTAGGAGATGTGGGAGTTATAGGATGTACCTCGAAAGTGATAGTCCCCATCAAACAGTTATGATTGAGTGTGAGTTAAAGTGATTGTCTCATATCTCAAATCGTCATAACATGTAGACACTTATGCAATCTTGCGATGTTTTTCACACACAACACGCAATATTCTTTGCTACTCTTGATACATATGCAGGTATAATGTGATTTGGCCATCACAAGTTTTACATGTGTTAATGTATGCTCACTAAACTGTCTTAACTTGTTTTTGAAAAATAAAATTGGTTAGACGTGTTTAGTGTGTGTGTGTGTGTGTTTTGAGATCTAAATGCTTATCATTTTTATTGATGAGAGATGTTTTTGAGAGCTTAAAATGATGCTTGGATCTTTGGTTGAGTTGCTTGTTTGATTGCATTCATATCTATGTTTTTCTCTTCTTGAAAAACTGTATTTAAGCAATCTCGACAGCTCCTCGACACCTCTCGATACCTAGCTTATCTATCGAGCTCTTCAATTGCTTTTTATCGCAATCTCGACACCTCTCAATAGCTAGGTGGATCGATCGAGAAACTTTTTGTCCCCTCGATAGCTCCTTGACAGCTACCTCGATCCATCGAGCTAGTTTTGCTATGGACACCTTCTCAATAGCTACATCTGTCGAAGCTTTTAAAGCTCGACACCTCTCGACACCTCCTATCTGTCGAGAATTACTGAGTTTGTATAAATAAGGTCAGCGCAATCCGGTCTTCACTTTGCTCGATCTTTCTCTATCAACTGGTATCAGAGCAGGCACACTCTGATTAGGATTAATCTTTACTGTGTGATCCATTGACCCTTGTTGTCATGGATAGAGGATAATCGTTAATTATACCTTCTTCATTTGATCATACTAACTATGCATACTGAAAAGTACGCATGAGAGCTTTCTTCCAGTCTTTAAATGAAAAAGTGTGGCAAGCTGTGGAGATTGGTTGGACTAAACCAAAAGAAGCGCCGGCTAATTGGGATGATGCTAAGATCAAAGTGGCAAACTTTAACAGTAGAGCATTGAATGCTTTATTCAGTGCAGTCACGAATGAGGAGTTCAAGAAGGTATCCTCCACTGAAACTGCGAAAGAAGCGTGGACCATCCTCTAGACAACCTATGAAGGAACTAAGGCTATCAAGGACTCAAAGCTTCAAAGGCTTACCACAAGCTTTGAAGAGATTAAGATGGAGGAGGATGAGTCGTTCGATGAGTTCTATACCAAGCTCAAGGATATAGTAAACTCTGCTTTTAATCTCAGGGAAACCAATTCCGAACCCAAGATTGTTAGAAAGGTGCTCAGATCTCTTCCACAGAGATTCCATGCCAAGATCACCGCCATTGAGGAATCAAAGGACATTGATAAAATTCCTTTGACAGAGTTGGTTGGCAATTTGCAGACCTATGAATTGGGTTTGACCAAGATTAGGAAATCGAGTAAGGGTAAGAGCATGGCACTGAAGGCCAAAAACAGTGACACGGATGAGTCTTCGGATGATGAAGATTCTAAAATGAAATCCTACATCACGAGGCAGTTCAAAAGGTTCATGAAGAATGCCAATGTGAAAGGATTTGACAAGGACCGAAAGCAATCCAGTTCTTCACAATTCAAGAGCCAAGATAAAGGGAAGAAGGATGCTAGGGATGGCGGTCAATACACTGTTCCTTCCAAACCAAAGTGCTTCGGATGTTAAGGTTTTGGACACATGAAACAAGATTGTCCAACTTATCTCAAGACCAATGGGAAAAGCAAGGCCCTTGCTGCTACCTTGAGTGACACCGAGTCTGAGGACGATTCGGATAATGATGATGATGGAATCTTGAATGCCTTCACTGCCACTGTGAATCCTACTGAGGGGATTGTTGAAGAAGTGGATGAAGAAGAAGACTTGGTGGAGTCTAAATTTGAGAAGATGGATGAACAGGATGACATCCATTCAGCCTTCTGAACGAACCGGTTTGGGGTATGATTTCTCTTCCTCTAATATTGCTTCTTCTAGTACTACTGTGTTTGTTTTACCTGCTAATAATTTTGAATCTGAGAATAATGATGTGATAACTGTTTTAGCTAATGAAAACATAGACAAGGGTAAATCTAACTTAGGAGCACCCCCTAATCCTAATAAGAAAGAGACTAAAAACCCTAGGGCTAAGAAGAGCAATAACCAAAAGTCTAAACAGAAGAAGCAGCATCTCTGTCATCACTGTAGAGCTACTGGACATACTCGACCTAATTGCTATAAGTGGTTAGCCACTCAACAGAGCAATAGTATGATTTCATCCGGAAACCAAAATCAGTTTCCATCCTCCTTTGCTCCTCTTGGTGATCTTCTCAAAGCTCTCATGTTCCTTTCGAACTTGAACGATTTCAATTCTTCCCCCTCACCGTCAGATCAAGGGTTTGCTAAACGGAAAGGTTCTTCCAAGGTGTGGAAGGAAAAATGCTCTAAGTGATTTAGTCACTTTTTCTCTTTCCCTCTCTATTTTTGTTTGCATTACTTGTGTGTTTTTTGAATCTTGAAATATATATATCATTTCATCAGTTTAAAACTAAAATTTTAAACTGATGCCAAACATGCTCTAACTAAATCAACATAAAAAAGTGCACAAAAACACCCATTAATAGAATCCATAATTAAATTATTTTTTTCCCAAGGAGAAAGTTTTAATGATTATATTTTTATTCTTAAAAACAAAAAAAGAAAAAAAAAAAAAGAAAAAAACCAAAACCAAAAAAAAAAAAACAGAAGAGTAAATTTTTTTTTTTTTGAGAAACAACAGAAGAGTAACCTATCTACGTTATTGTTATAATTAGAATTAGAATCTAGGTTTGGAGAAATTATACAGTCTTCTAGTGGACCACGTCACTTGACCACCATTCCACTAAAAGACTCCCACTTGTTTAAAATTGCTGAGTTAATAATCAGTTTCTATTTAAATAAAATTTCAAATTCAACAATTTTAAACAAGTAAGAGTTTTTTAGTGGAATGGTGCGTTTGAATATGAAAAAAAAAATCAGAAATAGTAGCTACATTTATTTATTTAATGAATAAAACCTAGCTACATATGTCAAAGAGGACGGCGAGAAAAGGACAGAGATAGTGGTTGTCTACTTGGCTCCACTGTCTCACTCTTTCTCTCTCTCAAACTCTGTGTTTCGATCCATAGTCTAGTTTTTATGCTATGCTTTGTTTAACATGTTTTTGTTTTTTTGTTTGTTTTTAGTTTTGCTTTATTTTTGTTTTTCACAAAAAAAAAAATAATAATAATAAAAAAATTGAAAATCAGAAAAAAAAAACAGTGTATGTTTTGTGTACTTTGGTACTTGTGTACCTTGGATAGCCATTGAAACAAAGTTTTCTAAACTTTGTATCTTTTGTAGCTTAGATGAGCATCTCTATGCACAATTATGCAAGTGAGCTTTTTTGCTCGTGTTTGTGATGAGTAAGATTAAGTAATCTCTTGTACTTAACACTCATATCACTATTTTTGATGGGTAGGACTAGAAAATCCTAAGAGAAAGGCATAAATAACCATCTCACCACTGTTGGCCGCCAATTATGAAATGACATATGTACACTTCGGCATAGCAAAAGTGCAATGTCAATGACATATGTATGCTTCAGCATAGCAAAAGTGCAATGTCAAAAGCTTAACATAATTGGATATTTCTTTTCTCTCTCTTATATGCCCATGCATGATATGCTTAAAAGAAATATATGCAAAAAATAAATAAATAAAAGCAAAAAGAATCAAAATGCTTTAAATATGATTGCAAGTGTGTCTTCTAGGAGATGTGGGAGTTATAGGATGTACCTCAAAGGTGATAGTCCCCATCAAGCAGTTATGATTGTGTGTGAGTTAAATTGATTTTCTCATATCTCAAATCGTCATAACATGTAGACACTCATGCAATCTTGCGATGTTTTCACATACAACACGCAAATTCTTTGCTACTTTTGATACATGTGCAGGTACAATGTGATTTGGCCATCACAAGGAATACATGTGTTAATGTATGCTCACTAAACTGTCTTGACTTGTTTTTGAAATATAAAATTGGTTAGACTTGTTGTGTGTGTGTGTGTGTGTGTGTTTTGGATCTACATGCTTGACATTTTTCTTGTAGAGAGATGCTTTTGGAAGCTTAAAAATGTTGTTTGGATCTTTGGTTGAGTAGCTTGCTTGACTGCATTCATTTCTGTATTTTTCTCTTCTTTGAAAAACTGTTTTTGCGCATCTCGACAGCTTCTCGACAGCTCTCGACAAATAGCTATCTATCGAGACCCTTGGATTGATTTTCTCAATAGAAGTTCACGCAATCTCGAGCCATTGAAGCTTTCTTGAATTTGTCTCGATAGCTTCTAGACAGATTCTCGATCCATCGAGAAAGTTTCTGTCTGCTCGATAGCTGTTTGATCCATCGAGGTTTCTTTGCCGTCGACAGATTCTCGACAGCACCTCGACAGATTTATCTGTCGAGAGATAGTGCTCGACAGATTCTCGATAGCTCTCGATCCATCGAGTTTCGTGTTTCTATATATAGCTTCAGCGTGAATTTTTTCTCATTTCTCTCCAATTTCTCTCGACAGAAACTCTCTCTTTTCTCTCCCAAACACATTTCCATTAACCCCTTCACCTACCCTGCTTGATCTTCGGCCCAAAGCTTGTTTTCTTCCTCTAGTATGATCTTATTTCTCTCATTCATCATGCATTTCATACTTTTTGACCTAAGTTTTTGGTTTTTTTTTTTTTTTTTTGAAAATTTTTGGGACTTTTCAAAATTGTTGAGTTTATTGTGAAATTTTTGGGTTGGGTTATGTTTAAATTATTCTATATGCCCATGCATTGCATCAAATTTGCATTTTCACGATGTTTCATGCATTTAGATATGTGTTTTATATGTTGAAATCTTATGTGCTAGTAGGATTGGAATGGGCTGAGCCCATGATGCTTATTTTGTTGCATGTCACATGTTCATGCATTTTTCATGCATACGTACCATTCTTTTCCTTCTATTTGATATTGTTGTTGATTGGTACTTTTCTGCATCTCTCTCTCTCTCTCTCGGATAGTCTGTGCATGGCACCCAAGCGCAAATCTACTTCGTCCCAGAACCCTCTTCGTTTTGGGGCATCATCTTCTTTTGATCCTACTCCTTCTCATGTCAGGTTTCAAGATGATAAAGCCCGTTAGGACTTTTCGGAGAAGTTTTCTAAACGTGGCATTCATTCGGAACACCAGGTTATCCTTTTGGATTTTTCCGATACTGACTTACCCACTGTCATTAACAGTAGGGGTTGGGAGTCCCTTTGTGATATCCCGGTCAGCTGTCCCCTCCGAGATCATACAAGAGTTTTACTCCAATATGCATAGATTTGATTACTCCATACCTTGCTTCTTCACTTTTGTTTGAGGTATACGTATTGTAGTCACACCGGAGCTTATCTCCGATGTACTGCACATCCCGAGGGTATCGCATCCTGATTACCCTGGTTGTCCTCGTCTTAAGACTGTGTCTAAAGACAAACTCATGTCTCTCTTCTGTGAGATGCCTTCATCTTGGGGTAAACGTCAAAACACCCCTTGCTCGGGCTTTGCAAAAGGTCCAAGGTTCCTGAATATGGTGATGACATTTGTTTTACATCCCTTGTCTCACTATAATTCGATTACAGAGCCTCGTCCTCGATTTTTGTTATCCCTCCTTGAGGGGCTTACCATTGACTTTCCCTCTCACTTCATACTCTCCCTTATAGAGGTCTATAAGGATACGGCGACCCGTGATAAGTTTATTTTTCCTTCTGCTATCACAAGGATCATTCGCCATGCTTCTGTCTCCTATCCAGAGTCTGCTCACTTCTCTATCATGGGTGCCATTAGCGACGCGTCCGTTAGACGGAGCGAGGCCTAGCTTCTACCGAAGCGGCCACGGACCGAGACGGCAACTCCTCCAGCCCGTTCTACTCCATCCACCTTCCGCTCCTTCTTCTTCCATGGGCGATGTGACGCTAGAGGCCATCATGGCTCAGCTTGAGCGCATGGATGCTCGCTTTGACACTCTCAATAATGAGTTGTGTCAGGTGAACAACCATGTTGGTCATATCGCACGACGATAGGCTGTCATGGGTGGTTTCACCGCGTCTCCATCTCCATCTCCACAGGCTTCAAAGGATGAGGGCGATGATGATGGCTCCAGTGATGATAATGCTGATGAGGATAAGGATGCTACCTCTTCCGGTGATAAGGAGATGACTACTTGAGTGACTTGCCCTTTGTCATTCATGACAAAAAGGGGGAGTAGTTTTGGGTATAAGAGTAGTCACATACTTAGGGGGAGAGTTAGCATAGGACTTTTTGTTAAGGGGAGTGTTTATTCTTTTTGAGGGATGTAGTGAGAACTTATGTATCTTTTTCTTTTCTTTATCTTTTAGATACATTGTTCTTGTATATTGGTCTTGTGACTACTTAGTGATAACAAACCTTGTATTCATTTGATCTATATATATTTGATGAGGTTGTTATTATATTTTTCACCTATCTCTCCATGTGTTGTTTTTTTCTCTTTATACACATGCTTCTTATTTATTGTATGCAATCTTTTATTTTTGTTTCACACTAAGATGCCTTGATGAGTTTTGTTTAAAGTGTTTCAGAAATACAAGCTGTCAAAATCTTCCGTGCCATGAACTCTCTTCTTGCAAATTTTTTCAAGACTTTGTGTTAGGGTAGATTTTATTGTATTCAACAAGTGAGTATGAGTTGAGTGATTTATGATTTCTCTTATATTTCATTTGTTTGTTGTGGTTTTGTCACAAATTGCCAAAAGGGGAGATTGTTAGGACATATGTGGATCATCTTAAGAACATATGTCATTTAGAATTGGCTAATCCTTTGACAAAACACACTTTACTTGTAATTGGGTAGATCTAGGATGTGTTTAATACTTCAAGGAACAAGAGTTCAAGTCCAAGTATTGAAGCCATGCAAATCTGTCCAAGAATCAAGTGAAGAAGTGCTATTCTTTAAAACTCGACAGATGTATCTATCGAGATTTAAAATGTGAAGCTCAACAAATAAGCTCGACAGCTATATCTATCGAGAATTACATAAATCAGTTTTTAAGATCTGATTTCACGCATATCCATGTGTATTTGAGTAGGGTTTCTTTTCTCACAACTCTAGACATATGTAAGAATTATTTTAAGGACCGTCTCACTTAATGAAACTTGATGCAAAGGTTTTATTCATGCATATTGTGACCGGAGACAATTTGCCCTAGTTCATCTTTCTCTTGAAGAAGTTGCTGCGTTTGTACACCGTAGGGTTTTGTAACCAAGGAGCTTCTTGATCTTCATCGTGTTGATGAACTGAAGAACTTTGCAGCCAACATCCTTCTCAAGTTGGTGTGTTAGTCACGTACTTAGATTCGTGCATCAATTGGTTAGTCACGTACTTGTAACCGTGCATTGAAAGGAGAGATTGTCACTACATTACAAGTCCAATTGTGTATTGGGGTAAGGGTTCAACTGTAGGTTGGTATAAGGTACTGAGATTCCTTTACTTGTAACCGCTTGTTTTAATAATAGTGTATTCTCGGGAGTGGTGATCTTAAATTCACCCGGTGGGGTTTTTCCCTTGTAGGTTTTCCCCATTCGTATACAAATCACTGTGTCAACTTTATTTTCTACTGCATTTAACTTAATTGGTGATTTGTTTGTGCTACCACGCGTATTGCATGTTAATTAACCTAATTAATTCACTTGGCTAATTAATTGGTTAATTCACCATAAGGGGTCAATACATTCTTGGCCTATCATATAAATTTTAGTATATATATAGGTACTATGCATTTTACCCCACTTAACAATATTATTGATTGTTTTAAGAGTAATGCTATAACCACAAACTTTTCTACAACATTTTAACAAATTGCTATGGTAGTAAATTTTTATTGGTATGCATTTGGGCCTACCACTTACATTACTTTTTTACTTACCAATAAGTTTTCTCCTTTTAAAAGCCATAAAAAATTTATAGATCTAAAATTTAAAACAAAATATACAAGCCCCAAAAAATTAGCCCAGTAACAAAAATTTCCAATATTAAAGCTAAAAACAATTAAGTTCATTCAACCAATTTTACCGATAACAAACAATACGACCTTAAAAAAAATTTCAAATATAAAATTTTGTCAATACTTAGCAGCAACACACACAAAAATAAATAATGATAAAAACCCTTTAGCGGTTAAGTAGCAGAGTTGGAGGCTATGTTTGCGATGTCGACCATAAAATGTCTTTTATATGTTCTGGAATACTAGTGCACGAAATCCCAAGATGAGCCAAGTCATCTTGGGCTGAAATAGAAAATTACTGTTCAGTTTTTTAGAAACTCAATAGATCGAGAGGTGTCAAGTTGGGTTTTGAGATTCATTTACTGTTGTTAGATCAACATATATTGAGACCTATAGTACAACTTTTTATGAGCGGTTTCTTGAGCAATTTTGTGTGGCCATAAACCATGCCTCTATTTTAGATAACACAACTGTTAATTGTAACGTCACCTTACACTTGATGGCATAACCAGAATCTCAGATAGTGAAAAGACATGACTTATTAGATATTTTCTCTGATCCAAATTACTAGCATAATCCGAATCTACAAACCCAACAACACTACTACGTACTATCAGTAGAAGTCTTGTCATATACCAAGCCAACATTTTCGATACTACTTAATATCGAAGGATCCATTTCACAACTCTCCACTAATTGTTCTTCACTAGGAGTATCCATATATATCTGCTAATTAAATTAACCACCTGTGAAATATCTGGACTAGCGCAAACCAAAAGCATACATACACTAGTATAAGAAACACGAGATATATGTTCCTTCTCCTACTCAGATTGGGTTACAAAGTTGCTGAAAGTCTTAAATGTGCCACTAATGAAGTACTCAATGACTTATAGATTTGTTCTACCTCTGCATCAAACAAGGCCACCATAGAGAAAAACACACAAACAAAGCTATGTTTCACGACAAGAGAGAACACTTTGTTGAAGTTTATACCTCTCTCTAACTGGAAAAAATTGCCAAATGTCCTTTTCGGGCAAAAAAAGCAGCATTATGCCCTCTTTCCCAAACTAATTAGGGAAATACCCTTCTTTTGAAACTCGATTTTCTCAAAATCAAGTTAAGCCCTATAGTGGCGTTTTTAAGGAGCCTATAGTGATGTTTTAAGGACCTATAGTGGCGTTTCGTAACTCGAGCTCCATGAACTCGAGTTATAGGCATAAAAAATGAAAAAAATTGCATATAACTCGACTTTATGGAGCTCGAGTTACAAAACGCCACTATAGGTCCTTAAAACGTCACTATAGGCTCCTTAAAACGCCACTATAGGGCTCCAGAAATTTTTTTTTTTTTATAACTCGATTTTGAGAAAATCGAGTCTCAAAAGAAGGGCATTTCCCTAATTAGTTTGGGAAAATGGGCAAAATGCTACTTTTTTTGCCCGAAAATGGCATTTGGCAATTTTCTCCCTCTCTAACTATGGCTCTTTGCAACCAATTCGGCCTTGAACCTTTGTGCTTCAATCCTTCAACCCCTAGAATAAGTTCCTTTCTCTTCAAAACTCATTTGCAAGCAAAAATCTTCTGGTCCTTAGGCATCTCACTAATTTCCAAGTTTGATTCTTGTGAAGAGATTCAATCTCACTTATATTTTCTGCCCATTGATTTAAGTTTTTACTAGAGACAACTTGACAATAGAGAAAGTTCTTGATCAGTCGATCCTCAATAGTCCTAGCATCAAACAAAGCAAAATCTATCAAATTTGCATAAGCATGCCTCACACACCATCAATCTCATGTGTTAAATGTGTTTATTCTCAAAAATATGTAAATGTAAAAGAATGGACATTATGTATATAGAGTGTGTGCTTTGTGTATCTTTGACTCGCTGCTTCATCTATATTTGTTATTGAGTTTACTAAGTCCTAGGCTTAAATACATTGGGATTAGTCTTGGCTCAAAATGGGTCAGGACCAAGTGCCATGCGGAGAAATTTTGATCCCCTTCTCTAATATTCTTGTACTCACAACAAAAAAAAAAAGTATGTTTTTTAATTGTAGAGGTGGCAATTTATTATTCATAAGTAAGAAAGTGATGTCAATGATGCCTAGATGAAAATCAATAAAAACTTATTAATTCAATTTTTGTGAAATTTGTTAAATTACCCATTGTCCCAAAAATTGAAATTATTAACAGTAAATTTAATTATTTAACCACATATTTTTAACCCCCTCTCTCACGTGTGAGCTCAAACTTCTTTTTAATAGGTGAGGCCCAACACGTGGATCTTTAATGTGAAGTATAGTAGAGGAGATAGGGATTAAACTCAAGATATCATGCTTTGATACCATGTTAAATTTTCAATTGTTCCAAAATTTAAACTATTAAAAAATAAAAATTTTAATCATTTAACCGCATATTTCTAACAATTTCATGGAAAATTTTCATATTTCATTCGACACTTAATGATAAAATACTTCTCCAAATCTAACATCTATGGTACGATTTTGGGCTTTGTTTCAGGTTGTAGATTTTGGGCTTGCTAGGTTTTTATTAGATACTATGACTCACGTCTCCACTCGCATAATGGGAACTTTTGGGGGTAAACTCCAGTTCTCTGTGTTCTTTGGACAATGCTATTGCACCAAGGGCGAAGCCAGGAATTTTTGTTAATTTTGGGGGGCCAAGTTGCAACACTAATATATTTATCAAGATAGCCCTCCACACACACATATATATATACACACACTCGCTTTTTTATTATGTACACACTTTTTTATTTGATAAGTTATATATATACACACACTCAACAAAAAAAAGAGCTTAGTATTTTCAATCAAAATTATGTTTGATGAAGATCTCTCATAAAATAAAATTCATTTTTACCATTTCCCATTGAAATTCTTAAAAAGTTTCATTTTCAATACAAATTATCAAATTTTATGCTAAATTAAGTAAAAAATATTTCAACTGAACTAATGAAATTTTCAAAAACATGAATGATTCAAAACTTGGAGAAATAAGTTAGGCTCCAAACATATTTGAAGCTATTTTGCTCTAACCCATTATGTGGCAACTAGAGAGACATTTTATGTGTAGTTTTAGTGACAAGATTTTTTTAAAGAGTCAATGACTTATTAATAGCCACATAACGAGTTGGAAAAGATAAATCCAAACATGTTTGGTGCCAAACTTTATCAAATATTTGACAGATATAAAATAAAGAGCTTAGCATTTTCAATCAAAATTATGTTTGATGAAAATCTTTCATAAAATAAAATTCATTTTTACCATTTCATAGTGAAATTCTTAAAAAGTTTCATTTTCAATACAAATTATCAAATTTTATACTAAATTAAGTAAAAAATATTTCAATTGAACTAATAAAATTATCAAAAACATGAATGATCCAAAACTTGGAGAAATAAGTTAGGATTCAAACATATTTGAAGCTATTTTGCTCTAACCCATTATTTGGCAACTAGAGAGACATTTCATGTATAGTTTTAGTGACAAGATTTTTTTAAAGAGTCAATGAGTTGTTAATAGCCAAATAACGAGTTGAAAAAGATAAATCCAAGCATGTTTGGTGCCAAACTTTATCAAATATTTAACAGATATAATAACACATTTTACAATAAAAATAAAATTGCGAAAAATAAAGTTGTCTCTATAACTATTAGACCAAATTTTTTTTAAGAGTATCAATAGACTAATTCAAATATTTGGGTGGACCAACTTTTATTTTGTAAGCTAAATTTTGAAAGCATTAAAACAATTATATATATTAAGGGAAATTATAAATTTTGGGGTCTATGGCACCCACCCTTGTATGTAACTCCGCCCCATGGCACTGCCATGAAGTCTAGTTCTGAAGTGCTAAAAGGAAATGATGGCTTGGATACTGCATTTCCTTTGAAACCTTTTTAGGCTAGTTGTTTCTAAATACCTCGAAATAATCTTATATTAACCAAATGCAGTTACATGGCTCCGGAGTATGCTGATAGTGGAAAGCTCACGGATAAGGCAGATGTCTTCTCTTTTGGGGTTGTACTTTTGGAGTTGATTACTGGATGCCAACCTTACGATAAAAACTCAATCCTACCCTAATGATAGCCTGGTTGAATGGGTGTGTATACCATTTCATAAGAACTACTCCTTAATAGTTCACCGTATCTGTGGAGTAATCTGATCATCTCAGGATATGCCTACCTTTTTTTTTGGATGTTGAAATACAATTAAAGAACAATCATTTTGTTTTGGACTTAGAATCTTTGATGGTGTATGTGCATACTAGGACTTACTATTTTGTGTACGTAACTTAACAGTGTATATGGTTCTTAAAAGAACCGATGGAGGAAAAGAAAATGGATACCTACTAAAAATAGTTGGATAGTAATTGGTTGAGTTTGATTGTCTTTTATATAATAATTCTAAGTGTACGTATGTAACATATCGCATGTAATTTAAGCTCTTATATAACTTCTCTGTCTTTCTCCTCTGGCAATATGAAGTATTCTTAATATATAGCAAAGCTTGAGTAACAATGTAACATGGAAAGTTAACGTACATTTAATGTTATAGAATTTTAGGGAAGGCCTTTGCTCAGGCAAGCTTTGAAACATGGTTGATCCGAGGTTGCATAATTATATCTCTTCTGAAATGGCTCGAATGGTTGCTTGTGCAACTGCTTGCATCGGTCATTTGGCCCATTCTAGGCCAAGAATGAGCCAGGTAATTCTGTCAATTTTATTATTGAAATAACTGGTTCTCTTTGTCTAATCTATCAAATCCAAAATTACAGATAAACCTCCTTTGCCCTTTCTGTGTTTGTGAATTGTAAAGCCTACTGTCTTGTTTATTACCATTTTTTTTTTTTTTTGTCTGCGTGTGATTGTTTTGTAAAATATATGAAATCTAGGTTTGGTTTCAATATAGTGCGAAGTTTTAGCAGGTTATTAGCCTTTTAAGATTCAAGATCCCCAGTTTGTTTATGAAATTTAAAATTTCCAATTTTACTATTCAAAAGCTAAAATCCAATGTCTTGCTCATGGGCTGCATTGTAAATTGTTAGCTGTGTAAAACGGGGTGCAAACACAGTGGCCCACACTCTATCTCGATATGCTAGGAATGTTCCTGGTGCGAGTTTTTTGGAGGGACTCACCTCCGCCAGCTTTGAAAGCTTTGTACTATGATTCTTTATCACTTCAATGAATGAAAGTTTATTCTGATTTTCAAAAAAAAATATAAAAAGCTAAAATGATTTTGAAACTGTTAGAAATTAAGACTATTCTTTGTGATTGCATATATCCCTACAATCATCTTTATGATAGTAGATAACCCTACTACCATTCTTGGTAAGCAAATTGTTCATGTTAGTATATAGCTTAGTTTAGTCTAGCCTATCGGGCTTAGCCCAGTATACTATACTTGTAGTACACTTATATTACTTGTAATTCACACATACTTAGCCTATATAAGGCCCTCTATTGTACAGTATTATTTACACAGAATATACAGACTATTCAACCTTTCTCTCTCTCACTTTATATTCTTAACATGGTATCAGAGCCAATGCTCTGACTTTCTGGCATCTGTGGTCTTCTCCGATGTCTTTCCGCTGCCCTTGCCTTCGTCTAGTACCCATTGTCAGAAGTAAGTTACCGCCATCAGAACCACAGCACCAAAAACTCTCGGACTCAGTCCTTCTATTCATCACCTTGCCAACCTGAGCACATAGATTGATAGATCGCACAATTTCGGGAAAAACCCAACCAAAATAAACTCCATCCGGCATCACACGCACTCCCACGCGCCACTTGAAGGTCCAGTCTTGCAGTAACATGAGCCCACGCGCCACCACCCTTCTTCACGCGTTCTCACGTGCTAGCGTCGCCGACACGCGCCCCACGCGCCATTCACTACCGGGCTGCCACGTCAGCCCTAGTGATGTCAGCACACATCATCCCTGTGACGTAAGCCCTAGTGATGTTAGAAACCGTTGACTTTGACCACCGCTTGTTGACTTTGACCACAGCCGTTGATTGCCGCCGTTGACCGAGGTCATAATTTTTCAACAGGGCCTATCTTGCTCAAGTTTTCGCATAGATTCCGATTTTGGGTTTCATTTCTTCGTTTGAGGTCCCTAAATCCCTCTTTTTGGTCATTTTCTTCATTATGGCTCAAGAAAACGAACAAGACATTATACGTCCTATCACCGTTATCCTAGATGGTCCTACTACCTATCATGCATGGTCTCAAAATATGACTGTCTTTCTCAAGGGTCGCAAAGTTTGGCGGTATGTAACTGGTTCAATTCTCAAGCCAGGGCCCTAAGTCCAAAGCTACAACTGATGTCGATGCCTCCAAGACTACTGTTACAGAGGATGATTATAAAGCACGCCTAGAGGAATGGGAAAGTATTCAGAATAAAATCTTGTCTTGATTTATCAATACCTCTATACCTTCCATTCATAGTCTTCTTCCTTGTCTTGGTACTGCTGCGACTACTTGGATATTTTTGTCCAATCGCTACAATTGCACTAATGATTCAAGCCTAAAGTTTCACATTCAATCAAAGTTTTATCAAATGCGCCAAGAGACAGGTCAGTCTATTTCTAATTATTATTCTCAGACTTCTTCTATGTGGAACAACTTTCTGCTGCAGATCCTCCATTACGGTATCCTAAGGACATTGAGCTCTTTGCCAAATATCGGAATCGTCGTTGATTTATGCATTTCATAATGGGTTTACGTGAGGATTTTGAGCCTACTATGGCTTCTCTGCTTAGCCGGTCTCCTACTCCTTCTCTTGATGCTGCAGTCAAGGAGCTCATCCCCGAGGAGAATCGTCGGCCTACTTATCACATGTCATCCTCTGACCATGTGTTGGCTACACCCTCTCTTTCCCCACAACCTTCCATTGTTGCTATCACAGCTCCTCCACGATTCACCTCTGGGCGTCCCTTCTCTCAGTCTTCGAAAGGTACTCGCTGCGAGTTTTGCCATGCCAAGGGCTATGATATCTCTGTTTGTCGCAAACTACAGAAATTCATGCAAGAGCAGAATAAAGCTCTTCCTCCTTGGGCAGCTGCTATGTGTCCCTCAGATCTATCGGTTCCTACTGGTATCAGAGCGGTCTTCAATTTCGAATTGTATAACATGTTTTATGAGTTTTGGAATTAGAGATTATAGTTTCATATTGTTTGAAGATTATGCATTTAATTTTCTGCATAGTTATTGAAACTGTGATTTGATAAAAACTGATATTGATGTTATGATGTTGTTTAAATTTGAATTTAAGTATGTTAAATTGATCTTTAAGGCTATAGCATCAATGAATTTCAGTTTTGATATTATTCTCTGACTATCATGTCCGTATGTTAGTTGTTTGTTCAAGAAAAACCGTAGAAAACTGCCTTAGAGAAATTCTGGAAATTCAAGTTTCACGAGTTTCGATCGATCGAAAATCACTTTCGATCGATCGAGTGAAACAGTGATCAGACTTTCTTAAATAGATTGATTTTCGATTGCTAGTTGATCGATTGAATTTGTTTTTCGATCGATCGAGAGGCAATTTCGATCAATCAAAGAAGTCAGATGGTCAAGTTCGAATTTCTTAATTTTTTCGATCGATCGAGGGGCACATTCGATCAATCGAAAGAAAGAAAATCAGAATTTTTTCTAAGTGTTTTCACATGTAAAAGGAGTAAGACTATGTGTAATTAGATTATGCATGTTTTAGAATTAAAAAAACCTTTCCTTTAAAACATCTAGTGGGAGAGAGATACAAGGGTTGCATCTCACGGCCTCCATTGTCGGTTTACAGTAGTGTGATTAAGCACCTCGCCTTGGCGTATATGCCTTGCTCCCTTCGAAGGGTGTTTAATTCATGGTACTACAGGTTAAACTTCTTAATGATGGATGAAGTGTGTTTTTGCATTGAGAACGACCACGCTTCCGTGGAGTTACTTGGTGATTCACATTGATTCTAGTCAATGGTGTACACTAGACCAAGTTTAATGTTAACCTCCCTTCGGAGCTATGTCATTATTACTTAGAGGCTGAAGGTAAAGCGGAAAATTATTTTTGTTTGGTAAGAGTTACCATGATAGCATTAATAATGAGAATAATTCTCGCTTGATCATAGTAATTGGTATAACCTCGCTTCCGAGGAATATTAATTGCGGGATTGGGTTGTCGTTGCATATATTATATTATGGTTTTATTAAGGTTCCATACTACATGTTTATATGCTAAATTGATAATGTCCAGTTTACTTATTATATTCATGTTTATTATTTTCAGATTTGAACATGGCATCATTTAGCCCACTTGTAACCATTCTTAATCAAAACAAACTGACTGGATCCAACTATGTTAAATGGAAAAGAAATTTGGACATAGTTCTCACTGCTGAAGAGCACAAATATGTGCTTACTAGGCCATGTCCTAACTTTTCTTCATTAGATGCTCCTCTTGTGGAAAAACAACGATATGATCGTTGGCACAAATCTAATGAGATGGCCAAGTGCTACATCCTAGCATCTATCTCAAATGTTCTACAGCATCAAATGTAGGATGTAGAACTAGCTTCAGACATTATGTTAAGTCTGAAGGAGATATTTGGTGAGCAAGGTCGTTCTGCAAGGCAAGAGACCATGAGGCAAATTTATAATACCAAAATGGCTGAAGGTAGTTCAGTGAGAGAGCATTGTCTTACAATGATCTCTAATCTGAATACATTGGAAGTTTTAGGTGCCGATATTGATGGAGAATCCCAAGTGGATATGATACTCCAGTCACTACCAGAATCATTCAAGGAATTCAAACTTAACTATAATATGAACAAAAAGATTTATACATTGTCTGAATTAATGAATGAGTTGGTAGCAGCAGAAGGCATCCTTGGTACTTCTAATGTTGAAGCCAATATTGGTGAAGCTTCTACTTCTCAACCTAATTCGAAAGGCAAGGGTAAAATGAAGAAGAAGAAGGACTTCACCAAGCAAGAGGGTAAACAAATTGCTTTAGGGGTTGCCGACAAAGGAAAGAAGCTCAAAGGAAAATGTTTCCATTGTGGTGAGAAAGGACATTGGAAGAGGAATTGTCCAAAATTCAAGGCTGCCAATAAAGGTATGAAAAGTTCATTCCTTCTTGAAATATGTTTGGTACAGAATCTCACGGATTCCTAATGTGTGGATTCAGGTTGTACTAATCATATCTGCAATTCCTTGCAGGGGTTTTAGGAGACCAGAAAGTTTAAAGAAGGGGAGTTGTTTCTTACTTTGGCTGATGGGAGCAAGATTCCGGTTGTAGCTGTTGGTGTTTATAATTTATGTTTTGAATCTAAAGTTTTAATATTGGAAGACTGTTTGTATGTACCTTTTGTTCGTAGGAATTTAATTTATGCTACTTACTTAGGTAAACATGGATATTGTGTTATCCTAAAAGACAATGTTGTAATAAAGAAGGATAAAGTGTTTATCTGTTCTTGCAATATTGTGGATGGTCTTTATATTTTAACTCCTGATAAGCATGAATTATATAATTCTGAATTAGATAATGACTCTCATGTAAAATCATTAAAGAGAAAGTTTCCTTCCACTAGTGATGCATATCTTTGGCACTTGCGTTTGGGTCATATTAATTCAAATAGGATTCAAAGACTAATCAAAGATGGACTCTTAGAGCCTATGGACTTTGATGAATTTCTAGTTTGTAAATCTTGTTTCAAAGGTAAAATGACCAAACGACCTTTTAATGCAAAAGGTAGAAAAGCCCAAGATTTGCTAGAGCTAGTGCATTCTGATGTATGTGGTCCTATGTCAACCCAAGCAAAAGAAGGTTATGAGTATTTCATCACTTTTACAGATGATTACTCAAAATATGGTTATGTGTACCTAATGAAACGGAAGTCCGAAGCCTTTGAAAAGTTCAAAGAGTTTAGGGCTAAAGTTGAGAATCAATTAGGTAAACGCATAAAAGCCATTTGATTTGATTGTGTTGGCGAATACCTTCTTGGGGTTTTCAAGGATTACTTAACTCAAAATGGGATTATATCCCAATTGGCTGCACCTGGAACTTCCCAACAGAATGGTGTAGCAGAAAGAAGGAATAGGACTCTTTTAGAGATGGTTAGGTCCATGATGAGTTACTCAACTTTACCAAATTTTTTTTTGGGGTTATGCCTTAAATACGGCAATACATCTTTTGAATTTAGTTCCATCAAAATCTGTTCCCAAAACACCCATGGAATTGTGGAGTGGGCGTAAGCCTAGTATGAAATATCTCCACATTTGGGGTTGTCCATCACATGTGTTAAAAGGGAAGCCTGATAAATTGGAACCAAAATCAGAAGTGTGTTTGCTTGTAGGTTATCCAAAAGAAACTAGGGGTTATTTATTGTATAGTCGTAAAGATAACAAAGTTTTTGTTAGTACAAATGCTAAATTCTTGGAAAATGGCTATATGAATAATTTTACTCCTAGAAGTAGAGTTGTGTTGGCTGAAATGAATGAACCTATAAATGAACAGCCAATGGATGAAACTAGGGATGATGTGGTTGTATTAGATACACCACAAGATATTACTTAAGAGATGTCTAGCACACAGGTGCCTCGTCGTAGTGGGAGAATTGTTCGGCCTCCTATAAGATTAATAGGTTTGGGAGAAACTTACGAAGCTATCTCAGAAGAGGCTGAATCGGATCCTTACACTTATGATGAAGCAATGAATGATATAGATGCACATCATTGGGTCCAAGCTATGAAATTTGAATTAGATTCCATGTATTTAATCAAGTTTGGGATCTTGTAGAGGCGCCTAACGGCATTAAACCTGTTGGTTGCAAATGGGTTTACAAGAGGAAGAGAGGGATAGATGGAAAGGTTGAAACCTTTAAAGCAAGGCTAGTGGCGAAAGGATATACTCAAAAAGAAGGTATTGATTATGAGGAAACCTTTTCACCAGTAACAATGCTTAAATCTATCAAAATTCTCTTATCCATTACTGCTCATTATGATTATGAGATTTGGCAAATGGATGTCAAGACTGCATTTCTCAATGGCAATCTTAAAAAGGAAATCTATATGATGCAACCGAAAGGTTTCATAGCAAAGAACCAAGAGCATATGATATGCAAGTTGAAAAGGTCCATTTATGGACTTAAATAAGCATCTTGGTCATGGAACATCAGATTTGATCAAGCAATCAAGTCATTTGGTTTTGAATAAAATCTTGATGAACCATGTGTGTACAAAAGACATCAAGATAAAGTAGTAATGTTCCTAATGCTTTATGTTGATGATATTCTACTCATTGGAAATGATGTAGGGGTAATGTCATTAGTAAAGGTTTGGTTGTCAAGCCAATTTGATATGAAGGACTTGGGTGAGGCTAACTTTATTTTAGAGATCAAGCTTTGGCGAGATAGAAAGAATAAGATGTTAGGCTTATCACAAGCTAGATATATAGATAAGATTCTAGAACGGTTTAGCATGCAAAACTCCAAGAAATGATTACTTCCTTTCAGACATGGAGTTCCTCTGTCTGATGACCAAAGGCCTAAGACTCAAGAGGAAGTAGATATAATGAGACAAGTTCCTTATGCTTCAGCAGTAGGAAGTCTCATGTATGCCATGCTTTGTACTAGACCAGATATTTGTTATTCAGTTGGCATAGTCAGTCGATATCAATCAAATCCAGGACCAAAACATTGGCAAGCTGTAAAGCATATTCTAAAGTATCTACGGAGAACGAGAGATTATATTCTTGTTTACCGTTGTAAGGATTTAATACCTGTTGGCTATACAGATTCAGACTTTCAATATAATCTAGATTTCAAAAAATCCACTTCAGGATGTGTTTTCACCTTGGGAGGTGGAGCCATTAGTTGGCGGAGTATTAAGCAATCTTGTATTGCAGACTCCACCATGGAGGCAGAATATGTTGCTGCTTGTGAGGCAGCAAAGGAAGTTGTATGGCTCAAGAAATTCCTTTCTGACCTTGGTGTAATGAGAATGGAGTAAGTTCCAATCACATTGTTTTGTGACAACAGTGGAGCAGTTGCACAATCTAAAGATCCAAGGAATCATAAGAAAGGAAAGCACATTGAGAGGAAGTACCATATCATTCGAGATATTGTTGCTCGTGGAGATGTGGTAGTAGCAAAGATTGAAAGTGCAAATAATCTAGCAGATCTGTTTACTAAAGCTTTGCCTCAAAGGACTTTCGAGTCACATTTAGAGGGAATGGGAGTTAGATTAGTGCACAATAGTCTTTAGGGCAAGTGGGAGATTGTTAGGATTAGTACCCTTAAATCCTATTGTATGATGCTATGTATAATATTAAGTATGACATTATGTATGACATTATGTATGACTTAATATTGTGTTTAATAAAGTCGTTTTATTTTTATCTGAAATAATGGTAACATGAATATTCAAACATTATCATATAGTCCATGAGATGCATAGTATGTGATTTATGTGAAAAGTCACAGAAAATATAAATCACAAGTTTTTTGTAAACTCAGAATTATAGTTCATAGTCGGTGATGAATTTGGGCATTTCATCTGCGAAGACTATAACATATCAATTACGATTATTTGTCTTGATCATGGAAGTGGAGACTTCTAGTTGATATGTTGATATGTTTTAAGAGTTAAGACATATTGAACTGGACCGCTGTGAGATTTATTATTCTCCTAACAACTGTCAATTGAAAAAATAAATCTCACAACTTATATTTGCATGAACTCTTAATCCTGAGAGAATAATGGACCTGATCATGAGATGTAGGTTGCTTTGATATATCAGGAGTAAGATCTAAAGTAACGGTCAAAATCTCAGTATATTGGGCAGCCACATTTAGTGTTGATTGAACATATATTCTCAAGATGGAATTCATAGTCTCTTGACAGAGATACAAAATATTTCCTTGAGATAAGTTTAATGGGTTTGTTATTCAGAGAGTTGGGCCTAACCACTTTGGTAAGAAATTACTAAAGTATATATTTATGAAATTGGATTTTATAAATATATAATGAATAACTTAAAATGATTAAATCGGGTAATCAAGGATTAAGATGTAGTAATTTACAAAGTGGCAGTCTACATTAATGACTTTATATTACTACGAATATTTTATGAAGGGGTTGCATGTACAATAAAGTCTTGGGATATAATTTATAGATAAGGCCTAGAGTGCAACTATATTTATATAGTGGTATTAAATATAGTTAATGGTAACTTTGGACTTGTCAAGAGTTGACAGAAAAGCCCAATGCCCATTGGAGCTAGTGTCTTATTGGTCCCTTTTGGTCCCACTCCAAGCCACATACTATAGCCCAATTGGAAAGGCCCAAAAGGCTAGCTTAATTAGATAATCAGTTATAAAGAGAGAAACATATAGATTTTTGAAAAAACAACTTACATGAAATGTGTATGTGAGTGTTGGACACTCTTGAATTCTCTCTTGAACATTTCATATAACTGATTGAGAGACCACACATCTTAGGCGTTAGTGGAATTGGAGTGAAGATTAAAAGTGTTCTCAAGAACTTGGAATCTTTGTTTTGAAATTCACCACACTAAGGTACACACTCTTGTTCTTGTATTCTGAAATTTACATAGTGCATGTTATCAATTTCGAATAATTTAGATCCGTTAATTTTTCCGCTGCGCACATGCATATGTCCATCAGTTTCTGCCATGTTATCATTTGACTTGTGCTTGCTAGGCCTCTTTTGGGCTCACCGTACACTTGCCTTTTACTCAGTTCCCGCTGCCCAGTACTAACGTTGGGCTTGTTCTCATACTGTTTCAGGCTTCCTTGGCCCATTTCATCCCTTTAGGGCTTCCTCGGCCCATTTTATTCCTTTGGGCATCCTCGGCCCGCTTCATTCCCTCGGGCATTCTTAGCTCATTCCAATCCTTCATTCCCATGGGCTTTTGTTAAATCTTTCGGGCTACCCCGGCTGAAATTACCATATCCTTTACTTTTGGGGTTTATTGGCCTTTCTACCAACCCCATTTACTAGTTCCTTCCTTTGGGCCCCTTCAGCCCATTTTTGCTTGCTTTCAATTTCTCATAATTCTCATGGGTTTACTCCTTCTTTCTTTAGGCACCCTTGGGCCCGCTTGCTTTCGTTGGGGCCTTTTCACTATATTACAGGCTCTATGGACCATTATTCCTACCATTCGGGTTTAATGTTTTTCTTCTAATTTTGCTAATTCTTCTTCCTTATTCCCTCCCATATTGTTGGGCTTTTTCTTATTATTGGGCCTTCTTGCCAAAGTGGGCATCAACAATCACTATTTACTTAATAGTATTTTCTTTTTTCTTTTTCTTTTTTTGTTCAAGAATTATTCTTTCACATCAATAAATATGAATATGAAAATTGTAAATTTTTATTAAAAATGATTTTATTTTAAATTAAAATGCATTTTTTTTGAAAGATTAATAAAAATAATTTTTTTAAAGCTTGTTTATATTTATTATTTTCTATTCACTTTATAAAAATCACGAAAATACATTTGAAAGTTTTTTTAATTGCTTAATTTTTTTTTAAGGGTAAATTTTCATATTTTTACACATTTAATACATTTATTTGTATTTTAATTAATATTAAATTAATTTTGACGTCATCACGGTTCGACTTCGGTTGAACCTCGATCTGACCTTAAAAACCTTGAACCTCTTCCTTCTCCGGTTCTTTGAACGATCCAGGTTTGAAAACCATGTTAAAAAAGATAAATCTTATATGAATTATGTGGTTCTATTATGTTATATGTATTAGGTGGTTCTTTTATGTTTATTAAAATAATGTGGTTCTTTTAGGTTGGCAAGGACTTATAGCTAATGAAAGCTTGAAAATGTGTTAAAAACACAAGAGCTGTTTAGACCCCCAAATTATAAATTACGTCTCGATTGATTTTACTCTAACTAATACTAAGTGCGAAATAGAGTAAATGCGAGCGGATAAACAAATAAACTACTCTAAGCCATAATCAATAAAACATAGCAGTAATATGAAAGCTAAAAGAGTAGGGAAGAAGAATGCAAACACAAGATAACACGCCGATGTGTTATCGAAGAGGAAACCGAAGAACTCGGCAAAAAACCTCTCCGCTACCCTCCAAGCGATAATCGATCCACTAGACAATCAGTTGGGATACATGGGTTAGCAAGAGACCCTCCAAGCCTAATCTACTCGATGCACCTAAGCCCTCCAAGCTCCTACTCCAACAAGGCTTCTCAGAACTGTGTCTTGTCTAGCTTTCGGGATCCCGCAATACGCCCGATTGCAACCGCCAAGCCTTACCAGCTTCTTTTGGCAATTCCCCAAAGCTTCCTTAGCTCCAAAACACTCTCTACACTCTGAATAGGTGTGGGTTGTGTTTAGGTACAAATCTCCTCTCAAGGTATGACAATGGGAGAGGGAAGGAGAAGAGGCTACAATGATTTCTCACTAAGGATGGGTAGCTTTCTCTCTAAAAGATGTGTGTATGTATTGTAGAAAACCTATCTAGGGTTTTTTTCTCTGAATGGCTTCCTCTACATTTGTGGGTAATGAGGGTATATATAGTATGTGTGAAGGGTAAGAAAGTCACACATAAAAATCCTCCAGGCAGAATGTTTCACGACTACCTCGCGGGAAGGCCTTACCCGAGAGACACTCGCGAAAACGACAGCCTGGCACGACTCTTCAGCTTCCAGTCATGTGCTCCTCACATGCCCTTTTCACGAGAACCCTTCTCGCGAACTTCTCGCGAGCTAGTCGCGAAATGCACTAATATTCAATTAAGCTTGAGTTTTCACCAACTTAATACTAAACCCAATACAATAAAATCCCACAAAATATAAGGAAAAAAATTAAAGCAATTACAACACTTTTTGTCATGGAATAAAGCCAACATAAAAACATAGTTGTAAATCACAACTTTACAATCTCCCCCTTTGGCTATTCCGTAACAAAACACCTTATAACAGACTCTAGACTTAAACATGAGTTTGGAAATAATGGCAAAACTCACTCACACCTAAATCTAAAACCTGTGATGAACTTGGAACATGTATACCTATACCCTGAAACATTTGCATAAAACACATTAGACCTTCAAGGTAAATCAAGTGATAAAAGGACAAGCATAATGTAACAAGTAAAATGCGATCAAGTAAACATGTTGTGAAACATATGAACAACTTGATCAAACACATGAGAGTCATATGGAAATGACTACAATGATCGTATAGCAAAGCAAAAGATCATCCGAACATGCAACCAATAAAGCAAAATAGCATAAGGATAAATGCATGTCCAACACATAAGCACGTTGCGATGAGAGCAACAAAGCATAGATACTAAGTGAAACTCAAAGCACCATAAAGCAACAAGAAAACAAGCAAAAAGTAAAACAAGACAAAACAAGGTTTTCTAAAAAAGAATGACTTCTCCCCCTTGGTATATGCATCTCCCCTATGGCTTTCTCCCCTTACGAATTTGCACGAGTTAGAATTTCTCCCCCTAAGAATGTGCATATGAGTCATATAGAAATGACGAAATACACCGGTATACTCTCCGGCATACTCTCCCCCTTTTTGTCACAAATAGACAAATGAATCAAAAGGAAAGAGGGAAAGAAAAGAAGATATGAACAAGGGTAAAAGATGATGCATGAGAGGTGCAAGATGAATGAGAAAATGAAGCTCAAACGAAAGACAAAAACAGAGAATGCTACAAAGTATAGAGTAAACATGACATGCTAAGGATGGTGGAACATGATATAGACCTAGGCATGACATAGACACAAGAACATGTTATATGTGCTAAAAGGGTCTAAAAAGACTTAATTAGCATGAGTGAGTGTAAAACATGTCAAGTGTTAGAGTGTGTGCAGCAAGGTGCATCTAGTGAGCATCTAGTGTGCATGTGAGATGCATGACCAATGCATGAGCAAGCATTCAAGGGGAAAAGTGTATAAAACACACAACCAATGATCAAAACATGATAAACATGAATAATTATGGTGATCCCCAAAATTTGGTACTCATCGGAGTCCAAAACAACGAGAAAATGCCATTTGGGCATTTTATCAAACACTTAGAGTGCACACACTACACATGTATGTTAAACAATGCATGAACAAATGAAAATCTTGCCTAAATACATGTTATTTTTGCCACAAGGGGCCAACATCCAGAGCAAATCATCATTTAAAACAAAACCCAATAAAAAAGATTGACAAAAAATAAGTTTTTAAACTCCCATTTGAAAAAAAATCCCAACTATGAACATAAAACCCGCAAAAACATAATCTAAGGATCAAAATCAATGAAAAGAATTAAAGATTACCTCAGAGATGTTAATGGAATGAAAAACAATTGAATTTAGTTGGGTTTTGATGTAGAAACATTAAAATAGGGGTTTGGGAGAAGATGGGAGAAGTTTAAAACAAATGACCCACAAAATGCCCTTTAAAAAGCTGATCTGGAAATTTTCACTAGCTGGTTAGCTTCCCGCGAAAATTTCGTTGGTATTTCACTGGTAAGCCTTACTCTTGAAGCAGTCACGAGACAGTTGTAAAACTCTCTATCCAAAGCTGAAAAACTTGAGAATTGGACCCTTTAAATCGTGACTAAACTTACACATGAAATAAGTCATGGAAACACCCAAAAAACATGTTTTTAACACAAAAAACAATTTGAAAAACATAGGTGATACAAATCACTTCCAAAAGCAAACAAAAAGAAAAAAATCTTTTTGGTTTGATCCACATATGGTTGAGCGCACACACATCACATTTGAACATGTACAATCACACAAATGAAATAAGCATTCATTGAACATTAGACTTGTGTGTTGTGTGTGTGTATCAAGTGTGGAATAGTCCTTAGTCCATAGTGAAGTTTCAATGATCAATTCAATCAAGTTATACACAACTAGTACTAAGTCAAGTGGTCTATCTCAATTATAGAAATGAACATATATGACCTCCCACAAGAAAATGATTACAAATCTTAGAATCTTTTCATTTGGCTTCTATTCAAATCATAACATTTGATCATTTTTTAACAATACATCTCATTTTGAGATCGGTGCTTGAAATTTTTGATATTTCAATCTTGAGAATGAGCCTTTGGCTTTTTAAGCACCATACATTTCAATAAAAAGTCGCTTTCTCTTTTTCCTAGTCAAATACTAGTATGTGCAACGGCTTTTGCAGCTCATTATCTCTTTTCATTTTGAGATTTACATTTGTTGAGTTCTTTAAGCAAAAACATAAAAATAAAGGTGGGAAGAGATATAGGCACAAGTCTATGCAAGTATCAAGACCATCAAAACTATTGACCAATCATTCATGACAAGCTTGAAGATCAATTTACAACAGTCACACATAGTTTTCCAGATTTTTCCCACAAAGATATATGTGCATATAGAACAAGCTAAGCTCGTAAATGCACTACGCCATTAGTACGAAGGCACTAGGCCAAACTCACATGTGATATGTGCTCAAACATATACGATCAAACTTTTTGAGTTTTTCACTTTTTATATGGTTTTGGATTTTTACTCACACAAAACAAATGCAACAAAGTAAGATCAAAAACAAAAATAGAACAATGCATATAAAGAGATGCATGATGCACAAATGCATGACACTGAAGCATCTAATGCATGAAGGGTCCTACAAAGATCGAAAGAATTAGATCAAGAACCAAAAAAGCAAAAGCTCAACCATAGGAACCCTTCCTCATCCAAACAGAACGATTGTTTGGAATGAGTGTATCATGAGAAGTGAGACAAGAGCTGGAAGAATAAGAACTGGAGATGCACATCGACAATGAGGTAAGAACATCAAAAACTTTTTCCCAAAAACTTACCATTTTTCCCCAAAACCGATTTTGCTTTCATAGCACAACTTCCAAAAAGCTCAAGTTTCTCTTTTCTTTGTATTCTTTTAAGAGCTTGAAACTTAGAGCAATGTGGTCTTAGATGACCAAAGGCACCACAATGGTGACAAACAATGTGTTTAGGTCCACTAGGCCTTTTAGGAAGGGATCTAGCAACATGAGTTTGTTCTCTCTTTAACTTGGGGCATTGAGGTCTTATGTGACTGATCACACCACAATGGTGGCAATTATGAACAAACTTAGATCCACTCAATTCCTTAAGATGGGACCTAAACAGAGGCTTAGGCTTAAGAGTCTTTCTCTCCACCTTTTGGTTTCTTTTGTGTGGAGGAATATACACCGATTTGTCCTTTGAGGTAAAACACACAATAGGCACAAAATTGGGTACCACAACATGATTGCAACAAATATTTTCATCATTTTTAGCAATATGTTCAGCAATCAAACACTTGGCATGCATTTTAAGAGATTCATTTTCAAATTTAAGATCATCAACAAGTTTGTTAGACAAAACAAGTTTAGCATCCAAGTTCATATTTAAACATTCAAACTCTTTTAGCTTTTCAAGAGAATTTTCAGCAAGCTTCTTATAATTTTCAACCAATTTATTGGATTCATTGAGTTTAGCAATCAAATCATCCTTTTCACAATGAAACTTGCTCAAATTCTTATGAAACTTCTTAGCTCCTTTCTTCAAGAGTTTGATGTTAGCAAGATCAACAACACCCAAAGATTCATGTAACATGTCATCACATTCATGTGGATAAACACTCATAGAGGCATTTTCACAAACACGTGGCATGCTACAATCATCAACAACCAAAACATCCATAGAAGCATACAAAACACTATCCAAGGCAAAACACACAAGGGGTCAAGGATCACACTTAGGTAATGAAACCAAAACAAATGTACCCGCTTTGATACCAATTGAATGCTCGAAAAATGTGTTAAAACACAAGAGCTCGTTTAGACCCCCAATTAAAAGATTACGGCTAGATTGCTTTTACTCTAACTTATTTAAGTGCGGAACAAGAGTAAATGAAGTGTAATAAACCGATAAAACTACTCTAGTGCATAAGCATGAACAATAGACATTAAAAGTAAAGCACAAGAGTAAGGGAAGAGAGAATGCAAACACAAGATAACACGCCGATGTGTTATTGAAGAGAAAACCGAAGAACTCGGAGAAAAACCTCTCCGCTGCCCTCCAAGCGGCAATCGGTCCACTAGACAATCAGTTGGGATACATGGGTTAGCAGGAGACCCTCCAAGCCTAATCTACCCGATGCACCTAAGCCCTCCAAGCTCCTACTCCAACAAGACTTCTCGGAACCGTGTCTTGTCTAGCTTTGCGGATCCCGCAATACGCCCAATTGCATCCACCAAGCCTCACCGACTTCTTTTGGCAATTCCCCAAAGCTTCCTAAGCTCCAAAACACTCTCTACACTTTGAATAGGGGTGGGTTGTGTTAGGGTACAAATCTTCTCTCAATGTATGACAATGGGAGAGGGAAGGATAAGAGGCTACAATGATTTCTCACTAAGGATGGGTAGCTCTCTCTCTAAAAGATGGGTGTGTGTGTTGTAGAAAACCTATCAAAGTGTATATATAGTGAGGGTATATATAGTATGGGTGAAGGGTAAGAAAGTCACACATAAAAATCCTCCAGGCAGAATGTTTCGTGATTACCTCGCGGGAAGGCCTTACCTGCGAGACACTCACAAAAACGATAGCCTGGCACAACTCTTCAGCTTCCAGTCATGTGCTCCTCACATGCCCTTTTCGCGGGAACCCTTCTCGCGAACTTCTCGCGAGCTAGTCGCGAAATGCACTAATTTTCAATGAAGCTTGAGTTTTCACCAACTTAATACTAAACCCAATACAATAAAATCCCACAAAATACAAGGAACAAAATTAAAGCAATTACAACACTTTTTTGTCATGGAATAAAGCCAACATAAAAACATAGTTATAAATCACAACTTTACAACTAACAAGGACTTAAAGATAATTAATTAAAAGTTTGAAATAACGAGTCCTTCATTTTCATTAGGTGGAACTGAGACTAACATGTATGTCACATCTATATATATATATATATATATATAAATGTATATAACCAAAAATTTTGAAACTCTCATAATTTTTAATGTTAGCACAATATTTAAATAAAATTACTTTTGTTTACTCTAAACTTAATAAGGAGTGAAACTATATCTTTCTAACAAGTCCAACTTAAACTCAAACTCATCATTATAATATTTTCAAACAAAATTATTTTTATTTAATCTGAAACCTATAAAACTCTCACAATTTTCCATTTTAGCATAATATTTAAATAAAATTACCATTTTATTTAAATACAATTATTTTTGTTTAGTCTAAACTTAACAAGGAGTGAAACTCTATCTCTTTAACAAGTCCAACTTAAACTCAAACTCATCATTATCATTTTTAAGCAATGCAAATCCCAATATTTTTTTTAAAAGTTGAGTAGAGGTATGAGCTATTCTTAAGTTATTTTCATCTCCTCTACTTTGTTAAAAAAAAAAAAAAAAATTATTTTATGGTTTTTCATGTATTTTTTAAAAAGTAATTTTGGTACATGAACCACTAAAATCTCTTTAGCTCTTTTTTACAAGATAAAAAAACTTGCAATAATTGAAATTATTTTTTTGAATATAACTCATCTTTCTCTTATATTTTTCTATTATTTAGTCATATATATTTTGTTTTATTTCAATGACCGCGTTTTTATAAACGCGGCTATAGGACATATTGTAGCCGCATTTTTCAAATGCGGCTATTGGTGAAGGCTATAGCCGCGTTTTAAAAACGCAGTTATAGGTGACATCTATAGCCGCGTTTTTTAATTGTGGCTATAGGGGACATCTATAGCCGTGTTTAAAAACGTGGCTATAGGTCACTTGTTTCCATGTGAGAAGACATATTTTTGCCGCGTTTAAAAACGCGGCTATAGGTGTCAGATATAGCCGTGTTTTAAAAACGAGGCTATAGGTGACAACTATAGCCGCGTTTTTAAATGTGACTATATCTGTCACCTAAAAACGCGGCCCTGAATATTTTTTTGAATTTGTCTATAGCCGCATTTTAAAATATAAAGGCTATAAAGGCTATAGCCTTTATAAAAACGCGGCTATAGCCTTTATATTTTTTTTCTAGGCCAGATGGCGACTGCATTTATTAACGCTGCTATAAGTTTTACAAACGCTACTATAGAAAACCTGTCACACACTAAATTTCAGCTTGTTATTTGCTGCATGCAACAAATAACAAGCCGAAATTTTGCAGGAATATCAAGTTGGAATTTTCTCAAACCTGTCATAATGTTCATTCAATCAATCTTTAAGGAATGTGCAATTCAATACAACAACAAAATTGAGGAAAGTTTAGGATCCATTTGACACAAAAAGATGCAGCAAGCATCAACACATGATTTTGAGATACCTCAACTGCAAACATTACGCACATGACTATCTCTAACGTTCCTATGGCTATCCCGGATGCTTCAAGGGGTGCCTTCCCATCTCCAAGCTCTTGTCTACAAGGGGGGAATTGGTTTTGTACCCTTGTTTTACAGGTAGAACACAGTGTGTGTCCATAATGGCACTGCAAAAATATAAAGGCAGTAGTTAGCTATTTCGAACCAAGCAGAGAACTAAAAAGAACATAAGTTACTTCATATAAAGAAAACCTTGACTTTTCCAAAATTGAATGCTATGATCAGAATATACAGCAGCTAGAGACGCTCTTAAAAACTAGATTAGTGAAGTTAGACAACTTTTCAACACTACCAAATGCGATCTTATATAGCTTCTATACTTTCAATTGTAACCAACTTAGCAAACTATTTTCTTTTCTCTTTTATCATTCTAATCACCTAAGAAGACTCGAACTTCACTAGGAAACAAACTCATCAAAAGCACCACAAACTCAAAAGCAATGAAAATTCCATAGAATACCCAATTCATGTTTCTTCCTAAACAATTTAGCAAGCATATACTTCACTCTTCACTGAGAAACAAACCCATGAAAAAAATCATACACTCAAAAGCAATATAAATTCCATATCATTCCCAACCCATGTCTCTTCCTTGACAACTTAGCAAGTATAAACTTCACTCATCACTCTTAAACAAGCCCACTCGAAAGCAATACAAATTCCATTGAATACCCAATTCATGTTTTTCCTAAACAACAACATAGAACAACTCTTTTAAAAGTGCTGATAACTTGCAGCTTGTCAAGGTACTGAGGCTGACCATGTCCTCTCTTAATGGTCCCAGTGCGCTCCAAAAGCCTGTCAACAAGCGTAGACTTGCCATGATCAACATGAGAGATAATGGAAAAATTCATATCCAACAAAATTACACAAATGGAACCAGCAAAAAGTACTAAAATAACAATAAAGAAAAAACCAAAAATTATGAAACAGTATTTATATATTTCAAACTTACCGTGAGAACAATGCATGGTTGCACTTAGACTCTTCTATGTTGTTAAAGCATCAATGTAGCTGTCTACATATACAAGAGATTCAACTAAAAAGTTTTTTGTTCACAAAAAAGATTGTCAATCTTTGAATGGCATAATTGACCTGTCTACATATCAACTTGTCTATAATATCAAAATAGTATTCATGTCTACAATATTCCTTCATGAACAGCCAAAAAGTAATACAACATACAATCACAAAATATCCACGAAGAGTCCTCATTTAGATGCAGTGCTATCCTGAATATATTAAACACATCGTATTAATAGCACATATAAATGCATTGTAATAAACACGCAATTTTCATTAAATTAAATGCAACATCCAAATGTACCTGAGAAGGCAGTGAAGAATGCAGAAGTGGGCTAAATTGGGCTAACATGTCTCTCATGTGCAACATCATTTCTACCATTTTCTCTTGATGCTTTGCATCTAATTGGCAAGAAACCGACATAATTAAAACTTGAGACCATGTGATCATATATATAGTGCAAGTTTGATCTACCCAAGTACTATACAAGACAGTATCTTTTGGTATCCGGTTTCAAAAAAAGGGAGAGACAAGCTACACAATCCTTCTTCAGACCCTTGAAATAACTATAAAAATAAGAATATCTATTCAGTTTCCTTCTTATAAAACAGTAAAAAATTAAAGCTTTCAAGAAGAGAAATCAATTTCATTTTGGGCTATTTCAATTTGGGCTAAACTAATTAAAGGAAAAAACAATGCAGTGCACTAAGACTATAGTTATAACTATAGTCTTAGTGCACTACAAAACACGCAGGTCTTAGGCCGCGTTTTACAAAACGTGGCTACAAACGGGCTATAGCTGCGTTTTTAAAAAATGCGGCTTAAAGTATTGAAAACTAGTCGCGTTTTAAACATGCGGCTATAGAATATGTCTACAGCCGCATTTTTAGTGTTTATAGCCGCATTTTTGGGGGTGGAGCTATTGCCGTGTTTTAAACACATGGCTATAGGACCTTCCTATTTCTTTTTTTTTCTTTTTTTTTTTAATCTGAACTGAAGCCACATTTAGGAAACGTGGCTCTAGCTTGCCTATAGCCGCGTTTTTAAATGCGGCTATAAATTTAGTCTGTAGCCGCGTGTTTAAAATGCGGCTTTAGTTTTGGAAGTGGCCACGTTTCTTAAATGCGGCTTTAGATTTTCCTATAGTTGCAGGTTAAAAATGCGGCTATAAATTTAGTCTGTAGCCGCGTGTTTAAAACACGGCTTCAGATTTACCTATAGCCGCAAGTTAAAATTGCGGCTTTAGGCTTTGTATAAATAGTATAGTAAAAAATTTCCACCCATCTCCCATCGCACATTATCAGCCTCCATCTCTCAAGCCCTCACCCTCCATCTGATCTCAACCCTCACCCTCCAAGCCTCCATCTCTTAAGCCCTCAACCCTCACCCTCCATCTCTCCAATCTCAAGCCCTCACCTTCCATCTATCACTCTCAAGCCCTCACCCTCCATCTCTCCAATCTTAAGCCCTCACACGCCACAGGTAAATTTTTAAACCCAGTTTTTCAGATCAGTTCCTAACTTCCTCTATTTTTTCATTTCTCCCAGGCACTCTCAAACATTTTGTTCGAGGATCTTGATCGGCGATTCAAGCTACTCATCTTCTTTGATCGAAATCAGGTACGGAAGTGTGGGCATTGCTTCTGATTATTGAACTTCACATTTTTTATTCTAAGGTTCTGTTTGGTTTTGACGTTGGTACGACTTTGATTCTAGGGAATTGCTTTTGATTGTTGATAGTTTGTTGAAGTGGGGGACTTTTGGAGTTGAAGGTTGGTTAATGGATGGAATCTCCAATCTCAGCCTCCCTCCTTACCTATAATCTCCGATTCTGGTACGAGATTTCTAATCCTCCGACTCATGTTTGTTTCTCTATTCTCTTCTTTTTCTTTGTTGCTTTAATTTTCTTGAAAGTTCAATGATTTTAAAGGTTCCGCTTTTCTTTTCTTTTTTGTTCGTAATGGGTTTTGTTGTGGACTCAAGCTTTTGTTATAAAAATCATTTTTTTTTTTGTTTGTTTAAATTTGGATTTCTAGTTTAAGTGCTATTTTTGTTGAATAGGATCGGCTTGTTTTGATTTGATTTTTTTGGGTCTTCTTTTTCGGACCTATTTATGGTCTTAGTCCATAATTAATCTTCAAGACACGTAATGATCGTAGAGGTGTATTGTTAATTGAAGTTTCAATATAAGTTGATTTACATATATAATTACTTTAGTTAGTTACTAGCCTTACTAGCCTCACGCTCAGAGGCTCTTTTATTTTATTTTTTATTTTTGGTTAAAAGTTAACAATTTGCAACTATTATAATTTGAAAATATATTTTTTTACAAACAAATAAAAATGGTAAATTTTAAAAGTAAATAATTGTAATTGTTTTTTGGACGTGTGTTTGAAAGTGGCATAGTAATGAGAAAAGTTTGGGTAGGAAAAATAAGATGAACGTAATGGGAAAGAAAACTGAATTTTAGAAGTTCTCTTAGTTTTTTATTTTTTTAAATTGGGGGCTGTTTTACTTTTATTGGATGAAAAATGAATAAAAAATGCTAAATTTTAGGGAAAAAAAAAAAAAAAAACTAAATTTTAGGAGTCTCATTTTTAATTCAAAATGAAATTTGTTATTTGACATTTTTTATTATATTTCTAAGAGACTCTTCTTTAATGAAAGTATTTTTGAACTATATAAAAATTCAATTCAAATGATGAAATTTTCTTGTAGTTATAGATTATACATGGATTAGTTACTTGTAGTCTGGAAACGTGTATTTTGGGCTAAGCCGAATATGGACGCTACACTTCCAAATCCTTAATTGTTAAAATACGCCAAATAAACACACCTTTGGTTTAATATAAAGGGGGCAAACTATAGCATTCCAAGTGGATCATGGGTACACGGTCTGATTAATTAAAGACGATCAGACCGACTATAACCCCCAACTTTTGAGAGATTCATGTATTTTGGATTGAGTTCTTATACACGTACGTCATGTCATTTAAAAACATCTTATAAGTGCTCGAATTTTACTACAAGTCGTTGATTCTAGTTTTTAGTTACTGTGTTGTCACTTTGCATGAAGTCAAGTTACTTAATAATTAGCCACGTGTAGGTATTTGATTGGCTCATGTTTCATCTATCCTAGTTGTGGCCGTTAAAGTGGCTCTTTCTTCAATATTTATGATTAAGTTGCTATTAGTATTACTGTTTAATTTATTTTATGGGTTTGGAAAGAAATTGACAAAATAATCATTGGGATATTTGTGTTTTTTGGGGGCAGGTTATTCATGTAGCATGGAGCTTTGTCTGAATTCAGACAACAATAAGGAAATGCAGTACATGGAATACTCTATGCACCGAATCAATCTGCTTCACCACCATATGATAACGGCCGTTGTCATTTTCGATGGTGGGAAAATTCCGTGTAAGGCCACCACCGAGGAGATCGACACAGGCATGTATACATTTCCCATTTGTGTTTTTGCCAATGCTCTAATACAAGCTTTCATCATTTAGATAATGCTGAATTTGTTTGAAAGGTGTTTTAACCTTTTCAACACAAAACATGTGAATTATTGTCGTTTGAATATGGCCTACCGATCTAGATTCTTTCCTGTGCTGAATATTTCTTGTTCTTTTCTTGAATTGAAAATTGATCAATTTCTTCATTAATATTAAATATTAGAAATTTAAATATATATCTAGTGTCGCATTATTCAGAATTTAAAATAACGTTATATTGTGTATGCTTCAAAAGAAACGGTCTCAAAAGCAAAAAAAGAAAAAAAAGAAAGAAGGAGAGATCTTGTTGAGCATGAAAGGCCCTCATTACAACATCTACAACCAACTATTGGGTGCTTCTCATAAAAGGCCCTCATTAATGATATGATTTTGCAAGAACGTATTGCTTTTTCTTGTACGTAATCATCAAATTATGGGTGACAAACATCTGATTTAGTGCTAATAATTTGCAGTGGCAAAGGAACCATTAATTACCAAACTAGAAGCCTTGATTGCTGCTAATGTTATCCAATGCTCGAAACTGTAACATTTCTTTTATAAAAACTAGTGTGTAGCTCCGTGCATATGCACGGATACAATTAAAAATAATCATACTTATATGATTCAAATTATACATTTTTTAAAAGAAAATGTTTAAATTATACATGGTATTATTTATATTGTGTATGTGCGCACCAAAGGAGGGGTTGATGGGCTTATCCTCACTTGGGCTTACAATCTATTTGTAATGTGGGATTTGGATTTCCTACTTTGGGTAATTCCTTCTACAAAGACTCAATGAAACTGCCTTTCCCTTTTGAGTTACCCTACTCTATCCCTTTCTAATATCACTTCGCTAGCTTGATACGCCCTTACTCTCTCTCTCCCTTAGTTTGTTTATCAACCTTTCAACAACCTTTTTCCTCCCTAGCTTCTCATATTTATAGCCTAATAATTAGTGGGAAGTTATGATTACCCTTGTGGTTAGTGGGAAGGAAGGTCCAATGTTGTTAATCCTAAGTGGGTGTTTAGTTGGGAGTGGGGTGTGGTAAGAGTGGCTTTGGAAATGGTTCCCACCTTAATAGAGATGCTTGGTAGCGATATTCCCCAAGGCACTGCCAGGCATCTGAGACACAACACCCCCAAGCAATTGTCTTTTTGCTCGGGAAGTGGTTCACCGAGCGAGGCCCAGGTGGCGATGCTAGGTGCGTGCTAATTAAGGTTATTTACTCATTGAGTTTTAAGGCAGCGTGAGGCCTGGGCTTGTAGCTCTTTTGGGCTCAGGCTTGGGCCTTAGGTAGAAAGGGATTGGTGTCATGGGCCATACTGTTAAGTCAGAATTTAAGGCCCAAATGGGTCTGGGTATCATAGTGCTGTACAGTGTATACTTCAAAAGAAATTATCTTGAAAGCAAAAAAAAGAAAAAAAAAAAAGAGATATCTTGTTGAGCATAAAAGGCCCTCATTACGACATCTACAAGCAACTATTGGGTGCTTCTCATAAAAGGCCCTCATTAATGATATGATCTTGCAAGAACATATTGCTTTTTCTTGTACGTAATCATCAAATTATGGGTGACAAACATCTAATTTAGTGCTAATAATTTGCAATGGCAAAGGAACCATTAATTACCAAACTAGAAGCCTTGATTGCTGCTAGTGTTATCCAATGCTAGAAACTGTAACATTCCTTTTATAAAAACTAGTGTGTAGCTCAGGTACAATTAAAAACAATCATACTTATACAATTCAAATTATACATTTTTTAAAAGAAAGTGTTTAAATTATACATGGTATTAGCTTACACTTTTTTAAAAACATACATTTCTAAAATATGTAATGGTTTCTCAGATTATATATATGATTTAGAATTTTTAAACAAAGAGTCAATCGAACTAAGAGAGCTGTCTAGAATATGTACTTTGTAAATAGCCTATAGGCAGTAAGAAGATGCTGGTGGTCAGATTAATATACTAGTCGGCAAAAAAAGAGTACTAATTGATGTACTTTGTTGAAAGAACAAATAGGTTAGGAAATTTGGGACTCTCAGGCCCATTTGGTTCACGTGGAATGAATGCAAGAGTGAAATCCTTTTCCACTCTTGCAAAAGTTGGTGAATGAATCCTTTTCCAGAATTTGGTAGTGTCAGTTGACTTCAAGATGAGGGCTGGAAATATTGAATAATACTCGAAAAGAGTCAATATTATTCTCATTTTTTTCCCTCAAGGAATTTCATTCCATCTTAGAAGATGAAGAGGGTTCATTTTGTGATTCTATAGATAGAAGTGAATAATTAGGATAGCTCCCTAAATATTTGGTGAAGAATAGATTTATCTAAAAACTATATAGTTTTTAGAGGAGATTATAAACGGTCCATGGCATGGTGTATTTCACTATTTCCAAGGTTTTATTTTAAGTCTTCACATTAGTAAGTAGTCCAATACACTTACTCTTGACTAGTATATAAAATCACACTTATAATAACGAGTTGGATATATTCTTAATAGGGTAAATGATGTTGCATATAAGTTAATCCACACGGTTTTGTACACGTCTCAAAATAGGAAAATTGTGTGAATAAGAGTGTGTAATAAACACTATTTTTTTTCTTTTTAATATCATGATGAGTTATATATATATACACTTCAAAACAGTACATCAATACTAAAAATTATTTTGTGCCAAATTAAACTAATGAGTATGTATGATATTTATAACTTTGAAATGGTAGTGGTACTAGAGAGATAAGTCAAGGATTGTGCCAATGTGCAACTTGGCTTGGGCACTATAAAACCCACATTTCATTTGATAGTTTTGAGAGGAAAACAAATAACATTGCTGTTTCTACGAAATAGGTTCAAACTTCAAAATATATACCACTTCCTGTGCCTTATAACTGCAGACGCATATGTGCTTTCACATTCTCGTATTTTCATCATACTTCCTCTAACAGTCCCTTTCCATTCTCATAATAGAGTATTTCTTTATACCTTTGGATTGGGTATCATTGCCAATTCTTTTCACTGTGTACACAGCACCATATGATACCCAGAAAACCTATGCAGTGTTAGATTAGGCGCACCAGCACTAGCCACACCTAAAATCTCTGTCGAGAATTCACTTTTCCACGCAATGTGCATGCGCGTGAAAGCTACTGAAGCATTAATCAATTCAGTGAAGGTGACAGAAAGCCATTTTTTCAAGTTTTAACCTCCACAAATCTTGCACTATCTAATAATGTGCAAGCTAAAACTTAACAAAAGACGTGGTCTTCTAGGAGCTCAAAATATGTATAAACTACAAAGTAGGTCTTAATAAATATCCTAATCATTACTATGATTGTTTGAGTCCTTAATCCATTCATTATAGCAAATTATCATGGAATATTCTTTCAAAAGAGACAAAGGAAAAGCTAAATTAATCGCCCATTAAGTTCTTTGCATTACACATCAACTTCATAACTAGTACTTTGAACTAATTATAAAATGAGTGTCAAATTAGGCCCAGTTGGCAAACTACCCTTAATTAGCAATTTAGCATAGACATTGGCAAAGCCAAGTACGTACATAGTAGCAAATTAAGAAAACAAACATTAATAACTATGGTGGGTCTAATCTAATGGTAGGGTGAAGATCTGTGAGAGTAGCAGTTGAGGCTAAGCTCGAGGGAAGTACGAGACCCATTGATTCCATCATCTGCAGAGCGATAACAGCTGGTGTAGTTGTACCCATTATTGGTGGTGTAAGGGTTCATGTTGCAGAGGCCATTGATGTCTTCAGCATGCATGGGGAACAGTGGGAGAGTTTCTTTCTCACCAGCTTCTTCTTCTTCTTCTTCTTCTTCTTCTTATACTCCTAAGTTTTCTTCCATTAATCTTCTCTTATCAAAGTGGGTACTGTAGGATGAAGAATAGAGATCAACCCCTAAACATCCAAAGTTTTGCCCAATAGATCCACCAACACCACCATTGTTACCTCCATTTGATATTGAGCAGTCCTGTTTGAGACAAATAAGCATTAAAGAGAAGAGTCTTAAAAAGGCTAGGAAGAAAGATATATATATATATATATATATATATGTAAGATTATAAAAGGACTCTAATAAAAAGAAAAGTTGCTACTTTTTTCACAGTATATTACCATTTTAACACTACAAAACACGCGGGTCTTAGGCCGCGTTTTTTTAAGCCGCGTTTACAAAAACGCGGCCTAAGATGGGCTAAAGCAGCGTTTTTAAAAAACGCGGCTTAAAGAAATGCCAAAGGCCACATTTTAAACATGCGGCCATAGAACGCGTCTAAAGCCACGTTTTATTGAGCTATAGCCGCATTTTTGGGGGTGGAGCTATGGCCGCGTTTAAAACACGCGGCTATAGGACCTGTGTGTTTAAATTTTTTTTTTTCTTTAAATTTTAACTATGGCTGCGTTTATAAAATGCGGCTCTAGCTTGCCTAAAGCCGCGTTTTATAGACGCAGCTTTAAATTTGGTCGCAGCTTTAAATCTGGTCTGAAGCCGCGTGTTTAAAACGCGGCTTTAGTTTGGGATGGGGTCGCATTTCTTAAACACGGCCTAAAAATTTTGCCTATAGCCGCAGGTTACAAACGCGGCTTTAGGCTTTGTATAAATAGGAAACTAAAACATTTTCAACCCTAGCCTCTCACATTGCACATCAGCCTCCATCTCTTAAGCCCGATCTCAACCCTCACCCTCCAAGCCTCCATCTCTCAAGCCCGATCTCTACCTTCTAATCATCCACCTCTAATCACTCCTCCTCACCTGTCTCTCACTTCAGAACTGACACTACTGTGGATTCCAAAATGGCCCCGATCTGATACACCCATTCCCGTTACAAAACGTTGCACCCTTCTTCACCACCACCACCAGATTGAAGAACACTAGTAGGTCCCATGTGGCTTTTAAGGTATATTGGTTTCTTTTTATTTTGGCTCATCTATTTTTTAATGTTGTTTCGTGTGATTCACTACATTGGTGTTGATAGTTTGTAGCATTTTAGATTTTATCTACTTTAAATACTGATTGACCGAATTTTGGAGAGGTATTATAATCATATAATGTGTTGGCCGACCTGATTCGTCTTTTGCGAATCCTTAGCGGATTTCAAAATCTTTTTTGTTAATTAAACTAAATTTTTGAAAAAAAAAGGATTTTTTTTTTCTGGGTTTTGATTACGGTGTAGGTATAAATCTATAGGGTGTGGATTGGTAATAGAATTTGACTGTGTGGGTTGGTTTAACTAGAATTGAATGAGTTATATAATTTGTGGGTTTTTGTGGATTTGATCGTAAATTGAGAGTTTTGAATTTTTGGGGTCTCAGGACACAAGCGTTCTATGAGGTAGCTTCATGTGTTTCATTATCATCATTTTTGTTTAGCTTGTCCATTTTCATATTTTGTGTACCAATGCAGGCTCAACTGCTTTTGTCTTAGTGTAACTAAGAAAGTGTGCCACCATAGCTCTCAAAAAGTTTTTAGATATTTTTCACTAGCAAACCCCATTAGCTGTTGGATACTTTGCCTTTTTGGTTCTCTTAAGAATTCAACTGATTTTATTTGCATTTATGTAAATAAACCTTAGGAAAGAAATTCTTATGTTTCAGTCAAGGTGAGAAATATTAACTCCTCCTCCTTATCACTTTCATAAGAGAAGGCTAGTACTTCCTTTTTTGCTTGCCTACAAGTACATTCAAAGACAAAATGTCATTTAACCTTTCATAACATATTTTGCTGCATTGCCTAGTGATTTATTTTGTTCCTTTACAATGACAATGATCCAATTAAAAGAAAACTCAAGGAAGACAAATCAAATAGCATCTCTGAATCTCCTTTTCGAGTTAAGATGGTAAGAGGTTAAATTCTCTGTTTTGCAACTTGCTTTCCTAAGTCTTGAACTCATTGTGGATTACTGAAGCAATTAAGGAACCTCCTTAAAATGTGGATTTTTTTTCATAAGTGACACTCATTGTGGGATGGATGGAGTAATGATTATTTATTATATATTATGATTTAAAGTTTTTGTACAGATTTCCAAATTTGATTTAATTAGCATGCATTTGACCTTCATTTCTTATGTGGGTGTAATTGGTGCCAGCGAAATTTAAATACTATTGAACAAATCAAGATTGCATATGAATCACCAAGTTTGTCAATCTTTTTTGCTTGTAATGCTGTAGTTCTTAGTTGTTTGAAGTTTGAGCATTGATTTATTTTTTGGTGTAGAACCATTGCAATATGTTTATTTGGAATTTACTTGCATATAGTAAATTAGAGCATTGTTGTATTTAGTTATAAGAGCATGTTTGTACTCATAGATTTATTTTTTGATGAATTTTCTGGTTGGCTTAATATTAATGTCAGGTCTTGATGTGGTTCGGACTGATCAGACATTGGTGTTTTATGAGAAGTAGGAAAACTTGTCAAAACTTTGGGATATTCTTGCTGTTTATGCCTGGATAGATACAGATGTCGGTTATTGTCAAGGTGGGTGATTCAAACGGATAGCTAATGTGTCTTTAAGGGCTTGTTCAATCAAATGATGAGTCACATTGCTTTGTTGGAAATCTGCTTGATCCATTAGTTATTATTTAGATATCTCTATGCAAAATGGCTTGCTTTGTTAATTTCTCTTGTTATTTTCGTTTTTTTGATAGTTGTTTCTTGTTATCGTGGTTGGTATTAATAAAAATATTAGGGCTTACTGTAATTACTAAGGTGCTTCTTCCAAAATATTTTTTAAGTGTTAAAACAGTATAGCTTAACTGTGCCATAAGGACTCCTTCCCCCCCCCCCCCCCTTTTCCTGATAGGTGTTTCTTGTTATTGTGGTTGGTGATAATAAAATATTAGGGCTTACCATATTTACTAGGAATTTCTTCCAATATATTTTTAAGTGTAGAAACAGTACAATTTAAATGTGCCATAAGGACTCATTTGTGGAAACGAATCATAGCAATAAGGTATGGGGGGATGGGGGAAGTTGGACTATGAAGCAAGTGCTAAGAACTCATCAGCACCACACGCACTGCCCATCAGCACCACTTGCACTACCCATCAGCACCACACGCACTGAATTTGTTTCTTTTTTGTTATGTTTGGTTAAATGCCTATGTTTGGTACATAGTGATTGCTGATTGGAACTTTCATTTCACTTCCATAATTTCATTCACACTCTTGAGAATGCTTTATAATATTATATTGTTTCCTTAATGAATTGCATGAATTTAATTGGCGGATGCTTCATAATGGTAGTGATTTTGTGAGTATATAATATAGTTAGGAAGAATGTTATGAGTAGATGCCTTATATATTTTGTGGGGGTTTCATGGTAGCAACATATCTGCCTACATAATAATTTGTCTGCATAATGATCTGCCTTTTTAAGATAAAGTTTGGAATACACAGGGTGTGTAACCAACCAATTCTAAACATAGGTGTGGAGGTTCTTCTTAAGCCATCTGGTCTAGTAAAAAAAAAAAAAAAAAGGGGGCTATAGCCGCGTTTTAAACGCGGCTATAGCTTTCACCTATAGCCACGTTTTAAACGTGGCCATTGGTCCGATCCTATAGCCACGTTTTAAATGCGGTTATAGCTTTCACCTTAGCCCACGTTTTAAACGCGGCCATAGGTCTTGGTCTTAGGCCGCGTTTTAAACGCGGCTATAGCTTTCACCTTAGGCCACGTTTTCAACACAGCCATAGGTCCCGGTCTTAGGCCGCGTTTAAAAAAGTGCAGCCATAGACCCCTCAGGCCTATAGTCACGAGGTTTAGGCCACATTTGAAAACGCGGCCTAAAAAAACGTGGCTATAGGCCAAATCGTCCTGTAGCCACATTTTTTTGACCTATGACCGCGTTTTAAAAACGTGGCTATAGAACGGTTTTTTTTTTTTTGTAGTGCACTAAGAATTAACATATAAACCCTAGGTCCGAAAAAGAAGACCCAAAAAAATCAAATCAAAACAAGCCGATCCTATTCAACAAAAATAGCACTTAAACAAGAAAATCCAAATTTAAACAAACAAAAAAAAAATGATTTTTATAACAAAAGCTTGAGTCCACAACAAAACCCATTACAAACAAAAAAGAAAAGAAAAGCGGAACCTTTAAAATCGTTGAACTTTCAAGAAAATTAAAGCAACAAAGAAAAAGAAGAGAATAGAGAAACAAACATGAGTCGGAGGATTAGAAATCTCGTACCTGAATCGGAGATTATAGGTAAGGAGGGAGGCTGAGATTGGAGATTCCATCCATTAACCAACCTTCAACTCCAAAAGTCCTCCACTTCAACAAACTATCAACAATCAAAAGCAATTCCCTAGAATCAAAGTCGTACCAACGTCAAAACCAAACAAAACCTTAGAATAAAAAATGTGAAGTTCAATAATCAGAAGCAATGCCCACACTTCCGTACCTGATTTCGATCAAAGAAAATGAGCAGCTTGAATCGTCGATCAAGATCCTCGAACAAAATGTTTGAGAGTGCCTGCGAGAAATGAAAAAATAGAGGAAGTTAGGAACTGATCTGAAAAACTGGGTTTAAAAATTTACCTGTGGCGTGTGAGGGCTTAAGATTGGAGAGATGGAGGGTGAGGGCTTGAGAGTGATAGATGGAAGGTGAGGGCTTGAGATTGGAGAGATGGAGGGTGAGGGTTGAGGGCTTAAGAGATGGAGGCTTGGAGGGTGAGGGTTGAGATCAGATGGAGGGTGAGGGCTTGAGAGATGGAAGCTGATAATGTGCGATGGGAGATGGGTGGAAATTTTTTACTATACTATTTATACAAAGCCTAAAGCCGCATTTTTAACCTGCGGCTATAGGCAAATCTGAAGCCATGTTTTAAACACGCGGCTACAGACTAAATTTATAGCCACATTTTTAACCTGCAGCTATAGGACAATCTAAAGCCGCGTTTAAGAAACGTGGCCACTTCCAAAACTAAAGCCGCATTTTAAACATGCGGCTACAGACTAAATTTATAGCCGCATTTAAAAACGCGGCTATAGGCAAGCTAGAGCCACGTTTCCTAAACGCGGCTTCAGTTCAAATTTAAAAAAGAAAAAAGAAAAAAAGAAATAGGAAGGTCTTATAGCCACGTGTTTAAAATGCGGCAATAGCTCCACCCCCAAAAATGCGGCTATAAACACTAAAAATGCAGCTGTAGACATATTCTATAGCCGCATGTTTAAAACGCGACTAGTTTTCAATACTTTAAGCCGCGTTTTTTAAAAACGTAGCTATAGCCTGTCTGTAGCCACGTTTTGTAAAATGCGGCTGTAAAAAACGCGGCCTAAGACCTGCGTGTTTTGTAATGAATCTTAATACTTTCAATGTGGTAAGAAAATATCAATAGTTAAAACCGAAGTCTTGAAATTATAAGTTTAACATCTATCATGAAGAAAAGTAAGTCTACTTTGAACAAAAGGTCCCGCAATGAAGACTTTCAAATGGTTTATTTTTTTAACTCTAATAAAATACACGAGACCACCTTCCAAGAGTTCTTCAACAAGAGTCCCAGGTAAAAATAAATATATAAATAAGGAAAATAACCATAAGGAAAACATGTCCAACTTCCAATTCTTAAAGATTCATTATCAAAATGCAACATTCAAAACGCTCGATGACAGGAGTTTGGTAAAAATGTCTAATATGCAAGTTTTCCAACTTACAACAACAAAAAAAAAAAAAAAAAGGTTTGCAAAATATATCTCATACGCATGTCATCAATAGAGAAGGTTTCTAAATTTGTGATGGGAAATTTAATTTATAATTTTTTTTTTCTTTCACAAATACAAGTCACATATGCACCATGAAGCCCCCTTTTTCTCTTGTTTGATCAAAACAAACTTAAGAATTCAACTCACCACTTTCAGGCATTCAAAAACAATGCGTATGTATTTCAAAAACAATGCATAACAAGCATAGCACAACAGTAACAACGAAAATATAGAAGCACAACAATTCACATCACACAAAAAGATTTAAGAACTAACAAAAACATCAAAGAATAACAAGGACTAAACAAAGTCCAAGCCATTACAATCAACCAATAATAAATAAACACATGATAGTTTTCACCTAAACTACCTAATAGAAACCACCATGCATAGATTACTACAACAAAACCTAATGCTCTGACTCAAATCATGATCATTCCTAACTTCTAAAGTCTACAGAATTGTAACCTATGCTCTGATACCATAATTGTCATGCCCCAAACCCAAAAGGGTCCAAAGCATGAAAAATCGAGCCTTCAAGAGAACCTTTATGGGATTTTTTGTTTTTTTTTTTTTGTTTTTTTGTTTTTTTGAATTTTTTTTTTTTTTTCCATTTGATAAAGTAAATTGGATGTTCAAATAGTGTGTAAAACACCTTGAATGTTTAGATCCCCAAATTACAAATTATCAATTCAAGCTTATTATCAAACAATGTATGTGCGAAATATGAACATAAGCTTAAAACAAAATTGATAAAACAATCTAAACCAAATAAAATCACAACCACAGTAGAAATTAAATGGCAAAGATTAAGGGAAGAGAGATGCAAACACAAAGACAACACAGCGATGTGTTATCGAAGAGGAACCGAAGTCCTCGATGTAAAACCTCTTTGCCACCCTCCAAGCAGTCAATAATCCACTAGAGAATGAAGTTGGGATACATGAACAGCAGAAGACCCTCCAAGCCTAGCCTGCCCAGTGTACCTAAGCCTTCCAAGCTTCTTACTCCAACAAGGTTACGCCGAACCTTTGTCTTCTCTAGCTTACCGAATTCGCTATAGCCCATAGCATCAACTAATATCAATTGGTCCCTTCCTAACTGCTTCCCAAGCACCAAACAGCCTCCTCACAGATATGAGTATGGTGAGAAAAGGTTTTGGCTAATGTACCTCTCAAGGATGTAACAATGGAGAGGCTGAGAGTAGAGGAATTTGGAGAATCAAAAGATGAAGATTGTGGATGAGTCAATCTTGTTTTTCTCTAGGGTTTTTCTCTCAAAATTCTCTCTGAAAACTCTTTACAATATGTGGGTATAAGGGGTATTTATACTGGCGTGTGTTTGGAATGCGAAATGTCAGTTTTTCCCAAACAGAGTGGTCTGGCGACTTGGCCTCGTGACTGGACTGAGTCACGAGTTCAAGTCGCGAGCTAACTGCCTGGCCAACCTGGGACTTTTGTCCTGTAGTGCAACAGCTTGTGTGACTTTTCAGCTCCTTTGCATGCTTCACACGTGTGCCTCTTTTGGTGGCTTGCCAACCTCAAGCCACTCACGAGATCCAGTCACGAGTCCTTGCAGAATGCACACTTCTGAGCTTTTCTTCACACTCTCTCACACACTACCCTTACATGATTCCCACCTAAATACAAGATTTCTAAATGCTGAATTACAAGCAAATTGGCACGGAATAAAGCTAACAAAATGGTTGATTAAATTCAACCTTACATAAATAAATATATTGATCTCTCCACAATACAATTCAGAGCTCTATGACACATTTACAAGCAATAAAAACTACAAATCATCTACCCTGAACTATCCCAAACTACCAACTTACAGTTGAACCTTTCTACCAATCCCCAATTGGACTTGTTCTTGTAGAAGACTTCTTCGCATGCACAGATCCCAGCATGTGACTAACTCCAAGCAACTAAATGATTGTTGTTGGCTGCAAAGTTCTTCATTTCAAAGCACGTTGAAGATCTAAAAGCACTTAATTATAAAACCCTAAGACACACAAACACAATAGCTTCTCAGAGAGTGTATGAGTTCTCTAATTAAGATTCTGTGTCTTTGATGACTGTAAATTAAGTCTTTTATACGGTCTAGGGTTGTAGAGGACGAAACCCTAGCAATCTAAGTCATCATGGGCCGAAATTTAGATCTGAGAATTTTGAAATCGTAGATCTCGATAAATCGAGCTTGTGTCGAGCTTCTTCTTTAAATCTCGATAGATGCTAGTGTTGAGAAATACTAAAACCGTTTTTCTTCACTTGTTTCTTGGATCAATTTTCATGTCTTTAATGATACCACTTAGGATGTAAACTTTACATACTTTTTGATACATTAAACCCAACTTAGATTTATCTAATTACAAGTAAAGTACGTTTTATCAAAAGATAAGTCAATACATAAAAAATATGACCCTAACAAAATAAAAAGCTATAGTAACCATGTAAATATACACGGTTACTGTAGCAAAAATGAATATGAACAGTGATATACAAAGACTAATGTGGGTAATTATTTTTAGCAAAATTGTGTAAAACTTGCCACTTTTTCTATTTTTGCATCTACTGATGTAACTGCTCTTACCAAATGAAATTATGTTTCTCTTGTGAGTAGTGACTTTTTTTTTTTAGGCCATTGACAATGGGAAACATGGACCCTACTCTACTCTTTTGCATTTGCTCGTGAGAAATACTACATTAATAGTATTTTCATAACAAATCCTAAGTGATAAGCTATTATTAATGGATAAAAAAGTAAAATAAGTGGTAAATTTATATTATAATTAGTAATAATTTATCATTTAAAATTTGTTGTGAAAATGTTCTGAATGTATCATTACTCATCATAGTCATATCAAGATAATTTGTGGAGTACTATATTAGAGGGGTGGTTGTTGGCTGGCTTTAGCTGTTCCTCTAAAAAGATAAATCTTATATGAATTATGTGGTTCTATTATGTTAGATATATTACATGGTTCTTTTATGTTTATTAAAAAAAATGTGGTTCTTTTGGTTTGGCAAGGACCAGGGCCAGCCTAAGCGTTTCGGAGGCCTAAGGCGAAATCTTCAAATGGGGCCTTTATGTTATCACTTAAATAATATTTAACTAGCATTTTATATAATAATTTTTTAAAAATCCATTCTTTTTACTTTTTAATATGATTTTTTTTTTGAAAAAATGCTAAAGTTATAACAAATTTTACTACAAACCGGTGTTGTAATGAATATGATCAATGACATGAGGCTTACAAAAACACTAGAAATATTATAAAATTTACAACATGAGAATTACAAAGATATATCTCCAATCACAAATATTCATTAAAAAATGTAGTCAATAGTTTGTTGAAATTCATCTATCATATTCATTGTCACATCAAATTATAAAAGTTATGGAGGCCACCATGCACCCTTGGTGCAATGATCACTCCACAAGTATAAGTTCTTGTGAGGTGTGGGGGGCAATAGCCGAGATTTAAGTCTCTAGAAGAGAATTTCCCATACATATACATTTAGATTAGGATAGAGTATAATTTTTATTTTGTAAAAAATAATTAAATAAATAAAAGTTATGTAGTAAAATTTATAGTATTTTTAACATTTTCCTATTTGAATTACTTGTGATTAATAACACGTCTATTTGTGAGGTCTATTTATTTAAATTTGTCTTATCTCTATCTGTAACATTACTTAATTCTTTGAACTTTCTTAATAGTGAAAAAAAATATAAACTAAAATGTTTTAATATCTCCCAAAAATATTTATATATAAAAAATAACCAAAAAAAAATTGCCCCCACATTTGGGGCATTCTCTAGTAAAGGGGCCCTAGGCAATGGCCTAATTGGCCTAAGCCTAGGGCCGGCCCTGGCAAGGACTTAAAGCTAACAAGAGTCCAGGATTTAAAGAAAATTATTATTATTATTATTATTATTATTTTTTCTGAATAAATACTTTATTAATACGAAGAAACAAAAGATATACAATTCAGGGAGGGCCTGTGACCATCTATCTAAAGCCTTAGCTAACATTGGCGACAAGTTAGAGATGGGAACTGGCCCACTCCAATTCAAAAAAACAGCCCAATGGGCTAGAAGATGAGCGGTAACATTGCTGTCTCCACTTTCAACTCCACTTTTACTCTTAGGAATTTGCTCATACATATTCCCCCGTTACCAGTGAAATCTACCTCTATTACTTCTCCAACCAAAGCTCCAATCTCCTCTGCATTCTCCTTGGACATGTACTCAATGGGGAGATTATGAACCTGGATCCATATAGGAATACTCGAAAAATCCATGTCCTCAACAGACAAATTCTGATGCCACATCTTGAGGATGAGCGGAAAACCTTCAATGTTCCAAGGTCCCAACTCTAGGATTCTCTTCTTGTCTCCTTCACAAGCAAACTTAAACAAAAATATGTTCTCCTTGAGGTCCACAATCTGTACACTTTTAGAAGTTCTCCATGCTTTTAACATGATGGCTTTGATCACGTTTTTGTTGATGACTCTGCCTGATAAAAGCTTTCCCACCAAACCAGTGTTAACAAGCTCTTCTGCAGCCTTTTCACTGGCCTTTAACTTTATTTTCTTACCCGTGCATTTGAGTTTATTTGTTATTGATTCCACCAGATCTATTTGTTTGTCCATGGGTTTAGGTGTAAAGTGGTTAAGGGAGGGACCCCTAGACCACCTACAAAAGACAAAACCACTGAATAGAGTTGAAAAGTGAAAATGAAGTTATTGGAGGACAGTAGATTTAGAGAGGGATACGGTGAAAGTAACTATATTGGAGATTTTGTATGAGGATAAAGGATATTGATTACAGAGAGTAGATGGAACTTAGGTAGAGAAGTAGATTGGGATGGGAATCTGGGTGAGGATAAAAGAGATTGTTTCTGAAAGAAGGGGATTGAGATTAGTAGCGAAAAAATTGCAACCTCGTGCCAAAGCAGAGGCTAGGGAACCCTGTCACAGTACAAGGAGAAAAAAGTTGCCTAAGCAACGAGCTGCCAAGAAAATTAATTAAAAGTTTGAAATAATGAGTCTTTCATTTTAGGTGGAACTGACACCGACATGTATGTCACGTTAATCACATTAATTTTTGAGTTATTTTTTTCTAAGTCATAGCACGTTCAAGCAATGACTTCATCATCAAATTGTAACACAAATTGAAGTATACAAGAGCAAATCATACAATTATGTAATTTATTAATCAATTTAAGATTTTATAAAATTATTTTAGTCTATCTCACAAATAGATAAGTTTCCGTGCATAGCATATGTTAGCTACTAGTTTATCATAGATTCATTAGATGGTTCTCCATATCTAACGAATTATTTAAGGGCTATAGCGTTAATCATGACCATTACTGGAGATTTTTATTCTCACGCAAGCATAATAAACATCTGATTTTGTAGTAATTATGGTGTGAAAAACACATATGATGGGCTCACGGATTGTGAACTGTTGTGATTGATTACGTACGCGTCGTGTCTAGCGTCCCCAGTACTCCCACTACATTGACTTCTTCCACCACCACCACATTATTCTCACTACTTATTCTTCTTCTTTTTCTTAAGCTACAGTGTTGACGCAACCGTTGACTCCAATTCAAATTGTACGCGGTTAAAAGTTTCAAGCTCACACTTACACACACGCAAACAAGCTCTCTGGCGATATGATGTCCTGGCACCGGAAGCTCCATCAAGTTCCGGAGTCCTCTCCGGAATCTCAAACAAGCTATCCACCGACGACAGTGCCATCGTATCCTTCGCTATATAGTGAAAGTCCGACTTATACTTCAACGGCTGAACCGACTGATACTTCTTCTTACGGATATCCGACTGATACTTCTCCTTACAGATATCCGCAGGAAACCACGCCGTCGGTGGGGCTGATAGTGGGGCCAGTGATAGGAGGGTTAATTCTGTTGGTTGCTGTGGGCATTTTCGTCATTTGGTATAAAAGGAGAAATCGGAGGAGACCAAATGAAGGACCTACGACAAGTGAGTCTATTATATCAGTTAGTTAGTTAATAGTTAGTTAATTTCATCTTTAATGATTAGTTTATAATTTAGTTTGTGGTGGTTGTTTGGTGGCCTATATTATATATGCCGTTGTTTTGTTTATTTATCGTGAGGTTTCGGCTTTTTGGGCAGTTGATTTGCTGTATAAGCTACTCGCTCCATCCTATTTAAACTATATCTTAGAAAATTTAACTCAAAAAAGTGTTTAGAAAATTAATCTTTTAAGAAATTATTTAATGTAATGTGCGAATAAATTTTTAAATTAATTCTCCTTAATTTAAACTCAAATTAATAATTAAAGTAATATTATTTATTTTGTAAATAATATAAAACTTAAGCCTTCTGATAATGCTCCATGTTATTTTCGGAGCATGGTTTGTTTGTTTGCGTCTTCTCTCACTCTCAACTACTAATTAAAATTAACTTACACCAACATGTAAGTAAAATAAGGGATGCTTATCTAATTTGGATCTAACAAGTAAAAACAGAAATATATACCTGGTAACTTAATGGAAATATCAAATGTCCTAGCTCGTATACAATGCAAACTTTTTTACGAAATATGAAATAGTTGATTGCTAAGCAACCCTATCTCTAACTTAATGGATGTATAACCGCTTTGAAATATATAGAAGACAATTAATAAATGAGATGAAAGTCAATAAAAATAGGAAAGAAGCAAGTGACAGAACAATGATAATAATATAATTTGTGTGATTTGAACCCACTTTTCCTTTCTTATTATTTACACAGAGAGAAAGAGAGAGAAGCTGAATATTTTGGTTCGGGGAAATAAAAAGGACTAAATATTTTAGTCCCAAAAATTCATTTATAAAGCTACAATGACTCTTCATGTGTGGAGAGCTACTGTAACTCTTCAAAAAAATTTGAAGAGAATGTTGGAGTTGGTACTCTCCCAAATGGAGAGAAACATGATTTTGAAGAGTCTAGATGATATTATTAGGCCTAGTGGAGATGATGATCATTAAAAAGAGAAAATTTCAACCTAGAGCTTGAGAACTCTAATAGGTTGATAAAAAATGTATACTATGAACTGGAGGTCACGATTACTCTTTGAAGATTATAGAAAGAATTAAAAACGAAGTATGCTACAGTTTGATCATAACTATCACAGATGTGTATTTTTATTAAACACAAGAATTATAGACAATATTATGTTTCAACTTTCTATAACAAGATTATTATAATTTTTATCCAAAAATAATTGTTTATAAATTTACTATATAAAAATTTTAAGAAACTAAAATTATTAAGTAAAATATGAACTTACTTTGTCCAATTGCATCATCTATTACAGTTGATAAGTAAAATATATTGCAATTTTGAATATATGAACTTTTCATTAGAGATTATTATATAATATATTTGAAAAATGTATGCTTCATTTTAACCTGACACACCCTTAGAGCATTAGCATTGGAGAATGCTAATGCCATATTTAAGGACTTTTTGGCATTTTATGCCTCAAAAACGTTTGCATCAGAGAATTGTATACCCAACTATTGCAAAATTTTTTGCAATAGTGCTACAGTACAATTCTAAAGTTAGAATTGTACTGTAGCAGTATTCTAAAAAAAATATATATTTTATTCACTTTTTCATCCGAAATTTCTCTCTCCTCTATCTCATTATTTCAGTTCTCTTCTCTCTCTTCCTTCTCTATTTCTCCATCTGCTCTCTCCTCTCTTCAGACCCAAACACCATTCTTCCTTCTCTGTGGTTGCTTTTTTTTTTTTTTTTTGGGCGTGGGTGACGGCGTGGGTCAGTGGTGGTTGTGGTTTTTGGCGTGGGTCACTGTGGTGGTTGTGGTTTTTTTTTTTTTTTTTTGGCTGTGACCGGTGCTTAAAGGGGTTGTGGGTCGTGGTTGGGTCCGGTGTTTGGGTCGTGGTTGGGTTGTGGCTGAAGTGGGTTGTTGGTCGTGGATCGGCGAAACTTCACACGGCCTCTCTCTCATCTCTCATCGTGGATTGGCGAGCTGGGTTTGGATAGGTGGGCTGGGATCGGTTGATGGTGGGTTTGAAACGGTGGATTTGTTGATTGGTGGGTAGATCGGTTGGGTTGATCATCGGTAGCTCCGATGGTGGCTCCGGTGATGATTTTTTTTGAATGGGTTTGCTCTGGTGGGTTTCAATCGGCTGAGTTTCAAATCGGCGGCGTGGGTTTTTGATCGGTGGCTTGGGTTTGCTAATCGGTGGCTTGGGTGGTGGGTGTGGTGGCTGTTGTTTGCTCCAACTGGTTTGATGGTTTGTGTTTATGTGTGTGGCTTTGTTGATGGGTTGATGGTTTGTGTTTGTGTGTGTGTGTGGTGATGGGTTTGGATAGGTTGATCGGTGTAACATGGGTATGTGTGTGTGGCTCTGTGTGTTGAACCGATGCTAGAGGTTGAGGGAGAAAGAGTGGAAAAAAAATGACTGTTGGAAAGCCCAGGAAAACCAAGTCTGAAAAAAAAGTGACGGTTGGAAAGAAATAATTAAAAAATAATATTTTAATAAAAATAGAGTTTTGGGATGCTAGAGGTATTGTAAAATGGGATGGTATAATGATAAAGTGACTTTTTGGAATGGTAAAATAGAGTAGAATTAGAATTTTTCAATGCTAATGCTCTTAGAGCATTGTCATCTGTCTGTGTAAAATTTTGTCTATTTTAGTATATAAACCTACTTTTTCTATTTTACACAATCACTTGTCAAAACATCGCATATCAAATTATCTATTTTACATCACATTTTATTAAAATATTAATTTTTAATTATTCTCCCAAATCATTTCTCTCTCCTCCTCAGCCAAAAACCACCCCCAATTTGCACACATACCACCCCTTCAAGGATAAAATAGAGACTTCAACTCTAAATCAACCTTTGTAATAGATAAAGATGCAGTCGGTTCTAATCTAAAATTCATATTGAGGATAAAGGTAACTTCAGATGATGTATTTCAAATAATTTGTTGCGTATGTTCCCATAGCCCCATCAACCAAAGTTTCTTGCAAAACCCAAAACCCATCTCAAAAATTAAATCTTACACAAAATTTCCAACAAATCTTAAATAAAACCCAGCTTCTCAAGTATCAAAAACCTAAAAACCTAGCTTTTTAAGATTTTCAAATATCAAAATCCAGCTTCTACGTTTCCAGCAAAACCCAAAACACAACAAAATTTCCAACAGATCATACCCATAACCCTGCAATTTCAGGCTATATACTATGAGAAAGAGAGAAACTGCAAACTCTAAAAATCACTCATCCACCAAAATTACCGCATCTGAACTTCCACACATACCAAAACTCCATTGATGAACTAGAAAAATTAAGAAGCCCAAGAATGAAGATGATAAAATATTTTAGTGTGATCTCCAACTCCAAGTCCAGAGAAGCATAATCAAGGAGACGATCTTTCAAAGATGGGCATAGATGATTTTTGCTTAGACAAAGAGAGTGTGTGTGAGATTGATAAAGCAAAGGCTTTGGAGCTAGAGGAAAAGAGAGAGAAGTTGAGAATAGCTTGACTTGGTGAGAGAAAAATTAATAAAAAAGTGAAATTCAAAGCTATAGTAATCGTGTAAATATACACGGTTACTATAGTAACAATGGAAATTTGCACAAATTTAGCTCCACTGATGTGGGTTATTTTTGGGGTAAAATGTGTAAAGTTTTCTACTTTTTCTATTATGAAATGATTGATGTGATTGCTCTTATGCTTTGTGTCTAAACTCAAGAGGTCTGTGCTTAAGTGTACTTGAAACTTTAAACTACATAGCTCCGTGTATGGATTTGATTTGCAATACAAGCATTTTATTTTAACTAAGCAGTACAAGATTGACTACTATGGAAAGGTTTAATTATTGCAAAGACAACTGCTACAGCCTACATGTCTCTCTACGAAGAACATTTTTTTTTGGGGGGGTTAATTTCACACACACCACTAAGGAATTGTTGAAAGCCGTTAAATTCATTAGTACTTGGAATCAATTGTTCGTGTTCTTTTACTATTTTCATCATTATGTTTTTGGACGAAAGATGTCATCAATCATATTATATATATTATCATTCAATCTTCTAGTCTTAGATGATGCCACTTTATATTATAACTGAGTAACTGACCAATGCTCTTGTTTTCTTCTCCTCCAGGTGATCCTACTCCAACACCATCAACTGGCCATCCTATAGCTCTTTCTCCAAGTATATTTTCATCTGAAGAATTAGACAAGGCAACTAATGGTTTCTCCAAGAACAACTTTATTGGTGAAGGTGGTTTTGGTCATGTCCATAAAGGGGTCCTTCCAAATGAGAAAGTGGTTGCAGTTAAACAGCTGAAATTGGACAGTAAACAGGGAGAGCGTGAGTTTAGGGCAGAAGTTGAGGTCATTAGTCGTATCCATCACAAACACCTTGTTTCATTGGTTGGATATTGCATTTCTGGGGAACAAAGATTGCTTGTTTATGAGTTTGTCCCAAATGGTAACTTGGAATATCATCTGCATGGTAAGTCATTATCTATAATTTGAATCTTCGATCTTTTGGGCAATTTTCACTAACTTATCTTTGTACTTTAAAATTGTATTTGCTTGGAATAAGGGAGAAAGATGTTTGTTTATTTTAGGAGACAGCTTATCGTTGTTCATATTTTTAGAGCCAATAAAAAATTATACGGTTTCGTGACATAGAAAGAATGATAAAAGGGAAATCCTGTGGCTTTTAAAACTGCATAACATAACATGTGGCAATAGTATTAACGGTAGTAGCACTGGAAAACGAAATTAAAAAAGTAATCATTTATTTACTCATGAGTTCTCTACTTATTGATACAAGACTACAGCAAGATTCCAAAAGAATACAGGCTAAAATGTGAAACCTGTATCCTTTTTTAATTGGTAAGTGTTGGATCACAGTTTATTGTTCGGATTTGAACAATTTGAATTGGTAGTCTAACATGTTTATGTACTGTGAAACTACTATAAAGCGTTTTATTGAGGAAAATTGACATTGCAGGATTGGAGAGTCCAACTATGAATTGGCCAACTAGACTAAAAATAGCTATAGGCTCTGCAAAAGGATTGGCATATCTGCATGAGGACTGTGAGTTCTCTTTGTTTACCACATTAATTGCGAACCTAATGAATATTTTCTTGTTATAGATTAAGTATCCTTTTGAGCTCAATGTATCTTCAGGTCAGCCCAAGATCATACACCGTGACATCAAGGCAGCTAATATTCTTCTTGATTCTAATTTTGACTCAAAGGTTAGGTTTATTAGTTGTTTCATGTGATTCTTGGTTTAAGTTTCAAATATATCTATCTGTGTTGAGATAGTGAAATTTGGATAACAATTACGAATGTAGCAAATAGTAGTGGGTTTTTACAAATTAAAAATAGAAAAAAATAAAATAAACAATAAGGAACACAAAAATTTACGTGGTTTGAATATAAGTCTATGTTATATGTGCATAGGTTAAGGATAATACTTTACGGGCTTTTTGTTTTCCGTTAAACTAATTTTGCATACATATTAGTTATATAATTAAAATTGAAATATATTAGTTATGCGAATGCTTTTGGAACTCGAGCCTCGAGTTCCAAAGTTAAGAACTGGATTTCCACTAAAAACTTAAAAAAAAAAAAAAAAATGTTATCTCATGATTTTCTCCATAGACTTGAGTTCCAAAAGTGGCCACATAAGTAATATGTTTCAATTTTGATCACATAACTAATTTGTTTGCAAAATTAGCTAGAGAGAAAAAATGGCCACACTTTACAAAGAAAATAGGGAGATTACAATTGTAGTACAAAGTCACAAAACTAAAAAGATCGTACTCAATGCACAAAATCTCACTTTTATGATGTCTGAGAGATGTTATGTTAGGCAACCTCAACCTTAATTTATTGTAGAAATGATTTTTGAACATAAACATACAACTTGTCATTTTTAGTGAAAGACACTTGCATTGTACCAAGAGGCTCAACCTCTCTCTCACCATAACTAGCACACTACAAAAAATCATAATTCTTTAAGTCTAGCATACAAAAGGCCAAAAGTAATGTGTATAATGTGACACCCATATTTAATTTTGATTTTGTCTAAGTGTGTGTTGTGTGAGTGTGTGGTGAGTCCTACATTGGGCATTTACCAGGTAAATATGGGTTTTATTAACAACTACAAAGAGTCTCAACTGCGACTAGTCATTTTAAGATATAACACAAATATGGTTTAGCATATTTCTTTGAGTTACAAGCTTAGTATAAATTGATTTGCAAAGTTAGGTAATTAAGTGATGTTCTAACTTGGACTTGGTAAAAAGTCTTCAACAAATCATGCCTCGCCATAAATCTTTACCTTAGCTTGAATTATTTAATTTTTTGTAAACAAAAAGTCTTCCATTACCTCCACCAAAGCTTTTAAGAGCTACCATTGATTGAAAAAAATAGTTAAACACCAATCAAGTCCAAACAGTTCTTACTTGTACAAAGGAAAAAATTTAGTCATAATATCTAATGGATTATGTATTGTTGCAACCTTTCTAAATTGAAGGTTGAGAACAATTAAATTCAACTTTATTATGGTTTAAACCTCAAGTTACAATTATGGCTAATTCCAATTTAAGCTAATATACTAAATTAAAGCTCAATTGTGTTTATGATTAGCCAATTAACATTAGTAAGCAATGGTAAACATAAACATCAACACAACCACAAAAATTCAAAGGCACAATAACATACAGATATGTTATTGAAGAGGAAAACTCAAGTACCAGACATTAAAACCTCTTTGCAACCTCACCGCCAAAAATGATCCCTTAGAATAGATAGTAGCAATATAATTTTCTCACAAAACAAAACCCTTCAAGTAATGTAACAAAGGTGCACTCAAGCTCTTCAAGCCCCTATTTGTAACTGAATTTGCAATTCCTTTCTCTACTCTAGCATCCAGATCCACAATTGAGTTCTAACTACAACTTCAAGCCTGGTGGCTCCAATGCTTCCCAAAGGCACAATCAACTCTCACAATTTTTGCTAGGTTTCTTTCAACTTTCAGATGGTAATTAGGGTTTAATTTCATGAGAAATGGTGTATATATTGGTTGGGTCAAGGTTGAAACGATAGGAGAATTTGTAATAGAATTGTCTCAAGTTTTGACAATTTCAATCAACCCAATTTCCCACAAAAGTCATATTAGTATTTCATTCATTTGGAGTTGTTTGTATTTTGTCCCTTTATATGTTTCAAATTTTTCATTATGACCTTATATATTTGATTCGATTTTCATATTAACGGGTCATTTATTTGATTTAGTAATCTAACCATGCATAATATGTGTTTTTTGCCTACAACAAGGAAATTGTTGTATTTCACAACATTTTAAAACTAGTATTTTATGAAATTGTTAAACATGAAGGGTATTTAACCGTCAAATTAACAATGAAAATGGAAAATAGGATAAACACAAAAATGAAATAAAATATAAATGGCCAAAATGAAAATTTTAAAATGTAAATTACCAAAATGAAAACAATTCTAAGCTTTAAGGGTTAAACTTTAAAATGCACCACCCTTTTTTCTCTCATATTCGTTTGCGTTTTGCATGTATTTTGTACGTAGGTGTTTGCATGGCATAAGTTACGTAGAAAACCTTCATATATCATCTAATACTTAAAAATACTTTTCCAAACCAACTTCAATGACAAGATTTTGGGCTTTCATTCAGGTTTCAGATTTCGGGCTTGCTAAGTTTCTATTAGATACTGCGACTCACATCTCAACTCGGGTAATTGGAACTTTTGGGTAAGCTCCATTTCTCTGTGTTCTTTAGACAATGCTAAGGTGCTGCCATGAAGTTTAATTAGTTCTGAAGCAGTCTAAATGCTATTAAGCAATGATAGCTTGGCTACTTCATTTCTAATTAAAAAATTTTGTATTAATTGCTTCTGAATGTCTTGAAAAGATGTTGTATTCATCAAATGCAGTTACTTAGCTCCGGAGTATGCCAGTAGTGGACAGCTCACTGATAAGTCAGATGTCTTCTCTTTTGGGGTTGTGCTTTTGGAGTTGATTACTGGACTCCAGCCTTTCGATAAAACTCAATCCTTCCCTAATGATAGCATGGTTGAGTGGGTGTGTATACCATTTCAAAGTAGTAGTCCCTAATGTTTCATTATTCTTTTTACGGTCCTATTCTGCGTGTTTGTATCTATGTGTGCCTGTCTGCATTTGTCTTGCCAGTATCAGGTGGTCTTTAAAAAAAAAAAAAAAAAACTCTTGTATAGCGATTTGTTAGAAAATACATTTAAATATGGTTCTTAAAAGAAGTAATGAAAAGAATTTGAGGGTACCTACTACCTACTACAAATAGATGCATAGTAATTCGTTGAGTTGAATGTTTTTAACTAGATAGTTGGATAATAATTCTAGGCGAAACTACATTATTGGTCCCTCAAGTTTACCCAATGTGCGCAATTAATTGGTCCCTCAAATTTTAAGTGAGCACAATTGGTACCTTAAGTTTTCAAAATGAGCAATATAAGTCCTTCTATTAACTTCCGTTAATAGTGTTGCTTACGTGGCTTACGAAATAATGACATGTCATTTTTTTTTAATGTCATAGCATTTTTTTTATTAAAAAATTTAAAAAATGAATTCACACCTAAAAAAAAAAATCTGACCCGTTCTAATTCAAGTCTTAATCCTGACCCGGTACCAAATTAAACTCATTTGCAATCTAATTCACAAACCCACAAGAGAGAAAGAGATTGAACAGTTCCAAGCTCTACCGCTAATAGTCAAATATTGGAGTATAACTCAAGTCTCTAACAGAGCTCCAGACATGATGCATGTGGAGGGAAATAAGATTGTTATCAACTCTATTAATGGGGCCTCTGGTGACAATATGACTGTCGAGGTTACTAAAGAGAATCCACATATGAAGGACCACCAGAATGTATTGGAAGCCAGAAATCTAGATGGAGTTTTTAGCAAGCAAGAAGATTAGTCCCAGAAACGGCCGGCAATGATAGTTGTGCTTATGGGGGTGCCATGTGTGGCTTCTGGTGGTAAAGGGAAGGTCATAATTCAGCTGGGAATAGCATTAACAAAACGCCAAATGTGTTGATGCCAGAGGAGAATTCGCTTTTTCTATATTGTGATTTTTATTGAGAAAAATCTGGATTTGGCAGATATGAATGCCATTTTCGAGCAGGTTACTGCAGGATTGGACAGTTGCTGAACTTTACAGTTGTGTGAGAGAAGCAGGGAGGCATAGACCACCATCTCCAGCAGAGAGCAACGGTGTCGCCAGTGGCTAGGGCTTTGGAATTGTTCAATCTCTCTTTTGTGGGTTTGTGAATCAGATTGCAAATCAGTTTTAATTTGGTACCAGGTTAGAATTAAGACTTGAATTGGAATAGTTATAATTTTTTTTTACGTGTAAATTCATTTTTGTAATTTTTTTATAAAAAGAAATGCCAAGTCATTAAAAAAATGACAGGTCATTATTCCATCAGCCACATAAGTAACACTACTAACGGAAGTTAACAGAAAGACTTATATTGCTCACTTTGAAAACTTGAGAGATCAATTGTGCTCACTTGAAACTTGAGGGACCAATTGTGCACACAGGGTAAACTTAAGGGACCAACAGTGTAGTTTCACCATAAATCTAAGTGTATCTTCATTTAGTATAGGCACTTATGATTTAGAATAAGATATGAGATTTAATTTTTATAATTTATTAATTTATGATTTTTTTGGTTGTAATTTTGTTATTTGAGCATCTAGGATTTTATTTTCTTGATTTTAAGTGTTTTAAAGGCTTTCCTAGTCAAATTAGAGTTATATTATGGTAAAGGATCAATTAGAATCAGTTTAAGAATATTTTTATTTGTAAAATAAGTTTTTTTGGAGCCTTGAATCGGTCTTTTATATGTAAAACAAAAATTTATATTTCTGAATATCAGTTATATTTTCTAGAGAGGCTTTCTCATTTTTTTTTGGTGGGTTCCAGATTTTCTTTCTGGATTTAAGGGTTTTATTAAGCTAGAATGAAATCTAGTCCCTATCATGCTTTCTATTTTGAGTCATCTTATAACTTCCATTTATTTTTCCTCTTGCAAGATGTTGAATTCTTAATAGCAAAGGTTGAGTAACATGGAAAAGTTAACCTTTACTGTTATGAAATTTTAGGGAAGGCCTTTGCTCGCGCAAGCTTTAAAACATGACAACTTTGAAGCTGTTGTCGATCCAAGGTTGCAGAATGATTATGAACCTACTGAATTGGCTCGAATGGTTGCTTGTGCTGCTGCTTGCATCCGTCATATGGCCCGGTCTAGGCCAAGAATGAGCCAGGTAATTCTACCAATTTTATTATTGAAATATTTAGTTCTCTTTGTCTAATATATCAAATCCTTTTCTCAAAAAAAAAAAAGAAGTCAAATCCAAAATTATAGATAAACCTCCTTTCCCCAAAGTTTGTGAATTGTAAAGTCTATTGTCTTGTTTGTTACTTGATGATGCCGTAAAAAATCATCAGTGAGCTACACAGTCTTCACACACTCGAAAGAATACCTACACAATAAAAAGAAAAGACCTAACAGAGAGCACCGGTGTGGTGCTGGCCAAATACCCTCCGAATGTCAAGTTAGAACTATTCTCATAACTCTAGAGTGCTAGAGAGGGTAAATTATGCGTACCTTGGTTGGTGAGGGTATTGGGGTTTAATAGTAGTAGAACATTGACCTCTCCTTTTTGGATTAGAAATCTTTTCCTGTTAGGAGTCTCTTTGGGGCGTATTTTACAGGATCCTTTCCTTATAGGAATCCCTTTGGATTTTACTAAACGTGGAGAGCAAGTTATTTCCTTATATACGCGATACGTGGGTGGCAAACAACTCTTTATCAGGGTCGTCAGCTTACACTGCCCCTTCAGCCTTAACGCCGTCAGCTTCATGGAGGCGTCAGCCTTTGAGTGCCTTGTAAGGTGTTTCCTAACTTCCTCTTTGTCGATGAGTATTATAAAAGTTGACGGATTCAAAAGAGACCGTCAGCCCATGTCGTCGCCATAAACCGTTGGCTTTCCTTGTCTGTTAGCTTGTGGGTGGGCGGGGGAGGAGTAGCGGTTCCTTATTCCTAACTGCGAGCAAAAGTTCCGGAAGGAGTCGTTGTCGAACTGCTTCCCATTATCCGAGACTAAGACCTTAGGAATGCCAAATCTGCATATGATGCATCTCCAGACGAAACCCCGTACGTTCTTCTCTGTAATGGTGGCCAAAGCTTAAGCTTCCACCCACTTTGTAAAGTAGTCAATGCCTACTACTAGGAACTTCAGCTGTCGTAGCGCTGTAGGGAATGGTCCCATAATGTCTAATCCCCACTGAGCAAACGGCCATGGGGCCGTCATCGGAGTCAGTTCTTCGGTTGGTTGTCTAATAATATTGTTGAACCTTTGGCATTTGTCGCAGGTCTTAACATAAGCTTCGGCATCCTTCTGCATGGTAGGCCAATAGTATCCTGCTCGCACAAGCTTGTGTACTAGCGATCTTGACCCTGAATGGTTTCCACAAATCCCTTCGTGTACCTCTCTCATGACGTAGTCCGCCTCTTCATTACCTAAGCACCTTAGATACGAACGGGAGAAGCCTCTTTTATACAGGACATCATTTATTAAGACGAATCTTGCTGCCCGGACCTTCAGCTTTCTTGCGGCCTCCTTCTCGTCTGGCAAAACGCCGTCCTTCAAGTATGAAGCTATCGGTGTGGTCCAGTTGCTTTCAGAACCTATCTCCTGCACATCGTCGGAATCTATTAGTGGAGAAAGCTGAACAAAAGAGAGTACATTACCAGGGGTGATCATATGTTCTGCTGAAGCGGCTTTGGCAAGACGGTCGGCTTGCTCATTCTCTCTTCTGGGGATTTGGATGATTTTGGCCTCTAGGTCGTCTACTCTTCTTCTTACTTGATCCAGGTATTTCTTCATCCTTTCGCCCTTGCACTCGTAGTCTCCATTCACTTGGTTAGTAACGACCTGAGAGTCGCAGTAAATGACTACGCTCGTGGCCCTCGCTGCTTTGGCGAGGTCGAGGTTTGCTACTAGTGCTTCGTACTCCACTTCATTTTTGGTGGTGGGGAAGTCGAGACGGACCATACATTTAATTGTGTCTCCTTCGGGTGACAGTAGTACAACGCCAGCCCCGCCGGCCTGCCTGTTGGATGATCCGTCTGTATGGATGCTCCACTGAGGGGACTCCTCTGCCCCCTTGTCTTTGTCATGGGTGAATTCTGCTATAAAGTCCGTGACGATCTGTCCTTTGATGGCGGTTTGCGGGCAGTACTGGATATCAAACTCGCTCAATTCTATGGTCCATAACGCCAATCGACCAGCAGCTTCAGGGTTGCTCATCGCCCGCCGTAGGGGCTTGTCGGTCATGACGATCACTGTGTGGGCTTGAAAGTACGGTTTAAGCTTGCGAGCTGCTGTAACTAACGCAAAGGCAAGTTTCTCCATGGACGGGTATCTTTCTTCGGCATTGCGAAGTGCCCGGTTAGCGTAATATACAGGCTTCTGCACCCTTTCTTCTTCTCTGACCAAGGCAGCGCTGACAGCGACAAGGGAGACGGCCAGATAGAGAAAAAGCTTTTCTCCTGGCTGCGATGGACTTAGCAGTGGCGGGGAAGAGAGATAAGCTTTTAATTCCTCGAATGCCTGCTGACACTCGACAGTCCACTCGAAAGATTTCTTCAGCGTGCGGAAGAAGGGTAAACACTTGTCCGTTGCCCTCGACACGAACCTATTCAGCGCTGCTACTTTTCCATTGAGGCTTTGTACTTCCTTCACATTTCTTGGGGGTGCCATCTCCATTATGGCCCGAATCTTGTTCGGGTTGGCCTCGATGCCCCTTTGAGACACCGTGAATCCTAGGAATTTTCCTGCTGTCACTCCGAAGGCGCATTTTCCCGGATTGAGCTTCATGTTGTAAGAGCGAAGGGTGTCGAATGTTTCCTTGAGGTCTTCCAAGTGATCTTCCTCCCTTCGGCTTTTTACCAGCATGTCATCAACGTAGACTTGGACATTTCTCCCGATCTGCTGCGCGAACATTTTGTTCATAAGCCTCTGATACGTTGCGCTCGCATTTTTCAGGCCGAATGGCATCACTTTATAACAGAAGAGGCCTTGGCTAGTCACGAACGAAGTTTTCTCCTGATCAACTTCGTGCATTCAGATTTGGTTGTAACCCGAGAAAGCGTCCATAAAGCTTAACAGTTGGTGCTAAGCTGTGGAGTCTACTAGCGTGTCGACCCGTGGGAGGGGATAACTGTCTTTGTGCATGCTTTGTTAAGATCGGTGAAGTCCACGCATATCCTCCACTTACTGCTTGCTTTCTTAACCATTACCAAGTTCCCCAGTCAGTCGGGGTAGTAAACCTCCCTAATGAAGCTCGCCTCTTGTAATTTGCGGACCTCTTCCGCTATGGCATGATCTCACTCCGGGGCGAACACTCGCTTCTTCTGTCGGATCGGTGGAAAGGAGGGCGACACATTCAGCCTATGTACCATGACCGAGGGGTCTATCCCTGGCATTTCCTTGTGGCTCTAGGCGAACACGTCCCGATTATTTCTGAGAAAAGTTGTGAGCGCTTTGCGGACCGCGGGATTAGCAAAGGTTCCAATTTTGGTCGTTCAGTCAAGTTTGGAGTCGTCAAGAAGCACCTCTTCAAGCTTCTCCACGGGCTCCGTCGCTATCCGGTGTTCTTCAATTCTCATGGCTTGGATGTGGTCATCCATTTCCATCATGGCTACGTAGCATTCGCGTGCAGCCACTTGATTCCCGCGTAGCTCTCCAACTCCATAGTCGGTAGGAAACTTAATCATTAGGTGGTAGGTTGAGGTTACAGCCTTCCACAAATTGAGGGTGGGTCGTCCGAGAATAGCATTGTAGGCGGACGAGCTGTAAACCACTAGGAATGTCACGTTCTTGTTAATCTGCTGAGGGTAATCGCCTACCATGACGGATATTGTGACCGCGCCCAAGGGGAACACCCTTATTCCTCCAAAACCGACGAGAGGGGCGTTCGTCGGAATCAATCGTTCTCTATCAATTCTCATTTGCTGGAACGCTAGGTAGTATAAGATATCTGCCGAGCTACCATTGTCGACCAACACCCGGTGCATGTTGTAGTCTCCTACTCGTATGCTGACAACGAGCGCATCGTCGTGCGAATGGTGAAGACGTTGCGCGTCTTCTTCCGAGAACCTGATAATGAGGCCTTCTCTCCATGCTACCTTTGGTACGGAGCCCATCAACTGAACATTTTGGACCATCCTAAGGTAAGTTTTGCAGGCCTTTTTTGACGAGCCAGTGGTTGCTGTTCCTCCCACGATCATCCTTATGTCCCCTACGGGGGGTCTTGGACGTTCATTATCCCGTCGGGGGTGTTGCTCTTAAGGGGGTAGATCTGCTCTCTCCTTCCTGACGAACTTCTACAATTTTCCTTGCTTGATAAGGGCCTCGATCTGCTGTTTTAAGTCGTAACAATCGGCTGTGTCGTGACCGTGGTCACGGTGGAAGCGGCAATATTTGTCCCTCGATCGCCTGTTGGGATCTCCCTTCAGCTTTCCAGGGTAGGTCAAGGCCTCCTCGTCCTTGATTTGCATTAGGACTTGGTCTATCGGGGCGGTTAGTGGGGTGAAGCTTGTGAACCTTCCTCCCGGGGGCTTAGAGCGCCTTTCATCCCTTCGGTCTCCTATTCTTGCCTTCTTGCGCCCTTGGTCTTGTCGTGTGTCTTCCTGCCTCTCCCTTTTCTTGGGCTTTTCCTCTCGGGCCAGCAGCGCGTCTTCAGCATTCATGTATTTGGTGGCCCTGTAAAGTACTTCTGACATGGTCTTCGGGTTGTTCTTGTATAGGGAGAACAAAAACTTACCCTTCCGCAGCCCATTCGTGAAGGCCGCCACAAGTATCTTGTCGTCGGCTTCGTCGATCGAAAGTGCTTCCTTATTGAAACGGGATATGTAGGATCTCAGTGTTTCGTCCTCTCGCTGCTTGATGCTCATCAAGCAAGCCGTAGACTTTTTATACCTATGTCCCCCAATGAAGTGCGCAGTAAATTGAGTGCTTAGCTCCTTGAAAGTGTTGATAGAGTTGGGCGTCAACCGGCTGAACCAAATTCTTGCCGCATCCTTCAGCATTGTGGGGAAGACCCTACACATGATTTCATCCGCTACTCCTTGAAGGTGCATCAAGGTATTGAAGGTCTCTAGGTGATCTAGAGGGTCCTTGACTCCGTCATAACTGTCGATCTGTGGCATGCGAAATTTATGTGGTAGAGGGAAGGAGTTGACGGCCGCAGTGAATGGCGAGTCGGTGCGATTGACCAGATCGTCAAGGTCGCTGGACACCTATCCCTTGAGGGCGTTCATCATAACCTTCATCTGCTCCTTCATTGCCTGCATCTCTACGGCGATATATGGAAGAGTTGCATCCGTGAGGGATGGCATGCTCAAATTTTGTCGCTCTGGTCTACACGGAACGTTACTGCCCTCTGGCCCTTCTCGCTCTCTTCTATCAGCATTGGTGCCTTCTTGGTCCTACTCTTGGGTGTCGTGACCTGCGTTTTTCTGGCGTAATTGCTCCTCCAAATCGTGGTTCTCCTTAGTGAGGCGTTCCACGGCGGTGGCTAAGGTCTGAACCTGCCTCTCGAGGGCCGTTATGCGAGTTTCGTCTCCCTGAACGTTGTTCATGGTTGCCATCGAGCGAGTCAGCACCATGCAACTCTTTTTTTCGGGAAGCGTTTGCTATGGCTTTCGAATCAGAAAACGAATTCGTCAAACTTCCCCACAGACGGCGCCAACTGATGATGCCGTAAAAAATCACCAGTGAGCTACACAGTCTTCACACGCTCGAAAGAATACCTACACAATAAAAATAAAAAAGACCTAGCAGAGAGCACCGGTGTGGTGCCGGCCAAATACCCTCCGAAAGTCAAGTTTGAACTATTCTCACAACTCTAGAGTGCTAGAGAGGGTAAATTATTCGTACCTTGGTTGGTGAGGGTATTGGGGTTTTTATAGTAGTAGAGTGTTGACCTCTCCTTGTTGGATTAGAAGTCTTTTCCTGTTAGGAGTCTCTTTAGGGCATATTTTACGGGATCCTTTCCTTATAGGAATCCCTTTGGATTTTACTAAACGTGGAGAGCTAGTTATTTCCTTATATATGCGATATGTGGATGGCAAGCAACTCTTTATCAGGGTCGTCAGCTTACACTGCCCCTTCAACCTCAACGCCGTCAGCTTCATGGAAGCGTCAGCCTTTGAGTGCCTTGTAAGGTGTTTCCTAACTTCCTCTTTGTCGATGAGTATTATAAAAGCTGACGGATTCAAAAGAGACCGTCAGCCCATGTCGTTGCCATAAACCGTTGGCTTTCCTCACGCCTTCAGCATCAACTATTTTTCTTCCACATCCTTACTAATTTTTATTTGTGATAATTTTGTAAAATATATGGTTCCAATATATTGCGCTGTTTTGGCAGGTTATTGAACTTTTAATGTTCGAAAGATTGAGTATATAGGAATTTAGATTTTCCAATTTTACTATTCAAATGCTAAAATGATTTTGAAACTGTTTGAAATTAAGACTTTATTCTTTGTGATGGCATGTACCTGTAATCATTTTTCATGATGCAGTATATAACCCTACTTCTTGCATGGTAAGCAGATAGTTAGAGCTTTGGAAGGTTATCATTCTCTGGATGATCTAAATGAGGAAATCTCACTTGGGACAGCTGGAAACATAGATTATGATAATGATCAATATAAGGAGGACTTAAAGAAATTCAGAAAGATGGTACCAATAAGCCACGACCAAGGCTCTAGTGAATGCAGCGGACCTAGCACCGACTCAGCTTTGCACCAATCTGTCTCAAGCAGTGAAAGCTAAAAAAAATATCCAAGAGATGGAATTGGGGAAAATTAAAAATGATGTCTCAGATTTTGGTGTAATCTTCTGCTTGATGATTCCAATTTCCTAGCTTGCACATTCACCTGCTTTCCTGTCCTGCTTTCCTCTACTTAAGCTTAATTTTAACTCTTATATATCCAGTACCATATTATTTCTTAAAGTTTGTTTTTTTAATGTATGTGTGCCATTAGATACTTGCAGAGATTGACGGGCACTTGTCCTTTTGCTTATTTGTGTGGATCAGTGTTCTGGGTCTTTCATATTGTTGTGATCTCTGCTTTGGTTTCAATGGGGAATGTAATTGAAAAAATTGTTTCTGTTGATGACTGTGCATATTTATTTATTTTTTATTTTTTATTTTTTGTGGCCTTGTATTCAAATTGATTTGCTTGCAATAAGATTCAGATTTTGATTTGACTTCAAAGTCTTTTTTTTTTAGTAATAAATTCTGTTTGAGTGTCAATTGTGTTGTTTAATTGCTTTTGGATTTGTTTCTTTGAGACCATCTACCAAACAAGCTGAATTATGAATCTATATTCTCATCCAGTTGAGACGCTATCTAATTTGAACCATAAAATAGACAACATAGTGGACAAGATTAGAGAAGATCCCGTTAGGTATAGGCCTTGCTTTACAATGATATACCAATAGTACTAGACCATGTAACTTGTTTATTTTTTTAGAGGGACTAGAATATGTACCTTAATAAGCCTCGTTCTTGAAGATCTATACTTAATCCAATGTACAGAGCTAAATGGGAATTCTAATGCTATTAAATCAAGCAGGTAATAGAAAAATGTAATGGATAAAATATATAACTAACAAATATATTTTTAGTCTCTTGACCAGCATTATGACACAATAAAAAAAAAATCATGTGTAAATAGAAAAAAACAACAATAACAAAATACACTTTGAAACAAAAGAACAAAAATTGCTATGAATTACATGACGAAGGCATATCATCATATAAGATCAAGTTTCTATAATAATAAAAATAGATTATAAAATAATTTAAATTAAGGCTGTATTTGTTTCGGGTGTAAAAAGAATTCGGAAAATATTTTCCACCACCAGGGGTGTTTGGTTTGGCCGGAAAACTAAGTCAAACGGAAAATCATTTCCGTTGACTGTAAAATATGAAGGCCTAAAGTGTAAAATAGATTACACATCTATTTTACATTCAAACCATTTCCAGAAAAAAAGAACCGAACCAAGAGTGAGAGAGAGCCGCCCACCGTCAGAGAGAGAGGCCGGTCACCTGAACTTGAGATCAACTCCATCGCCGTCTGGGTTGTGCCTCTCACCGCCGATCAAGCAAAGCTCAACCCCACCGCCGATCTGCCCTGTTTCTCTCTTCCTCCCTCTGCCACCCATGTCACCGATCTACCATTTTTCTCTCTACCCATGTCGAGCAAACCACCGCAAGACGAGCGACCCACCGTGACCCAGTTGCCTCCGCCGCCTCTAGGTCGAACCCAATCACCTCTCTCTCTTCCTTCTTCTCTCAATTTGACAGGATTTGATGAATTTTTTTGTTTGGTTTTGTTTCTTTTGTGTTTATCTATTGAGAAATGATATTATATATTTGTTTGGAAGATGAGAAAATATGAGCATCAAGTAGAAAATGTGTTTTCTATAGTATTTTCAAGAACACAACCAAACACTAAAAAATATTTTTCAAAGTATTTTTTAAAATGCCACCAAACACCTGAAAATATTTTCTTTTCCAAAAAATATTTTCACCTGAAAGTATTTTACACTTGGAAAACATTTTACATAGAACCAAACACAGCATAAATAATGCAACTTATTTTAAATTTTGTGAAACTTTTGTTATTGAATTTTAATTGGAGTAATACTTCAATTTTTCTAAAACTTTAGTGATAAAGTGTTGTTTAAAGAAAAATATGTAAGTACATATATAGTTTTAATGTACTTATAAAGAGTTATATGACAAAATTATGTCATAGATTTTTATTTAAAAAATAATGAAAAAATTATGTCATATAAATAACTTTGTAACACTTACATTGAGTGATTAGCCATATAGAGCAACCATAGCATGCAAGACCTAAATTTAAGGTAGATTATTAAAATAAATAATAAAACTTCTTTTCCTAGAAACTCTTGATAGTAAAATTTTGATCATAGTAGTATTTTTCAAACTTTTTGAAACTTTTACTATAGAGTTTCGCATATATCAATTATGTTGACTATTTTAATGTACTTCATGTGTGTCACATTACATAAGAAGAAAAAAATGAGAAGAATAATTATTAAAAAAATGAGAAGCTGAATTATGAATCTATATTCTCATCCAGTTGAGACGCTATCTCAGCCATAGGCTTGATCAGATTGATGCACCATTCAATGGTGTCATTGGCTTGGCAGAGATCACTTTTCAGAACTTTGATGTCCTTTGAGAATTATTGTGATGAGTGAGTGATGACTATCAAATATGACACTGAGTGATGACTATAAAAAGTTTCTAAAAATATTTCTTAAACTAATGTTCTTAAAGCATCTATTAACTTTTTTCCATATTAAATTACTAGTTTTTATTGTTGCAAAGTAACAAATTTGTTGTACTTCAAATGTACTTAATAATTACTCTCGGAATGGGAGCTAGTATCATTGTAATTAGTTGTTGTCTTAATTATAATGCAAGTCAGAGAATATAAGACATGCACGTTCATTATGAAATAAGTTGAGAATAATAGGAGGCACGTTGACTGTAGGATATACAATTCCAAAAGGTTGGGCACTTATGGTAGTTCCAGCCGCCCTTCAACTAAACCCAAGCACTTATGAGGATCCTCTTACCTTCAATCCATGGAGATGGCAGGTGGGTTGGTTTATGTTCTGTTTTTTTCCAAGTCAAAATCTTTATATATTCATCATGGACTAATTAGTTTTGGTGGGAATCCTTAATCTTTGTTCCTATATTTGACTAATCTTTCATTTCATTATGGGATTAAAGAACATCTCAGCAAATGTGTCAGCAAAGAATTTCATACCATTTGGGGCAGGCATGACATCATGTGCAGGAGCCGAGTTCAGTAAAGTTCTAATGGGTGTTTTCTTTCATATCTTGGTCACCAAATACAGTTACTTTATTTCTTATTCTTACATGCATATATGCAGCACTTAGACAAGTTGAACAAAAACTGATTTTTATTTTGTTAATTTATTGTATTTGAATTATGGCTGATTAAGGATGACTACAATCAAAGAAGGAGAGGTGATTCGATCCCCTGCTTTAGGATTTGGAGATGGTTTTCATATTCAGTTTTCAGCAAAGCATGGATGATTTATAGAGCTTAATACCGGATCTCGACATTTACTGTACAATAAAATAAAATAAAAGATCCCTAGTCAAAAAAATCATCGTTTCCATGTAGTATTAAATGTTAATAAAGTTGACGATGTTGGTCACACTTTGTCTTTCACTTACACTAAATAAAAAGAATTTCTTTTAGTATTTTTAATTAAGCTCTCGGTCTCTGTATGTTTACATGAATGAATGTGTGCCTGACCGTATATTTCATTAAATAATTTTTTTTTTTCCCTATTTTCTCCTACTAAATCTTCTTACAATGTGAAGGTGGTAGTCTTTGGTCAGAAAAATACAATTTATGCAGTTATAAATAAGAAAATACTGCAGTCATACGTGTGATACACAAGCAGTGCTATAACATTAATAAAAATAAATAAATAAAAAAGCAATGTTACACCCTTCCCAGACCAACAAAATGAATGCTCCATGGAACGCTGGATATGATCAATTTTTTTTTATTCGATAATTACAAATGGGGAAGAAAAGATTGCAAAAAAAAAATACAACAAATATCTGACAGAACCGCAAAAAAAAAAAAAAAAAAAAAAAAATACACCGTAAAAAGTGAAAAGTACAACAAATACACCATTTGGGGAATAAGATTGCCATTTCATTAAAGTGAAAAGTACAACAAATACATTCTCAAAACCTTAAAAATATCTGACAGAACCAGCAAAATTATCATACATGACCAGCAGATGCATTGATACTTGGAAACACATTGACAAAAAACACTCCACTACATCAAAAAATTTTCTCTCTTAGTTTAAGTACAATAAACCCAGCCCTTTAACCCACCAAAACTACAATCACACAAATGCAGATCCCATATATTACCAATGACACTACCAAACACATTGTCAAAACCTTTTTTCTCTAACAATTTGCAACTTCAGCTTGAAGTGTGATAATCTCTTTGCCTCTGCTATATGTGCACCTTGTCTTGCTTGCCACGCTCACATATCTCATCATTAAGTCATTGACAAATTTTTCATTAGCAAACAACCTGCAATTGAGTTTACAGTGTTAGTTGGCCTACTAAAATAACATAACTTTGATGAAAGCACTACGCCTACCCTAGTTGTAAGGACAAAGAATTCATAGTAGATTATTTTCTTTGCTAAGCAGTTTATTTTCTTTGCTTTCTCATCAACTTAAGAAGCATAATTATTGGTCCACTTCAATTAGGATTTCACAAAATTGAACTTGATTGCTTATACGAAAGCCTCCAAATAAAAGCTTAGTTAGCTACAAAGTATACGAACAAACATGGTGACCCACACATCATTCTAATTAACAATATATCACAAACCCATTATAAGTGGAATCATATTATGAAATACTTATTCTTAAAATTCACAAAGAAAGTACACAGAACTCACCTGCTGTTTGGGTTTGTCATTGATGTTTGGGTTCTCTGTTTCTTCATCACTTTGAGGGTCGAGAGCTCGATTGGAAATCGGCAATGGAGTCGGCGAGATGAGAATGGAATCGGCGAGATGAGAGGAGCTTTGATCTTGGGGATTGGGTGAGAAGAGATGTGGCTATGAAGAAGAAGGAGTTCGTGTTCATCGTGGGTTAGGGTTCAAAATTTCATTTTGGGGATTAAGAATTCAATCGGGTCAGAGTCTGAGTTGTTGCAGGATGGTGTTAAGTGAGTCATGTGAGAGTCACGTGAGATTTTTAATAGTAGTGAAAGCTGATGTGGACAGCTGACGTGGAATTACTATTTATATTTTAATTTAATTTATGCCATGTGTGTATTCCGTTTGCCACCTAAGCAGATTTCATTAGTCATCTAACGGTAAGGACCAAATTGAATGTGACTTGAAAATATCAGGGACCAAATTGACTGCTCTCAAAATGTAGGGACCAAATTAACCGTGACCCCAAAATGTAGGAATCAAAATGGTGTTTTCGCCAAGATTAAAACATTAGACGTCTTCGTTGAAAATATAAAAAATGTGACTTTGACCAAGGCTTTGATATGATTATTAATTATATGTTTTTTGTGACTTTCCATCCAAATAAAATCGTACTTTCTTTCTATGAGTAGTAGCGAAACTTCAGCTGAAACTTTGGCCAAGGCCTCGTAAAATGGGGGAAAATTTTGTGAATAAGTGATTTTGATTGCTCTCTTTAAAAATTAAAAAAAAAAAAAAAATGTTACGAGTCATTAAGCTTTCACATATTTGACATAAGAATACAATTTATGGAGGCCTTTGGGAATTAGGGATACAAGATGTTGTAGCACGCAAGAGAAGAAATTTAAGATAGTTAATTACTGTATCTATGCAAGGCACGTGATCGTTATTCAAACATTTGGACTTTGCTCTAGAATTTGAGACTTACAGGCGGCTAGGTCAATGATATGCCTAAGCTACAAATAAAATATGGAAGACCTCTTCCTTTCCTTTCTTCTACTAAAAATAAAAATAAATTAGAATTAGGAAAACAAAAATGTCTCTAATGTATCTGTCCAAGAACCATTCTTATCACAACTTCTACCACACATTTGTTTTACAACTATTTTACGTGATAGACTATGACATCTGTCACATTAGAACTATGGCAAAGTTGTGTCACAAAATGTTATGGTCTTAGATTTTCTTGCCCAAAAAATATTTATTATATCCCACTCTTCTTTTTCTTTTTCTTTTTTTCTTTTTTTAAGACTTCAGCTATTTTATAAATAAATAAATAAAAGTGAAAAGAATATGTAATAGTTGAAAATTTGTAATTGGTGGAATATGAAAGGTAAGACATAAAGTTTGTGTTCATGGATTGAGATTGTATGGTGCAATATCTTTAAGAGAAGTGTTACGTCCACATTATTTTCACAACAAATCATAAGTGGTAAGTTATTATTGGTTCTAATTTGAAGCCACCTTTAAAATTAGAGAAGTGTTACGTCTACAACATTTTCACAACACTTTCACAACAAATCATAAGTAGTTGGTTGTTATTAGTACAAATTTGAACCTACCACTGAAATTACTTTTTTGCCCCAACAATAACAACTTACCACTTAGGATTTGTTGTGAAAATATTATGGACATAGTATTTTTCCTAAAATTACATTTTTTTTCCCACCAATAATAGCTAGTAACAACTTGCTATTGGATATTTTTATAAAAATATCATATTTTATTTTAATACTCATTTATGTGTGAAAGTTCAATTAGTGTGAAAAACACTAATGAATGTTTAGACCCCCAATTTCAAATATCCAACACAAGCTTATATCAAAACAATAGATGTGCAGAAAAATAGGTACAAGCAAAAGCCCAAACAGATAAACAACTCTACACCATAATTAATCACAACAAAGCAGCAATTAAAGGTAGAGAGAAAGGGTTAGAGAGATGCAAACCCAAGGATAACACCGGCACGTGTTATCGAAGAGGAAACCGAAGATCTCGGCGAAAAACCTCTCTGCCGCCCTCCAAGCGGTAAAATGATCCACTAAAGAATAAAGTTGGGATACACGAATAGAAATAGACCCTCCAAGCCTAATCTACCCAATGCACCTAAGCCCTCCAAGTTTTTTGCTCCAACAGGGTTAAGCCTAACCGTGTCTTCTTTAGCTTCCCGGATCCTGCAATAAGCCCATTGCATCAACCAAATGAATTGGTCATCTCCGAACTTCTTCCCAAACACCAAAATACCTCCTCATTGATATGGGTATGGTGAGATAAGGATTTGGCAAATGTACCTCTAAAAGATATGTCAATAGAGAGGGTGAGAGTAGAGGAATTTGGAGAATCAAATGTCTAAAATTGTGGATGAGTCAATCTTGGTTTTCTCTAGGGTTTCTCTCTGGAAGCTCTCTACATTTCATGGGTATAAGGGTATCTATAGTAGTGTACGTAAAGAATGTGAAAAGTCATTTTTTAGCATAACAGGGCATTCTGGCGACTCAGTCTCGCGAGTGGGATGAGTCACGAGTTTGAGTCGCGAGCTAACTGTCTGGCCAAACTGTACTTTTTGTCCTATAGTGCTCCAGCTATCGTGATCCTTCAGCTTCCTGCATGCTTCACACGTGTGGCACTTTGGCGAGTTGCCAGTCGCGAGTCACTCGTGAGATCCAGTCGCGAGAATCCTCCAATGCACACACACTTGAGTTTCTTCACACTCTCTCACACACAACCCTTACATAATTCCCACCTAAATACAGGGTATCTAATTGCTAAATTACAAGCAAATTTGGCACGGAATAAAGCCAACACATGATTGAATAAATTCAACCTTACAATGTGAATTGAGGAAATCAACTTAAGTGTACAACTATTTCTGAATTATTATATGTTATAATAAGTTGCCATATATAATAGCATTTACTATTTGGTTAATAGAAAGTCAAAATAGTTGGCAATATTTCAAATAGGGCAAGACTTAGGTACAGTACTTAAGTACTGTTCCTTATATTTCATTCTTAAGATTCTACCATGTGGCTTTTTCCTCATAGGATGGAAGTGTATTTTTTAGTTAAGTAGCCACATGGCAGAATCTTAAGAAGGGAACAGCACCTAAGGTGTAGTACATAAATTTTGTCCTTTCAAATATATATTTTGAAACTTTCTAAATGGATTTGTAAAGTTCAGCCACGTTATGGGCTATTGATTGTCTATTGATTTCGATAGCTTTATGACCATTTAAATGATAGAGAAATGCTATGATTACAATATTTTCACAACAAATCTTAAGTGGCAAGTTATTATTGGTTGTTATTATTGGGGAAAAAAAAGTAATCTCAGTGATAGGTTCAAATTTGAACCAATGACAACTAACCACTTATGATTTGTTGTGAAACTGTTGTGGACGTAGCACTTCTCTAAATGATATCAAACATTTTGATTCAGTTTGTTTGTTTAGACCCCTTAAAGCAGATTGTTTAACCTAATATATTAGCCAAGTGATTACTTAGGTTAATTATTTAGATCTATGTTAAACAATAATAAATCATATCATGCAAAGTCGCAAAAAGTAAATAACACCACGATATGATGACCTAGGAAAACCAATAAAACGAATTGTTTTAAGGTAAAAACTTGGGGAGGATTTGACCTAGCAATCCTCAAAGTAAAGCAAATCCACTATAAGAGAATCGAAGTTTTTATAATCAGATTTAACCCTAAATCTATTGCTACCTTAAGTAGTAACTTACTGACACAACCATGTACAAGCTCCAAATTCACGGACTCCTTCTATTCTTGAACTTACTGCAACATAAGGACCCATGCTTGTGACTTTGAGATCCTACTCAAAGGTTCCAGATTACCTTCACTTGTTGATCTTTGTAGAAGCAACTAGGTTCTACCAATGCTTGATTGTAGATCTTACTCCGGTAGACGCTTGTGTAGTTAAATGGTACAACACCTCTCAGATCTCACAAGAAGCAACACACAAGTCTTCCAAAGGTCTCTAAAACGTAGCTAGGGTTTCCCTTTTATATGTGGACAAATTGGATTGAAACCCTAAACATTTTCGCGGGCTTGGGCCTTGTTTTAAAATTCTGCAAAATCTGATTTCTGTGATTCTCGATCAGTCGCATCTAATTTTCGATTGATCAAGCTTGGCAGATTCTGACTCTTTTTTTCTGCAATTAGCTCGAACTCGAACCTTGAAACATACACCTTTGAGCAATGCCTAAACACATAGACTAGACAAGTTTTGTTCTCGGTTTGCCAACACATATCAAATAGAATTCTAAACATTTAAACCTAAATTTTTAAAACCTAACACATTCTTTGGCCAGAGACAAGTAACATGTCTGGCTATTATATATATAGAAAGAAATAAAAAGTTTCAGAATCACCTTATTTGGATTACTAAGCTACAGACTTTCAAAAAACAATTTTGTTGTTGTTCTAAACACTCACCAACTACTAGTTCTTACTCTTAACAAAATATTTTATTTTTAACTCTATATTCTGGGAAAAGAAAGTGTTATAGAGAGCTTATATCCTACGAGCAGTGTAGGCTCGCAAGGATAATGAGCAAGGTGGCTGGATTGTTATATCATTGGGACAACGCGCAGAAATTTTTTGTCTAACTACAGCGAATAAACTATAGACGGTACGATTTGTCTCAAGATAGTGACTTGGTGCATGCCTCATCTCAGCCACCTCTTTTGGTATATCATTTTTGTGTAAATTTCAAGGAAAAGTAAGAGAATATCTCTCATTTATTTCTAACACTTGTCACTTAAGATTTGTTATAAAAGTGTTGTGGATATAACATTTCTTTAACTTTAATGTCAGCCATTCAATAACCACTGCCCCGCCTTGCTGGTTTTTGTCTGGTCGTAAAATCCTTAAAATCAACGCTTCTACCAACCTACCAACAGCAGTTGTTTATAAATAATAAAAAACAGCAGTTGTTTTTGTCGCGTTGTGCTTCACATGAACAATCCCTCAGATTGTGCCTAGACTATATGAGGTATATGGGTGTCAACTTTGGAGACAACCTTTGACAAAGTTGGTGAACAAATAACATGAGGGATTGTTCATGTGAAGCACAACGCGATGCTTTGTTGGAATTCCGCACCATTTGCATAAAATTAAGTGCGTAAATCATCAGTTCGTGGTTTCCTTCCCACCCCTGTATATTTTGCATAAAATTTAACAAGTAGAAGAATAGTAGAACCAGCCATGATACGGAAGCAATTGCAGCCTCTATTGATGCTAAAACCTCAATTTGCTTGTTGAGGAGTTCAAGCCACAGCTATGGGACACCACAAAGTGACACTTTTTGATGTCCCACAGCTACGTGGTCTTTGAAAAAAATTTGATAGGATAATTGTTTTCAAAAGTGACACTTGCAAGCCTAATATTAGGTGCGATTTTTGCTTAATTAATGGTACCCTTGATATTAACAAAAAATCTACAAAGTTACAAACACTCCAGTGGTCCTTAGTTAGCTCCTTCCCATGTCTTTTTGTAGCTTAAACCACAATTGCATATAATGTACATTCTGAGAATGTTCGGTCTTAGATACCGATTCATTTGTATCCTTCTCTGCTAGTTCTCTCCTTTGGCAATAAATGTTTTTCTTTTTCAATGGTGGAAAAAATATATATATAAATTCCAAGTCGTCTCAAGTAAAACTTTTAAGGAATACAAAACTGTCAAGCCCAAGAGTTCAATTTTTCTTGCCAACACTCCAAAAGGGTGACATTTTGTTGTGTCTGTAGAACGACAAAGTAAACTTAGACTATTTGATGCACAATTAAACTTGTGAGTGCCACACAATTTTTCTTCCAAAAAGTCTAGAGACACACCCTTCGTGAGAAAAGTCCAAAACGAGATTATCACTCTAACAACAACTCTACTTAGTTCTTTATTTCTTGCTCACAGATTAGCTTTCACATTAAGAGAGAACAATATGATCCCCAATTAAACTTGTGGGCGGCGCCAAACAATTTTTCTTCAACCTTAAATTCAAACATAGATTTTATGTCACTCTAACTCCAACTCTACTACATTCTTTCTTTCATACTCATAGATCAGTTTTCATATTCATAGAGAATAATCTGATCCACAATTAAACTCGAGGGCACCACACAAATTTTCTTCACCTTTGACAAAAATCCAAATATAGATAATATATCACCCTAATTCCAACTCCAACTCTACTCATTCTTTCTTTCAAACATATATATATAAATATATATATATATATTATTTAAGTATTTAGTAAATGAAATCAAATATTACACATTCAAGCTAGGGCAAGGCATGCATGACAAACAAAACTTGTCCTCGCCCTGTCATTTCTTTAGAGTGGGGCAAAACCGCATAAAGCGTAATGAAAAGGCATGTTGGATGAGGTATGGGGAATTTTTGTCATCTCTAATTTAAAAAGAAAAATATTTCCATAAGGAAACATAAGTTAATTCTTATATCACACATTTTTTTTTTTTTTTTTTTTTTGAGAAACCGGCCAAGAAGGCTACTTTAATTAAAAGAAGAAAAATCCGACAAATGATAGTTATACAGATCCAGTGGAACAGACTCCATCCAAACCAACAACGGACAAGAAAACTTAGCTCTCTTAGCAAAGGCATTAGCTAGAGCATTACCTTGCCTACACATGAGAGAAAGAAAAGCTCTGAAGGGAGCTAGCAAACAACAAAATGTCTTGAATAATATGACCACAAGATGAATGTAATAATAGTCTATTACTAATAGCATGAATGGAAGACTCCGAGTCACCCTCAAAGACAGCATTATGAAGGCCAAGTTCCCGAACAAAATGAACCGCACGCCTAGCCGCCAAAGTTTCAAGAGTGAAAATAGAATCTGGTATGGGAATTTGCTCAGACAAAGTCGCAACCACCTCACCATGTTCATTCCAAACAACCACACCAATACCTGCTGCCTCTAAACCTTCAAAGATCGCCCCATCAAAATTCGCCTTCATAAATCCTGCATCAGGAGGCTTCCACCGAGGTCTCTTTGAACGAACCTTCTTGCTAGGACAGAGACGAACCTGCTGAAATTCCTACAAATGTCAACGCGCTACACCAGCAACCTTACTCAACAGCCAGACCTTTTCACCAACCCGCACTTTATTCCGACGATTCCAAATAGCCCAGCAAGTCATCGCAAAAACTTCAGAATTCAACGAAGAATGGAGCACTAAATCAAGCAGGTCACTAAATGAACTGACCCTGGAAAATTCAGAAGGTAAAGAAGCAAAACAAGAACCCCAAACCGAACTAATACCCTCACAAGACCATAAGGCAAGAAGAAAAAATTCCTCCCCTTCACGAAAGAGGCTACACACTGAAGACGAAACAATCCTGCGCTTATGTAAATTAAGCATAGTCGGGATGGAATTGGTGCAAGCTCGCCAAAGGAAGAATTTCACCTTATTTGGAACATTTAATTTCCAAAGGCTATTCTAGAATTTCTTCTGCCCAGTTGTGTCTAAGGGTGTCCATGGAAATTGGCAACTCGCCCAACCCGTCGGACCCACTTGCATTCGACCCGCCGCCACCGAATCCGACGACTTCGGCAGTCGAACGCGGGTTCCGACCTCACTAACCTGACCCCAACGGGTCGGTTGTCGGTTTTTAATTTCAAAACCCGTGAAACCCGACCCGAACTGAAATCCGGCAACATAGGCAAGCTTTTGGACCAAATCTGGCAAGGTCTGGTCCAGATCCTTCAAGATTCGGCGAGATCTCGCCGTTATTCGATGAAATCTAGGCCAGATCTCGCCGAATCCGACCAGATTTCGGCCCCGGCAATGAAACCCAAGACCCGAACCGATACAACCAGAAACCGACGAGACTCGAACCGAAAAATTCGACCAGATCATCCAGGTCGGTTTCAGGTCATATATTCCTCCACCCAAATCATTCGGGTCGGGTCCGAGTTGGGCACAAATCCGACCCAGCCCGACCCGACCCGTGGACACCCTTCTTGTATCCGAGGATGAAGCTACATCACTACTATTTAAATCACATAAAAAAATTATATCCCAAACGAACTTGATACATGCCAGTTTGAGAATGAGGCCAGAACAGAAAATCCTCCTGAGAAGAATGACAGACCGGGATGGACTTAATCAGCTGAGCTTCAAAAGGTAAGAAAATAGAATCCACCAGACTTGTATTCCACCACCTCGAATCACTATCTATCAACTGGTCCACCGTGGCATCCTCTGACAACACCGAAATAAGGGATAGAACTCAGCTTGAATTATTACCAGGGAGCCAAGAATCCTTAAAAATCTTTACCGAGGTCCCATTACCTATCCTCCAACGAGCACCCAACAAAATCACCTTTAGAGCTTTAAGAATACTCTTCCAAGCATATGATCCTGATCCGGCCTTGGCATCAAAAATGGACCCCGTGGGAAAATATTTAACCTTAAACACTTTATAAAATAAAGAATCTGTGTCATGAACCAACCTCCAAACCTGTTTTGCTAACATGGCATCATTGAACTTACCCAACTCTCTAAAACTAAGGCCCCCTTTCGATTATGGTTGACATAAAATATCCCATTTTTTCCAATGAATCTTCCTTCGATCGCCCCGTTGACCCCACCAAAATTTTCTAATCATAGATTCAATATCATTACAAAGACCCACAGGAAGTTTAAAACAACTCATAACAAAAGTGGGAATGGCTTGCACAACCGTTTTCAATAATACTTACCTACCAGCTTGAGAAAGTAATTTCTCCTTCCACCCTTGAAGCTTACCCCAAACCCTCTCTTGAATATAATTAAGGCTGGCCCTTCTATTCTTCCCCACCACAGCAGGAAGCCCCAAATAACGTTCATATTCCTTAATCTCAGGTACACCAAGCAAATTTTTAATGGCATTCTTCGACAAAAGAGAGACAGATTTACCAAAGTACAGAGTGGTCTTATTGGTATTGATCTTCTGACTCGAAGCGAGCTCATACTTCTTTAAAATATTTTGAATAATCTGGACCTCCCTTAACTCAGCTCTACAAAAAAGGATAGTATCATCCGCAAAAAATAAATGAGATATCTGAGGACCATTGCAACAAAGGGAAAAGCCCTTATTATCACCTGCTGCCACAGCTTGTTGGATTAAACCATTAAGACCTTCGGACACCAAAAGAAATAGATAGAGAGATAAAGGATCCCCCTGTCTAAGTCCCCTAGTAGGTTTAATATCACTATGAGGTTCCCCATTAACAATGATGGAATAAGAAACAGAGCTGATGCACCCATAAATCAACTGGATCCAACAATCCTCAAAACCCATCTTCTCCATAAGCCGACACAAGAAAATCCACTCTACACGATCGTACGCCTTACTCATATCTAGCTTCATAGCCATAAAACCCGATTTGCCCACCTTTGTATGCTTCATGTGATGGAGAGATTCAAAAGCCACAAGAATATTATCAGAGATTGCCTTATCGGACTGGAAAGCACTTTGGGAATCGGAAATAATGTATGGTAAAAATTTCTTTAACCTATTCGCCAAAACCTTTGACACAAGCTTATACAAGATAATACATAAGGCAATAGGACGAAACTCCGTAACTTGCTGAGGGCACTTAACTTTAGGAATTAAAGTTATATAAGTATGGTTTAAAGATGGAAAGATAGTACCTGAATTTAGCCAAGTCAAAACTGATTGAGCCACATCAACCCCAATCTTATCCCAATAGTGCTGATAAAAAATAGGAGGCATTTCGTCAGGACCCGGAGCCTTTAAAGGCAACATCTGTTTTAACGCCAAATCAACCTCACTTTTGGTGAACTCCGCCAGCAAAAATTGGTTCATATCATGAGTCACAACCCGTGGGGTAGCTGCAAGGACTTCTTCCATATTGCTGGCAACGGGATCATCAGACCGAAATAAGGAAGAAAAATAATCCACAAACAAAGTGACAATCTGATGCTCCCCTTCGCACCAACTGCCATCAGCCCTTTTAAGTTTAAGAATTTCATTTCGCCTATATCGTTGCAAAGCCCGACTATGAAAAAATTTTGAGTTTTAATCACCATCCTTTAGCCACGCTGTCTTAGCCCTTTGCTGCCATAGTTTCTCCTCTTGCATCAACAAAGTCCGTAATTCCTCCTTAAGAGATAAGATCAGGTCCGACTGGCCCCCCCTAGTATTCACGGCCTTGGCTTTAGCTTCCTTCAAACTTTTTCTGACAGTAGCAAGCTGTTTTGTAATGTTATAGAATGACGTTCTACTCCAAAGCTTCAAACCCACCTGACACCTCTCCAAATTGGTCTTTACCGTAACCATTAGAGACTCACAGACCTGTACCGACCTCCAAACCTCCTCCACAGTCTTATGGCAACCTTCATCTTGCAACCAAACTTGTTCAAATCGCCAAGGTTTATGATGCCGAATAGGAATACCCAAGGGATGAATACTAATTGGCTTATGATCAGAACACCCACACTCTAAATGAGAAACTTTTGACGCCGAAAATAAAGCCACCTAATCACCATTCGTAACAGCTCTATCAAGTCTTAACCACACCGTATCACCACCCATAACAATCTTGTGCCAAGTGAATTTATTACCAACAAAACCAAGATCCCTGAACCCACATTCATTGATCACATCTCTAAATTCTATCTGAGCTATTGGACGAGGCCTCCCACCCACCTTCTCATGAGACTTAAGAATCTCATATTATAAAACACCTTCCATAAGAGCACCAGACCACCCCCCTGATTTACCTTGGAGACAACATGCATATTCCCAAAATTCAAATTCTTCAAAAAAACTTTTAGCCTTGCTTCAACCAGCCATGTTTCGGCTACAAACACAACTGCAGGATCTTGTGCCCAAATCAAATCACCGAGCTCTTGAACTGTCTGGGGGTTCCCAAGCCCCCAACAGTTCCAACAGAGAAGACTCATGGCTCTTGGCAGGGCTGGACACCAGCCTCCGCCATTAACAAATCACCACCCATGTCTTTTCGAGAAACCGCTCTACATTTCCTTGGTAACCCGTCAAGAGCATTTGCCTCACTAGTTCGTTTTACCGGAGCCCCACCAATATCAGTAGAGATGACATAGTCAGAATCCACTCTCACAAGCCTTTTCCATCTTGCAGGGACCATTTTACCACCCACAAAAAGAGAACCTGAGTCAGAAACATCACTAGAAAAAACTAGAGAGGGATTAGGTACGAAAAGACAATTAATTTGTGTTAGGACATATGTGATTCAATGTTAGGAACATATATCAACATTTTATGTAATTGGCTAATCCTTTGACACAATGCACTTTACTTGTAATTGAGTAGATCTAGGATGTGTTTAATGCTTCAAGAAACAAGATTTCAAGTTCAAGTGTTAAAGTCATGCAAGTCTGTCCAAGAATCAAGTGAGAAAGTGCAGGATTTTAAAACTTGATAGCTAGCATCTATCGAGGTTTAAAAAGCTGTGAAGCCCGAAGCTCGACAGCTAGCTCAATAGTACCCTATCTGTCGAGGTTTATGAAATTCAGTTTTTCAGAGCTGTTTTTCATCCAATCCGTGAGTATGTGTTTAGGTCTTCTTTTCTCACAACCCTAAACATATATAAGAATTATTTTGAGGGCCGTCAAAGGTTGAACAGTTGCACAAGTGTGAAGCAAAGTCTTGTTCATGCAAATTGTGACCAGAGACAGAATTTGCCTTAGTTCATCTTTCTCTTGAAGAAGCTTATGTGTTTGTACACCGTAGGGTTTTGTGACCAAGGAGCTTCTTGATCTTAATCATGTGATGAACTGAAGAACTTTGCAGCCAACATTCTTCTCAAGTTGGTGATTAAGTCGCGTACTGGGATCCACACAATTGGTTAGTCACGTACTGGGAGCCGTGCATTGAAAAGGAGAGATTGTCACTACAAAACAAGTTCAATTGGGGATTATGGTAAAGGTTCAACTGTAGGTTGGTATAAGGTACTAGGATTCCTTTACTTGTAACCGCTTGTTTTGATAATAGTGGATTCTCAAGAATGGTGACCTTAAAATCACCCGATGGGGTTTTTGCCGTGCAAGTTTTCCCCATTCATAAACAAATCACCGCGTCAATTTATTTTTCGCTACATTTTTTAGTTTAATTGGTGATTTGTTTGTGCTACCATGCATCTTGTATGTTAATTTGATTAACTAATAAACTTGGCTAATTAATCAATTAATTCATCACAAGGGGTCAATACATTCTTGGCCTATCAAGTGGTATCAGAGCAGTCACACTCCGATTAGGTGTTAATCTTTGTTGTGTGATCCATTAACCCCTGTTGTCATGGATAGAGGACAATATCTTATTATACCTCCTTTATTTGATGGCACTAACTATGCATACTGGAAAGTACGCATGAGAGTTTTCTTGCAGTCTTTAGATGAGAAAGTGTGGCAAGCTTTGGAGATAGGCTGGACTAAGCCTACGGAAGCGCCGGCTGACTGGGATGATGCTAAGATCAAGGTGGCAAACTTTAACAGCAAGGCACTGAATGCTCTATTTAGTGCAGTCACTAATGAGGAATTCAAGAAGATATCCTCCACTGAAACTGCTAAGGAAGCATGGACCATTCTCTAAACAACCTATGAAGGAACTAAGGCTGTCAAGGATTCAAAACTTCAGAGGCTTACTACGAGCTTTGAAGAGATCAAGATGGAGGAGGATGAGTCGTTTGATGAGTTCTATGTCAAGCTCAAGGACATAGTGAACTCAGCCTTTAATATTGGGGAAACCATTCCTAAACCCAAGATTGTGAGAAAGGTGCTCAGATCTCTACCTGAGAGATTCCATGCCAAGATCATTGCCATTGAGGAATTAAAGGACATCGACAAAATTCCTTTGACTGAGCTGGTTGGAAATTTGCAGACCTATGAGTTGGGTTTGACGAGGATAGGGAAATCAAGCAAGAGCAAGAGCATGGCTTTGAAAGCCAAGAGTAGTGACACTAATGAGTCTTCAGACGATGAAGATTCTAAGATGAAATCCTATATCATGAGGCAGTTCAAGAAGTTTATGAAGAATGCCAACGCGAAAGGATTTGACAAGGACCGAAAGCAATCCAGTTCTTCGCAATTCAAGAGTCAAGACAAAGGGAAAAAGGATGCTAGGGATGGCGATCAATACACTGTTCCCTCAGGACCTAAGTGCCTTGGGTGTCAAGGTTTCGATCATATGAAACAAGAATGCCCTACTTATCTCAAGACCATCGGAAAAAGCAAGGCACTTGCTACTACCTTGAGCGACACTGAGCCTGAGGATGACTCTGATAATGAGGATGATGGAATCCTAAATGCCTTCACTGGCACTGTAAATCCTACTGAGGGGATTGTTGAAGATGTGAATGAAGAAGAGGAATTGGTAGAGTCTAAGTTTGAGAAGATGGATGAACAAGATGACATCCACACAGCCTATGCAAAGTTATACAAGGTCTCCGAAAAGCATGAGAAGTTGTATAGGTTGGCCACCAAGAAGCTTAGTGATGTGGAGCTTGAGCGAGAAGAAATCTCTACAAAGTTTGATGAAGCCAATCAGACTATTGGAGCACTAAGATTTGAGAATAATTTCTTGGCTGAGAAGACCAAGAAGCTTGAGGCAGAACTGTTCCAAGTCAGAGCTCAGTTGGAAAGAACTTCAAGTGCTAAGCTCGATGAGATGCTCATTCTTCAGAAATCTGCTTCCGATCGAACCAGTTTAGGGTATGATTTCTCTTCTCCTAGTATTGCTTCCACTTGTACTACTGTTTTTGTTCCTCCTGCTAACAATGTTGAAACTGAGAACAATGATGTTAAGAATGAATTAGTCAGTGAGAACGTAGACAAGGGTAAATCTATCTTAGGAGCATCCCCTAAGCTTGATAAGAAAGAGATTAAGAACTCTAGGGCTAAGAAAGGAAATACTCAAAAGCCTAAACAGAAAAAGCAGCATTTCTATCATCACTGTGGCACAGCTGGACATACTTAACCTAATTGCTACAAGTGGTTAGCCACTCAAAAGAGCAACAGCATGATCGCGTCGGGAGACCAAAACCAGTTTCCATCCTCTTTTGCTCCTCTTGGAGATCTTCTCAAAGCCCTCATGTTCCTTTCGAACTTGAACAGTTTTAATTCTTCCCCCTCACTGCTGAATCAAGGGTTTACTAAACGGAAAGGTTCTTCCAAGGTATGGAAGGAAAATGGCTCCAAGTGATTCTATCTCTCCCCTTCGTGTTTTTGTTTTTGCATTACTTGTGTATTTTGCTTTCATGTTTTGAGTCGGTTTAGTTTTACGTATTGCTTTGTTTAACTTGTTTTTGTTTGTTTTATTTTCAGTTTTGGTTTATTTTGTTTTACCTATAAAAATTTAAAAAAAAAAATTGAAAAATCAGAAAAATACAAAAACAGGGTGTGTATGTGTACATTGGTACTTGTGTACCTTGGATGGCCATTGAAACAAAATTTTCTAAACTTTGTATCTTTTGTAGCTTAGATGAGCATCTCTATGCACAACTAAACAAGTGAGCTTTGTGGCTCGTGTTTGGGATGAGTAAGGTTAAGTAATCTCTTGTACTTAACACTCGTATCACTCTTTTTGATGAGAAGGACTAGAAAATCCTAAGAGAAAGGCATAAATAACTATCTCACCACTGTTGCCCACCAATCATGAAATGACATTTGTATGATTTTGCATAGCAAAAGTGGAATGTCAAATGCTTAGCATCATTGGATATTTCTTTTCTCTCTCTTATATGCCCATGCATGGTTTGCTTAAAAGAAAAATATGCAAAGAAAAATAAAAGCAAAAAGATCAAAATGCTTTGTATATGATTGCAAGCGTGTATTCCAGGAGATGTGAGAGTTATAGGATGTACCTCAAAGGTGATAGTCCCCATTAAACAGTTATGATTGTGTGTGAGTTAAAGTGATTTTCTCATATCTCAAATCGTCATAACATGTAGCCTCTTATGCAATCTTTCGATGTTTTTCATATTCAACACACAATATTCTTTGCTACTCTTGATACATGTGCAGGTACATTGTGATTTGGCCATCACAAGGAATACTTGTGTAAATGTATACTCACTAAACTGTCTTAACTTGTTTTTGAAATATAAAATTGGTTAGACGTGCTTAGTGTGTGTGTGTGTGTGTTTTTGGATCTATGTGCTTAACATTTTTTCTTGTTAAGAGATGATTTTGAGAGCTTAAAATGTTGTTTGGATCATTGGTTGTATAGCATGCTTGATTGCATTCATATCTATGTTTTTCTCTTCTTGAAAAACTGTTTTTAAGCAATCTCGACAGCTGCTGGGCACCTCTCGACAGCTAGGCTATCTATCGAGACTCTTCAGTTGCTTTTTATCGCATTCTCGATACCTCTCGATAGCTACTTCGATCCATCGAAAAACCTTATGGTTGCTTGATAGCTCCTCGATAGCTATTTTGATCCATCGAGCTTCCTTCACTGTGGACACCTCTTGATAGATCTTGGACAGCCCTTCGACAGCTAAAACACGCGTCTTAAATCTCAACACCTCTCGACACATCTCGATCTGTCGAGATTTATGAAGTTCCTATATAAGGCATCTGCGCGATTTTTCCTCACTTCTCTTTGATCTCTCTCGATTGCTTTCATCCTTTTCACCTCCCAAACACACTCTTCTCTCTCAAAACCTTCACTCCATGTGATTTTTGGCCCTTTCTTGTCTCTAATCACTTGGTATGATCTCTTTATCTCTCATTCTTTATGCATTTCATGCATTTAGATCTAGGTTTTGGGTTTTTGATAAACTTTGGGGTTTTTCAAAATTAATGAAGGTTTTGTGCAATTTTTGGGATGGGTGTTGCTTAACTGAGTTTAAAACCTCATGCATTGCATCACACTTGCATTATAACAATGTTTCATGCATTTAGATGTGTGTTTACTTTGTCGTTATGTTGTGTGCTGGTAGGTTTGGATTGGACTGAGCCCATGATGCATTTAAATTTCCATGTCACATGCTCATGCATTTTCATGCATACGTACCTTCAATACTTTATATTGTGATATACTATTGTTGGTGCTTTTCTAATTCTCTCTCTCTCTCTCTCTTTCTTGCGTTAGTCTGCTTCTATGGCACCTAAACGCAAATCTACTCCGTCCCAGAACCTTCTGCGTTTTGGGGCATCTTCTTCCTCTGATCCTACACCATCTTCTGTTCGGTTTCGTGATGAGAACGCCCATAAGGACTTCTCAGAGAACTTTTGTAGGCGAGGCATTCATTCAGAACGCCACGTCGTTCTGTCAGACTTTTCTGACACTGACCTACCCATTGTCATTCACAGTAGGGGTTGGGAGTCACTTTGTGGCATCCCGGTCACTTGTCCCTCCGTGATCATACAGGAGTTTTACTCCAATATGCACAGAATCGATACTTTAGTACCTCATTTCTTCTCTCGCGTTCGAGGTACACCCATTGTAGTTACTTCGGAGATTGTCTCCGAGGTACTACACATCCCTAGGGTAGCACATCCTAACTATCCTGGCTGTGAGCATCTAAGGACAGTGTCCAAAGACGAACTCTCATCTTGCTTTTGTGAGACCCCTTGCTCGGGCTTTGCAAAAAGTCCGAGGTTCCTTAACATGGTGATGACATTCGTTCTTCATCCTTTGTCTCACTATAACTCTATTACAGAGCCTCGTGCTCGATTTTTGTTATCCCTCTTAGAGGATATCTCTATTGACTTTCCTTCTCACTTCATCCTATCCCTCACAGATGTCTATAGGGATACGGCGACTCATAATGAGCTCATTTTTCCTTCGGCTATCACACGGATTCTTCGCCCTTTTTCCGTTCCCTTTCCCGTTTCTCCTCATTTTTCTGTGATAGGTGCCATAGACGCTGCTACCGTTCGATGGAGCGAGGCATAGCTCAGATTGCGGTGGCCCTAAACATAGACGGCAGCTCCTCCCACTTCTTCTGCTCCTTCCACATCCACACCTTCTTCCTCAGCGAGTGGTGTGACCCTCGAGGCGATCATGGCGTAACTACAGCGCATGGATGCTCGCCTTGACACACTCAGTGATGAGTTATGTCAAGTGAACACCCGTGTCGGCCGTATTGCTAGACGGCAGGCTCGCCTTGGTGGCTTCGTGGTGTCTCCCTCTCCTTCTCCCGAGGCATCCGAGGACGATGACGATGACTCCGACGACGATGCTGATGATGAGGATGAGGATGCTAGCTCACCCAATGATGACGAGATGTCTACTTGATATACTTACCCTTTGTCACTCGTGACAAAAAGGGGGAGTAGTTTTGAGATGAGAGTAGTCATACTCATAGGGGGAGGGTTAGTATAAGAGATTTTTGTTAGGGGGAGTGTTTATATTCTTTAAGGGATGTAGTGAGGATTCTTGTATCTTTTATTTTCTTTCTGTTTTAGATACATTATTTCTTTGTATATTGGTCTTGTGACCACTTGACATACATTGTACTTATATTTGGTTTATATATTGATGTATGTTATTCACCTATCTCTCCATGAGTTGTTTCTTTTCTTTCTTTATACACATGTTTCTTATATCATGTATGCAATCTTATATTTCTGTTTCACACTAAGATGTCTTGATGAGTTTTGTTTAAAGTGTTTTAGAAATACAGGTTGTCAAAATCTTCTTGCCATAAACTCTCTTCTTGCAAACTTTTTCAAGAGTTTGTGTTAGGATAGATTTTATTGTATTCAACAAGTGAATATGAGTTAAGTGATTTATGACTTCTCTCATATGTTCATTTTTTTGTTGTGGTTTTGTCACTAATTGCCAAAGGGGGAGATTGTTAGGACATATGTGATTCAATGTTAGGAACATATGTCAACATTTTATGTAATTGGCTAATCCTTTGACAAAACACACTTTACTTGTAATTGGGTAGATCTAGGATGTGTTTAATACTACAAGAAACAAGGTTTCAAGTTCAAGTGTTAAAACCATGCAAGTCTATCCAAGAATCAAGTGAGAAAGTGCAGGATTTTAAAACTCGATAGCTAGCATCTATCGAGGTTTAAAAAGTTGTGAAGCCCGAAGCTCGACAGCTAGCTCGATAGATACCCTATCTGTCAAGGTTTATGAAATTCAATTTTTCAGAGCTATTTTTCATCCAATCTGGGAGTATGTGTTTAGGTCTTCTTTTCTCACAAACCTAAACATATATAAGGATTATTTTGAGGGCCGTTAAAGGTTGCACAGTTGCACAAGTGTGAAGCAAAGTCTTATTCATGCAAATTGTGACCGAAGACAGAATTTGCCCTAGTTCATCTTTCTCTTGAAGAAGCTGCTGTGTTTGTACACTTTAGGGTTTTGTGACCAAGGAGCTTCTTGATCTTCATCGTGTGATGAACTGAAGAACTTTGCAGCCAACATTCTTCTCAAGTTGGTGATTAAGTCGCGTATTGGGATCCACGCAATTGGTTAGTCACGTACTAGGAGCCGTGCATTGAAAAGGAGAGATTGTCACTACAGAACAAGTCCAATTGGGTATTGGGGTAAGGGTTCAACTGTAGGTTGGTATAAGGTACTGAGATTCCTTTACTTGTAACTGCTTGTTTTGATAATAGTGGATTCTCAAGAGTGATGACCTTAAAATCACCCGATGGGGGTTTTTGCCATGCAGGTTTTCCCCATTCGTAAACAAATCACAGTGTCAATTTATTTTCCGTTGCATTTTTTAGTTTAATTGGTGATTTGTTTGTGCTACCATGCATCTTGTATGTTAATTTGATTAATTAATAAACTTGGCTAATTAATCAATTAATTCATCACAAGGGGTCAATACATTCTTGGCCTATCAATTTGAGTGTCACATGGTTTAGTAGTAGGAGCCAAATCACTCCTAAAGTCCTATCTGAAAGGAACAGCCACAGCAAGCCCATCACTTGTAGAGACATCACCATCATTTGTGTCAAAGCGAGAAAGACCACGATCAATCTCAAGGATTTGATTTTCAAGAAACTCCCCCTGTGCAACCGGAGACAAGGAAGTTAAACTAGGAATCTGTACTAAAGCTAAAACACCTTTACCAAGGGTCAACTCACCACCTTCCCCCAGCTGAGATTTACCTCTGTCCAGTAAGCCTGAAGGAGACTTCATGACCTCCCTACTGCCCGAAAAGTCCTGGGGCTGCACTTGGGTTACTGCCTGAGGGGCAGAATTAACAGGCATGTAAATCGGAGCAGTACTCACATCCTTTGCTCGGGAGACCCCAGCCAAATTCTTCTTTCTAACCTCGTAAAACCCAGGGACTACCACCATTGATCGCTTGGGATTTGGAGTAAAGGGAGCCCTCAACCATAGACCATACTCTTGATCACTAGACTTTAAGGTACCATCACTGTTGATCCATACTTCACAATCCCTATCACTACAAGTTAAGCACCCACACCAATAACAAATATTCGGCAATCTTTCATACTTAAAAGTAACCCATACATCACTCCCATCCTCAAAAGATAAAACTCTGCCACGACAAAGCAGAAGAGATATATCAATTGATACTCTTACGCGCATAAAATTACCTCCTTCCATCTCATCAGTAGAGGCTGTGCGATCAACAACTCCAACCACGGCACAAATCTCCTCCGCAACCATTCTATTCATATAGCGGAACGGGATGTCATGGATTTGAACCCAAATTGCAGTCCTTGTAAAACTCAAATCACGAACTGGCGAATTGTTCTCAAACCTCTGCAAAACCACTAAGTGCTTATCGAAGCTCCAAGGTTCACTCGAAAAAATCTTCCCAACTTCCTTCTTATTATCAAAGACAAACAAGAGGATATGATCACTCATGTTTCTAACTTTAAACCCATTCACTGCTCTCCATAACGGACTAAAGGTCCTAATAACAGCATCAATATTCAGGGCTCTATTTGTCAAAAACTTGGCGGCAATAATGAATTCCATCGAGCTCTGTTCCTTATTCAGGCTTATCTTTCCCCCTCCCTATCATTCAGCAAAAAAAAAACTCACAACTTCAAAACAAAACAGCAAAACTGCCCAACAACACGCAAACCAACCTTTCTTCCGTACAAAACACAACAACTAAGAATACTAAAAATACCTAACAAACCACACGGCCTAAAGGTAACCAAGTTACCGTAGGAACGGCAATCCTATCAGAGAAGGAAAAAAATTCTATCGCCTACGACAGGTTTGGAAGCCCAAACCGCCCTAACGTAAAGAAACCCTTCTTATATCACATCTAATCTTACAAGAAACAAAACCATTTACATTCTCGCTAACCTTTACGATGCATGCAAAAGTTCAATGACAAATTATATGTGTGTGTATTTTAATCAATACATATTAATAAATACAAAGTTAAATTAGAGATTTCATAGAAAAGAATGGAAATAATTTAGTTAGAATTTGCTTAGTGAAGATCAAACCTAATTTAATGATGTTAATTATCGGTTTGCTCTGATAAAATTTATGGTGAATTCTAAATAATATGTGGTTTATATATATATAAATATAAATATATATATATATATATATAAGGTTCAAGTTACACCTGGTGTAACCTTACGGAATGTTACACCACTCAATATTTTTTAATTGAATGTGAATGTTGACAAATCCACCATTAAATTACATTATCATCATATATTCTCCATGATTGCAAAATTTGAAGGTGATCAAATATTAATAGCCATGTCATCAATCTATTATTTAAATTCAAGTTTTTGTAGTTTAAAATAATGCATAAAAGATGAGTTTATGAATTGAATGGTAAATAGAATCCAATTGATATGACAATTGGCATGAATGTTAAGAACATATAGAACATATAATTCAACGGTAAAAATTTCAAAATATGAATTCTATAACAAGCTATTAGGTAGTGTAACATTACTTAAAGTCACACTGGGTGTAACTTTAACCCAATCCATATATATTGAATAATATTTTACATATTCTATACAAAATTCTAATACCAAGTTCGGCTTGGCAAATCTTGTAGGTATAATAGAACATCCCTCGGGTCCTCAGCTCTTTAGAACTTCGTGTTGTAGATCTGGTGCCCATTCATTACGCCGACTTGGCGTACATGTGTTGTAGAAGCTGTAAAGTCCATATTTTTAGGTTGAAAATCATGAACAAATTGTAACACTTAGAACTTAGTTTGTCTAGTTGTTTAGTTTAGAAATATTCAATTAAATAAGACAAATGAAGTTCAGCACAGATGAAGACTCAAAGAAATCAGAAAAGGATGTGCAAATAAGTTTTACTTAATCAATCGATCGAGATGCACATCTCGACCGATTGAGATTCAGGCTGGATTTCAGATCTTGCTTTTATCTCAGCCATTGGATATAGGGTTTTGATGGATCTTAAGTAGATATAAATACAAACCCTAGAGCATATTTTTACCAATTAAAAAAGGAGGGAGTGTTCTATACAAAAATTTGGAGATTTTTCATACCCTTTTGGAGCTACAACTGGAAACCTTGTGCAAACAACAGATTCAGTTATAAAGCAAAGCTGTTGCATTCAGTCAACCATTGTTGCTGATCTAAAACTTTGAGTAGAGATCTCAAAGTCACAAACTAGTGAGTTTGTGTTGATGATCTAAACCTTTGAGTGGCGTCTCAAAGTCACAAATTGGACTGTTTGTGTGCAATAGTTTCACAGTAGAAGAGCTTGTGGATTCGAAGCTACGTGTGGTCACGCAAGTAAGTACCACATGAGGTAGCAGTAGATTTAGGGTTAAGTCTATTGTATAAACTTCGATTCTATTAGTGAAATGTTGCCTTAAGGATTGTTTAGGTTAAATTCTTCCCAGGTTTTTTACTTTAAAACCGTAGTTTTAAAAGTTTTTCTGGGTCATCATTCTTGGTGTTCATGTGATCTATGCTTGTTTGATGTCTAATAGATTCAGATCTATTGCATAATTAATCTAATTAATTATTTGGCTAAGATTTAATAAAATTTAAGATAAATGGGGTCTAAAACCCTAACAATTGGTATCAGAGTAAGTACACTCTGATAGGACTATTTGTTTGGAATGTGATATTTGACCCCTGCTATCATGGAAATTGCTAATTGTCTTGATGTGCATGATCTTATTGATTCAGGTAATTTTGATGACCTTCAAGAAGCATATAATAAGCTTTTTAAAGAGTTTATAAAACCTGCCAAAAAATCTATAAGATTTCAGGCTAAACTTGAGGAATTCAACAAGTTAGTTGAAAAATATCAGGAAATTCTGAAAAGTCCTTAAATAAATTGAATAAAATTGAGCATGTCAAAGAGGATGTAGAAGTAAATCTTGAAGAGATTAACAAGTTGGTAGATGAGGTTAAAATTGATAATCAATCTCTCAATGTTAAGGTCAAAGGCTTAGAAGAAGATCTAGTTGAGTCTAAAGCTAAACTAGAAAAATGTGTCTTGTCTTAAGCCTGTTGTTGAAATTAAATCTAAATTTGCTCCCATTAAGCCTAATGATGTTAAAGTGTATGTTCCTCCTTTTAAGAGGAATCATAATGAAGAAAATGCTAAATTTTCTGAAGTGGGACCACTTCCCGAGCCCTCAAATCATATTGGTTCTTCTTGGGTATAGGCTCCTCATTTTGTTCTTATAATAATAACAGTAATTTTTTTATGTTGTGTTTAAAAGTTTTTTTTTTTTGAGAAACAAACACACAAACACAAAAGAGAGAAAATTGTATATAATATTTTGTGAAATTGTAGTATTCCTAATATATCTTTATATCCAATAGGTTTTAACCGTGAATCATTTAAAATTTTTTTTTTACAAATCATAAATTTATTGTTAATATTATTATTTGTTAATGCACTATTAGATTGTACTTTAAACATCATTGTAGGTATCATTGTATTTCTTTGCTATTAATTATTTTTAAAAAATTAAATTTAGATATTTTATGAATAATTTTGATGGTTGTTACATATTCTTAAACCTAAAGATACATAAATTATTCCTTAAGAAAAATATACCTAAAAATAAATATTAATTAATTATAGTGTCTTCCCTATGTTCAGTCTAGGGAGGTTAATACTGTACTGGTACCAATTGCACTGGGGAAATATACCATACTTGCCATTAAACCAATATCACTACTCCTTTAAAATGTGTCAGAAAAAATTCCAGGTTGTATTAGCTTGTACCGGCAACGTTGGGCATATTTTGGGCGATGTTTCGGCCGGTGCAAGAAAAAATTTAAAAATTATTAAATTTTTAATTTTTTTTATTAAAAATTGCTATTTAAACTAATATATTGGTTAATATACTTAGGCTAGTATTAAGCTTATAAACCATGTGGATTTTAAATTTTTATGTTTATAAAATAAAAATAAATAAATTCATACTTACGTAAATAAATACAAACACACACACACACATAGAAATATATAAATAGCGGTAATCTTGAAACGGTACACTAATATCAATCGATACCTAAATATTTTATTCCCCTTTGGTTCTGTCTTAATTCATAAGAATTTCCTTATTGTCATACTCATAACCCGTGTTATTTTGTGTTGGCAAACGGAGAACAAAACATGTCTAGTTTATGAGTTAGGCATTGCTCAAAGATGTGTGTTTCAAGCTTCAAGTTCGAGCTAACCACAAAAAATAAGTTCGAGCTAACCACAAAAAATAGAGTTAAGAATCTTCAAGTTCGACCGACCAAAAATTGCAGAAATCAGATTCTGTAGAATTTTAAAACAAGGCCTAAGCTCGCAAAAACGTTTAGAGTTTCAATCCAACTTTTCCACATATAAAAGGAAAACCCTAGCTACGTTTTGCTGACCTTTGGAAGACTCGTGAGTTACTCCTTGTGAGATCTGAGAGGTGTTGTACTTTCTAACTACACAAGCATCTACTAGAGCAAGATCTACAATCAAGCATTTGTAGAACCTAGTTGTTGCTACAAAGATCAACAACTGAAATTGGTCTAAAACCTTTGAGTGGGATCTCAAAGTCACAAGCGTGGGTGCTTATGTTGTAGTAAGTCCAAGAAGAGAAGGAGTCTGTGGATTCGGAGCTTGCACGTGGTCGTGTAAGTAAGTTACTATTTGAGGTAGAAATAGATTTAGGGTTAAATCTAATTGTAAAAACTTCGATTCTTTTATAGTGGATTTGCTTTACCTTGAGGATTGCTAGGTCAAATCCTCCGAAGGTTTTTATCTTGAGACGGTTCGTTTCATTGATTTTCTTGGGTCATCATATCTTGATGGAAATAACTATGCTTATTGGAAGGTCAGGATGATAGCCTTCTTGAAATCTCTTGATGAGAGAGTATGGTTCTCTATTGAAAACGGTTGGGAAAGACCAAGCACTACTATTAGTGAATAGACAACTGCCCAAAAAGAAGCAGCAATCTTTAATAGTAAGGCAATGAATGCAATATTCAATGCTGTTTCTATGGAAGAATTCAAGAGGATCTCTAATGTTGAGGTTGCTCACACTACATGGAACATCTTGCAAATGGTGCATGAAGACACTAAGGCAGTAAAAATCAATAAACTGCAACAGTTGACCTCTAGATTTGAAATCATTAGAATGTTTGATGATGAGTCTTTTAATGAATTCTATGCTAAGTTGGATGATATTGTTAATTTTTCTTTTAACTTGGGTGAAGTTTATGATCAACTTAAAATTATTAGGAAAATTCTTAGATCATTAACTGAGGACTTTAAACCCTAAGTGACTGCCATAATTGAAAGTAAGGATGTGGACTCCATCCCTGTAGATGAACTTGTAAGATCTCTTTAATCCTATGAGTCTGACTTACCCAAAACTAGCAAATCCAAATCAATGGCTTTAAAATCTGTTGATGATTGTGGATTTGATGCTGAAATCTCATCTACTGAGATTGCTTATTTTGCCAAGAACTTTAGAAACTTTCTGAGAAATAATAATAGAAAGGCAAGAAATAGAAACAATGCTGACCTTAAGAATTTGAAGAAGAATGATACAACTAAAAATAAAAATTCTAAAAAATCAAAAGAAAAAGTTGTCCAATCTTCTAACAATCCTTTAGGTCAACAATGTTTTGGTTGTCAAGGGTATGGTCATCTCAAGTCAGAATGTCCCACATTATTGAGATCTAAGAGTAAACCTATAGGTGTTACCCTATGTGATGATGAAGTTTCTGATCATGAGTTTGAAAGTGATCAAGAAGGAAATTTCATGGCTTTCACTGCTACTGTTGTAATAAGTGAAACTGAAATTGTTGATGAGAACTCTTCTGATGGGGAACTCTCTAAGAATGTTGACTTGCAAGAAGCTTATAATAAGCTTTGCAAGATTGCAGCAAAGGATGCAATAAGTGTTGATCTAGGGTTGAAAAAGATAAACACTCTTGAACAAGAGAAGAAAATTTTGGTGTTGAAACTATTTAATTCTAATGAACTCTTAAATTCTGTTAAGATTGAGAACATGTCCTTGACTGAAAAAGTTAAAAGTTTGGAACTTGAACTATCAGTTGCTAGAGAACAACTTAATGGGACTTCTACTTCTAAAGTTGATAACATGCTCAATGTTCAGAAATCTTCACATGATAAAACAGGATTAGGGTTTGTTGAGAGTGTTTCTAACTCTATTGTACACTCTACTAAGTTTGTTCCTTCTTCATCTGAACCTAAACTAGATGTTAGGATGCCAAAAGAAGAAGTTCTTGCTACTAGGAAGATTATGGTAGATCTTAGTGAGTCAAAACCCAAGAATCCCAATCAGACTAAGAGTAAGAAACAACATAAACCTCAGTGGTTTTGTCATTTCTGTGGAGGAGCTAGGCATACACACCCAAATTGTTTCAAGTTGCAAGCCTCTAAGCAAGCAACTAAACAAAAACTGCCTATGCCAAAAGCACATGATCGTATAGCACTTATTCATGAATTGGTAAAGGCTCTTAACCTTTATGCCAATGTTGGAGTTGAACATCAATCTAATTTGTCTAGAAACTCCAACTCTTAGTTTGCATCTAAGAGAGTGTGGATGCAAAAGACTCAATCTCAATGAGTCTCTTTGACATGGTCCTTGTGCTTTAACTCTGAATCCTTTGTGACCAAAAACTTTTTTCTTTTTTCAGGTTTTGCATTGCATTACATTCATGCATTTCATTCTAGGTTTGTTTAGGATGTTTTCTGTAAAGTTGTAATTTACAACTATTTTGTGTTGGCTTTAATTTCGTGCCAAATTTGATTGTAATTTCTTCAATCATATTTCCCTGTATTTATGTGGGTTTTTAATTGTAAGGGATGAGTGTGAGAGAGTGTGAAGACTCAAGCTTAAAAGGATGAACAAGTGGATTTCACAAATGTCTCGCGTGAAGCTTACTCGCGAAATAGCCAAGTGTAGAGCCCATGACTGGAAGGCGAAGAGTCATGCCAGCCTGGAGGATTTCGCGAGTGTCTCGCGGGTAAGGCATTCCCGCGAAATACTCGCGAAACATTCTGTTTGGAAAAATGTCATGTTTTGTTTTACCAAGTCTTTACCCACACTATATAAACCCTCATTACTCACATATTGTAATGAGTGCTTTTCAGAGAGAAAATCCTAGAAAATACACTTAGGAGTTAGAGATTGTTATACCCACAATCATCTACACATTTTCTTGTCGTTTTCCTCTACTCCTACCTCTCCATCTCTAAATCCTTGAGAGGTTGATAGCCCAAACACTTACCACACCCAATCTGAGTGTCAAGTGAGATTTTGGTGCTGCTAGGAAGCATTGGAAAGAGCCATTCATTGGTGGATGCAATTGGGCTAAATTGCGAGATTTGGGAAAGCTAGAGAAGACAAGGTTCTGAGAAGCCAGTTGGTAGCAGGAGCTTGGAGGGCTCAAGTACTTTGGGTATACTAGGCTTGGAGGGTCTTTTGTTATTCGTGTACTCCAACTTTATTCTCTAGTGGATCGTTTATCGCTTGGAGGGCAGCGGAGAGGTTTTTCACTGAGTTCTTCAGTTTCCTCTTTGATAACACGTCTCGATGTTATCTTGTGTTTGCATCTCTCTTCCCTACTCTTTAAGCTTTTCTTTTATTGTTAATAATGGATGAATATGGCTTAGGGTAGTGTTATCGGTTGTTTGCACTCATTTACTCTTATTCCGCACTTAGTTTAAGTTAAAGTAAAAGCAATCTAGCCGTAATTTTTATTGGGGGTCTAAACAAGCTCTTGTGTTTTCACACAAATCTGAACTTTCAATTGGTATCAGAGTGGGTACACTTATCGGATTTCATTATCCTAGTGTGATCCTAGACCCTTTGGCTTACTATGGATATTGCTATGGCAAAGGCCAACATGAAGTGTACTTCATGTGTTTGTGATAATGACTCTATCAGCATCTTTGGAGATTGTCCTAGCAATGAGCTTCTAGAGTTATTCAAGTCTAAGAAACATGCTAGAATTTTTGTACACATGCTAAAATGTTTTGAGCATAGGAATCATGAGCTTCATAATAGCTTGTGTGAGTCTAATTCCTTAATTGCAAAATAAAAGAGAAGGAATAGACATTTGTGTGATAAAATTGATGGTCAAGAATGATTGTCTCATGCTTTAATGGAAGATGAGTCTTGCTTTAATGGTCAAGAATGATTGTCTCATGCTTGTCTTTTTGTCCATACCGCATTGAAAGTGTTTAATTCATGTTTGTGGTATCTTGATAGTGGGTGTTCAAGGCACATGACCGGAGATAAATCACTCTTCAAAAGTCTTAAGGAGAAAGAGGACGGTTATGTGACGTTTGGAGATGGTAGCCACTCACAAGTCCTCGGAAAGGGAGCTATTGATATTCCGGGACTTCCTTTGTTGACCGATGTTCTTTACATCAAAGGGTTGAAAGCGAACTTGCTTAGTATCACCCAAATATGTGATGAAGACTTTCTAGTTCAATTTTCAAAGAAAAGGTGTCTAATTCTCAGTGAAGAAGGTGTGTAAGTCTTGAAGGGACTTAGGACCACCGACAATTGCTATGGCGTAGTTCCCAAGCAAAATGTATCACGCCGAAGTGCATGAGTAAATCTATTGGAGTTATGGCACCAACGTTTTGGGCATGTAAATTACAAGCAAGTGGCAAAAGTTTCAAAGCTTGAAGCTGTAACTGGTTTGCCGAAATTTGGAAAGATCGAGAAAAATGTTTGTGGTCCATGTCAATTGGGAAAACAAACTAAATCAACCCATCTCAAAGTAAATGTAGTTGCTACATCTTGCCCTTTGGAGTTGCTTCATGTGGATCTAATAGGTCCAACGAGAACGGAATGCATGGGTGGGAAAAGATACATCATGGTTGTGGTTGATGATTTCTCATGGTACTCTTGGGTGGAATTCCTTAGAGAAAAGTTGGAGGCATGCGACAAGATGGAAAGATGATGCAAAAAGCTCCAAAATGAAAAGGGAGTTCCCATAGTCAAAATCAGGAGTGATCATGGGAAGGAGTTTAAGAATGCAAAATTTGAAGCATTTTGCAATGAGCACAGTATCAAAAAGGAATTCCTAGCCCCAAAGACTCCACAACATAATGGGGTTGTTGAAAGGAAGAACCGGGTGATCCAAGAGATGGCAAGAGTAATGCCTCTCAACAAAGACATTCCACAGAAATTTTGGGCTGAAGCGGTGAACACATCATGCCACATTGGGAATAGGATTTTGTTCTGAGTGGAAACAAAGAAAACGTCATATGAGATTTGGAAGGAAAAGAAGCCTAAGGTGAAATACTTCCGAGTATTTGGAAGTAAATGCTTCATTCTCAATGATAGGGAGAATCTTAGGAAGTTTTATGCCAAGAGTGACGAAGGGATCTTCCTAGGATACTCCATAAATAGCCGGGCATATAAAGTGTACAATAAGCGCACAAAGACGGTGATGGAATCGATAAATGTGGTCATAGATGACACCATTCCGGAAAAGGATATTGGTGAGGATGGTGAAATTCCAAGCCTTAAGAAGAATGAGGGTGATGGTAACATGTCTCAAAGTGATAATGGTGAGAGACAATCATCGGAAAAAGAGTCCACTCCTACTACATCAAGAAGGGAGACTAGATCAACACAAGGGTCTTTAAGTCCACTCACCCCTTCAGAAGTTCAACTTCCAATCTCTTGTGATAAGGAACCCTCCACTTCCAGGAAACCTTTGTCAAGAGTAACTCTCAATCATCCCAAAAGCAACATAATTGGTGATTTGGATGAAGGACTCCGTTTGAGAAGAGGACCGAGCTATAGTGTGAATCATGTGACATATCATTGCTACCTTGCTCAATTTGAACCCAAGAAAGTGGAAGAAGCTTTGAAAGATAAAAATTGGGTAGAATCCATGCACCAAGAGTTACATCAATTTGTTAGAAATGATGTATGAGAGTTGGTACCGAGGCCCAAGGACACGCATGTAATTAGCACCAAGTGGATCTTTAAGAACAAGACCAATGAAGATGGTGAAGTTGTCCGAAACAAGTCTAGATTGGTGGCTCAAGGATATACTCAAGTTGAAGGCGTAGACTTTGATGAGTCATTTGCTCTAGTGGCAAGACTAGAGTCAATTTGAATTCTTCTCTCCATAGCGTGTATTATGAATTTCAAGCTATACCTAATGGATGTGAAGAATGCCTTCTTGAACAGACTTTTGAACGAAGAAGTATTTGTTAAGCAACCAAAGGGATTACAAGATCCTCATTTTTCGGACCATGTGTTAAGATTGAAGAAAGCATTATATGGGCTAAAGCAAGCACTAAGAGCATGGTATGATTATCTCACCTCATATGTTTTATATCATGGTTTCAAGAGAGGTCAAGCCGATCGAACACTCTTTGTCAAACAAGATAAGAAATCTCTCCTTGTTGCTCAAGTATATGTGGATGACATTGTATTCGGATCAACAATTAATCACCTTGCTCAAGAATTTTCGAAAGAAATTAAGAAGGAATTTGAGATAAGCATGGTGGGGGAGCTAAACTACTTCTTAGGCCTTCAAGTGAAACAACGGAAAGATGGGATATTCATATCTCAAGAGAAGTATGCCAAAAATCTCGTAAAGAGATTCAGTTTAGACTCCAATAAACATGCATCCACTCCAATGAGTTCCTCGGTAAAACTAAGCTCTGATCCAGCCGGTGTGGAATAGATCCAACACTCTATAGGAGTATCATTGGCAGTCTCCTTTACCTCACTGCGAGTAGGCTGGACATAGCCTTTAGTGTCGGGGTATGTGCACATTTTCAGGCAACACCGAAAGAGTCCCATCTAACAGCGGTCAAAAGAATCATCCGCTATGTCAATGGAACATCCGACTATGGGATTTGGTACTCAAGAGATTTGAATGACTGCCTAGCCAAATAATCGGATGCTGATTGGGCTAGGTGTGTGGATGATAGAAAAAGCACCTCGGGCGGTTGTTTCTACCTCGGAAATAATTTGGTGTCATGGATGAGCAAAAAGCAAAATTCAGACTTTCTATCAACGGCTGAAGCTAAGTACATTGCAGCGGGGAGTTGTTGTGCTCATTTATTGTGGATGAAAAACCTCCTACATGACTATGGAATCTCTCAAGACACCATGTGCGTGTTCTGTGACAACATTAGTGCCATAAATCTATCCAAGAATCCTGTTCAACACTCAAAGTCAAAACATATCAAAATTCGATATCACTTCATTCGAGACTTGGTGGAGGAGAAAATTGAATGGCTGGAGTTTATCAACACTGACAATCAAAAGGCAGACATCTTTACTAAACCCCTTGATGGTCCACGATTTGAATCTCTCTGTAAGACCATTGGTATCGGTATCATCCCTTGACTCATATCTCTTGTGTGACCTTATGTTGTTTATTGGTGCAACCTTGCTATATAGGTCTCACATGTATGGTTTCTTTTTCATGTTTTTGCTTGTTGTTTTTGTTGATCTTACTTTGCTTGTTCTGTTTTTGAGTGAGTTGAAAAATTCAAAAACCCATAAAAAGTAAAAAATCTCAAAAAGTTTGATCGCTTGTGTTGTGTATATCACATGTGAGTTTGGCCTAGTACCTCCGTACTAATGGCGTAGTGCATTTACGAGCTTAGCTTGTTATGTATGCACATTTTCTAAGTGTGAGCGACATCTAGAAATCTACGTTTTGATTGTTATAAATAGATCTTCAAGCTTGTCATGAATAATTGGTCAATAGTCTTGCTTGATCTTGATACATGAATAGTCTTGTGCCTATATATCTCCTCGCATTTTTTTTTTCTTTTTCAAAGAGCTCTACAAATGTCTATCTCTAAAAGGGAAAAAATAGCTGAAAAAGCTGTCGCACATACTAGTATTTGACTAGGAAAAAGGGAAAGCGACTAGTATTGAAATGTATGGTGCCAAAGCCAAAGGCTCAATTGTCAAAGTTCTATCAAAATGTTTATGGCATCGCTTCTCAAAAATTTGAGTTGTATTTGATCAAAAGTATGAAAAAATGGAAGCCAAATGAAAAAATTTCAATCAATTGTAATCACATTAGTGAGGGGTCATATATGTTCATTTCTACAAGTGAGATAGGTCACTTGACTTCGTACTAGTTGTGTACGACTTGATTGAATTGATCATTGAAGCTTCATACTAAACTATAGACTAGTTCATACTTGATCCACACACACAACACACAAGTCTAATGTTGTTCTTTTCCTCCACCACCCTCTAATTCTTGATGGTTGCCTTTGGCGATTCGTAACAAACATTGATGTGGTTGTATATATTCATTTCTTCTGTTCTTGTTTCACAAACATTGATGTGATTCTTGATTATGATAATTATTGATGATGTGTTTATTCATTATGATATTACTGTCTCTCTTTATATGTTTTGTGAATTAAAGATCAGTTTTTTACTTTGGATTTATCTTGTAGTTTCCACACATGCATTTATGGATTGTTTTCAACGTTTCAAGAATTTACAGATTAATTCTTTCAAGAGTTGCTGTCTATACTAGCAACTAATAGTTAGTAGTTGTGATAGAATTGTATTAGGGTAACACTTTGTAATTGGGCTGGTTTTTGATTTAAGCAATTCCAATTTGAGGTTTACATGTTTTCTCATTAATATTATGCATTTAGAACTGCTAATACGACCAGGAGTGTCATGAGGCTAGTTTCAAAAAATGAACAAATATTACATGTTTATTTTGTAGTAAAAAATAATTAAAAAAAAACCTGTGTTTTTATTTTATATATATAATTTTTATTTTGAGAATCTAATTTATATGTGAATAAAGCAATTTGAAAATCAACAGGAGAGTGGCCCTATTTTTTAAGCAATGTTTTTGTGGGAGTTGTATTTTTACCGGATTGTCTTTTAGTTTTGTTTCTACTTAAACATAAGGGTGTATGGGCAATTTTGAACCCAAAAAAAAATGAGGATCGCAAACAGGGAAAGCCGCTTAAATAGTAGTGTGTGTGTATAAGCTAAGTTGTCGAAGAATTAAATGTTAAAAATCCAATGCAGTATCAAATATCATTTTTTTCATCTATTTTCTCAAGAGTTATATACATATTGAAACAAGACTGCAAGATTCCAAAAGAATATATGCATTTTTTTTTTTAGAAACAAAAGAATAGTGCTTAAATGTGAAGTTTTGGTACAGAGGAGTAGAAGAGAGAATAGATGAGAGAAGATGGGGATGATTAATTATATTTGTTTAGATTTTTTTTCTTATTTAAATTATAGTGAGGGGGAGGGGTTTGAGAATTAGAGGGGATTTGAAAGGGTAAGATGTCCTGTTTGAGGGAATTTGAAAGGGTAAGATGTCCCTCCAAGTTGCAACAATGGAGTCATGAGATTTGAATCACTAAGTTACAAAATTTTTGGCTGAACTTCTCATTAAAAAAAAATTAATTCCCCCAGATTCTAGAAATTTGAAGGGGAAGGGGAGGAGAGAGGTTCACACACGCGCGCGTGCACACACACACATATATATATTAAAAAGATCAATTTTTCACTTATAATATCAATTTATAACTTTTTTTAAAAAATAAATTGAACAAAAGAAGGGTATAATCATCAAATTTTATGATATTTTATCATTTAATCTCCTTCCAATTTTAATTTTCAAAATATCCAATTAAATGGTAGCCATTTCTTTAGTTAATTTTTAAAACATTAAAAAAATGGAATGAGTAAAAATAGCGAAATTGGGTGATTCAACATCACAAGATATAATGATGTATCAGTTGCTTAAAATTTCAAGTAACATTGAGATAAAGCTTTACCATACTGAGAGTTTATGGAAATTGGTAAGTTGTACCACAGTTTATTGTTCGGATTTGTACTATTTGAAACGGGAGTCTAACTCCTTTTGTACTTTGAAACTACCCTACAATGTTTTATTGGAGAAAATTGGCATTGCAGGAAAGGATAGACCAACTATGAACTGGTCAACTAGCCTAATAATAGCTATAGGCTCTGCAAAAGGATTGGCATATCTGAATGAGGACTGTGAGTTTTCTTTATTTACCACATCGCAAACCTTAAGAATATTTATATAAATATATATATATATATATATTTAGACTCCTTTTTGAGCTAAATGTATCTTTAGGTCAGCCCAAGATTGACATCAAGGCAGCTAATATTCTTCTTGATGATAACTTTGAAGCAAAGGTTGGGTTTTCATATGATTCTTGGTTTGAGTTTCAAAGATATCTATGTTTGATTGAGATAGTGAAATTTTAATACCAATTTGTTGTGTATGTAGTTAATAATAATGAGGCTTTAAAAAAAGAAATAGAAAAAAATAAAAGAAACAATCGCATAGGAATTCAAAGATTTATGTGGTTTGGTTTTGTTAGGTTCTAAAGAGTTAGGAACTAATGTATTTAGAACTCTAATGTGTATTGTTGGCAAACCATGATCAAAACAAGATGTTTAGTAGTGTTTAGACTTGCTCAAAGTTGTGTCATTTATGTAAAGTTGGAATCGAGTGGCTGCAGAAGTATTAGTGACTTTCAGCCTGGCTCGATCGATCAAAGAACAGGCTCGATCAATCGAATATCGGGCAGAATGCGTTTTTCTGCAGAATTTCAACTCAGCCCTAGTTCATTTAAAACGTTTAGGGTTTTGTGTTTTTGCGCTAGGTATATAAGGCAAACCCTAGCCACGTTTTAGTGTTGCTCATATTGCTGTTTGTGTGAATCTCTTGTGAGATCTGTGAGGAGCTTTCCTTTACACAAACTTAGGATTATCAAGAGGAGATTTCTTCAAGAGCTTGATGATCATTCAGTTACTGCCATAAGAGCTTAAAGATACACAAGCGGATGTGCTTGTACTTGCTGGAGAATTCAAGAAAGAAGGAGTCCGTGGTCTCGGAGCTTGCACGTGGTCGTGTCAGTAAGTTTCTACTGATGGGTAGCAATAGGATGTTAGTGGTCTAAGTCCTATTGTAAAACTTCGATTCTTTCATAGTGGATTCAGGTTTACCTTGAGGATAGCTAGGTTAAATCCTCCCCAAGTTTTTATCGATTTAGTTTCCTGGGTGATCATATCATTGTGTTATTTATCTTTCCGCTGCTTTGCATGATATGATTGTTTGATTGTGATAACCTAGATCTAGAATTTGGACTAAGTAATAACTTGGCTAATTTACTAGGTTAATCCAATTGTGTTTTAAGGGTTCTAAAAACCATCAATTGGTATCGTAGTGGGTAGCTCTTTTGTTTTAGATCTTTTGATCTCTGAGCTGATCCTTAACCTCTGTTGTCCTGGAACACGGACACTCTCTTGTTATTCCTCCTCACTTTGATGGGAATAATTATGCTTATTGGAAAATAAGGATGAAAGCATTCCTGAAATCCATTGATGAGAGAGTCTGGAACTCTGTTGAGTACGGATGAGAGAAGCCCACTACTCCTGTTACTGAGTGGGAAACTTCTCAGAAAGAAGCAGCAGCCTTCAATAGCAAAGTTATGAATGCTATCTTTAATGCTGTTTCTCTGGAGGAATTTAAGAGAATCTCTAATGTTGAGGTTGCTCATACTGCTTGGACTATCCTCCAGACTGTGCATGAAGGCACAAAGGCTATCAAAATAAATAAGTTACAGCAATTAACTACTAGATTTGAAAGCATTAGGATGGCTGATGATGAATCTTTTGATGAATTCTATGCTAAACTTAATGATATTGTTAATTCTGCTTATAACTTTGGTGAAATCTATGATCAACCTAAAATTTTTAGGAAGATTCTTAGATCTTTAACTAAAGATTTTAGACCCAAAGTGACTGCCATCACTGAGAGCAAGGATGTGGACTCCATCCCTGTTGATGAACTTGTAGGATCTCTTCAATCTTATGAGTTGGACCTACCTAAGACTAGCAAATCCAAATCAATGGCTCTTAAGTCTGTTGATGATGTTGATGCTGGTGGATTTGATGATGAGCTCTCTGCTACAGAGATTGCTTACCTTGCCAAGAATTTTAGGAATTTCCTTAGAAACAACAACAGAAGGGCAAGAGATAAGAACACTGCTGAACCTAGAAACTTGAGGAAGAATGATCCCACTAAGGTCAACAACACTGATAAACCTAGAGAAAAAGTAGGTCAATCTTCTAATAATTCTATGGGTCCTCAATGTTTTTGATGTCAAGGGTATGGCCACATGAAATCTGAATGTCCTACTTACTTGAAGTCTAAGGGTAAGGCTATGGTTGTAACCCTTAGTGATAATGAAGTTTCCGATGATGAGTCTGGTTGTGACGAGGATGGAAACTTCATTGCTTTCACTGCTACTGCTGTAGTCAATGAAAGTGTATCTGCTGATGAGAATCCTTCTGATAGGGAACTCTCTGAGGATGCAGATCTTCAAGAAGCCTACAATAAACTTTGCAAGGTTGCTGCAAAGGATGCCATGAATGTTGAATTAGGCTTGAAGAAAATTGCATCTCTTGAGCTTGATAAGAATAATCTGCTTGTGAAACTGTTTGATGCTAATGAACTTTTGAACAATGTGAAAACTGAGAATATGTTTTTGCTTGATAAAGTTAAGAATTTGGAACTTGATTTATCTGTTGCTAGATCTGTTAGTTCTAAACTTGATCATATGCTTCGTGTTCAAAAGTCTTCTACTGACAAATTTGGATTAGGTTTTGTTGAAAGCATAAATGTGTCTGCACCCAATTCCACTATCTTTGTTCCTTCATCTTCTTTTGAACCCCCTGTGAGTAAGGTTGTCAAACCCTTAGAAGTTACACCTCCTAGGAAGATTAGGGTTGATCTTAAAGAATCCAAACCTAAGAAGACTACCCTTTCTAAGGACAAGACACATGATAAGCCTGCCTGGGTTTGTCACTTTTGTGGAAAGTTTGGACACATTCGTCCAAACTGTTACAAGCTACAAGCTGTTAAGAGAGCAAATAAACCAAAAGTACCTGTGCCTCAAGCACAAGATCCTATGGTGCTTATTGGTGAATTGGTAAAGGCTCTAAACCTTTATTCCAATCCTGGAGTTGGTAATCATTCTCATGTGAATAAGAACTCCAATGCTCGAGGTGCATCTAAAAAGCTTTGGATGCAAAAGGCTCAATCTAATTGAATCTTTTTGACATGATCCTTGTGCTTCATTGCTCTACTCTTTGTGACCTTTGTTCTTTGGTTTTTGTTTTCTTTTTGTTTCTAGGACTTGCATTGCATAACATTCATGCATTTCATTCTAGGACTGTTTTTTGTTTCTTCTTTTCAAAAAATAAAAAAAAAATAAAAAAAAGGAAAAGGAAGCGAATTGTGTTTTGTATTACCTGCTTGGTTTTTGAAAACAAGGTTGGTCAATTTATTTTCACATAACATGTCTTGTGTACCTTGTTTAGCTTTGATGAGCTTATTTATTGCACTTTACTAGTTGAAGCTTTGTAGTACATGTTGTGTGGGAAAGATGTTTATGGTGTTGATCACTTTGTCTTGATCTTGAAGTCACATGTTTTTTATTGTTGGACTTGATCCTTTTGAGAAAGGCATAAATAATCATCTCACCACTGTTCACTAGCCAATCATGAACACCTTAGTGCATATTGTAAGATTTTGTGCTCGAGAAAGTGTAGCACATGCACAAAAAGAACATAAGGTGTAGCCTCGGTTTTAATGCTAAAATTGGTGTGTACATTATTGGGCTATAATTAATACAATCAATTAAAATTGGTGTGTACATTATCCCGGCTATTTTAATAAGTTTATGATCAAATAAAATTGGTGTGTACAATATGAGGCAAATTAAGAAACTTACATGATTGCAAGCTTGTTTTCTAGGAGATATGAGAGTTATATGATGTAACTCTTTAGGTGATAGTCTCTTTCAAATTCTTTGTGATGAATTTTGTAGACTTTGTGTTCGATTTCTATACATATATCACCTCACATATATCTTAAGCTTTTGCTAGTTGCACACACTACACAAGTTACTCTTTGCTAAACTTTGTACATGTTATTGTGTGTGTTTTTGGTTTGACCAACCAAGTTTGAAAATACCTTCCGTTTTATGCAAAACAGATTTTTTTTTTGCTTGGGAATTTAAAGGGAGAATGTGTGAAAATCTTAATTTTGGGAAAACTAGGTTTAAAACTTGTGTTTTTGAAAAACATTGCATCTCATACTCATGCATTTTATTCATATTTTTCAATGCTTGGAGGAGTTTATGCACAAAAATGAGTTGTTTTTCAAAACTGTGTTTTTTCTAGAATTTCGATCGATCAAGGCTGTATTTCGATCAATCGAAATTGCGATTAAAAATTTAAGGGAGCCTCTGTCTGTTTCGATCAATCAAAACTGATTTTCGATCAATCAAAAATCGTGAATCAGGTTTTTAAAAAATCAAATCTTAACTTTTTCAAATCACCTTTTTCAAAAGTTTTCAAACTTTTCTCTCTCTCTCCGATTCGGACTAGGCTCCACATCAAATTTTTGTCGTTTCCCTCCCAAATTTTTGCAAGGTTTTCATCTCTCTAAGCCGGTAAGTCCATTTTACCCTTCCTTTTGCATTTTATTTCATAATTTCATGCATAAATTCATGCATCTTGTTGGAAATTTCGGACCTATTCAAAATTGGGATTCTTGATGAATCAAGCCTTCTTCTCTGAAATTGATCATTGGGCTTTGTTTCTATGATGTTGTAAACATGATCTTCGCTGCTAAATTTGACCATTTTGGTGTTTTGTGAGAAATTGAAATTTCTAGGGCTTGTTTTTACCCGAATTAGGGATTTTGTTCAAATTTGGTTTTAATTGATAAAATTGGCTTGTTGAATTGATGTAATTGATCATTATAATCTGTGTTCTAATTTGTGTGATGATCAATTGGTCAATTTTTTATAAAAACGAACAAGTGGTTTTTCAAATTTTTGGGGTTTTTGTTAGAAACTCTATGCTCAAGCGAATTTTGTGAACTAGAACTTCATTTGTACTTAATTTCACTGCATTAGCGCATGCATCATGATATTTAACTGTTCATGCATCATATAGTTTTTGTTCTATTTGTGCTCACTTACAGTCTGCCTTTAGTTTTTCTCTTTGTTTTTTTTTTTGTTTGGTTGTGTATCCTTGTCCTTACCCTAGAACCATGCCTAGGAAGACTAGAGCCCATAGGACACCCTCCACTTCTTCTGAGTCTCCTTCTTGGCATCAATTGTTTCCTAGTGAGAAAAATAAAGAGGTTTATGAGAAGCTGAATTGTAAGAGAAAGATTTGGGCTAAGCGTTCTGTTGTGTTAGATGAGGTTGATCCTGCCATTAAGGCAAACTTTGAGAGTAGGGGCTGGCTGTCTTTGTTGGAGATAGATCATCCACCCCCGACTGCCCTGATTAGAGAGTTCTTTTCTAACCTCTCTGTCCACGTCTATGATTCCAACACTTTAGTAAAAAGTTGGATACGAGGTGTAGAGTTCACCATTACCCCTGATGTAGTGGCTGATGCTCTTGGGGTTCCTGTGGTTCAGCATCCTGTTTATCCTTACAATGAGTCTCCTCCCTTGGACGACATCATGTCTTACATCACTGGAGCTTCTATCTGGTGGGGTTCTGATCCTCGGATCACGTCTGCTGAGCTTACTGAGACTACCTATCTTTTCTTTAGGATAGCGTGTCATTCTTTGTGGCCTATTTCTCATCTTCACACCATTCCTCTTGAGCGATGTAGATTTTTGTATGCTTTTGTTACTTATGCTCCTATCAATTTTCCTCATCTGTTTCTTCGTTCTTTGAACGAAGTTCATAGGAGTTCTACCGTCGCTCATGCTCTTATTCATCCTATTTTCATTCATAGGATTTTGTTGTTTCTCGGTTTAGATGTCTTCCCTGCTGGTGAGCCTGTTCATGTTATTGCTCCCATAGGTGCCACTTTCCTTAGGCAGAGGGCTGCTCACTTGAGAGTTGGCTCTACGCGTCCTAGAGGTGAGGCGTCTGGTGCTGTTCCCCCTCCTCCCTCTTCTACAGGTGCTAATACAGCTGAGGCGTCTGGTGCTGCTACTGCTGATGCTGATGTTCCTCCACCGACTACTTCGGATGATTCAGACATTTGACGTACGTTGGATCATGTCTTGACCATTCAGGCGGCTCATGGACAGATTTTGGTGGACATGCTTGATGAGATTCGTGCTTTGCGCACGGAGTTGGCACAGTTTCGACGATCCTCACCGCCACCTCCTTTTGCTGATGGATTTTGATTGCCCTTTGGCATTCCGTCACAAAAAAGGGGGAGTACTTTTGGATTTTAAGCACTTGTAGAGTTTTTGTTTTCAGGAGGAAAGCATTTTTGTTTGTTGGAGCTTGTGGAGATTAGATTGTATCTAGGTGCTTCATTTTGTCTTGATGTATTTTGTTGGGTTATTCATGATAGGGGGAGATACTTTGAGATACTGTGTGATACTTTGTTATCTATGTTTCTTGTTTTCACTGCTTATTGATTTATATTTATGAGTTCTTCATTGATATATGTCTTTATTTTGTGTTGAGTGAAATCAAGAATTTATTTTGTTTACTTGTATTTTCCACACATGCGGTTATGCATTTTGTTTAGTGTTTCAGGAAATATACAGGTTGATTCAATTGAGCTGTTGTCTGCACTTGCAACTGATGGATAGTAGTTAGGATTGGATTTGTTTTGATGAGCATATTTTATAAATGGCTTTTCTTTGTAAACTTTGAGCTTTTAGTTGTGTTTTGTCACAGATTGCCAAAGGGGGAGTTTATTAGGTTCTAAAGAGTTAGGAACTAATGTATTTAGAACTCTAATGTGTATTGTTGGCAAACCATGATCAAAACAAGATGTTTAGTAGTGTTTAGACTTGCTCAAAGTTGTGTCATTTATGTAAAGTTGGAATTGAGTGGCTGCAAAAGTATTAGTGACTTTCGGCCTGGCTCGATCGATCGAATCTCGGGCAGAATGCGTTTTTCTGCAGAATTCCAACTTAGCCCTAGTTCATTTAAAACGTTTAGGGTTTTGTGTTTTTGCCCTAGGTATATAAGGCAAACCCTAGCCATGTTTTAGTGTTGCTCATATTGCTGTTTGTGTGAATCTCTTGTGAGATCTGTGAGGAGCTTTCCTTTACACAAACTTAGGATTATCAAGAGGAGATTTCTTTAAGAGCTTGATGATCATTCAGTTGCTGCCATAAGAGCTTAAAGATACACAAGCGAGTGTGCTTGTACTTGCTGGAGAATCCAAGAAAGAAGGAGTCCGTGGTCTCGGAGCTTGCACGTGGTCATGTCAGTAAGTTTCTACTGGTGGGTAGCAATAGGATGTTAGTGGTCTAAGTCCTATTGTAAAACTTCGATTATTTCATAGTGGATTCAGGTTTATCTTAAGGATAGCTAGGTTAAATCCTCCCCAAGTTTTTACCGATTTGGTTTCCTAGGTGATCATATCATTGTGTTATTTATCTTTCCGCTGCTTTGCATGATATGATTGTTTGATTGTGATAACCTAGATCTGGAATTTGGACTAAGTAATAACTTGGCTAATTTACTAAGTTAATCCAATTATATTTTAAGGGGTCTAAAAACCATCAGGTTTATATGCTTACATTCAGGAGTGGTGTCAAATAGAATGTTTTATTTATAAGAAAATAAAGAGAATAAATAATGGTTCACTCTGGCAAAACTTAAACTCCAAATACACTAAAAGAACTCTTTCTCTTACCGTAACTAACACAACACAAGAAATCATAATTTTTTATACAAAGTATGCAAAAGACCAAAGTTTCCTTTTCACAAAGGGAGACTTGGACCTTGGGGGCACTCCCCTCACCCCTAATTTTTTTTATATATAATGTTAGGACATATGTGGATCATCTTAAAAACATATGTCATTTAGAATTGGCTAATCCCTTGACAAAACGCACTTTACTTGTAATTGGGTAGATCTAGGATGTGTTTAATACTTTAAGGAACAAAAGTTCAAGTCCAAGTATTGAAGCCATGCAAATCTGTCCAAGAGTCAAGTGAAGAAGCGCTATTCTTTAAAGCTCGACAGATAGCTCAACATATGTATCTATCGAGATTTAAAATGTGAAGCTCGACAGCTGTATCTATCGAGAATTACGTAAATCAGTTTTTCAGATCTGATTTCATGCATATCCATGTGTATTTGTGTAGGGTTTCTTTTCTCACAGCCCTAAACATATATAAGGATTATTTTAAGGGCTATCTCACTTGATGAAACTTGATGCAAAGGTTTTATTCGTGCATATTGTGACCGAAGACAATTTGCCCTAGTTCATCTTTCTCATGAAGAAGCTGTTGCGTTTGTACGCCGTAGGGTTTTGTAACCAAGGAGCTTCTTGATCTTCATCGTGTTGATGAACTGAAGAACTTTGCAGCCAACATCTTTCTTAAGTTGGTGTGTTAGTCACGTACTTCGATCCGTGCATCAATTGGTTAGCCACGTATTTGGAGCCGTACATTGAAAGGAGAGATTGTCACTACATTACAAGTCCAATTGTGTATTGGGATAAGGGTTCAACTGTAGGTTGGTATAAGGTACTGACATTCCTTTACTTGTAACCGCTTGTTTTGATAATAGTGGATTCTTAGAAGTGGTGACCTTAGATTCACCCGGTGGGGTTTTTTGCCTTGGGGGTTTTCCCCATTCGTAAACAAATCATCGTGTCAACTTTATTTTCCACTGCATTTAACTTAGTTGGTGATTTGTTTGTGCTACCACGCATATTGCATGTTAATTGACCTAATTAATTCACTTGGCTAATTAATTGGTTAATTCACCATAAGGGCTCAATACATTCTTGGCCTATCAAGTGGTATCAGAGTGGGCACACTTTGATTAGGATTAATCTTTACTGTGTGATCCATTGACCCCTGTTGTCATGGATAGAGGACAATTGTTAATTATACCTCCTTTATTTGATGGCACTAACTATGCATACTGGAAAGTACGCATAAGAGATTTCTTGCAGTGTTTAGATGAAAAAGTGTGGCAAGCTATAGAGATTGGTTGGACTAAACCAAAAGAAGCACCAGCTGATTGGGATAATGCTAAGCTCAAAGTGGCAAACTTCAACAGCAGAACATTGAATGCTTTATTTAGTGCTGTCACAAATGAGGAGTTCAAGAAGATATCCTTCACTGAAATTGTGAAGGAAGCGTGGACCATCCTCCAAACAACCTATGAAGGAACTAAGGCTGTCAAGGACTCAAAGCTTCAAAGGCTTACCACAAGCTTTGAAGAGATTAAGATGGAGGAGGATGAGTCGTTCGATGAGTTCTATGACAAACTCAAAGATATAGTAAACTCTGCTTTTAATCTTGGGGAAACCATTCCCGAACCCAAGATTGTTAGAATGGTGCTCAGATCTCTTCTAGAGAGATTCCATGCCAAGATCACTACCATTGAGGAATCAAAGGACATTGATAAAATTCCTTTGACAGAGTTGGTTGGCAATTTGCAGACCTATGAATTGGGTTTGACCAAGATTAGGAAATTGAGTAAGGGTAAGAGCATGGCACTGAAGGCCAAAAATAGTGACACGGATGAGTCTTCGGACGGTGAAGATTCTAAAATTAAATCCTACATCACAAGGTAGTTCAAAAAGTTCATGAAGAATGCCAACGCGAAAGGATTTGACAAGGACCGAAAGCAATCCAGTTCTTCACAATTCAAGAGCCAAGATAAAGAGAAGAAGGATGCTAGGGATGGCGATCAGTACACTGTTCCCTCTAGACCAAAGTGCTTCGGATGTCAAGGTTTTGGACACATGAAACAAGAATGTCCAACTTATCTCAAGACCATTGGGAAAAGCAAGGTCCTTGCTGCTACCTTGAGTGATACCAAGCCTGAGGATGATTCGGATAATGATGATGATGGAATCTTGAATGCCTTCACTGCCATTATGAATCCTACTGAGGGGATTGTTGAAGAAGTGGATGAAGAAAAGGACTTGGTGGAGTCTAAATTTGAGAAGATGGATGAACAGGATGACATCCATACAGCCTATGCAAAATTGTACAAGGTCTCGAAAAAGCATGAGAAATTGTATAGGTTAGCCACCAAGAAGCTGAGTGATGTGGAGCTTGAAAGAGAAGAAATCTCCGCAAAGTTTGATGAAGCTAATCAGACCATTGGAGCACTGCGGTTTGAGAATAATTTCTTAGCTGAGAAGACCAAGAAGCTTGAAGTGGAGCTGTTTCAAGTCAAAGCTTAGTTGGAGAGGACTTCAAGTGCAAAAATTGATGAGATGCTTAGCTTTCAGAAATCTGCTTTTGATCGAACCGATTTAGGGTATAATTTCTCTTCCTCTAATATTGCTTCTTTTAGTACTACTGTGTTTGTTTCACCTGCTAATAATGTTGAATCTAAGAATAATGATGTGAAAACTGTTTTAGCTAGTGAAAACATAGACAAGGGTAAATCTATCTTAAGAGCACCCCCTAAGCCTGATAAGAAAGAGACTAAAAACCCTAGGGCTAAGAAGAGCAATAACCAAAAGTCTAAACAAAAGAAGCAGCATCTCTATCATCACTGTGGAGCTACTGGACATACTCGACCTAATTGCTATAAGTGGTTAGCCACTCAACAGAGCAACAGTATGATCTCATCCGAAAACCAGAATCAGTTTCCATCCTCCTTTGCTCCTCTTGGAGATCTTCTCAAAGCCCTCATGTTCCTTTTGAACTTGAACGGTTTCAATTCTTCCCCTTCACCACCGGATCAAGGGTTCGCTAAACAGAAAGGTTCTTCCAAGGTGTGGAAGGAAAAAGGCTCTAAGTGATTTAGTCACTTTTTCTCTCTCCCTCTCTATTTTTGTTTGCATTACTTGTGTGTTTTTTGAATCTTGAAATATATATTAAATTAACATATATATATTTCATCAGTTTAAAACTAAAATTTTAAACTGATGCCAAACATGCTCTAACTAAATCAACATAAAAAAGTGCACAAAAACACTCATTAATAGAATCCATAATTAAATTATTTTTTTTCTAAGGAGAAAGTTTTAATGATTATATTTTTACTCTTAAAAAAATAAAAAACAGAAGAGTAAACCTTTTTTTTTTTTTTGAGAAACAACAGAAGAGTAACCTATCTACGTTATTGTTATAATTAGAATCGGAATCTAGGTTTGGAGAAATTATACAGTCTTTTGGTGGACCATGTCACTTGACCACCATTCCACTAAAAGACTCCCACTTGTTTAAAATTGCTGAGTCGGTAATCAGTTCCTGTTTAAAAAAAAATTATAACTCAACAATTTTAAACAAGTGAGAGTTTTTTAGTGGAATGGTGCGTTTGAATTTGAAAAAAAAAATCAGAAACAGTAGCTACATTTATTTATTTAATGAATAGAACCTAGCTACATATGCCAAAAAGGACGGCGAGAAAAGGACAGAGATAGTGGCAGTCTACTTTGCTCCACTGTCTCACTCTTTCTCATTCTCAAACTCAGCGTTTCGATCCACAGTCTAGTTTTTATGCTATGCTTTGTTTAACATGTTTTTGTTTGTTTGTTTTTAGTTTTGCTTTATTTTTGTTTTTCACAAAATAAATAAATAAAATTGAAAAATCAAAAAAATACAAAAACAGTGTATGTTTTGTGTACTTTGGTACTTGTGTACCTTAGATGGCCATTGAAACAAAGTTTTCTAAACTTTGTATCTTTTGTAACTTAGATGAGCATCTCTATAAACAACTAAGCAAGTGAGCTTTGTGGCTCGTGTTTGTGATGAGTAAGATTAAGTAATCTCTTGTACTTAATACTCATATCACTCTTTTTGACGGGTAGGACTAGAAAATCCTAAGAGAAAGGCATAAATAATCATCTCAACACTGTTGCCCACCAATCATGAAATGACATCTGTATGCTTTGGCATAACAAAAGTGCAATGTCAATGACATCTGTATGCTTCAGCATAGCAAAAGTGCAATGTCAAAAGCTTAACATAATTGGATATTTCTTTTCTCTCTCTTATATGCTCGTGCATGATATGCTTAAAAGAAATATATGCAAAAATAAAAGCAAAAAGAATCAAAATGCTTTAAATATGATTGCAAGTGTGTCTTCTAGGAGATGTGGGAGTTATAGGATGTACCTCAAAGGTGATAGTCTCCATCAAACAGTTATGATTGTTTGTGAGTTAAATTGATTTTCTCATATCTCAAATCATTATAACATGTAGACACTCATGCAATCTTACGATGTTTTCATACACAACACGTAAATTCTTTGCTACTTTTGATACATGTGCAGGTACAATGTGATTTGGCCATCACAAGGAATACATGTGTTAATGTATGCTCACTAAACTATCTTGACTTGTTTTTGAAATATAAAATTGGTTAGACTTGTTTAGAGTGTGTGTGTGTGTGTGTGTGTGTGTGTGTGTTTTGGATCTAAATGCTTGACATTTTTCTTTTTGAGAGATGCTTTTGGAAGCTTAAAAATGTTGTTTAGATCTTTGGTTGAGTAGCTTGCTTGATTGCATTCATTTTTGTGTTTTTCTCTTCTTTGAAAAACTGTTTTTGCACATCTCGACAGCTTCTCGACAGATAGCTATCTATCGAGACCCTTGGATTGCTTTTCTCGACAAAAGTTAATGCAATCTCGATCCATCGAAGCTTTCTTGAATTTGTCTCAATAGCTTCTTGACAGATTCTCGATCCATCAAGAAAGTTTTTGTTTGCTCGATAGCTTCTAGATAGCTATTCGATCCATCGAGGTTTCTTTGCCGTCGACAGATTCTCGACAGCACCTCAACAGATTTATCTGTCGAGAGTTAGTGCTCGACAGATTCTTGATAGCACTCGATCCATCGAGCTTCGTGTTTCTATATATAGCTTCAACACGAATTTTTTCTCATTTCTCTCCGATTTCTCTCGACAGAAACTCTCTCTTTTCTTTCCCAAACACATTTCCATCAACCCCTTCACCTTCCCCACTTGATCTTCGGCCTAAAAGCTTGTTTTCTTCCTCTGGTATGATCTTTTTTCTCTCATTCATCATGCATTTCATACTTTTTTACCTAAGTTTTTGGTTTTTTTTTTATTTTAATTTTTGGGGTTTTTCAAAATTGTTGAGTTTATTATGAAATTTTTGGGTTGGGTTATGCTTAAATGATCCTATATGCTCATGCATTGCATCACATTTGCATTTTCATGATGTTTCATGCATTTAGGTGTGTGTTTTATATGTTGAAATCTTATGTGCTGGTAGGATTGGAATGAGCTAAGCCCATGATACTTATTTTGTTGCATGTCACATGTTCATGCATTTTTCATGCATACGTACCATTCTTTTCCTTCTATTTGATATTGTTGTTGATTGGTACTCTTCTGCACGTTTCTCTCTCTCTCTCTCTCTCTCTCTCTCTCTCTCTCTCTCTCGGATAGTCTGTGCATGGCACCCAAGTGCAAATCTACTCCGTCCCGAAACCCTCTTCGTTTCGGGGCATCATCTTCTTCTGATCCTACTCCTTCTCATGTCAGGTTCCATGATGATAAAGCCCGTCAGGACTTTTCGGAAAACTTTTCTAAACGTGGCATTCATTCGGAACGCAAGGTTATCCTTTTGGTTTTTTCCGATACTAACTTACCCACTGTCATTAACAATAGGGGTTAGGAGTCCCTTTGTGATATCCCGGCCAGCTGTCCCCTCTGTGATCATATGGGAGTTTTACTCCAATATGCAAGGATTTGATTACTCCATACCTCGCTTCTTCACTTCTGTTCGAGGTATAGGTTGGGAGTCCCTTTGTGATATCCTAGCCAGCTGTCCCCTCCATGATCATACAGGAGTTTTACTCCAATATGCACAAATTTGATTACTCCATACCTCGCTTCTTCACTTCTGTTCGAGGTATACGTATTGTAGTCACACCGGAGCTTATCTCC